>OX359246.1:29475476-30190476 GCA_947179485.1 Allacma fusca
ATAAGGTATCTTTTGAGTAGAGTGAAAGCACTTGTTTCTTTGCACTAATCATGAAGGTGCTTCCCAACAGCGTGAACTTAAATCTCGGTCCAATGCAAGCAGCAGCAGGCTCAAAGATCAATTGGTAACACTATATACACAGTCAAAAAAAAATTAAAAACTTTTTTACATATCCTTGGAGTTCAAAACCCTACAAGTGTCAAATCATTATAAAGCCTTTTCACTCACATCCGGTTTGACTGGATCATATTCCTCAAGTCTGGGTTGCATTCCCTTATAAAAACTGTTATTCATAACTTCCATGTTTGAGAGAAACATTGAATATTCTATGACCCCAATTTTATAATTTGAATTTGCCAGCTCCAGAAATGTTTTCGGTGGATTAATGATCTTGGGAAGGACAACCATTTCCAGTAATTGAGTCTTATATCCGCAGCCCAGAACTATCAAAAGTAAAAGCCATATTGCCAATAGGACTCTACTTAAGGTATATCCTTCAGCATTAGTCAGAATCTTTCCTGAAATCCCTTGGTCAATGATGGGCTGAAGCAAAACTACCATTGACCATAAGTGAGAGCATTTGTGTCTGTAATGACATTGATAGTATCCTTTGAGCCCGTCCCTCCCAGAAGCTTTATAATCCCTGGAGACTCCTATAATTTCCAGAGTTAGGAAAACCACTACAACAAATGTGACTGTGAGAGCCCACACAGCTGGGCTAAAGGGCTGGGCAATTTGAAGCAAGGAAGTAATGGTAACTTTCCTGGGATGACCCGTAACGAATGTGTAGCTATGAAAAAGAGTCACGTCAGTCACATGGAAAGATAAATCTCCATGTCCGAGAGATGATGGCAGAGCAATTGCTCCAGTCCCGTCCATTAGGGACTGTGTCCATGCCTTACCATACATATCCCCTAATGTGGGTTTGAACGCCGGCGTAGCATTAATGTAAAGACTGAGTTGGTAAAATGTAAAGGCCAAAGGTATCGGGACCTTGGAAGGACTGTCCTTCGGATCACAGCGTGCACAAACCACCCCCACAATCCGCTCCTTTTGCAAGTTGACTTTTGAGCCCTGAGGACGCTCCTTAATGAACTTACCCATTTTAAAATTGTTGTCATACTCGTAGATCATAAAAACCTTCCTTGCTTTCAAAATTTCCGGGGAAAATACCTGAGTTCGACTGGAAGAGGTCACTAGGAAAAATGTGTTCTTAAGTGGTCGTGTCAAAATTGCAAGACTCTGGAGTTGAATTTTAAGGGATGTTGACTCAACCTGGGAAGGATGGTCCCCGGACAAAATAAATATGAAGGGAGCTGTTAAAAGATAATCCTTGGAGGTGCCCAATATTGAAATTGGAAGACTTGTCCCATTACCCACGCTGCCAATGAAAACGGAGCAACCAAAGTTATGCTTCGAAAACGGGATGATGAGAGGATGACTCCCATTGGGTAATATTTTGATCACTGGGGAGCTTGTCCCAGTCACGTAAGGCAGTAACAAGGTCCCAATTATTTGTACATCTCCAATGATCCCTAGCTCCAGTTTCATACATTGATGTAGGTCAGGGACGTGGACAGAATTAATAAAATTTCCTAGTGGAGAACTCCCTGTAATAATCAAAATTATTATGAAGAGAACTTTTAAGACTAAATGTAAAAATGAAGTTATTTTGATCTTTCCTTTGGGAAAGAGCTGCTTTGAAGGGGAAACCATTACGACAAGAGCTGATGTTCAAGTGTCTGGAATGGTTTGTCCTGGACAAATTTGAAGGTTTGTTGCCTCTTGTAATGATAAATATATACTCATTATATTAAATTTTATTATCAGAGTATTTTTGAAGTATGTACTACTAGAATATCGTGGTATAGCGTAAAGGGCATAGACTGTTGTCGGCACGTGCACTTTTATAATAATAGTACATAAATTTCCAATACGAGGTTTGAAAGCGTCATAAGTGCAGTCTTATGTGAATCGTTATGATAGTTGCATCAATATTGGAATTTCTAAAAGATTAAAGACATACATATACTTAAGAAAAGCTTTCGCATTATTTGGCCATTGTACTATACTGTGGTAACTTTCAGAGTAAGTACATATTCTATTATCAAATATTTTATAATGCGCACTTGTACATAGTCTTGCTGAAATGCAGCAAGTGTCAGATTATGCTCTTTGTTTGCCTTTAATAATGTTGCAAGTGTGAGTGCGTTCATGTGGCTCAATTTACCAGCTGGAGATAAAGGACCCCAGACACATTTAACCCAATTGGCTGGAGAGACGGTAGAACGCTCACAAATCTCTACGTTTTACCAAATTCTGTTTCAGACTGTTTTAAATTTTTTTATTACACGGTTTCAAAATATTTTGCAAGGGAAAAAAAATCTACAGAATGAAAGTACCGGTTTTGGGGACGATGTTACAAAAGATTTTACCAGAGGATCCTTTGCAGGCACGGTTCCGCAAAAAAAAGATAACCGCAGTGCAACAATTGCACAAATATTTTAAACGCCTGTAATACGGGTCATCACTACGGTAAATCATCATTTTACTGCCTCGAACTGAAGTAGCTGCACGATTCATGTTCATCCGATCCAACTTGACAATCGTTTAGAGTGTGGATTGTTAGGAATCGAAATAATTATATTCGGCATTCCTTCCAAAAGTATCGTCCGCATCATCATGAGTAAAATCTGTTTCGACATTCTCATCACCGCTTCGGGAGTCACCATCGCTTTCACAATGATGCCCATGAGGTAAACATTGGCTCAATATATCGCAATAGAAATGGTCCTCATCACACCAAGAGTCCTCAAGCTCATTGTTAGCGGATCTGACATCGCACCCATCCTCGTCCGTGGTATCTCCGTCACCGCAGTCATAATTCCCTTTGCAACGAAGCGTGTCAGAAATACAAAAACCCGAACTTTCACAAAAGAAGTCTCCAGCATTGCAGGAAGCAGAGCCTACAGCTGTATCTTGCCCACTGTCAAAATTTCTTTCATCCACGTAATCGGGACAATCTTCCTCATCAGAATAATCCTCATCCTCACAGTCATACTGTCCATTGCATCGATTCCTAATCGGAATGCATAAATTGGAGATCGCACAGTAGAACAAATTCTCATCGCAAGGACTTTCTCCAGTTCTTCCATTCGTCTCAGCCTGTCGTGGACTCCATCTCACGATGCATTCCCAATCATCGCTGTCACAATGCTTCGAATCTTCTTGTAGTGCTGTAATATCATCAGATATTCCGATATCATTGTCGGAGCCACATCCAGCTTCGTCCTCCCCAAGATCACAGTCCATATCCCCATTACATCGAAGTGTGTTAGAGATGCAAAGATTTGATTGTTCACAATGAAAGTCCCCATCATAGCAGGGACCTAAACCGTCAATGCTTGTTCTTCCTAGTTCGTCTGTGGATTCGGAACAAACATCATCATAAGAATAATCCTCATTCGGAAAGCACAAATTCGACGAGACACAGTAAAAATAATTTTCAGCGCAGGGATTTTCGTGGGTCATTTCCATTCTCCCGTCATGGTCACACTCAACCTCGTCCAATGAAATGTCGGGACATTCCACGGTCCCATCACACAGATACATTTTGTGGATGCACTGGTCCGAGCTGCTGCAGTAAAATTCCTTATTGTCACAGAAGTACTCCGCAGACATAGTTTCGGCGCTGTTTCTCCAATCAGATGATCTTTGAGGGCAGCCAGTTTCGTCAGTATGGTCATCTGGCCCACATTCAAATTTCCCATTGCATTTGTACTCATTTGGAAAACATTTCTTGCTGACGGCGCATTGAAATGTACCCACACTTCTGCACCTGAAAGGTAAAGATTCCAGTGGGTTCGGGCTCCCGATTGAATGAGGTATTATTGCGCTTGGAGTCGGTGCTTCTCTCCCCCCGTAAATATCCTTCATCCTGTAAAAGTACAGACCAGATTTGAAAATCACAGTACAATACGGATATTTATTAGCATATCAGTATTCATTGGGGAAGGATTACCATTGGGCTTTTTACTATCAAGCTTTTTACATGCGTTTCTACCTGGGGCTACCAAATGTGGTATTCGATGTCATATTAATGTTAATTCGTATTGAAATCATTATCCATACTCTACTTCTCAATAATTATTAATTAACTATTAAATGCGATTTAACGGGCTCACGCAGCGGGGTCAATTTTCGATTTAATCCATTCCGAAAATTTGGCAACATTTGTATAAACACCGGGAAGAGTCCCACATTCTTTACCCCATGACACGATACCGCAAAGGTAAGTCTTCCCATCCAATCCTTTGCATGCTAGAGGTCCACCGGAATCAAATTGACACGCATCTTCTCCTTGCTTGCCAAGGGCACATAGCACTTCCCCTGCAATCACCTTCCTATGCGGTAGATATAGATGTCGACAGTCCTGCTTGGGTATTATTTCAACTGTAGTCCAATGGAGGGTGTTGGTGATAGAACCTCCGTGGAACTCATGACCCCAGCCGCTGACGATAGCGGAATCTGTTGGATTTCAAATGGATTATGAGCAAACGTTTTTAACGAAATTCATATCATTCGGGTGTAAAATATGCACTGTCAAACTTTATAATTACTTAAAATCTTACTTTCAAATTTGGTATCCTCAGTTGGGATTGCAATTGTGTTAGCGTACATGTTCAGGGTAATTTCCGTCGAAAGAAAAATGACTGCAATATCGTTCCGGTAATCCTGAAAACGGTAGCCCTCGTGAACTTCTATGCGGTTTACGTTGACGACTTGCTCATGATCATCAACTGTATTTAGCTTGTGGTTTCCACTTATGACCCTGATATTTTCAGGCGACTTCCCATGTACGCAATGAGCGGCCGTCATTACAAGGATTGATGTTACTAGAGAGCCACCACATAATAGATTTCCGGATTTCGAGGCTAACGTTACTTGGTATGGAAACTGTCCCAGACTTGCATCATTCCCTCTGACTATTCTTGCGTCTAATAACATGATTCGTAGTAACGATTAAGACTGATATTCATCAATACTTGTGGTTGCGAGTGCGCACACATTTAATACAAAGAATTTAAAACAATTTTTAAATAAAATTGAATAATTATTACAAAATACAGCTTGAGTGCACCAAATAGTTTTTGAATATTAATGGTAATTTGAATGGACGCAAATTTACCCACCTGGCTGGAGAGACGGTAAAATGTTATGAATTTCCTACGTTTTATCAAACCCTGTTTCTGAATTTATTAAATGTGTTTCTTAAAATGTTCCAAAATATTTTACAATCTATGGGATGAAAGCATCGGATCTACAGACGATATCTCAAACTATTTTACCATCAGAGGATCATAGACTCTCCTGTAGTTACTGTTACTAATCCCATCCTCGTAAGGGATTTCGACTTGCTTATCCTGTTTAGCTAAATATTATTATCTTATGTGATTCCAACTCTGTACAAAAGTATGTATACCTATTACAGTTAGTATAATTTATTGTAGACAAATATCATTTGTCTGCAAAATAACTGCATTAAATACTTGCATACATATACATCTCAAAACATTCATCCACATTATACCGAAAACAAAATTCAACAAAATATCGAAATATATTTAATTAAAAATCAAAATTAATTTAGAAGTATTATCAATAAATTATATTTGGCCGATCAACCCCGAATCCCCCGAGAACATGGCAGTACTGCCCCTGCGTGTTATGAGAAGGCCGCACAATCGCGTATGTCTTTTATCCACTCGACATTGGGTAATTAAAATCTCCCATGGTTTTGTAAACATCAGTATTTAAATTCAGTAATTGTGGCCACTATACAAACTAAACTACTTTAGAGTCTGTCGAAATCAGAATGAAGTGCGCTGCCGACATCTACAATGACATCACATAATTCCGTCTAACTGTCTGCAGTGACATATAAGTCCATTAGCTACAGTGTCAAAACTCCATTGATTGATTTTGGAGAAGATCGGGTCAACCGTTTGACCTCAGGATATTAAAATAGGTGATATTTAAATACGTGCTAATACATACGGTCCAGAGAGTGGTATTGTCTAAAGGTACAAAAATCCCCGCACAAAACTATAATGGATGAGTTACACTAACACTATAGACCAATTGGGATCGCGTAAATATCACTGCGTCCCCTGGTGGTGACTTCGCAATTAAGTACTAGGCAATTGGGCAGACATGCTTTTTTCTGTACACGTTTCTAAAATTGTACATTTTCTAGTAATATTAAAGATTTAAGATCATTAAAGACATATGTGCTTGTCAGCTCTTACAGCATTGCTATAAAATAAAATTACTGGCAACAAAGTCAACCATATCTCAAATTCTTTAGCAACCCTTCAAACATTTAATTAACAAATGTCAGGATTTTAGCCATGTTCATGTTGACGTACGGCTCAATTTGTCACAGATGCTTAGATCAAGAAAATTACTTACCATCACTGGTCAGCGAAGGGAATTCGTGGGACGCAAAATTGTTTTCCATGCTCCCGAACATTTTGTGATACTAAAATGATACAAACATTGCACATTGGAACATCTAGATATATGGACTAAAAGAAATGTATGTATGCACATTGACTAGGTTAGATCCCCTAAGACTCAAAATGTTTATACAGATTATGAAAGTTGAAAGTGCAGAGGTCAATTGATAGATGGTATAATTCACGAGAAGTAGCACGTAAGTAATGCTGAAGGAGAATAGGGAAAAAACTTTATAGCGTATTTAAATTAACCATTCCCTGAGCGTACGTTACATCGAGATTTGACTGTAATTACATATATTGAAATGAATAAATACTGACAGCAACTTTCAGCACACTCGCTATAGTGACAGTTATTACTTTTAGTCTCAAATCGAGTTTGTAATTATGAGAGGAGTTGATTAACTTATAGAAACGGAGTTTCTCTGGAATTATAGTGACGTGTTAAGCGACGTAACACTTGACATATGTACCTGAAAGAGAAATGAATTATCGACTGACACATTGATAAATGAGTGATCTTCCACAACACTTTGTTTCTTTTACAATATATTACGATAATAATAATTATTATTACCGATAATGATAATTACAACGATTACACACACTTTTGCTAAAAAACATAACCCAGTGGAATAACAAATATTTTAAACACATACGGTAAATCATATTTTACGCCTAAAACTGATGAAGTAGCTGCTCGATTCATGTTACTCTGGTCCACCTTGGCAGTCGTTTGGACTGTGGATTGTTATTAATCGAAATAATCATATTGCACATTCCTTCCGAAAGTATCGTCCACACTATCATGAGTAAAATCTGTTTCGACATTCCGATCACCACTCCGGGAGTCACCATCGCTTCCACAATGATATCCATGAGGTAAACATTGGCTCATTATATCGCAATAGAAATGGTCTTCATCACACGGAGAATCGTCTACGTTATGTTGCATAAAACTCGCTTCGACATTCTCATCAGACTCAGGGTTTACGAACTCGGGGCAGTCTTCTTCGTCAGAATAATCTCCGTCCCCACAATCATATTGTCCATTGCAGCGACTCACACTAGGGATGCATAAATTGGAGGACACACAATAGAAAAAATTATCATCGCAAGGACTGTCCTCTATTCTTCCATCCGTGTCTGGGACACTCAATTCCGAGAAATTGCATTCCCAGTCATTCCTATCACAATCCAAGGGACCATCGTTCTCTCCTTCGACATCAACAGATCTTTGGTCGTGATAACCCATCTCACATCCATCTTCGTCCTCCCCAAGATCGCAGTCCATATTGCCATTACATCGAAGTGTGTTAGAGATGCAAAGATTTGATTGCTCACAATGAAAGTCTCCAAAATTGCAAGCGCTTAATGCGTCAACGGTATTTAAGTTGTCATCAACAACCGCTCGTCCATCATCAGCTTGGTCGGGACAAACTTCATCGTAAGAATCCTCATTTGGAATGCACAAATCGGAGGAAGCGCAATAAAAATAATTTTGGTCACAGGGATTTTCGGGGGTTATTTCTATTCTCTCGTCATGATCACACCCAACTTCGTCCAATGAAATATCCGGACATTCCACGCTCCCATCACACAGATACATTTTGTGGATGCACTGGTCCGAGCTGCTGCAATAAAATTCCTCATCGTCACAAGGGGACTCAACTATCGCAGTTTCGTCCTCAATCCTTCCGTCCGATGATTTTTGATGGCAGCCAGTTTCGTCAGACTGATCATCAGGTCCGCAGTCATATTGACCGTCACACCTGGACTCTCCTGAAATGCATTTCCTGCTGATTGTGCATTGAAAGGCGCCGACAACTCGGCATGTAATAGTTAAAGACGGCACGCTAGGCCTGTAAGAGAATAAACCAGAAGTAAAAAAAATTATAATGACATGATTTATACTTTGGGGGTATTAATCAGTACAAATTCGTTTGAGAAATTTTTTCAATGTATCTCTCATTATTTCAACTTATTTCCCGTTTTTAAACAAATATAATAACAAATAATAAGTACAAATTTAATGTTGTACTTACCCAGAATTTCCTGATTTTGATTTGATCCATCCTAAAAATTTAGCAACGTTTGTGTATACACCAGGGAAAATCCCACATTTTTCACCCCATGAAACTATACCACAGAGGTAAGTCTTCCCATCCAATCCTTTGCATGCTAGAGGACCACCCGAATCACTCTTGCAAGCATCTTGTCCTTCTTTTCCAAATGCACATAACATTCCTTCTCCGACTAACCTTCGTCTGGACTCATACGTTCGACGGCAAACCTGTTGATTGAGCAGCTCAACTTTTGCATACTGCAGGATATTAGTGCTAGTGCCCCTATAGGCCTGGTAGCCCCAGCCACTCACGATAGCGGAGTCTGTAAGGGTCCATAAAAGTTATAAATTATTGTTTTTTTCAAATCCTATATCATCTGTCATAAAATATTTATTGACAAATTATGTTATTAGTTGAAATTATACTTTGAAATTGAGTCCCCTCAGTAGGGAGTGAAATGGTGTTAGTGTTGGTGTTCAGGGTTATTTCTTTCGCGAGTAAAATGATTGCGATATCATTAAGATAATTTCGATAATTGTAGTCCTCATGTACTATTATACTGCTCACATCCACGATTTGCTCATCTGGGTTGGGTGAGCCCAACTTGTGGTTTCCGCTTATGACAACGATTTGGTTTGGCTGTTTATCTGGTCTGCGGAGGCAGTGCGCAGCCGTCAAGACTAACATGGAGGTAATTAGAGAACCTCCACAGAATGCACTTCCTGATTTGCGGGCCAGCGCGACTTGATAAGGGAACTGCCCCAAATTTGCATCCATCCCGCCGACAACTCTTCCATCTGAAAATAATAGAGAATCTTGAAAAATTAATTTTTCCCCATAGTTAGCAGGAAAATGTTTCCGTAATTAAAAAACATTTATGACTTGAGGCCGCATTGCTGAAATGGGGCAGTTTGGACATCTTAAAAAAATGTTTTGAAACACTTACAGCTTTATAATACGAAACGGAAGAAATTAGCATTTGAAATTGGGAAATTGAAGATTATCCAAAAAAAATACCATTGTGTTAGAAAGGATAAATGTATATTCATGCAGCAAAGGAAGGGTTGATATATTGAAGTGACAACAACTTTAATTCTGTAAGCTTTGTCTGTGGGATTTAATTCTGCAGAGTTGGGGACGATGCTCTTGAATGTGATAGGTCACGGCGCCTAATTTTAAGGTCAAACTGTGCTACGGGGAGGTTGAATTTTTCCTAATTGAAACTCAACGTTATTTAGATCAAGAAGTTACATACTTACCAATTTCGAACAGAATGGGGAATTCGAGAAATGCGTAACTGTTTCCAATGCTGACAACCATTTTGCTATGTTAGAGGTATAGCATTGGATAATCCAGGTTTTATACAGCTTCGATGAACACACACTTGTACATTTCCTGGGAATTAATTCTACGTCATTGCTATTAAGTTTCACTCCAAAGTGTCAAAGTTCATAGAGCGGAGGTCAGTTAGTGGACGGTGGAACATGTTTGAGGAGAATATTTATTTACTTGTATAAAATGTTTCCTTAATATGTATTAATAATTACATGTATAGCTAGCTTTAGTAAAATCTGTTAGCTATAAAAAAAATGACAGTTATGACTCCACAATTCTATAATCAAGTTTTCAATTTTGTCAGTGAGATTACATTTTTTAGTTGTACATTGGGACCTTGTAGTTTCTCAGGTATAAGGTCAATGGTCACTTTATGTTGCTTAGTACAGAGTGTCGAAAGCCTCTCCCTTCCCATTAGCCCATGTTAGAGCCGTTGTCAGCAAACATTCGAGTCCCTGATTTTCTACCAAATTTCCTTCCGTTTTTCGGCTTAGACGGGAAAAGGCGTTCTTCCTTCATCCTTTTAGGCTCATGTACAAAATTTAAGGTGCAGCTGGAATTTATAAAATCATTGGCGGCATTTGTTGGAAAAAATTATGGCAGATAATCATATTCTTGGGAATAACTTTAGGATAAATGTAGCCACAAAAGTTTGTAAATGGTTTGTCATCTATCCCTAACCTTTTGAACCTCGTAAACAGGAGGTCAAATTAAAGCACTTGTGGAATGATTGTTTTTCGTCAAGATGGGTGATTTATGAGCAATAATTGTGATTGTAACCAAAATATGTTTCACATTTTGCCAAAGAATTTTGAGAATGTATGAATGAAAAATTGTTTGAATGTTTTTTGACACTATAGTGTTTGGAAAATCCACCAGGTAACCCTTGATAAAATTGCAAGAACAGAAATTTCTACTTTTCCACATTTTACTCACTTGAACTCCGGAAGGTGAATTTCTTTTAATGTTGATGTTTAATCCTGTCATGCTCAGAGTTCTCAGCATAACAACCTGTTCGATAGTTCCTTGCATAGTCCAATAAATTTACCAACAGTAAAAGTTTCGATATTAAGAAAGAGACCAAAATTTAAAAAATATTTTTGAAAAATCTTGGGACGAGAATAAGTAATTTTCAATATTGTAAATTTCAATTTTTCTAAAAACAATTATGAATTTGTTTTATGTTTATACAAGCTGCGCTGTGCCCACAATTGTTCACACAGAAATGTCGTAAAGTGTGTAATTATTAGTAGGAGTACCAACAATAAAAGTTATCAGGTGCAAATATACCCAGGTATTTTGACCATGTAGAAAAATTTCCCATTTGTTGAACTCCCGTATGGAAAATCGTCCCACAAAAGATTTTTTGCGGCGTAAATCATTCACTATTTTGAACTTGTCAAGGATGTCATTATTTTTACAATGCTGCTATAAACTGTAAAAACATGATGATTTACAATCCATAGTGATACATTCAAATAACGTACTGTCTTATCCATATGTTTTAAGATTTACGACCATTAGGGAGTAAGGCTGACCTTTGATATAAAAGCTGTCATAGTTTTTCCAAGTATTTATCTTATCACTATTTCCTGAGAATTCCTTCAATCTAACAAAATATAATTACATCATTCGTGTTGACTGTTAGCTACAATAATCTGAATAACAAAAATTCAGAAAAGAATCCTGACGTCAGATGCAGTTGGGATTGAAGCGTTTATCCTATAACATAATCATTATAAAATATTTTTTGCACTGTAACATCTCCAAGTAAATTATGTCACCTACAAACATTCGGCAGAAATCGACGAATATACTCCAAACACGAGTATAAAACCTCAGACCGAAAGTATTTTTGAGGTAGTTTAATTTTTGCAAAATGTACTTCGCCAGTGAAGACTACACTTTTCAAAGTGACATTTCGTCATCAGATGAAGATGGTAAGTATAATTACATATACCTCCTTCTGACAATTAACAAGAATGTGTCGCTCATAAAAATCTCAATATTTTAATTTCAGTTGGAAGAGTCGTCAGAGGAACGGAGGCGAAAGTGGGACAATTCCCTCACCAACTTCTCCTCACCAGGTCAGGAGCAAGCCCATGCGGGGCTGTGCTAATCACCTCAATTTTGGCCTTGACTGCGGCACACTGCGTCAACGAGCGTTTACCTAGCCAATTAACGATTGAGAGCGCCAGACACCTTCGGAGCCACGATGATAAATTTGTGCAAAAGGTGGGTGTAAAAAGCGTCATGATTCACGAACAATTCCATTACACTGGAGGTGCAGCCCATAATGACATCGCGATTTTACTTCTCAGCCAAGAGGTGAATTTTAACGCCTATGTATATCCAATTTATGTTCCGACTACCAAGACACGATTTGAAGGTGAGACAGATTTTTAAAAATACACGAAAAATAATAGTATTGATTTATTTTTTAAAATTCGAATACATACTGGCGTAATTATGCACTTTGAAAATTTCTTCTTACAGAAACAGCGCAGGTAAGCGGATGGGGCAGAACGTCTGAAAACGGGTCAACCAGCAATCCCCTTATGTTCGCTGTAGTTGATATATACACACTTGAGCGATGTCGTGAGATATATAAGCCCCGAAACCTACACGTTGGGGATAACATGATGTGTGCTTTAGGGAAAAATGGTGAGGATGCTTGCAACATGGATTCAGGAGGTCCCCTTAAATGTAAGGGTCTCGATGGGCGGCATTATGTGTGCGGGATAGTTTCATGGGGGGATGGTTGTGGAAGGTACCCTGGCGTCTACACCGATGTTGCAAAAATGTCCGAATGGATTAAAGGGAAAATTGCAAATTATAAGTAAGGGGAAATCTTCCTACATTATAATCCAACCAGCTCAAATATAACAACTCCAGCTATAATTGTAGGCATTCAGATAAAAAAAACTAGTTCAATCCCAACTTGAAAACATTCTCCTTTAGGATAAGTATAATCTGTTAAATCCTTCATTACATTGTACAATTTTCATAGTGTCTAGGCCGTTCAAGTTTAACATTGAAATACTTTCCGATCTTTCAGGCCTGCATCCCTCTGCCCTCTACATTTGCGCTGCTGCACAATCAACATTGATCCAATAATTCCTCAAAATTCAGCCAATAAAGTTACAACGAATCCTGTGTCATCCTCATCATCTGTTGGGAGATCCGCAGATGAAACGTCTTCTGAAGGTTCCCTGTGTGACGATGAAGAATTTTATTGCAGCAGCTCGGACCAGTGTATCCACAAAATGTATCTCTGTGATGGGACGGTGGAATGTCCAGATATTTCATTGGACAGAGTTGGGTGCGAACAGGACGGGAGAATAGAAACCCAGGAAAATCCCTGTCGGGGAAACGACATTTATTGCGCTTCCTCTAATCAATGCTTTCCCAGTGAGCACTACTCTTACGATGAAGTTTGTCCCGACAACACTGATGGCCGAACGGGCGATGAGGGCAACGTAAAATCATCGGATGATTCCGGTCCCTGCCATGTTGGGGACTTTCATTGTGAACAATCGAATCTTTGCATCGCAAACACACTTCGATGCAATGGGAATTTCGACTGTAATCTTGGAGAAGACGAAGCTGGATGTGACGGAGACCATGATGTCGGAAGATCTGCTGATATTTCAGAAAGACAAGATCCAGTGTACTGTGCCAGCGATGACTGGGAATGCATCGTGGGATGGAATCCCCCCGAGACGGAGACGAATGATGGAAGAACGGGAGGAGGTTCTTGCGGTGTGAATTCTTTCCAGTGCGCATACTCCAATTTATGTATTCCGATGGGGAATCGATGCAATGGACAGTATGACTGTGAGGACGGGGATTATTCCGATGAGGCAGATTGTCCTGACTACGTGGATGAAACAAGTATTGACAGTACGCAGGATACAGCTGTAGGCTCTGCTTCCTGCAATGCTGGAGATTTCTTATGTGCAAAATCGGTATTTTGTATTTCTGGCACGCTTCGTTGCAACGGTAATTACGACTGTGGTGAAGGAGATACCACGGACGAAGATGGGTGCGATGGCAGGTCCGCTGACAATGAACTTGAGGACTCTTCGTGTGATGAGGATCATTTTTATTGCGATATATGGAGCCAATGTTTACCTCATGGATATCAATGTGGAAGCGATGGGGACTCCCGGAGTGGTGATCAAAATGTCGAAACAGGCTTTACTCATGATCATGTGGACAATGATGTTCAAAGAAATACGGACTACGATGATTACGATCCCCAGCAATCCAGGCCTCAAAAAGTATGCCGAGAAGATCAATTCAATTGCAACAATAATCAATGCATCCCGGGGACCTACGAGTGCGACGGTGAGTCCGATTGCCAAGATGGGTCGGACGAACATGAATCGTGCACTTAGTCCAGCTCTAGGAGGTGAATGTAATACAAAATGTTTGTTACACACATGTGTTTTTCCTTAGAGATGTGTCCATATTAGTGTACTGATTTTGTTTAGATTTGAAATAACATTATTAACTGACGTTATTGGTAATTTCCCGTGTTATTATTTGTTGTGTTTAGAATGTTTCTGTAATTATTGTTGCATCCTTTATTATTTTTAGTGTATTGATTCGTGAAATTGGAATAATCACATCATTATAATTATTCGGCTCTAGGCAAATAGTGTCACAAACTGCATACAATATGTTGAAAAATATTTATCCTTTTTTAATGAAAGAGCAATTGATCAAGCTGGCATTATTAAGTAACTTATTAATCGGAAACTGTAGCATTTCGTTGTGAAAGTAAGCAGTTGTATCATTCTTCAAAATTTAATTTCGTCATACTCCAACTCGTTTTTCCTTAAAAGGTAGTACGTAGTGATAGTAATTGAGAGTGGGAAAATGGTCCAGACGCATTTTTGTTTATTAGCAACACGGTCAATATCACTTTCTTAATCATTTACTGGGCCTTTCATCACAAATAGGCATTTTTCCTTTCACACGTTCCCTCCACATATTTCCTTACCTTGATGGTAACCTTATTCTTTGCATGGATCATTGAACCTTTGCAAAAAAATCCAGAATAGAATTTTCTTCAAAATAGTAGGCGCACATTTTTTGCGCCACTCTTTATTTGATTAAAGGAGGGGGGAAAATGTAAAAACTCTAAACACACATGAGCATATCGTCGGTGAAGAGGCAAAATGATCTAGGTGCATAATCGATTAGAATCAAAATGATCTACATAACTTTTTCCCTAAAGGCAAAATGAACTGGGTACAAGCCTCTTTAAAAGCAAACTGATCTACATACAGTTTTCCATAAAAGCAAAATGATCTAAGTGCTGGTTTAATTTTTTGTGTGAGAAAAATAGCTTCTGCAAAGAGTACACGTGTCTTATAAGGGCTAACTGTAATTGACCTAGGGTTATGGCGTATTTGGCCTTATTCCGGCAACTGAAGTTAATTTGACTTATTGCATCTAATACATGTTTAGTTATGAAAACTGCATTTATTTTAAAATTGTCGAATTAAAAGACGATTCAAAATGAGAGTTTACAGGTTCTGTTCTCATGTGTTGGTGTGCACATTGAAGTGGTTTTCCCTTTAATAATTCTCAACCTGGAGTTTCTTCAAATCGTATTTTACGATCATTGACATTATCATAACATTCATCTCATTATCATTAATCATTTTCAAATGTTAAATCATAATTGACAAAATATTTCAATATTACTGAAAAAAATGGAGACATTGGGCAATTGAATGTATATATAAATAATTTTAATACCTCGCATATTTGTACACCGGCTTCAGAATGTGTTTATTTAAATTGTTGTTATTGTAGTTTGTATCTAGATCATTTTGCTTTTAGGAAAAGCTGCATCTAGATCCTTTTGCTTTTAAAATTTAATGCAAGTAGATCATTTTGCCTTTAGTGAAACTGCAAGTAGATCATTTTGATTCTAATCGATCTTGCACCTAGATCATTTTGCCTCTTCACCGACGATATGTACATGTACATTATTCACGGAACTTTGTCATCTCCACTTTGATGGACGTTGCTTTGCCCCTGATTTGGGTTAGCTACCAGTTACCACTATCTGTTCTACGTATATCAAAAAAGTGGACAATGTACAAATACAGTTTTATATGCAAATGTACACGGAATTCCCTCCGGAAGAATAATAGTTCCAAAGGGTCTGTATGGAGATGCCATATTATAGCTCACTGGGAGAATTTAATGATAGCAACATGAAGGGAATGATTTCTTAGTTTTGGGATGGTACACGTGAATTCAAACAAAGCATAGCACATATTATAGTACTCCCCTAGCATGTTTCAAAACTCATGTAACTCGAGTGCATTTTGCCCCGTTCTCTTAGGACACGTCATCAAAGTTTCCAAAATTAAAACGATACCACATGTCCTGACTTTGTAGATAATTACAATGTTAAATCCCATAAGGATTTTCAATTTTTGAAAGTGGGTCAAATTTTGATTTTTGCTTTTTAAAGAAAATTCAAGTTTTAACATTCACATTGATATACAATAACAAAATTCCCCGAAAACGAATCTCTCCATCATGGCGCATCCGTGTGTATGTAGTCGATACTAAATATTCACTCCATATGTAATCATTCCAACATATTTCTCCTATAGTATACTATATCCGCTGCTGGATACGGAACAAGTCTACCTGCATCAGGACCAGGGTGGCTTGATTTAAATCACGTTGATTTAAATCTTGATTTAAATCAAGATTTAAATCACTTGATTTTTTTCAAATAAATCATTGATTTAAATCAAAATTGACTCTTCAACTTTCGCGGCAAGGTAAAATGTAATATCACGTCTAGAGACGTTGTAAAACGTGCAGTTTTGTGTTTTTATAAATTTTGGGCATGAGACCATTTTGGATTTTTATCATTTCAGGTTAATTTGGATACGCCATATTTATTATTTGTCAAGCTGTCACAGCGCTATAAAATTTTGATATGAGTGAGTTTTGAAATATTGTATATCTATTACTAAAGCTTCTGCCGGGGACAATTGTTATGTCCCACAGAATATTCCGTCTCGTTCCAAAATCCAGGGACAAAAATACGTATCAGAAATCCCGCCCCGAAATAACACGGGGACAATATTTATGCCCCGAAATTTTCTCGTCCCTTACAGATATACGCAGTATAGCTACAAAAACATCCCAATATTTAATCTTTCTAAAAGAGTACCATTTAAAGTGGCAATACTTGACTGTGAATTTTGCGTTTTTTAAATGTTAATCTTGTACGGAGAGATATTCACACTTATTTAAACAGTATATTCTCAATTTGCAAATAATATTTCTGTTCCGACATACTCTATCAGCCTGTCCCGAAACACTATATATGTACACACTACACGTTATATATATATTCATATATTAATAAAAATCCATTTGAGTTCTGGCATCAGCCCTACACAGCGTTTGGCTTCAAAGACAAAACTGAATACAAAAAATACTACTGATTTTTGGAACTGGCCTTTAACCAGCTTTTTATTTCATGTTAGGTAGTTGACTTGCTTTTGTAATTTTCTCTCAATATATTTTATTATTGTTCATCATTATTAAATTTTATTGGTACCAAAAGTGTACAATAATACGAGGAAAATTAAAATCAAAGAATTTGTAAGGTAATTCTATCGTACGATAAAATTTTGAATTTAAATCAGAACATATTGATTTAAATCAAAAAAATCCGATTTAAATCAAATAAATCCGATTTTTTTGATTTTTTTGAAAAAAATCAAAAAAATCAGCAACCCTGATCAGGACTAAGGTACTCAACGGATCGGATATATCCGAACGGATACGGATCGGATATATATGAACGGATACGGATCGGATACGGATAGGATAAAACTGAAGATTATCCGATCCGATATTTATCCGAACGGATCGGTTTTGTCATTCTCGTCCTAGAAAAATCCCGGATAGGTTTGGATACTACTACATAAAATATCCGAACGGATCGGATGGCCACTTTTTGTTTTACGGATAATCCGACGGATATCCGAGGATATCCGCGGATAAACGAATTTTTGAAAACATGACGACCACTCTGACAATTACTATCTGCTGCAATCATCGACAGGACGTTAGTTCGGCAATTTATCAAAACGTTTGAACTTTTTTCAGTACATGTAGCTGCTATTCTAGTTAGCTGTTCTTGTAGGTTTTCAATTGTTCAAAGCAAACATATGCACGGTTTCTTCTGTCATTACAATACGTTATAAGCTAACAGTATATTGTATTTAAACTAAAAGCCAAACTCCAGGATCAATTTCCCCTTCTACAACTGATTCTTGTATCCGCAGATAGGATCGGATAGCTCCTTTTTTGTATCCGGCGGCTTCGGATAGGATAAATACGTCATCCGAAAATTTACAGACAAGCTTCGGATAAGATAATTTTTAATCCGATGGAAGCGGATAGGATCGGATGCGCTTCAGTTTTATCGGTAAAAATTCGGATAGGATACGGATAGGATAAGGGAATTATCCTATCCGTTGAGAACCTTAGTCAGGACCGAGAAGACCGTCCGAGCCCTTAACATAAAGACTTGAAATGGAGAAATACAATACAAGTCTATGTGGGAAAAGAGAATATTCCTTACATTAGGATACCTTATAGTTAGTCCGTAGTAATGGATCTCTAACTTGAAAATCCTCACGATGTACCATGGACAAGTGTGCTGAAGCCGATTAAAATTCTTCGTCGAAGTCAATTGTGCCTAGTTCTTGGCGGTGAACACGCACAATAGTCTCGCCTGGTTCCGTTGTCGGACGCAGGCACGTTGGAACCCATCTCTCTGTGATGGCCATGCTCTAGAATAGTCAAAGAAATTTGAAACAATAGGGCTGGGAAAAATATTATAAATAGTTACAAAATGACTTCAATGAATTACACGGTAAGAAAATGTAGAACTTTATTTTGAGCATAAAAACGCTCCGATGGAAAGTAGAAAGCGCTTAGGCATCATCCATTCCTCGTCCTGGTGTGCCGGTCTCCGCATGCTCCTCCTCAGATCTATCGTCTGAAGCATTAGTCTCATTGTTGATCAACGTATTATTAAATATTTGAAACATGTGACTTTCATATTCACGTCTATATCGGAATTTTGAGTTAGAAATTCATCATAGAAACCGCCCATTTTCCAGTAATTGCGATCAAATTTCTTTATGTGCAAAACACGAGAAGCTCCAAAATCATTATTTAATACAATCAATACGTATTGTTTTACGCGTACCTGTATTGCGCATACCTATGCATACCACAATTAGGAATTGTTATATGCTAATACGATCAGGTATACCCAGAAGCTTAAGTAACCACTTCAGACACGATTCGGCGTTAAAATTATCGTGGTAGTCTTGGGCTTCGGAAGCTCCTTTATCAATTGGTTTGACAAAAAAATAATAATATAATCTAATAAATCTGTTTTCATTACCTGACAAAAAACCAATTTTGGCGTTTTTAAATTTAATATTAATTAGAATTTATGTCTAGCAGTAGTAAGTATTGGCAGCCACACTTATCAGCCGTTGACCTTTGTAAGTTTTCTAATTCTTTTGTGCTTCATTTTGTACAGTAAACGCCAAATAAAATCAATGACACTACGAAATACGAACATTCTTTAGAAGCAATGAAACTTTAAATTTAAATAACTAAAATATAACAATATTCGTGTTGATGCCAACCACCGTCGTACGCCAGACGACAACACAATCAATTTTGTTTTTAATAAATTTTCTATAAATTCATTCAGCGTCTCTTTCTTTATCCTGAACCGATTGAAACAATCTGTATACTTCCCTAATAATTTCAATTTTGATTTCATGCATTTCAAGATTAGATATACCCGAATGTTTTCCAGCTTATGTACATTGTGAAATAGTACTGAATATTATTTAAGTGGTAAATTTGTGGCCTGATTAAACGAAAAATATTTAAATCAACGAGTGCATTGATTTGCGGTTTCTTGTGACTATATGTTATTAGCCCAACTTACGATACGTACTATTGTAGTATTTGTTTAAAAGAGTAACTTAAAGTTTGAAACAATTGCAAGACTTCGTTTGTTATTGAGCTTAGGCAGATATGTCTTCTGCTTCGACTTGTAAGAATGTAAAAACAAAATGGTGTTGTTACCCAACGGCCGACGTTTGACAAATTATACACGAAATACTTGCAGCGACAATTACACATGAATGTATTGGAGTTGATGTCGAACTATTTAATATCCATTAACTGCACACAATAAAAATGATTGTCAAGTAAGCATCAAATTACTTGTGTTATCTAGCGCACGAAATGATTGTTTAGCAACGATGAATGCCATGAGCATTGCAATGAGTACAACTAGTACAGCTTTTATGCATTGAAAGAATAGTAACAAACTCAGGGTTAACAAAGAATCACATAATTGATCTTACCTTCCGCATGGATTGGCCTTCCGGCTCGAATTACTTCTCCTTGTAATGGGTTCAAAAGTAAGGTCAAAATGCCACGAACATAACCAAACGTCTAACGCTTGCTTTCTAAATTAGCCAAGTACATTAAAATTGCTAACTTTAAAAACTTGGGCATAAGATTGTCCACACTTTCGAAACAAAATTAGGCTAAGAAAGGTAGATGGTTGTTATGTTTAAACAATTTTTAAAAATGTTACAAGTTGTTGGAAATACGAATGTTGGACAGGAGTTTGGGTTATTTATACGATTTTTAAAGTGACTTACTTTGGGTTCCATTTGAACGTTTTTGTGGGTAGTATTTATAAATTGAACGGTCTTTCAGTGGAACGTAATAAACGTATACTCCCGTTTAGTTGCTGATGCTCCAAGCAATTGAAATACTAAAGTCTTACTATGCCTGAACTGTATATTTTGCGTTAGAGCTGCAGTAGCTGAGCAAACCTTTAAGCAGACTAATGTCATGCTACACCCAATTCTGCTTTCCTTTATACTACACACGATTGAACACAACATTTTTGTTGCCTTATATAATCGCAGTAACAGCTTGGAATGTGAGATTTAACCAGTAATGATTTGCACGTATTCATATTTGCAATAGATATATTCTGTGTAAAACCCAAGGTTGAACGTGAATTACGCGTGAGCCAAATATTACATTACTTGACCAATACGTATTTCTCAAATACACTTATGTAGTTTATTTAGCATGTATAGATGTATGTCTTGGTTAATATCAAGGGGAAGTATTCGCAAAATAATACTTAGTAACATTCATCGCTTTAGTACTTTACAGCAGGAAAGGCTGACTAAAAACGGAGACATCGGTTATTTCTAAATAGAATTTTGAGAACTAACGACAGGTAATTTGTCTTATGTTTGAAGTACTATCATGTAGTGGAAAGACATACCTTAAATGTGAGCAATTCAAATGGTTGCTCAGTGGTAACAACGGGTGGAGGGAGGAGTTTCTTCTTGACCGAGAACTACGACAGGTCTAGTATGGCTACGGATTGCGTCGTTAACACCTCTAGTCGTAACGGCGACGACGACCTTCACCTGCCTCTCCTAGCCTCCGTCATAAAATCCCCGATCAACCCTGCACACAAAATTGTATCCACAAAATATTATAATAGTCTAACTCCCTGGAAGATCATTTACGAACATAACTGCTGAACCTTCTTCCTGCAGAGAAGACCTCAACGATTTCAAAACTCCCTGCTGTAAGAAAGGTCAATTTTCAAAATTCCGGTTGGCAAAATTTCCCTAGAAGACCTCAAATCATGCCAAATGATGCGGGTAAACCAATCTAAAAACTCTTGTTGGCAGAAAAAACGTTCATGAAACAGACCACCAAATTTGAATATCCTTGCTGAAAGAAAGGTCAAACAATTTAAAAATCCATGTTCGAAATAAGATCCATACTCGAAATATGTTTCTCTGGGAAGAAGTTTCCTCCCTTCCAACAAATATTCGACCCATGACACTAGCTTATTACCGGCCGTACTCTGAGCAGATATGTCGGGATTTGACTTCACTCAACTTGGCAATACTTATAACATCATTCATGAAAAAAGCTCGTCACATTTGTGCAATGAATTACAAATACTAAAGAAACATTCAACCAGCCTGCTGTTTTGATAACAGTATCAATACATACATGTAATATAGAAAACCTAACAGCTGTTTATTTTTAATTACTTTAATAAATGCATACGCTATATGCAAGGTTTCGATCAACCATTGACTGTCCTCTATTTGTAAGCCCAAATCACTATATTATAGTTTAAAGATTAAATGGATTTTAAAGTGTCGTTCCCTCTCCTAAACGCGGGTAAAAGTAAAGGGCCCTTAAGGGTAAAGTAATGATAACAAGCAATTGTGTATTTAAGGAAGTTTTTACGTGTAACGTTCCATGTTTAATAAAAATACTGTATTCAAAATCGTGACAAATATATCTGGCCAGAGTCACTTTGAAAAAAATCCCAGTCAAGAATTTTATTATTACAAGCGGGAAAGCGACTAGTCGGCGTCAAACTCGTGAATCATATTTAAAACACAATCCACAAATATAATGCGCAGATTATTCTTTAATTTTCAATTTATCCGTTAAACATGCCATTAAATGAAAATAAAATGTTTCAGTAACCTACTTATACGCCTATAATAATTTTACGACGGCTGAGCGTACCTATTTTGTAGGCTAAGTTTTAAGTGTATTCCTGCACCCAAATTACCTACAAACCTTATTAATAAAATCCTCGCACTCTATAAATCAGGGATAGATAACGTTATTCATGCTATTGTATAACGTTATTATCGAAAAACAGAAAACGGTTTACAGTAACGCAAATAAAACCGTTAACGTTTTCTAAAACTAGCACAATGGTTGAATTCACAAAACCAAAAACGTAAACCATAACCAAACATGTTAACGATTTTTTCGTTTTTAAAAATCCCATGCGTTACCATCTGGTTAGTTTCAAGAACGTGTAAGCCTGACCTCAAATGGGTCCCGTAAAACGCTTCATTTCGTTTCAATTCAATCTATTCTTTCAACACGTGCTCTCCTTATGACATATACCGAAATGCATAGAAACTGCAGAAAGTCATTAATTAGCCATTTATATTAGGTAATTATGTATACATAAACACGTTACGACCAACATGATGAAACAGATAAAATTAAATATCAAAAGCAATGGAAAGAAAAAGGATCCATTTCCATTGTGTCAGAATTTTTCTAGTACAATCTTTGAGATGACAATTACCGGTGTGTAGTATAAGGCTGTGCTTCAATAGCACTGGTGAGCTTTGCACTACACGGTTACTACAATTTCAATTGTTGTCAATTGGGATTTAAAAATGAGCCACCAGTACCATTTAATAATTTTGAGATGTATAATAATGTCAACAATATCAATTATTCCGAAAATCGAGGAAACTTAATTCTTATAATATGCTTTTCGCTTTTACCGTTTAACTGTATGTCATGGAAGCGGTAACCGTAACTTTTATAGCCGTTTAACAGAATTCCACGGATGCCGCAACAGTTTATACCAATAACTGTTTAACCAGATAACATATACTATACCGTTAAAGTACATAATTCAGGCAGAAACATTAAGGTATAAACCAAAACGATATTGTTATGTTTTCCATCGCAGCTGAACATAGAATAAACATAGGCCTATGTATATGTAAGGTAGTAGGTTTTAGACTTAAGATTTCAGAAACGAAACCCCAAATTCCATGACTCATCAACATTTATCAGTTGAGGTGCACACGCCCAACACTCGCGAACGCCCTAAGTTGGTGCGTGTGCATCTTACAGTATGTAGTTATCCAGGTTAGAGTAGCACGGACTGTACATAGATATATTTATTATATATATATATATACATATATTCAGACGTCTGCACGTTAATAAGCTCGTGTTTCCCCTTTACCTCTTCCGTACAAGGAATGGGCAGGGACTACAGACTTAAATCCACAGGTGGCCGGTTCCAAAAAATATGCAAGGGTTGCACACTTAAAGCCACGTGTGGCCAGTCCGCCGACGAACTTCCATTCAAACTAAAAATAGAGCACCGCTCCCTTCAATCCCTCAACACGTGACCCTTAATGCACATTACGTGCAAAATCAATAAACCGATAAATAATCAATAAATTATTGAATGTTGGCGGATTTATTGATTACTGCTCAATTTATTGATTTCGTGCATAACGTGCTTACATATTACTACTCATGACTTTCTTGGAAGACTTTCTTTCTTGCATGAAACGTAGAAGTAGCAAATGACCACAACGTTTTGCGGAGGAGGCAATATGTCTATACCTAATACCAGTAATAATTTTATGTATTTGATACTTACATACACACAAGCGAAATGAAACCATTGCCACAGCAAGGTCAGGCTGGCAGATTTGTAATCAGTACTTGGATTAAAGTAATCAAACACATCAGCTCCTACCTTATAACTGCACCACTAAAGGTACATTTAATCGTCCATTTATGTTATTATACATACTGGCGTAACATTGTTAGGCGCACAATCTGCGCTTAAACGTATTTTAAAATTTTGAACTACTTCATTTGTTACATATGCAACTTTCAGGGTGTAGACCATTTGTTGTGGTTAAAGTAGAAACGTAATTATATGCACGAAATACAATAAATTGGATTAGCAAATTTAACATTAAACCTTTTACATTTAATTAGTGATGTGACATGAACAGACTGAACTTGTAAGTATAATATTATTCTAAACAATTCATAACTACAAAATCTAGTCATTACAAGTATAGGAATTGACATAACTACGACTATTTTAACGCAACATAACTAGTGAACAAAAATACGCTGCATAACCCAAGAAATCAAAGCTACAAGTGTTTCAAATTGCTTCCAGTTCTTATTAAAATTTGTTGTCAATGCGTCTACTACTATAGCTACACAATGCCCATTCCTTTAAGATTATCTCCGGAGACACGGTACTGAGTTCAGTGTTTGGACAAGAAATAATCAGCACTTGTCTCGCAGTTCAAGCTGCACGTAACTTGAAACACATTAGAAACTTGACACACAAAACTTGGTGCGTATCAACACTTTATATTTTCCCCATCCCTTTGTGCTTCACCGCAGCTGGTCTACTATTGCTTTTAGACGTGCTTGACTGAACCAAATATTTGCAAATTTCCTCGTGAATTAATTTTGTATCACAAGTATAATTTCATACTTTTATATAAACCCTGCAATGCGCTTACTTCTAGGACTTTTTAAAAGTAGTCTTTTGTAAAATCTGTTATTTCAGGCTTACGTAGGCATTAAACATTTCACACTTTATGTATGCTCGTTATACAGCCTGTATCCCCAGCCGTGACATCGTGTGTAAACAGTAATGTGTAACTTTTACGCGACGTTTTAGGTGGCAACGACATACCTTATGACAATTGAAATACACAAAAAACGTTGGAGAAGAACTAACTATTTTTACTAAGGCTACTCGTGAACCGACCATCTACGCAGCCATATTGTACACCCTTGTACAAACTTAATACTGCCTTTGGATGCAACACGAAGGAATTGGTGACGCTGACGTCTACGTGGATCTTGAAAGCATGCTATGACAACGGATCGCAACCTAGGTAAAGTCTGTGATGTGCAAGTTCAAATGTATGTTATAACTGTTTTGGGCATTATGTAAATAACGTAATGTTTCTAGCCGAGACTTGTTGCTGAGGATTGTTTGCTGGTCCTTGCTATACTACGTCATTAAAGTATTTGACCGATGTGCAACTTCAAATCCAACTCAAACCTAACTGACTAGCTGGGATTACGCCAGCCGTATAGTTCAATTAGCTGTACCTAAATACCTGTTCGCAAAGCAACACCGCTGGGAAAATCATGATTCCTCAGAATGACTTGTGGTATGTAGTTCTACGTGTCTGAAATTATTCGCAAACACGTGAAAAATATACGTACTCAAAGTGTAGTCTAAAAACTGGTTTCTATTTTAACTTGTATATACATACTACGCTGCTACCCTTCGCAATGGTAACTTTAAAGCCCTGCACTTTTAGTTATGCACAACCAATCTTCACAAGATTTGGTGTGTTAAAACACTCATTTTCGAGGATCAATTTTGTCCGAAATATTTTGTTTACGACTATGTATAATCTTGTAATTTATAAACTATGCTAGAATAATTTGTGATGGATGCGGCGTAATGTATATACATCCGTGCTTTCGGCGGGTGTTTCATATATTTAAAATTAAAGTGTGTACAAAGAGAGTATATGCACTAAATGGTATACTTAGAGCATTGCTAATGTAATGGTTGGTTTGTGATTTTCAGGTTCACATTACAATTTCTCGTTTTGTAACGCCTTGTTGTCGGACATGTACTAATAAATGGGAATTCAACGAGAAAGTCTGTAACTATCGTACATATAATCAATTGCACACCATTAATGCAGTCTGGATTGATCGGGACGAAACTCTTCGTAATTAAAACTTACGGAATATTTAAGCCTTGTATACTAATTAAGTATATTTAATCGATGTAAACAATGCATGGATTGTTTGTGATTCTGCGATTTCATTGTGATCAATTGTGATTTCATTCATTATGGTTTCTTAGGTTGTAGAAAATGTATGAAATAGTACAAATTACAAACAGTTTATAGACGGCAATTTTGTCAACAATTATATCGTTTAAACAGTGCTCATTGGATGTACAGCATTAAGCGAGCTATATCAGTGAGAATAGGAAATGATGCCCTACATCGCCATATTCTGAAAATTCCAGTGGGTATCCCGAACATGCTTGAAAGTTGCTACTAAATGCTAATGGCTCCATTGGCTAGCATCAAGACCCAGGAAGTAAATTTGCTACACGAGTCCTCCGTCATGTTCTAGTTTGGCTGTCGTCTTAGGGACGTCAGTGAAATTTTCTGCACTTATTAGTCCTTTACAAGAAGTATTGTGAATAATACTGTGCAATATGTTGCCTCATCAATTCGTCACGATTATTGCCGGTCAAAATGACAATGCCTGTGTTAGAAACCAATACTAAAGACCAAATCCGTATTTACGACAAAAGAAACCAAAATGTGTTATTACAAAAAGTAACCGAAAAGGAAAAATGTCTGTTCTTTTAGGTTTCTCCCGAAATGTAAAGTCACCCAGTACTCCAGTTGAACGCGTGGCTAATTGTAATAGAATTTTGTGTGTGTACCTATTATGATAACGTACGTAGTACGTATAAATTACTTATTATTAGATTCATTGCATGTAAGTGTATTGCTACGTGTGTATAGTTAGTTTGAAACAAGGATGAATCAGCACTGTCAATATCAAAACCGAAAGAATTTATCAGAATTGTTTATTAATAGCTTTAAGATTATCAAAAATAAAATGATGCTGATGGATGTTGTTGAATAGCGATGTTTACAATTTTATTAACATTTGAAATTGACATAGTTATCAAACCTCCTGAAAAGTGCAAACGGAACCTCGTATACTTGATGTTATTGATTAAATTTTACTACGATGTATTAGCCGTAAGTTATCCGTTCAGGAGCTCGGCGCTAAAAAATAATTACTGTCAAATTTCTGTAACAATACCCATGCAGTTGTTTTCGTATGTACTTTTGCCGTACTGAGTGGGACACCAATGGCACTGGCGCACGTGATTGCAACGTCAGCCACCACTGAGTACGGAATTACAGCGAAGAGGTAGCAAATGCTCGGTGGTGAACACTGACGTTACACACAGTGACTGTACTATTATGTGGGCTTTTGTTTTCAAAATCAGTGTTGCCTTCATTTTCAACAATAACGTGAAATGAAGTACACCAAATGTGTTGCTTGAAGAAGTGCGTTCCTCTGCACCACTGAATGGTGAACCGGAATAAGTGGACATCATTGCGAAATTAATTGGAGGACACATTTGAAATAAATATGTGCAGTGAGCATTCGGGAAAGGAACTTCTTGAAAAAATATTTGTTTTAAGCGTCGTGTTTGACATTACAGTGACAACGTCTAAAGGTCTGAAAAGAACGTGAAAGTTTATTATATTTTAATATACATTAGGAAGAGGTCGCAAATTGTTTAAATAAGTTCATTACTGATTGAAAATATGCGAGTGGGGGGTGTTGTGCTTTCTGAGAGATTTTCAATTTGTTTCTTTTTAGAAATTTGACATTAGGCATTCAAGAACACCATTGCAATAGCTACTTGTTATTATTCCTCATTAAACGATCAATGCAGTTCTCTCACCATTATTACTACATACAGATTTCCACAATTGCAGTGAACAGTAATTAATTAAAACTCTTTTAAATTTACGTCAGTTCTAATAAAATATTTGAGCATGTTATTATTTCATTTCTACGAATAAGTTGGGGGTATGTATGCATGTATACAGTCCAGTTTATTTATACGTACACATTAACCTTCGTATACGTAGGTACTTATTGACTCCCGTCACCAAGTGGGGATTCCCCACAAGCATGTAAATGATACAGCCGTTTTTCAATATCCAGTACGAGCGTGTATCGTGTAATGAATTCTAGTGTTAGCGGCGGAGGCATGACAAGCAGACGTGTAAATCAGCTCTCTCTTGAGCACTCTCGGTTTTCCTCATTTTTAGGTGATTTAAAATATTCTTCGAGTTTTTCAGCAAGTGTTAATACTTTTCTGCAAAACAGCTTAATACTACCAACAGTTTCGACACTTAAAATTTTGTTTTCAATATCCTTTGTTCAAGTAATCAAAATTACTTCCGTTTTCCACTGAACGTAACACATACCCCTTGCAAAACATTTGTAAGTGACTAATAATTGTGAACACACATTTCAGACAGTAGGTCCGACGGATGTTTACATTAAATCATTTACGTGCGTGATTATTTCTGAGGTTTTCTAAAACCAATTTTTTTACCCGTAGAAACATGCCTTCTCAGCGACAATCCGGTGGCAGAGGACGATTTAATCCTCAGCATCCATGTATCACCCCACAAGATCTCGGCAATGCAGTTTGACCGATCATTTTTCGACCTTTATAACATATGACGAAAAACTCTATATTAAGAATTTCTTATTTATTTTCATTATTTGCTACACTATGTGACACAAACGATGAACACAATGAAGTAAGCGTGCTTGTATTTACTCATGAAATATTTTTGTTACAGTGGTTGCTCGTAAACGTTTTCCAAAATCTGCAGTTGTCAGGATCCAGGATCTCAGTAGTACGGATAAGTTCATCTAGCACCAAGTACAGCAAGTTCGGAACCCCGCCACTAGAATGGTTCAACATTTTAGAAGACAAGACAGCGACGGAATCCCGAAACCTGAATTCCGCAACTCAGCACAGTGAGCAAGTCCACAGAATAACATTGCGAATCCGACAGACTTTGTCTCCTAAACTCTGAAATGTCTTATAATTTGTATCTTTGCTTCATGTTGTCTTTATCTTCTTTGGTATATTTGCCATTTGATTTTTGTTATCGTAGCTCTATACATGCGAACAGTTTTATAATAGTCGTTGGCTATCAGTATAGCATCACAACAATATTCTTACTGTGGGTAGTTACAAATTCTTTAATCTTTTGTGTACAATAGCTTTAAATATTTATTTCATATATTTATACTACGGTTAGTATGTCATGTTATTGTCTCTCTCGCATTTATTTTGTAATTTAAATGCTACTGTTGCGTCCGTTTTACACGTACGTATTTCTTTGCCGTATGTATTTTCAAAGGTAAGCAGAAGTATGAAATTTTTGATTTGTGCATCTTAAAAATTATACCAAATATATTTTAACTACCGAAATTATTTCCCACTCACAATCATCAATGCAAAGTAAAGTGCGCAAATGAGTAGCTCTCCATTCATTATACACAACTAGTTGCCATAGTCAGTATGGGCACTGCAACAAGGTAAAACAAATCCAACAGTCATTTGTCAACCAACGTATGTGCACTCGTTCAGCAACACTCACTGCTGCGATGAAAGCAGTCAGTGTGTGTGCACGCATGCGGCGAATAAGGAAACATTCTGTCAACTCACTGGTGCAACAGTCACTTGAGCAACAGTACATACCAATCCAAAGGCATGGGTACACAATCTATATTTGTTACTGTACTAGACGTAATTATTATTACAATTAACACGGCAAGTACCGGTAATAGTATCAAGAAAACGGGATTTGTTAAATACAATTCTATTGAAAATCCGAACCGACCCAAAGGATACAATAAAACTTTTCACTTTTTGTAATTCAAAGCGCTCAGCTAGAGCATCAACCCATGGGATATTTTAGGCCCGTACCCGCCCGCGGCCCGTAAATATTTACCCGTGCCCGCACGGCCCGAAATTAGAGTTCAACAATAAAGCCCGGCCCGGCCCGTAAAATTTAAAAAAGCCCGTAGCCCGCCCGCTAAAACCAGTCCAGCTTGTGAATCCATAGCTATGGACCCAGAACAATTTTTTTATTCAATTTTTTATTTTCGTCTTTGTTTGAATGAAATTGGTAAGAGCTGGGGGGCTTCCACTGCAGAATTCTTTCAAATATGTTTGTCCAGAATTGATGTCCCTCCTTGGCGCCATTGCCTGCTAAAATATCCCTGCACTCATTTCACTTCCAATAAATTATAGACACCTATACAACTAGTATCAGTTTAAGTGTTTTTCAAACTTGCGAACTTCCGATTATTTCCTGTAATTTAATTCGTTGACATTGAATGTCAACGCTTTGTTTAAAGGTAAAATTGCAAACGCTTGAAACTCGTCCTATGATTAAAAATATGTACTTTTACAACCCCTGATCCAGCATGCACCACACATGAATTTTTTCACGGGCTTTTACGGGCTTTCACGGTCTTTTTTAACCGCATTGAAAAGACCGTACCCGCCCGTAACCCGTTAAGTGAAATAAATTCTACCGTACCCGCCCGAAGCCCGGGCGGGCCGGGCTTTTTACGGGCTTACCCGCAAATTTTAACCGCCCGAGATGCTCTAGCGCACACCTTAAAACAGCAGCATGAAGCAATGTATTTATCCAAGAAAAATGAGAGCTTTTTAGTACAAATCGTTAAATGTTAGGAATTGGTTTGCTAGAACAAATTGACAATTGAACGGGACACGGGGGACACTCTGTACAATTTCCCCCACTTTTTAGGAATTAACGTTTTCCTAACTTTTGCTAATTGTAATAAATTGTATTTACAAAATTTGAATCAACCTAATTCTTCTCAACAAATACGCTTACACAGTGTTGCAAAACAAGCACACCCAAGTAGGAGTACGTTTTACTTGCATACTTGTGGAGATCAGTTCATATACAGTGCTTGGCTATATAATTTATTATTACGATATATTTTATGAAACCTCCAATTTACAAAAGCATGTCCAGGGAGTTCAGCAGTCATAATGTCAGTTCTGGCCAGTGTTTTGGGGAGGTCAGCATGTTAGTTCTGGTCAGTGTTTGGGGGAGGTCAGCAGTCAGTGATTCAGTAGTTAGGGGGTTCAGCAGTTTAGTAGTTGGGGTTCAGTGGTTCAGTAGTTGGGGATCAGCAGTTCAGTAGTTGGGGTTCAGTGGTTCAGTAGTTGAGGTTCAGCAGTTCAGTGGTTCAGTAGTTCAGTGGTTCAGTAGTTCAGTGGTTCAGTAGTTAGGGGGTTCAGTAGTTCAGTGGTTCAGTAGTTAGGGGGTTCAGTAGTTCAGTGGTTCAGTAGTTGGGGGGTTCAGTAGTTCAGTGCAAAGATGGGCCTTTCAATTCACCTAGCCTATTTCCTTCCTATAATTCAACTAACATAAAGCGCCTCCCTATGTGCTTATAATTTTTAGCCTGGTCAAGTTATCTCCCCTTTTTAAGTAAGTGTTCAACCAAACGCCTTCCTTAAATCCTATAAAAGCTAAAGCGACACGAAGTTCCTTCCTATAATATAGGAAACAGGGAGATGCCAACCTATCGCTATAAATGTACTTATAATATTCCTTTTGAAAGTATCATACAACTATACCCTATTAGGAAGTTTAAAATCCAAAACTACTGCTTCCCTATATAAGTACACGCTTAAAGTCCCTACAGAAAACCGAAAACCCCGCATAAGTTATGTCTAAATATCCTGTATTTAATAGTACTGTGTATTTATTTATTGCTACGTTTGTCTGATGGTATTTTCCACGCTGAAAAGTTGCTATATCAGTGTCGTACAGAATGTCCAGATGTCTTAACGAGGTATACCATGCTTTACTTCTCCGCATTTTTGCAACCATTGCTAATTTGTTGTACTGTAAAAGGTAGGGAATTCCCAATGGAAACTTATACATTCCTCTTCGAAATTATATGCATACATACGTTTTATTATCCAGTGCGTGCATGACTATACCCCTACTCGGCATGTCGGCATCAGTAGCATACCTGCTCCCTTCATATTATATTTATTTATGAAGCCCCTAGCCTAAATTTCCTATGTGCCTATATTTATTCCCCAAACTTCCTTTAATATTTTATTTGCATATAAATCCCATTGAACCTTGCCTATATCCTAGCCTAGAACCTTGTTTTTTTTTCTTCCTCCCTAGAATTTTTGCCTATAAAAGGGCCTAGATATAGGCAAGGGGCCCACCTTTGGTTCAGTGTTTTAGGGTAACGTTCAGTGGTTCAGTAGTTCAGTGTTTTAGTGAGACCCGAAAAATATTGAGGATGCTTGCAAAATATACTCAGGACGTCCGGATGGATTAAAGAGAAAATTTCAAATTATAAGTAAGGGGAAATCTTCATACACTGTAAATCATATCAATTAAACCGACTCCAGCTCTGAGTTTAAACATTCAGGAAAAAAATAACTAGTTTAATCTCAACTGGGAAACATTCTCCTAAAGGATGAGTCTAATCTGCCAAATCCTTCATTACATTGCACAATTCATAGTGTCTTTTTTGTTCGAGTCTAACATTAAAAAACTTTACGATCTTTCAGGATAGTATTCCTCTGCCCTCTACATTTGCGCTGTTGCACAATCAACATTGATCCAATAATTCCTCAAAATTCGGCAAATAAAGTTTCAACGAATCCTGTGTCATCTTCATCATCTGTTGGGAGATCCGGAGACGAAATTTCTTCTGAAGGTTCTCTATGTGACGATGAAGAATTTTATTACAGCAGCTCGGTCCACATTAGAATACTGATTTTGTTTAGAAGTAAGTAACATTACTTACTTTTGCCTGATTGGTAGTTTCTCGTATCACATGTTGTGTTTAAAATGTTCCTGTAATTTATTGTATCCCTTATTATTTTTAATATTCATTGAGTCAATCGGAATAATTGGAATAATCACTAATGATTCGGCTCTAGGTAAGTGTTATAAATGGTATAAAATTTGTTTAAAATTATTTTTCTTTTTTATTAAAGTGCAGATGATCACGCTAGCATTGTTAACTGTTAGAAATTGTAGTATTTCAGGGTGGAAGGAATTAGTTGCATCATTTCGTCATACAGCAACTTCTTTTTCATTAAAATGTAGTAATCGTCATTGAGAGGAATAAGATATGTTAGGCGCATTTCTGTTTATAAGCAAAACGATCTTTGCAATTCATTTGGTGTTTTTTTTACAAACAGACATTTTTTTGTTTCAGCGTGCCTGCAACCTGCTGTACCTCAGTGTTCCTAGTACATAAATCATGTTGATCCGTCCACCGTACCCCCGTGGAGATTTAATTTATTTTTTATTTGTGCTCTTTTTGAAATTATTTTTAATGAACTCTCAGATTACATAATTTTTTTATTCCTTATATTAAGAATTATGGGTATGGCTGGCCAAATAGGAAGCAAAATGTTGGTAGACTTAAGGTTCAGGAGAGAAATTGTGTTTCCAGACCTATAAATTTAAAATTCTGTATCAAAATTAAAGAAAATAACTATTTTTACTGGAACTCTTGGAAACAAATGCACTTTGCCTTGCATTTTTAGAACCGCAATTTCTAATTGAGGTACATAGATGATATTGTCATATGAAAATGGATACCCTCGCAGTTTTATGGAAGCAACTTCTATGAAAAAAATAACTTTCTCCACATCAAACTCAGTTTCACTCTTAAGGCTGATTTTCCCCAACCTTAATTGCTCTGTTTTTACGGGTCATGTCCACAATTCTCATCGTAGGGACATGTTGGATAGCTTGATGAAAACCCCGAAAATTCTATACAAACGAGCGTCAAAGGATGTTTAGGAAGAAATTTGGCCAGTATAGCATCTATTTATTTGCACTTTCTAAAATTTTCAAAAAATCCCGATTTTGTCTTTCCTTTTCTTGATTGGGATCTCATTTTTGCCATACATAGGTCAGAGAAACATATTTGGAAAAATCTGAAGTAGCATTTTCTTCAAAATGATAGAAGCACATATTTTACGCCATTCTGTTTATATGAACAAAGGAGACGGGAAATATAAAAACAATAAGCACACAGGAGTGCATGTACATATGTAAATCATGGAAATTTGTCATCTCCACTTTGGTGGACGTAGTTTTTCCCCTGATTTGGATTAACTACCAATTACCACAATGATCTGTGCTTAACAAAAAATTTGACAATGCACAAATAATTACATTTTTGCATGCAAAGTGCTGTACAGGGAGTTTCCTGTAAGAATAATGATTCCAAAGGAGGGTCTATATTGAAATGTCATTCTGTCTCACTGAGAGGATTTAATGATGCCAACATGAAGAGAATGGTGTCTAAAAGGAAACCACTACGTAGGAAATTGGCTGTATAATAATTATGGTATACATATTTCAGTTTTTGGATTATCACAGAACTTTCCTGGAAGCGTTTCTTTCTTACATGAAAAGTAGGAGTAACAATTGACCACAACGTTTTGCAGAGGAGCAATATGTCTATACCTAATGCCTATAATTATTACATTTACTTGATACTTACATAGAAGAGACACGAAACCATTGCCGCAATAAGGTCAGGCCGGTAGTTTTGTAATCATTACATTTATCAAAGTTGATAAATGTAATGTAAACTAGCTTCTACCTTATAACTGTACCCCTGAAAAAGAGCTTTACTATACTCTGGGATTCCTTTCATCTTGAAGCTCGTCCTATGAAAATTGTACCCGTTGTTTAACCTCATAATCAGAATTTAAATTCTGAAAAGCCAAGAATTTGTTTAAAAAAATGGCTGAAAGATACTGGAAAAATATTAACTTGGGCTCCAACAGAAACACCAGAATTATTGGTTGTTTAGAAATCGTAAGTGTCTAATTGTGACAATTAATAAATTCTTAATCTTATCATAATATTTTTTATGGTATTATTTGAATTTAGTGAACGTCTTCACCTATTACTATGTAACAGGAATGAAGTCTGAATAATCAAATAAATTAATCACCAACTGCCCTAGACTCATCCAAACTATTGTCATCATAATTGGCAATATTCGTTAAACATATTTTACATTATTATTTCCATTATTATTTCCATTATTATTTCCATTATCCCAAACTAAATTCTTGAAAAGATCCAGCTGAAAATCTATGCAATAAGAAAATACTTTAATATATAAATTATGCTCAACAATTATTTTGAAGCAGCAGCTTTTGCTTCCAAACTGCAATTGTTTTATATTTTTAGTAGTGACAAAAAAAAATATTTCAGATTCGATCAGTGGCTGGGATAGTCTTAACAGTGCTCGCTATGAACACCCCAAACTTCGACGCTCAAAGTCAAGGACCAAGTACGTAAAGTATTTTAAATATTATCTTTTGATTATATTGACAACAATAATTATTTAGTACAAGAAAGATATAATTATTTTACCTATTTAAGACAGATACAAATCACTGCTCTCAATAAATACTGCATATGCTTAATCAATCAGGAATGTTTACAATATAGAAAAATCTGCTATTTCTATTGTGATTGTCATCCTTTGGGTTACCAGTTTTGGAATGGCAATTGTTTTACTCCGAGGATCCTACAATGTAAGTGAAATAGTAGTTGTAATTAATTATTGTTTTTAAGGCTATGCGTAGCAAATTGTGCTTAACCGTATCATAATCGACATTTAGAAACCGCTTTACCGCTACGCAGCCCTTTCGATAGTTGAGCCGAAAGGGTGGGCCACAAATCGTTGCGAATACACAATTTTATGAAATGGCTAAGGCTTTGTCAACAAAAAAAATGTAAATATTACGATTCATGTTTTCACTTTGACAGAACAGCCCTGGTCGACTTGACGCCTGGATAACAGTCACAGCCATCGTTTCGATTCTACTTGTAATCGGGGGAACACTCCAATTCCTTTATTCACATTCGGGAGTACAACGCGATACCTGCCTCCTCCTAACTTTCCTTTCATTTCCGATTACACTTTGCTTCATGAAAGTCGTGAATGATAATAAGAAAGAATTGGAAGCTTTAATCGACGACGAAGAAGTTAAGGCGGAGTCACAAGATTCTAAAATGTGTACTCGTTTCTAGCAAGTAGTTTTCTAAATAATTAAATAGTTCCACTACTATTAGCTAGCATTTTTAAAAAATATTTGTAAAAGCTTTACGAAATGCTTGGGTCTCCCTTTGTTTTCAAATTATTTATTGACGCATAATTATTTATAATAATGTTTAATCTTGAAGTGCTCTATAATAATTCATGTACATTGCTTTAATTGAGTTTTTTGTGTTTTTGGCATTTTAATTTAGAAACTGAATATACTGCCCTACAGAAGAAAAATAATCACAATAAAGGAGATTATCAGCAAGTTTATTAATTAAAAATGATTGTGATTTAACACGTAGGAATACAGTCGGCTCTCTCTACAGCGTCAATTATAAATTTCCCAAAATGTGATGTTATAAGGGGGCGACACGTATAAATCAAGCTTTATCAAAAATTTACTACAAATCTACATCAAAATATATCTGCGAAATTCAAAATTATAGACGGGATTTAATATAGGGTTTTTTAAGTTTCACTTGAGAAATTGTGAATTAAAATTTTCTGGAAAAATTTTATTCTAACTTTGTATTTCCGTTATGCAATAAAAAATATATGTTGGCAAAAGGGTTAACAATATTTAACAGGTTGCATTTGGCAATCTGGACAGGGGAGGTCAAAACATGCAGAAACTTTGTGCAAAATAATGAAGGAAAAAAGGAGAACTACATTTTTTTAAATTGCAGAATCAAATAGGCTTCGAATTCAAACTGGGAAAATGATAATGTTGCACCAAGTTTAATAAAATTATACGAGCAAGATGGTAGTATTGTAAATGAGATCAGGAACTCTTTGGAACATAATTCAAATTTTGGGAAACCTTGATATTTGAAGAAATTGTTACTTGCTACTGTCGGAATAACGACACATCATTAGCATGAAATTTTGTAAAGGAAGCTGTAAGGGGTGTGATTTTGCAAGTATTTATATTTCAATGGTATACCCTCCACATGTCGTCGACATATCTCTATGCTATCTATAATTATATCTGTGGGAAGGAGGTAAGGTCTCAAAGGATACGTTCTTGGAAAAGAAAGATTAACTGATGGTAAGAAATATTTATCTTTAACAATTCCATCAATATTTTGACACGAATTTTCAGAAAATACGAAATTTCCAAAATTTCGACTAGGATTTCTAAATTTCAATTAACATGATTTTGACTTGTCGAGCAATTGTTATGACCGAGATGTAGCATTCGACTCCATAGTTATTGTAATTTTTCCAAATTACTTCAAAACTTGGAGTCCCAGTGGATATGATTAAAAAAAATTATTCTTTCAAAATTCCATCATGTGACAATTAATCCTAAAGGCAGGGAGTAGATGATTCCTTTTTAAAATGGCATGTCAAAATATTTGTAAAGATTTAACTTTTTCAGAATTTTGAAAACACCTTTAACAGTACCAAAAATTTGATTCGATAGATCGAGCCAGGTTTGATATTTGAGAAATTTCATCGGGTTTTACAATTTATTCCTCTACACAAAAAATAGTCGTAGTGAAACAATTTTAATTATTATATAATCTGCATAGTCAGATAAACATTACTACAGACATTATTCATTCAATAAATATTTTATACTGGGGACATCACCTCAATCATATTTGTGTTTCGATCGAACCTTCATCATATGTACTACTTCAGTCTTAGGATATGAAAACAAAATTACATAAGGCAGGCTTGACTATAATGAATCGTCAGGGACTTATCCATTAATTTAATATTTATTTCAAGCCATTTATCATACACATGTCAGAGAAACGTGAAATAATTCAATTCAAAAATTATATCATATTTTGCAAATGCAAGCATTCAGTAACGTATCGTTCACTGGTTGTCCGTCGATAATTTTTGCTGTGACACAGCTGTGGGTTTATTTCTTAGGAAATAAACAAACAACCACAATGTCCGGCTTAAAATAAAAAATTATTCAAAGCACAAATACAAAATTCGCATGCATCGTCGTTTATATGCATGTGTTTGAGGTTTACAGTAAAATTAATCCATGTACATATTTTGTAATGCGCCAGTAAAAGTCTGGTTATAAAGTAACCACAACTTATCCCAGTGAAGCCAATATACGTACGATTGTATTCCTTTGACACTTAATTAGAAGTGACCAATGAAATTTTACCAAAGTTGGTAACCACACCGAATATGTAATAAGAAAATAATAATTGTGCTCACATAAAAGTGAATATTAATGTTGAACTCATTTCATCTTAAACTCCATCCTGTAAGAATTGTACAGTACTGTATCCATTGCTTAACTCCCCATAGTCAGAGATTTAAATCGATTTTTTTCACTAAAAATGGGGGGGGGGAAGAAGAAAGGTGTTAGTTTGACACGCCAAATAGGACCTACACCAGAGCTATTGGATGGTTTCAGATCCTAAGTGTTCATAAAAATTATACCTGCTGTTAATAAATACATGCTGAAATTTAACATAACCTTACTTAATATTTGAATTGTTGGATCGTCTTCTCTTCAGCAATTACTGTATTACCATTGGCAATAATAATAATATTATCAGCGGAATAATCATTTAAGTTTTTGTCCCCTGAATGTATTCCAACTATTACTGATTACCATCAAATATTGGTTCTATGAACATAATCTGCTCCAGAGGAACCGCATCGTTTCTACTTATTTCCATTTGAAACTCACGTCTGAAAAATATATCCAACTGACAATTTTTATGGCAAAACAAAATTATCTAAATTAATAAAAAATTGATGGGATTACATTCATCCAAAAATATTCGGAAAGGTAGAGAAAACTTTCATCCCGGATTATTTTGTGCATGTGTTTATGGTAAACCAGAATTTTCCTCAAATTTTAGATTTCGTCGGTGTTGATGGGAATAAACGTGATTATCTTCCTCAGTGACGTTAGAAAAGTCAATTCAGGGTTTGAGGTCAATCTGGGAATGAGCGCAGGCATGGATTACAGTACGCGCGATTTTATTTACAAGTGCCTCCGTCGTCGGTGAAGAGATAAAATGTTTTACATTCAATTTCAATGTAATGCAAAATGTTTATTAATTTTTATGTCAATCACGAAAAAATGTAGAAATTGTTGATGCTTTTCAAAATGTAAATCAATTTGTATGATTATTAAACCTCTTGTTAATACTACTAATAAAATAGTGAGTTGTCTGGAGACTTAGTTTCTTTCGAATATCATAGTATTTTACTGCATTGTTTTGCAAATTCGCCGGAATAGTATTTGATTAATGGATCTTTAGTTGCCCTGTTTCTCAAAGCATGTCATTTTTGAAAAATATATGGAATATTGTTATTATCCTTACCACTACAACAAATATTTATTACTTCTTCGGTGTGAATTCCACATAAATATATTCACAGTGCTTTAGAGTGTTTTGTGGGACTCTGAGAAAATCTTCAACCTCATCCTCTGAGAGTTGTATCTGATGTCTAACTCGATTGACAAAATTTAACTTCTCAGAGGCTAAATATGTTTTTCGAAGGCTTGCAACAATTATTGTAAAATTCTAATCGCTGTAATTCGTTTGTTATTAATTTACATTTCTTAACTTTTGTTTGAGAGTTCGTGAAAGGTAGTTCGCGATGGTAAAAGGAGTGACGGAATACTAAATCCATGCGTTGTCTTCCTCATTAGTTTGTGCTCTAGGGCAGTCATAAATTCTTCAGATAGGTTGAATTGATTAGAAAGGCATGATTTTTTCTCTGCATCTAAATTTCTTTCATGTGAACGGACTTCTCCACCATATTTTTTTAAAATGGTCACTTCCATTACATGCTTGAATAAAAGATTCAAAATCAGTTAATATCATATTGTGTTCAGTCCCCGCTCAGTTTTGTAGTAGCATACATCATGGTACATATTGGCTTTTGATCCTGGGATTTGTAATCAAATAATTCTTGAACTCAATTTGATCAAAATTCAAAAATATCTCTTCATTGAATATATACAGTATTTTACTGACTCTTCTGGTCAAATTCACATGATTCTTGTTTCGGAGGTCAAAATGAAATCTTCAGAGAAGAGTTCAGGTTTAACAATGCTGATACATTGGGATTTGGTAACCGATGGACTTGAAGTCTTAATTCAACGTTCAATGGAAGGAGGGTTTGACTTAAAACCATTGCAATTTTTTTAAATTTTCAGGTATTTGGAAATCATCAGCAAAGTTTTGCAAAGTTTCGTTAGAGGATAGGTTGAACTCAAAACCTTATAGGTTTGAATCTACTTATACATCTACGTCTATGAATTTCGGGGTAATCCTATTAATAATTTATTGAAACCTGGGAGCTGCGTCCACAGGTAAACGACCTGATCAAGGCTACGGTTATTTACATAATTTCTTACACTCTACCCAATTTATTATGCAATTTTAATGACAGGACAAGTTCTAAGATTACGAGTTCAAGTTTTGATATTTTATTTTGTCAACAATTTAAATCCATTAAAATTTGACAGGAAGCTTAATAGAATTATTTACAATTTACAAGTGATCAGTACGACTGCCTATACACAAGTGCGAACAGTGTACAGTTGTAAAGTTACACTAAAATGTTTCTTTCGACAGAGATAACTGCAGCACTGGTAAAACAGCAATGGATGATAAATCCGCAAGGACGGCCTGGAAATAAGCAACAAATTTATAGTGATATAAAATATCGGGTGCATTTCGTTTTCAAATAATTTAATCCGTTTCCATCTCACTTGAAAGACTTACATCAACAGTTTGAGCTTGAGTCGACTTCATTAAATTTTCCTTTCGAATGCTCAAAACTCCCATTGCAAACAGGGCCAGTAATTGGACGGAATTGTAAGCAAGCATAAGGTCCCATAGTTGTAGAACCTGCTCTGCTGGCAAATACCCGCTGAAGCCTTTCATTAACCATTTGAAGACCACCCTTAAACTTGAAACAAATCCAGTTTTATTTACAGGGATATACACACAACTCTTATTTCATTTAATTAGTGTGAAGATTCATATGGAACTTACGGCAGAACTCGAAGTGAGCGGAGATGGAACCACAGTTGAGTCTCATGCCGATGCAATAGCTTCTCAAATAAAATACAAAGTCCCACGATACCATTTTCATGGGAGGAAATCTCATGGAGTCGGAACCAATAGCGCGTGTACAATGAGCGGAATGTGAAATACAAACTTTCCGGGTCGTCAAAAAGGTAGCAGAGCGGAGCAACTATCAATGTTAAAAAATAACAGAAGACGTTTAAAAGTATTATAATTTCGAGATGCAAAATATTATCACTTGTCACCCTTCTCTTAAAATATTTTTGCTTCGATTTAGATACTCGATTTTTATCAGTTAGGGATATAACCTCAAGTTTGGAAACTTCACTTGTAGTCGTTGACGCTGAATGCAATGAATGAAACTGGGAAAAATCTCATTACCGTACATGGTGAATCCATGAAACGGGACGATTCCATTTGGCGGGTAAATTACACAACCATCCGGATGCCCACCCTTTCCTTTAAGAACTGCAGTCAAGGGACTTTTACTACTTCGATCAAACAATTCAAGTAAGGCTACGTCCCGACTGAAACTCAGCAGCACTTGATACAAGGAATCCTCGAATACAAAGTATTGATCGTCGTTCGCAGCTGTGAGTTGAACATCCTGAATAAACAAAAAATTATGCTACACATGTCTCAAGAATTTTGACAAACATAGCGTGCGCTGTCTCCATAATAAAGTGCATTACTAAAAAATGGCTCTTATAAGTAGCGGCACTAACATTGGGTTAAAAGGGAATAATCCAAATGTTTGTGCCTCTATAAAGAATACTGTACTTGGAAGAGTTGATCTTTCTTGATTGCACATTTTTTAAATAAAATTACCTTCAAGATTAGCCGATCAATTAGAAGCTCGCATTTGATAACAGACTGTTTCAGCTCCTGATAATACTCTGAATGCTTAATAAGAAATAAACACAATTTATTGATCCGTCCGCTATGTACTTGTATTAAATTCAACCTATACATAATATTTTGTTACTTCAGTATGAATTTGCTTGATAATGGTTTTGACTTACTTCTTTTGTAAGCTGAGATCCAAGAACTTGTTGCCATAGCTTCGCCCGAAGAGCTGGTGGACATCCTTTCTTTAAAAATTCTTGCGCGACTGGAGCAAGGTTCTTACCCTCAACTGAAAAAAATTTTCATATTTGCACCTTGATTTTTCAAATGCTTTAAAAATGCATAGTAATGAATGAACATTTAGATATTTCATTTTCATATGCACATCTACACTATAGGAAGTTTAGATGAGTACTTTGTGAAAAATGTTCCTACCAATTTCTCCCAACTTTGTTCTCTGGATCTGAATAATTTTCGGGACCCCACAGCTTACGTAACTGCCATGGAGGTCCTCCGAGTCCAAATGACGAATCAAACCGTAATGGGGCTCGCCGGTCGTCAAATCCGCAAATAGACATTTCTAATAATTGTGAAGAAAATATGACCAATTTGTCTTAAGTTTTTCAAAGTTTCTAAATTGGGCACAGCTTTTAGCATGTAATGACAAACAATCTTACAAGTTCCCTTAAAGTTTTCACTTTAATAGGGATGGAGGCCAAAGAGCTCCATAGTTTTTCTGCTCTGAAATTTTCAAATGTTCTCAAGTTGAAATATTTTAATAAACATGTATTTACCGATTGCAATAAATTATAACTCTTCAACCTTACCCATTGAGTTGATAGTTGGGGCTCAGGATTTGTAAAATACAGTCGAGGAAATCTTTCGGCGAGTAAACTGGGCGGAATCTGGAAAGGTCTGGAAAATATGATAATATTGTATATCAGTGAATTATAATAAATTACAGTGCACTCTTTCTCTCTTTACGGGAGTGCTTTATAAGAGGAAATTGTTACAAGTAACAGTTTGACTCGAATTTTTACCCCCGTACCACGCCTTTGCCTTACAAGCCTTAAGGGTCAAAATATTCCAATCCCTTACAAGTACCCTTTATACAGAGAGAGTGTGTAGTGAATAAAACGAAAGTATCAGCAATTCTATAGATTTTGTAAATATTTACCAACTTCCCACTGACTAAACTCAGTCCAGTTCTCTTCCATCACTTCCTGCTCAGAAGTAAGTCGCCCTCTGGCGAGTGGCGATCCCAAGTCGTTCGCCATTGCTATTACCGATTTCCAAATGCGAGACTCCCAAGCTTCCTGTACGAACACAAAAAATACAATCAAACTTGTAAGTATGTATCTTGGAAATTTACAAATAAATCCAACTTCCCTAATATAGGAATTGTAACCTGATACTTCTTCATGTAGTCTAAAGGCTCCACTGCAACATGCCTCATGCCAAAACAATGGTCCTTCAGCCAGTGGTAAACCATGTTGCGTAGCTTCGTGTCCAGGTTACCACACTTAATGTGGTACAGTAATGAGTTGCGGAAATCCAGAATAGTCACTTGTTCTGTTGTGGCGGCTTTCTAAAAAATTTTTTTTTTTTCATGAGCTGTACATCCTGGTGTTGAATGGCTAATTTCACTTTGTTGAGTATTCGGCATAATTTTACTAAAGCTAAGGAATATTTACTATCAAAATCTTTAAGGGAATTTATACCTGAAGTTCATATTGAAAAGATTTGTATTGGAGCTGATTCTGTATCTCAGCTGCAATCTTTGATGCCAGCAAGTGAACGTTTACTTCCCGAGTTGGAGATTCCATGCTACTCAATTAATCTTTGAAAGTCAACTGTCCTTGTACATGTCAGCTTTCAAAATCTGTAGTTTAATGGAAATTAAGTCTGAATTTTGCCGTTCTTGGAGTAAAGTCTCGGGGTGTAGTCTGACTGAGGGCAGGAAAGTGCAGTGTGAAAGCTTTTTGCCTATTCCCTGTCATTCCTATTATGAAGCGTGTATTGATTCAACAACTTTGGATTTGACTCAAAAGAGATTTAGCCATAGGTACATATGTATATCCGCTCTCAGTATATTTATCCAATATAGGTCCACGCACATCTCTGATTTTCCGTATGACATTTTTTTCTTATATGCTTGCATTATACAGTGAACTGCTGTTGTAACATACTACTTTATAAGAGAAAAGTCTCTCCAGGAGAATATTATTATGGAGATCACATCATTTTGTCAAAACTCACAGTCTCACAAGCTTCTTCCAGTGCTATGTAGAAATTCAAGTATAGACAATGCGTATTTCAGGTCATGTTCAAGTTCGGGTCATATATTTATAGTTGACATATGTGAAGAAAGTTTTAGTCATTTGTACCTCCAACCATTATTTTTACAGATAATTACAACTCTTTTATTTACGGACTCGATTTTCAAAAAAAATAATTCAACATATTTAAAGTAATTATCTATATATTCAGGAGCTTACACAACCTGGGATATAACTACTATAAATATTCGACTTTCTACATTTTCGAATCAATAAATGTAAACAATTACTTCAGGTAACCACAGCTGAGGTAGCTGAGGCTTCCGCTGCCGCATACTCTATTTCTGTTTTGTGAATGCTGACAACCCACAAGCAGAAACTTTGGATAGTCACACCTATAAAGATAGAGACGACTTCCGAGATGCAGGAGGCAAGATCCTCAAGTGTGAAACATTCCGCCAGAATAAGCACGGCCCAAGTCAGGATAGATGCGACTGTGTAAACTATCCAGTAGTACAAGAACTGTGTATTTTGCTGACAAAAACAAAGTTAAGATGTTGATTTATGTCTGTGTATATTTAAGCCTTATTTAATTTGCAAGTGTAAGGCAAGAACTGTCGGTAGAAATAATAATTGAATTAATTGCATCACGTTACCTTCAAAGCCCCATGGAGCAAAACCATTCCCATAAAACAATCCAGCAGAGAGAGAATCAGTTGGAACAGAAATATAAACCACGGGAAACTATCTGCAAGACAAGGATCAGAGGAGAATCAAATACAAAACCGGAAGAAGAATTTTCAAATCATCCCCATTTTAGTTCAAATCATCTTATAATATAAGGTACTTTGGTATTATTATTGGATCCCGAAACAGCATTTGTGAGATTTGGAAATTTTGGAAACAAATTGTAAAAGCACTCACAGAGAAATGCTTCAATAATAGCCCTCTGGAGGTCGCTCTCTGTATTTCGTATATTACCGTCCGATGACCGCAATGAAATGCCATTGTTTGCAGGGTCCGATAATATTATTGCCAATGGTAAAGCAACGGCTGTGGAAGCGATCTAAAATAGAAAATAAGGATTAGAAGAGTATGCAGCATTTAATAATTTTTGTTTTTTTTTAACACAAATGACTACAATTTTTTTAAAATAAATTGTTTTAACAGTATGGAAATACATATGTACATATATCAGCGTGTGGAAGCAATGCTCAACAGTTACCACGATACTTTCTTAAAAAATAATTTTGTTCGAGTGGAGGACGATTCAAAAATTATTTGTCTATTGATAATGCTAAAAATTGCATTATTGTATTTGTAATTTAACGCAATATGGAAATCACATATGTATAATTACGTACAATCTGGTAGCACCCAATAACTCGGGTCCACACTCTTGAACCACAGCAGTAAATTTTTCTTTCTTGCATTTTCAGAAATGACTCCAGCTGTATTTACACTTCTTCAGAAGCCTCAAAACCAACAACAAGTCTAAAGAAATCCAAAGCGATATTTAATTTCCACGACATGGAATGCTTATTTCGTGTGCTTGAAAAATTCTGACTCAACCATTGAAGTATGTATATTATTTTGAATATACTGTGTGCGTGTGTGGGAATTAACTATACAGTCACATTTTGAACGGGGAGCTATTCAATGGATACAGTTGATCAATAACAACCTATTCATTCATGTAATTACTCATAAACTAATGTTATCTCGGGGAAATAATCATTCCACCTTTAAAGACGGTAAGCAGTATGGTGACAAGCCCCCTTTGAAGCTCCTTAATTGTGAGGAATATTGAAATGACTTCATCACAAATAATGTCATTGCTACAACTGACATAATTATGTATGCGTATACATACTATTTACAACCTCAATAGTGTTGAAGCTGTTTGCCTGGCACAAAGATCCTCCTATGAATGCAGCAAAATAAGAGTCGTACCATACACATACATACATACAACATACACTATTGACAATAATACAAATGAAATCAAACCTAAGTGAAAATGTCAGGGCTTAACAACAGTTAAGCTAATTACCATAAATATAAACAAATATTAATATTATGGGTGTCTTTCATAAATTGTACGAAAATCCTGTTGAGACATTCGTTTGGGAACTAATACTTGAGAGACTTTGGCATAAAAAGAGTAAAACTGAAAACGGAATTTAAACCACGTATGTAAGTTCTAACAATAAGAAGACATGGAACAGTTGAATAATGTGGCTGAGAAATATGAGGTTCAGGATTGTAGTACACAGCAAGAATTAGATAGGCTAGCCATATAAGTGACAATAAAGCATTTGCATACTTATATACATATGTACAGTATAGTACAGTAAAATGAAATAATTAATGTGAGCATAACAGGGTAACAGAAATACGTAAGGAAATTATAAGTCAAAAAATATTTTAGTTAATTTTAAACGTATTCTTTATAGTGGAATTACTAGTACATAATAACAACATTTTTGGTCAGGGGGCGTTCATATATTGCGTAAACATCTTTTTACATACTTTCCCCCAAAGCGATCAGGCGGTAAAATGTTATATGAATTAAAATGTAACATGCTTTATTTATTTAATTTTATTTATTCTCAATAATAAATTATATTTTACTTTTTCTGCTTTTAGGGATTTTAGAGTTTATGGCACATGGAGCATCTCACTTCACCAGGGTTTTTTAGTAGAGTGTTTTCTGCGCTAGGTGTTTATTTGGTGTAATGTTTTAATTCCTTTCGTTATCAGAGTTGACAGGATTATAACATCGAAAATAAACGATTTTCACTGTTTTCAGTGTTGATGCTGTGGAGAGAGGTAATTATTGTAGACCTGCCAACTATTTTTATGTTATTAGATAGTTCCTCCAGAATCATTTGCTGTATAGTGTGGTACAACTAATTTTAGACCCTTTATTTTATTTTTTTCTCCTTGTGGTTTTAAGAACAAAAACATGCTCTTATAAGAGATTTGCGTGCTTTAGGGATATTTGTACAAATTTATGACAACTAACTTTTTCGGTTTCATTCTTTTTCTAAACTCTATTTTTAAAGGCCTGTTCGTATGATTTTACGTGGTTTGGGCGTAATGAACACAAATGGGTCAAAATATCAGGTTGAAATAGTATTTGACCATCTTTAAGTCCAAATTGCACTGTACTTGCTTTGCAGACATCATGTTGAAGGACTGCGTAATAATATGCATGAATGGTAATTCCTTATTTATGTCAATAAATATATAAATAACAGAGCACTTATCTATTTATATTTCGATGAATGCGGTAATTTGTTTACATATACGGTTTAGTAAATATTTTTTGACCTCTCGCCCCAAGATTATCCTCATTTTCGTTTAACTATAATTCGACTATAATTTGAGTTGATCATGGTTTCCTAGGCACATATGTAAATAAACGAGTTAATGGATTCAGCTATTTACACTTGGCTCTTACTGCCAGCTTCAACGGTTCTAGTTTACAACAATTATTCCTAAACCCCCTAGAATAATATGCAGGAATAACAATCCGTGCTGGTGTCCAGGCTTTTTCCAACATGCCATGTGCACTCCAGCTCCAACCGTTTATTTTTTGTTTACATGAACATGGACCCAATATCAAATGATACATACCGATTTCCGTTTTCGAAGTAATGATGGCTACTAGCTGTACAGGAAATGTTACAGAAATTTGGGAAGTTGTTTACTGGAAATATGCCGCAAATACGGTAAACGGAAGATTGCGACATTGCGACGAGATTAATTGGATGGAGAAAAAGGATACAACTTCTTTATTACAATCTAAACAACCCGGTAATGCAGCTGCCACTGACCCACAGTTTCCAAACACCAGCCACAACAGGAACGTTAGTTGTTATTTGAAAGAATAACGTCTGTTCCAGCTTCGCTTCGCCCTAAAAGTTTGAATTCTCGTCATAAAATGCTAACAGGGCAAGGTATTAACGGACTTAAATTCTTTTTTACGTTCACATGGCTCACTAAATCATTGCCATTTCAATGGGACCGAAAGATACAAACTGTAAAAGTGAAGCCACGGGGGCTCCCATTCGTCCTTTGGATACTCCTATCTATAGTGGAGAGTTTGAACGGTTTCCGAAATCTGATTGACTTCGTATATTCCTTGATATTCCTAAATCCTCTCTCTAAAGTGAACCACTCGGACTTAACTCTACATTTAACCTATAGCACTGGACAAGTCATGGGCTTCTTGTACGGTTTCATAATTGCCTGGAAAATGAACGAAATTGTGGGGACTATCAACCAATTATTAACCCTCAACCGGACTTTACGTGGTGTTTATAAATATTCAATTGGAAGCAAATTTGAATATTTCTTCGAGCATAGATTGCGCTATTAAAAACAAATATTTTTTCTGATTATAGATACCTTTAAAGGTAAGGAGAAAATTCTGGCTAACCTCAACTCACAAAAGCATTACCGTTGGGTGAATAAATTGATACCAGTACTGGTGCCTTGGCTGGCAAGCAATACTTTGTTTACAGTCGGTTTTGTCTTGATGAACGGACAAGATCGTAGATGGGGTTGGCATTACTTCAGCGCCAGCAGCCGCTTGAGCATCCCATTGGTTCTGTGGGCGCTCTATGAAGGGCTTATTTTTATTCCAATATTCTCCCACGTGGCTCTATTCTGGTTCATTTTCCCAGTAGTTTTCCCGTTTAACGTTCACTATTGGGTTGAATTCCTCAGGTAGGATTTTAATATCGGATTCTTTGAAAAAAATTAGGATGTATAGTGTTGCATTTTAATAAATGCACGCTTATATTTATGCTTGATTTCGTATATTGATAGCGAACTAAATAAGAAGAGCAGTAGCGAAGAAGAAATAGCTCAGCGGATGTGTGTTTACAGGCAGCTGGAAGTCCTTATGGTGACTTACAACGATTGCATGTCCGAAATAATATGGCCTTTGAATATCGGAGCGAATATCTTCTATACAGTTCTGGCCACATTTCTTTGTATTAGATTCAGTACGTCCATTGATAGGCTTACACTACTTTTTATGTCTGCTTGGCCATTCTATTACTGCATGATAGATTACTTTGCTTATCCGTTGGGAGGGAGGATTCGGGAGAGATCGGAGGAACTAATTCGAACATGGCATGGACAATCAAGAAGGCCGGGATTTGTAAGGGAGCTACAATCAATGAGACCCTTATCAATTCAAATTGGTCATTTGCTTAAGTTTGGGAAAATGACACCCCTTATGGTTATGTTCTTGGGTTCAAGCACAACTCTCAACTGTCTGCTTTTGTATTGAATAAAGGAGGGAATAATTACTACAAACTTCTGGGAAATATTATTCGCAAGGTGTAAACGTAGTGGGAAAGTTAGTATAGGAAACAGCGTATAAGAAGTAATATTATTTTGTAAGGTACTTTATTTGATTTCATAAAAAACCAATCCATTTTTCCATGATGGAGTTGTTCCAGGCAGAAACATTGAAATGAACGTCGTATTAAGTTATAAATATTTATGTGCATATTATATTACAATATCCGGATACGAAGAACATCATATTCATAGACACAGGATTTGGGTACATTAATGGGTACAGGACCTTCATTTTAATTTCAAGCAGATATATCAAATATCCCCGACAATCACATAATTTTGGAGACTTACTTCAAATCCAAAAAACACTGAAAATTGTTTGTTAGACCAATGTGTCAGTTATGTCTTGACCAGTACATGCATATGCCATGTAAGCCTGTTAGAGCTAGACTACTTCCTTTTATATTTTGAAAACAATTAAATGTTGTGGAACAAACACTGCTAATTTGAAACTAGTAGAATTTGGCCGGGATATTCAAAAATACTGATGTCTTGGCGAGGATTCTCACAATCTAAACGACTGCTCTAAGGTAGAAACCACGAATGGGTTTGTATCTGCATATATATTCTTCTGGATGAGTGTTTAGTATCAAGACGAAATTATCGCAATTCTGGTATATCCCGCGAAATTGCTCCCAACCACACAATAAAATCCATACGATGCGTCAGGCACAGGATGCCCAGATTATTTTATTCTCAAATAAGGAATTTTAAGTGAGTTTTCAAAATAAATCAGATATGTCTTGGTGCAATTTAACTATTTACATTTGGTTTGCTTATGCCTAAGAAAGCTTGCTCTAATTTCAAAATTTTGAATGAACTCCTCCTTGACAGAAAATAGAGTTGCCCCGATTCTTTCGGATCTTCATAAAAATCTAACAAAATATCTTAAAGCAAGTGAAAAACACTTTCGCTTCTTTATTTATTGCTTCTGATTTTAGAGAAAACTCTTGAGATATTATTTCATTTATCAAAGCTTCGAGTAAAAATGGAGCTAGAACATATAATAACTAAAGCTGTAACTTTTGTTTTTCCTACAACAATTAAGAATACCACTATTTTATAATCTGGAAATATTTGTCTCACCAAACTAGAAAGACATTCCTAACTTCTGCAAGGCTGGTGATCCTCACTCATGTTACATACGTCAGGGCAAATTCTGAAGCTGCAGTTTTTTTCATCATTGTGTTTTAAATGCTTGAAACGCAGACATAGTTGCTTGACTCATGCGCTTAGTATTGCGCGAATTTGTTTTATGATTTTCTGTCAAAATATGACTTTTAAAATCCGTAATCCCACCAAATCAACTTGCATCAAATCTAGATGTTACATCAAAATAACTTCTATGCTGCTACACTTCCATTTGAGAGAAATACATATGTAACTTACTATCCATAGACATCTGTATACATACATAACTATAGTATTATTATAATGTAGTTATATTACAATTATGATTGTAAAATGTGCATACGAAGTGACTGTTTGCCTGGATTGTCGAAAAGACGTGTTGCCGATTAGACGCTTACGCTTTCATCCATCTGCCGGATTTCCACATACAGATTTTTCCTATGTTTCTCGACAATCAACGTGAAACAGTCGTACGACAGGACTTCGGCAAATAAAACGGTTAGCCTTACGGAGATACAAGCTCCATCTGTAAGGATGCCTTGGATGATGGCTTTTAGTAGCTCGAAAAGGAGAAGCAAGTAACTGTAGTGAACCCAACTTTGGAGTAGTTTTCTGTCTTTCTAAAAAATTAAATTCAGAATTCAAACTAAATGCAATTAATGTACATTTCACTTCCAAATTACATAATACTTACTACCAATCTCAATTTTACAAATTATTGCTTTACATTATAGACACCCTTCAGCAGCATTGCTCCCAGTATGATTTTTAAAAGTACAATAATCATGTACGAACCAAACATCATGGGAACTATAGAAAGGGGGAACGTATGCATATATTAATCGTAAAATACTTTAAAACCGATAATTTACAGGAAACTCTCCCCATAAGGGATATTTGGGTATAAAGGATTGGGATTTGCTGTCCCGATCCCCATTTAAACAATGTACAATATTAGACTATATTGTATATGCTTATAAGGAATAATGTGTATAAGGGACAAATTTGAAGTCCTCTTATCGCTTATAGCGAGAGTTGACTGTAATTAATTTTATATTGTTAATATAAATTTCTACGAACGAATTGGTTTCACGGTTTTAAATTGCTCCGGGTTAAGATAGAGAATTGTCATCTTCTGAAAGCCTTCTTCCGTCAAATCGTCCAATTTGTCAAAAAACACTGGACCATACAACAATGCCCCGACATTCCACACCTGGTGACAGATTGAAAGGATTTACAATAATTTTCAACTAAAGTCCTCAATTATGTACTGTTATTTATATATTATCAAATTAAGTGTTTATAAACGAACAACTTGAAACCATGCAATGAGTTTAACCCACACAACAGTCCCACAAATGTTTACGGGTCTTTCTTCGGTTTCCATATTACGACTGCATTGAAGGTCTGATTCTGTTTTGTGGTTTCCTGATTTTCCGGTTTAAGGATAAAAATGAATGTTCAGTTATCATTATAAGGGTTTTGATGCAAAAACGAGTTTAGTTTCATCCCAAAAATTTTTATCCAAGGGTGTGTAACCAGGTGGTTGCAAAAGATTATGCAAATGTCAATAGCAATATTCATCTCGTGTTTGACACTTGTCATTGAACATGTCAAATTTTGATGACGATTGTCGTTATACAAATTATCGTCTGTGAAAATAATCTTCTTCATGTTGTCTTTGTATAGCTTGTAGATCATTTTGCTTCTTTGCCGACGATATGGTCCCTGATATTTGAGCTGAAATCCATGCTTATAATCAATAGATTATATATCTACATATTTCTCTGTTCTTATGTTCCGTGATTAGGTTCCGCGTATGCAAGTAATTATTATAGTTGTGGACTACTTCAAAAACCACGATGATAATATGACTGTTGTCAACTGTACAAACATTAGTTACAACTACAGTTTCATAGGCGACGTTTCCTAAATACTTTACTCACAAACCCAAAACTTTGTTATTACGGCAGGGCCTGACTGAGAAAATATCTATAGGTTCAGGTTAAACCGTCGACGAAGAGGTAAAATGATTTAGCTGCATCTCCTATTAGTATCAAAATGATATAGATCACTAAAGGCAACATGAACTAAAGGGGAGTTCGAACGGGAATTTCATTGCTGCACTTCAGGGTAGATAGATTCAGATACAGGTTCAGGTCCAGGTAGAACATTTTTGTACCCATGTTGGGCAATATTTGTAACAATCCAAGCAAAGTCTCCAGGCGAAAAAACCAGGCAGAATTCATAGATGACCTTAATAAGTCAAACCCTTCTGAAGTTACATAGCGCTAGTGATGTGATGCCCCTTCTCATTGTCAGTAGCACCTCTTTAATGCCGCCCCAAATCTTTGGCTGCGAAGCAATAGGAGCAATAGGCTTTTTTATGATATATTTGTTCTATAGAAGTATGTATGATGTATACAAGTCGAATTTAAGCCGAATTAGGGGAGTTTACAGCAATTTACTCGTGGTGAAAATTACGTGCCTCTGATTTTTAAACGGATGATTGGAAACCGTAAGCATTAATCCTTAAGAAGTCAAATGCTAATAGTTATACGTTGAAACCTTGATATCAGAACACATCCATATTTTTAAACTGACATATAATTAATATCTATTTAAAATAATCTATTGTAATCCGCATATCCGGACAATAATTAAAACGGTATCAATCGGAAGTGTATGCGCACAGATATTGTATTTACTATTGAAGCAGCTTCCTGCTTGTTTTCTCACATAGTGAGAGTGACACTCTTCAGCGTTTCGTTCCCAAACAAACATTCGGGTAAATACAGTATCAAAAATATTGGCGAGTGTCCTGACTTTACAATAATATCTCGTATATATGTATGAAAACAATAATGAATACAATATGGGTCATGGACCCTTACTGATTCACATATCAATAAAAAAGTAATTAATCAACACTGTATCATTGAATGTATTGCTGCTCATGATGTCATGATCCACTTGAAGTAGGCAGGTGCATATGTGCTTGGATCTAAAATAAAAGTAAATAGTACAAGCACAATAATAATTTGTGAATGATAATCATGATATTTCAAAATAAACATTGTCACACAAGGCGAAATGCGCACATCCACGACAACAGTATATTGTAAGAATACACATGATTTATTTCTATGTCAAATTATTTCAGCAGAGCTAAGCTTGACAAAAAATGTAATCACGTACAATGAGCTAGAGCTCATGAGAATCGTACCGATTCTAAAATTATTACAGCTGATTAAGGGAAAAAGCAACACTGACTTCTATAAAAAATAAAACATACTGTTAAACAAATAAATTAATCATTAGCTCATCTTTGCAATTCCACCGTCGGAATGGAAACCACTGCACGATTATATCTTTTTATTAAACATTATCCAATCAGATAAACTAATATTGTAAGCTGCAGGACTCGTCGGACATATATAGCATAGAATTAAAAGTGTAAGAACAAGTTTCAAGCATCAGTTCGCAAGAGCATGTACTCTGCTTCAATTTCCTTCACGTGGGTGGAAACAACCCAAATAAAGAATCCTCTGATGATCAAGTGAAGAATAGGTAATGGGACTTGGAAACCGGGTCGAGAACCGATGGCAAGTGCACTGGCCAAAGCACTAAACACAGCAATGAAGAAACAAATCACCGCGTAAATGATCCAGGCTCGAAGATGCGTGGTGTTTCTCTGCATAAATCAACAATCATTATTAAAATAATTATTCCAATAACAAACCACTTCCCAAAGTTCCGGTAAACTTAATTACATTCTCAATTTAAATTAACTATCAAAACTATTTCATTAAAAATATCAACTCAAAACCATACCAGGTACGCTCCACGCAGCAAAATGTACGTCATAACCATTCCAATCAACAAAACCACCAAAGAAACCGCAAAGAACACCGTCACTATCAAAAAACGAAACAACATCCAACATCAGCCACATCGCCACATGTCATAAAATACATCCCTTTAATAAAACATACGCCCCATTCTTATTCCCAAAGAATTAACATACTCTAATCTAAGCAGACACATCCACTTAAACGAGATCCGAAATTGTTAGCCCCCTTTAAAAAAAACATTAAATAACAACCATTGCCTATCACAAACATCCCTAAACATTCTCAAAACTAAATCTCAAATAAACACAAAACAATTTATCTGTTCCTCCCTAAACTGATAACATACGTTATAACAACTATGCACAATCGCATTTTATATCCACAAATTCAACTTACACACAAGCTTGATCGCATTGATTTCCTCATCAGTCAGAGTCTGATCGAATATTTTATTCCAATCATCTTTAGTTATGGTCGGGACGTACGCCAAAGTCACCGACAGCACAATTATCATCAACAGGTGGCCAATCTGTCCTCAAAATAAAATTAGTATTCAATTCCTAACAAAACTCTCAATTTCCTCATTATGAAAATAAAATTAATTAATTAAATAAAAACGCGAAAATCTTACCATTTCAAGCCATCCAATAACTTTGGTCCATCCACTGGCTCCACAACAAATAATTAATCTCTCTTCCATTGTGACACACACTACCGCAGTCTATTCAAGAATTAAATTATTTGGTTTTAATTTACGAAACTACTAATATTTGTTTTTTAAATGAAATTATTTCACTGACAATTTTTATGTCTACAGCCTGTCTCACACTTGACGTTTGATTGAATGAACTGAAGTCTGTTACTGCGTTATGCTGTCGTCTGTCAACACAACTTTTAAAAACCGTGGGGCTTTTCAAATAACAAAACACAAGCAGTACATACGTTTGAGCAGTTCTGTATGTGTGTGTGTGTGTGTGCGAGTGTGAGTCACTCTCTCATTAAATTCACTTTTACTGGAAGACCGTGAGTCTTGAGAGTGGAAATAGAGCACAGTAGCGGAGCTCACACGCAGGCAGAAGAAATAGGAATATTGTACAAGCCCAAGCTTCTGAATGTTTTGGAAGCAAAAGCCGTATGCTGTAATAACACTCGGCGTATAGGAAATTGTAAAAAGAGCCTCTGCTATTTGACGCCAACTGTTAGCTGTATAGCGCTGTATATGTGTACACAAACCTTTTTTAGCTAATTCAAGCAAATAAGCTTCTAAAGTAGATCCTTAGTGTAAGAGCATCCCAAACAAAAAAAAGAATTAAAATAAATACGTAAATTAAGAGCTTTAAATTTAAATAGCTAAACTGAGAGCCTTAAAATAAGACACTATGCTTTAGAACTAAGCGTTAGAACTAACAGTTTTAATTGTAAGCATACGGAAATGTATGCCCACAAATAGTATCTTCCCATCTGAGGGCTTCCATATGGTGAGGGTATACTTTACAATAGTATGCATTTCCCCCAAGATATTTTTTATCGTTCTTCGGACTATACATACATACATTTATTTGTGTCATTCCTCTCTATCTCGAATCTCCAGTATCTCCATCTCCGTATCTACGCCGTGCATTAATACCTATGGATAAATAAAAGGGCTTGTTCAGATTTCTATTCCGTCTTCATTTCTCTACCGGCTGTTTTTTTAGGGTGGCGTCATTACGTTGTGGGTGAAGATGCAAAATGAAGAAGATGGTCTAGAATAGACACAAAATGATATGGATGAAGTTTTTTCTGGAACTGGTGGAATGTACAGTAATATTAGGGGGTATTAAAAATGTATTAACGGTATTTCTTGCCCTAAAGGGAAAATCGACCGTTTGGATTGTTTAGTTTTTCGAGGTTGAATTTTAGGTTTGATGCAGTGAGTGAGCTCTGAATTCTTTGTGCTAATTTGTAGGTGCTTGAGCTTAATTTGTTTTGACGAAGGCTATTTCGAACGAAGTTCATCTGGCGTTCCACTTCCAGTGGGAATTGTGGGAGCAGTGGGATGTCGTGTGGATATGGGTTAATTGGGAATTTTAGTCTAAACTGGACGTAGTACGTTTTGGCTCTTCACTGATATTGTGAGTAAAAATGGAATTATGGAAGTATGTATGCTATATGCATGGCTGATTAAACATTGAGCATATGGGAAACAAGGAAAAATTGAATATAATGTACATACAAATATGGTATGGATATCATGTAGAAAAATTATTTGTTTTATGGAAGGAAGTGTGTTTGGGTGAAACAGGAGAGGAAAAATCTGTTATTGATCTTTTCACCATTTATCATTGTGTATTTGCAGATAGATGTTAATAATAGTTACATGCAGGGCATGTGGAGAGAGAGATGGAAGATAGTCTCTATCAAAGCCCTTTTTATCAGGCTGGAAATAAGAAAGCAGAACGTAAACAACATACGTGAGCACAAATTTTACCTACCTTGGAATGCTCTAGAAAAGATAATAGAATAAAAAAATAAACTTATTCGATTTAGACCAAAATTACGTTTTCAAATTTTAAATTATGTCTAACAGCAGCTTAAATTACATTTTAAATTTGTTATTGGTTTTGCTGTTGGCTCAAACGGCGATGTTCTTTGAGGTGACAATGCTTCTGAATAAGATATATATCGAATTTATAATAACTTGTGATGAAGGAAATTTTAAAAGACACCACGTATCCTTTTATTTTTGTATAGTATTTTACATAATGTATTTTTTTAATTAATTAAGTTGAAAGGAACAGCTATTATTTTTGATGTTACACTGTTTTGAGGAGCGTTTAAAACACTCGTTCTTTATTCTTATTTCAATAGATGACACTCGGTTTCGTATAATTGTGAGCTCCTAAAATAACGTATAGGCTAGATGCACCTCTTTGGTTGACTTTTCTGCTCTACAAGAAAATATGATTAACTTTGATTTCTTTTATGGAAGAAATCTGAGACAATTCTCTTGAGTCACAGCATGTTCCAGATTATTGTAGTGTGAACTATTCCGAGAATTTGATTTGATTTGAGCTAATATTGATTTTCAGGGTGTTTTCCATGAAGTAATCAGGCTGGAACATTTATTGTTACAGAAATACATACGAAGTCAAGTCAAGGTAACATAGTTTCCTGGAAGCTGAGGAATAACACCCGCTCGGCAAAGGAATTGGATGAAGCAACCCGAGAGTTGATCAAAAATGGAATAATAATTATTGGAATTAAGTAATAATCGTTTTAGAACCAGTACTTTACATCCTGTTTTGACTGGTACTCAAATAAATAATTACTGTTTACTCTGTACAAACAGTCTCCATATTACAGCATTTCATGCTTAAGCCTGGGATGATTAGGGAAAATTTTGTTTTGTTTATATTGATGTATCTTCACTCCTATTATGTAAGGGCATACCCCATTAGAGCCAAATTTTGGTACTTGTGGAGATCCTCTTATTGTGAGTTTAGCCTATAGCTGGGAAAACAATTGACTCAGCGTCTTTTGCTTTGCGCTGGTAAATAAACTCAAAATTTACATTGCAAAAGAATACACATGTACATGCGTATAAGGACACAGTAGCACGCGGAGTAAAATACATTTTGCACTCACCTTTCGTAAGGATTTGGAGTTCGAAAAATGTAGCAGATAGACAATGTTTCTACGGAATAGATTATTATATGTTACATATTACATTGGACTATTCCATTGGACGATATTTAAGCATTAAAATTGGATCGTTTCGATAATGTAAAATTTTTGGACTTATGGAAATATCATTTTATTTTTCTTAGATTGAGGATATAATTCACAGAAGGCTCTTACAAAAAATTAAAATCGTAAAATCGTATTCGCAAAGCTTGCTTCAATTGAAACCTTTCTTTTGCATAGCCTTGTGATCTCATTTAGTGTACCATTGTCATGAGCAATTAATAAGCGTCATTGGTGAGCTTGTTGTAAATAATGTTTAGACTTCTCCCATCAATCTATAAGTGTCAACTGGGTAGGAACCAATGGGGGAAATTTCATGCGTTTATTGAATATTCTCCTCATCACTCTTGTCAGTATCCTTGCAAGTATGTATGTATCTATGCACTTATATATACTGTGGTGAGGAGTTGTGGAGTAGTGTGGAGCAGTAAGTATACAAAAGTGTCTTACAGTGCCCCCTTTTTCTATGCAGTACAACTTATATTAGTTTCACTTTATTTTCTTCGTCTCATTCGAATACACCGTCACTGGAGAAAGAAAAGGCAATGAATCATTGGGTAGACATTAATAGAGCAATCCAGGGTTACAGCTGGAACAAACTTACTCAACATGTACAAATAATTATATTAATCATTCATATAGGTATCTAATTACGTAGGTGATCTGCTGCACCTAACGAAAAATGTAGTGATAGTTGCATATTGGCACTAATTTTGTTTGTCATCTCTTATTGGTTGTAAGATTTTCGGAAGTACCGGCTTTAATTGGCAATCCAATATTTTTCTTATTGTAATTCTTATTTATATTATTGTGTAATATTTCTGAAGGTTTCATAAGGATTCTAGCATGGATTTCAGTACCGTAAATAATGCTTCAGTATTTACAGATAATTCAAAATATAAAACATGACTGCGTCATCTTAAAAGATTTAGTTTTTTAATAGTACAAATTGTCTGGTCAATACTAATTATGAATTATGGCGTCCATGGTTCAATTTGTCTATGGACTAGGGATTCGTAGAGAGCTGTATTATAATATAGTGTAAAATTAAATTCCTTTTTTGTCAAATCGTACTGCGCTTGGCAATGTTTTCCCTCGACGGACAATCTGCGTAACACATAACAAAATAATTTATAATTTAATTCTAATGAGAAATTTTATGGGCTTTCTAGAGAATATCTAATTGATTATCATCACGAGCCTTCAACAAAGCAAGGAATGTTGAGAGAAAATAAATTTCTTTACAGAAACTGAGGAAGACCAGAGAAAGTAAAAATTATTTGCTTTGGTAATTTTTTAATGCGAATACGGCCATTGTAAAAATATTTGAAAGCACTAATTTGTACGAAATTTGATTGGGATTTACATATTTGCATTTAATATGAACAGTAAGTCAAACATTGCAAATCCCGAAAATGTGAGGCATCTACAAGGTAAGCACTAACCAGAGCTAACCCGAAGTTCACAGAGCAAAGCAAAATTGAATGGAACTGACTAATGACTTTTTATGAATTCAGCTGAATACAGTTCAAATTTCAAGCTGAATTGGATCCGAAATGAAACAAACTGATGGAGTTCGACCACCGCCGTGCCGACCTCTATCATATCAGTCCAGCAGTAGTATTCCCCTTTTTAAATCATTGATGTATCTGCATGTAATAAATGTTCACCATTTTATAATAATTAAAGGATCAATTACTTGGGTACAATTACTTCAAGTATTGAGCAGTACTGAAACAAAGCAAAATAACTCTTCCGTAGAATTTCCGTTTTTGATACCTCAATTTGGGACTTGGAAATATTTCAGATGTCACAAACTTCCAGTCCATAAATCACTCACAATTAATTTTATCTCCAGTAATATTGCTTTACTTTATTTATTTATCCCTTAATTAAAAATATTTCTTGTGGACGAATATAATCGGAATGAAGAGTCAACAAATATTTGAAACATTCCTTAAAGAAGGGACAAATTTTCCACGATGACGTTGAATTATTCTGACGACGAGATTTCACGTGTAAGTCATTATTGAAGGTTTTTTAGTCTTATAAAAATTTGAACGTCTCTCTGTCGTTCGTCCTCGTAAAACGATGCCCTAACCAAACGTTCTACTTGAGTTGGGTCAAAGCCCTTGGGCTTTCATTATAATATATATTCCATAATTTAATTAATAATTATAAACCCTCAAATGGTATTATAATAAGTATATTAATGCTTATTTCGAAACGCTGCTTCCCATAGATATTATCATTGTGAATTATAGTACTTATAATTAAATGGGGCTGCCATCTGGAGGAACGTAGTTCCAGTTCCAATAAACCTTTAAAAATTTTATGAGAAAAAAACGGGCCAAAAATATAATTATACATAAGGAATGAGTTCGATATGCCAGGAAAAAAATATTCTTATAAATGCTTTATTTCAGGATTTTACAATACCACTATAGTTCAAATAAAATACGCAAGGAAATATACAATTGGGCCAATGGTCAGCTTGATTACTGTTCTTGATCAAATATGGCTGCGGGAATTACTACGCCACCTTACCTTGGATTCTTGAATTTAGATCTTACCTTTGGATTACATATTACGCGTAAGCTTTAGCTTAAAATGTAAACACATCATTCGAACGTTTGCTTTCTTGGATTGCGTAAGCCTTCAGGGATGCGTTCCAGCAAAGTTTAAACGCTGCTGTCGTCTTGTCAAGATCACCGCATGTTGTAGTAATACGTGGTCCGTAGTCTCTTTTAAAAAAATCTATTTCAACTCATTAAATTCAAATTCTAAGCTCCCAACAAACAAATGAAACACTGGACGCAATGGCACAAGCCACGAAGGTAAAATATACATTTTGAAATGTTGAGTTTAAATTTATTCATTATCGCCCATAATAAGCTATAAATTATTTTTTCTGTGAATTTAAATATAAATTGCTATAGATGAAACCTTTTACAATTTTGTCTTGTTTATTAATATAGGGTACGTTCAAAACCCGAACTTCTGGTCAAAGTTCATGCTCGAGCCCAACACCTGCTACGGGGATTGAACCCTTGACATGTCATCGAGACTGCTGTGACACAAGATCCTTTTTGTTTGATAATGTGAACGAATGGTTACCGGAAGTTAAGAAGGGAGTTCCAGGCCGGAGGAAGTTTCAGAGACAGAAGTTCTTGGAATTGTTTCAAGAGTTCATCAAAAGTCGAGGATATGCCTTAAATGATCAGCATTTCCTAAAAGTTAAGGAGAATTTGGACAGTTTGCTACCGAGAGGGAAAAAACAGTTCTCTCGATGCGTCCGGTTGAAAGATCAGATGGACTGTGAATTGGAATTAAGGGATGTGGAGAATCAAGCTTGGGTTTGTTGTTATTTTTATTTGTCCTTATTTTTAAATGAAGTAATTTATTAAAAAATATATATTTTTGTATTTTGTTCTTCCAGAAAGTGTTTAAAGGGATTGAAGCATTGGGAAGGTTTAGTAAAGCACTGGTTGTGTTCTGGAAGGGTCAAGCGGAGAATGGATATATTGATGGAGATTTCAACTTCGAGATTCTGCAGGAGCTTAGTAAAATAATTTTATTATTGGAGTTTGTTATGGAATTTCATTATTGATTTGTTGGGTTTGTTTGGGGAAGATATTACAGTATAAAGTTTTAAATAATATGATGTGTTGCTCCTGTTGGGTTGAATGGTATTTATTATACAGTTGAAGGAATTCCGGGAGGTGTTGGTTCAGCCGTGGATGATAGATTGGACCTTTCAAATACATTTATTGGGGACATTTTTGCCGAAGATATCTAAATGACTGAGATGGGTGTTCAAGAGAGGATGATTTTATTAGTTTGTAGTATTTATTCAACATTGTACAGTTTTGTAGATAGATAGGTTTGAATATGTGGTTGTTTGAATTACTTTTATAGTCGTACTGATTTTGTGTTATCTGAGGTCAATGCTGGATTAAATCTAGATGAGTGCTATGAAATCTGCATGTTCCCGTCATTTTCGATTCATGTTAGGAATTAGGAGGGTTAAATTGTTGGCTTTAATGTTCAGGTACAGCTTTATTTCAGGACATTTTAAATTATTAGCGATGTTATCAACACAAGGTACATGATTCGACAGCGATTGTAGACAGTACACATGTTGGAGTTAAGTAATGTATTACATTATAACAATGGCTAGTTTCTTAAGGTATGATAAATTTTGTAGTTTGTATAATTTATCGAATGCTTTATTTTTAGACAAGCTTCAGCTCCATCAGGAGAATCAGAAATTGGAAAATATTCTCAATGACTTTCTGTGGAGTTTTTATCGTCACGTGTACAGTCACAACTTCCACTGCAAAAGGTCGCATCGATCTTAGCTGCTTCTCAAACAACGCAACTCTGGGTTTCGAAATTTCTTGCTTAAAGGCTAGTTGTTTCAGCTGTGCCTTCCAGATAGTCAGTATGTCCTCGGATAGTTTACGGATCTGACCGATTTGAGTGTAGGTCACCACATTGTAGAAAATGAAGAGGAATCCAAGGGCAGGGAAAATGATGTAAATGTGAAGATCCAACTTGTCGGAACCAACAATGGAGATGTACAGTACAATGCCTGTCAAGGCACTGAATAAGAATATCATGACGGATATTATAACGAGGATCAGCTCATTGAACACTTTTGTTTGGATCACCATGAGTTGGTACATACCGAACTTGTATTTAAACATCGAAGTCGGGTTATTTCCATGCTTTTCTGCTGATCTAAGTACATGTAGGCAAATTTATTTAGCACAATACTACCCTGTGTTACAAAATATTGCCAAAAACATTTTTCTATAATAATAACCCTTCATATTGGAACTAATTTATGTATGTGTATATTAGAATTTAAACTGCGTACGGTTTCATCAGCAACGGCAACCATCCAAGTACGCTAATGAAGTATGACCAAAAGCAAGACACCATAACCGACGATAAGTGCATTACAGCAAACGTGGCGAAACTCTCAATGCAAAAGAAACTAAGCAATACAATAAAATTTTGCTGTAATTTCTCAGAGAGGAGGGAGAATAGGAAAGCTTTACTATTCGGTCGGACAATAAAAAGGATGGCAAGTGCCAAGGGCAACGTGAGGATCATACAAGCAGCTCCAAATAGTGGAACCAGCGATGCAATCGATGTCCACCAGTTTTTCACTTTGTAAGAGTGAGCTGAATTTTAAGTCATACAATACTAATTAGAATAAATTTAAATAAAGGTTTTGCTGTAATAAAAGTATATGACATTTTAAGAAGCTCACCAGCCAAATTTGAATGAATTTCTCCTGCTAAGTTAATAGTCATTTCGGCTTGCCGTTCCTTCACTAAAACGAAAATATTCGTGAACGTAATTAGAAAAATGAACATGACTTTGATGAAATGCAAGGCCGTTGAAATCCCTAACTTCTCTGACACTATGCTTTGATACAGTCCAATTGTCAAGGAAATGAAGCTGAAACTATAAAATACCTGAACAAAATAGGTAATGACTTTTGTGATTTTATTTTTCGAAATGGTGACATTGAATTTAGGGTTCTTATTTTCAGAACCTTTGAAAACCATCGATGTAAGGAGCAGTTTTGAAGAGACATAAAATACGTATTTTATGAACTTGAATCCTAACACGCCGCTTTGCCGCAAAATCGCTTCCATTTTCTGTATAATCTTTACTGATTTTTTTTTCTTTGAGTGTTAGTAGAGTTATAAAAGAGTGAAGCCCGTTGTATCGCAAACCAGCACTGTTGGAAATATTCAGTGCAATTAATTTAATTGAGCATAAATTAACCATTGGGTTGTGGCGGTATGTCTTTGCATGTATGTATAATGTGACAATAAAATTAATAGGATAATTCCATTACACAAAGAAAATACTGACCCAGAGTTGAGCGATTTCGCAATAAACAATTCGGAGCAGACGCCATTATAACTTATCGTGTGCAATGAAAATTATTAAGATGCCTACTATAATATGGACCCCAGTAAAGATTATATTTACTGGGCTTTTCCCTTTCTGTGTAAGTGTAGTTATAATAGGTGAAGCTCGTTACATCGCAAGCTGAAACTATACTTGAAGAATTGAGTATTATTATTTTAATAGTGGACTAATTAACGATTAAGGTGGCGGAATGTTTTTGCATGAATAATGCGACAATAAAATTAATAGCAGAATTTCATTGAACAAAAAAATAGGTCCTCGTGTTTGACGATTTCACAAAAAGATATTTGGCAGTAGGCGCAATTTCATGTTTAATGGTTTGCAACAATAATGATAATAAAGTAGACAAAATCATTAATTCCTATTATTATTGGAAAATTAACTGCCGTTAATATTTTTATTTGTGATATAGAATTTTTACATCAAATAGCATTTCCATGCTAGGTATTGGTTTGAATTGTATTATACAGGAAGCTATGGGTAATTTAATGCGACTTTAATTAGGTTTATATTAGCTGTGTGCATCCGATTTTCTTCAATGTGTTGCAACATGAAAGTATACGAGAAATTGAGTCGGATACATATGCTGCATTGTTGACATTGAGTTAAGTATCTTGAATGGCGTGATAATGGCGTTCTAATGTTCACAGTGAACGATAAATTTAGCCTGCATCAGTATCACGGTTAGGGCGTCCATCAGTCCTGATTTGAGATAGGGACACCTGATGACCTGATGAGTAGACATAAAGTCCTGATTTCTGTTTCATTGTTTTTAAGTTTATTTGATGCAATCTGATGTTGCCATGTTGCCCCAGAAACAATAAAATTACAATATTGTCTGAACATGCCTTGCTTTGTTGGCGTTTGTACGTAAATATCCTAGAAGACCTCCAGACATTACAAATACTGACAGAAAACTGCTGACACCACCTATTGGCCCTATTGCGGGTTATCCTGCTCGAGCAATCGTATCTATAAATTGCATTTGCGAAACAAAAAAAATTCTGCTGCGTTTAAAAAGAATGTTACTGTTTGACACCACTTTTGTTGAGTAAAGAATGTTACGAATTTTTTAAAGCTAACATGCACAACAATTAAAATGTCAGTTAGAAGCAGCAGTTAAAGTTGTAAGCATAGAAATAGATATGAATGCACTGCGTGATAAATACGTTATACTGTCTAAAATTAGCTATTCATTAACTGATTCAGAAAATAATCATTGAAAGTTGTGAAAAAATATGTAAACTATCTGTATTTCACAAATGTGGACGGCAAGAGTCCACAACTTCTGAAGTTATTATTTTGAAGTCCTTAATGCAACCGATATGGACTCCCCAGCTAACCTGGTAGAAAATCCGTTCTCTGTTATTCTTACAAACTAACCTCACCTGTTAGAAAGAGCTATTTTTTATTTTAGGTATAAGTCCTGATTTGGGATTCAAATAATATGGACACCATAATCACGGTGTGTAACTCTAACCATTTCAGTATTATAAGTTCACGTGGGTTACTTACTCAAAAGAACACTAAATCGAAAGCCAGAGTTATCAGAGTGGGTTCGTTTTAGGGAATTCTTGTAGTACCTGCTGCCACAGATGTTGGAGCTAAGCAGAGCTGCGTTCAAGTCAAGTGTTTTTAGACAACTTGACTTGAACTTGACTTGAACTCGAAAAAATTGTCTAAGCGAGGTATCCGCACTTGTACTTGATGAATCAAGTTTCTCAAGCACCTTGAGTATTCAAGTACTCGATTTTCAAGTTCATTTTATTGAACTTGAACTTGATCATAACTTGACGCTCAAGTTGGGCACATAACTTGACTTGAACGTGAACTTGAACTTGTACTTGAACTTGATTATTCAAGTATTTTTTCGTAAATGAATAAACAATACTAAAAATTTCGTCCACAACTATTATAGATAATAATGGCTAGGTCGTGATTAGGATAAACTAAACGGCATGCAGGTGATATTCTTTACTTTAAAATTGCTTAAAAATTTAAAATACTTGATCAAATAACTGTAAACATTGTAGTCCAATCTAATTTACTAATTTGCACTATAAGAGTTTAGAAATCACATTACTGGCCTGTTCACATTAGTGTTGCACTCATCTGGTGAGTGTAACCAGCAGTTATATTCATAAATATTTGTCGTCGTTAATTTTATTTAACCAATGTTGATTGGAAATTCAAAAATATTTAGCAGCATTAGATTCAAGAATACACGTAAATGTACCCAGCTATCAAAACGTGCGGAATAATGCAGTTGACAATTACGAATTGTAATCAAGATTTTCCCAACTGTACTTATATGGACATTCGTATCACTCACAACAGGGATGCTCTGCCTTTTCATGTGAATCAAAATGTACAGAAAGAACCTATGTTGAGTTTATAATAGCAGATCTGTGTAGTTTTTTAAAATGCTTTGCATGAAATTATATACTTTGAGACCGAAAAGTATTCATTTCGAAGTCGGCAACCACTGGGAAAGTATTTTGTATATATAATCTTAAATATGTACGTTTGCGAAAAAAGTTCAATGCAACACAAAATGTATTTGAAATACTGTATTTCCCCTGAAATACTTTAAATCCTGTGAATATACTTTTGACACTACATATAATGTACTTTTGAGATGTGTGTGACTGATAAATTGTAAAATCCCGATGTTATTTGCTTTACTATGGAAGCTAATGATTGCACATATAACAAAGTAATTGACTTGCCAGAATATAAGAATTACTATTCAAAAGATTTACAAGAGTATTTATTGAGGTGTTAAAAGTGTGGTGCAAAGCTGGGCAAAAAAATTGCGTATCCTAAATCATACATACATTTTATAGTTTACAAAGAGCATACATTTCGCATACATAAATTTGTCCAGAAATTTAATCATACATACATATATGCAGCATATAAATAAATGTATGCATAAATATATGTACACGTGCCTACAAAAGTGTATGTTGAACCTTCTGAACCTTTATAAAAATCCGTGCACTGCACTGATTTGAGCAAACTTCGTTTACATGTGCAGGAAAGTGAAACTTATCGTTAAAGGTAGTATGCAGGGTTGAAAAAAAAACCGGCTTTTATCAATACAGGCCAATCCAGTGGTAAGAAATGGCAACAACCGGTTTTTATTTTATGTGGATTTTATTGGTTAAAATATAATAAACGCCAATACTATCCAGTTAAATAATCTAATGTCCAGGCCAGTGGTTGATATTGGATTTTACCGGCATCTTCTGGCTTGTGGTAATAATTGGTAACAATTATGTCCGATCACGCGACGTTCTTCAAAAAATTAAAACTTCGCTTCTTTTACGTCCGCAACTACTTACTCCCTATATAAATACGATTTTCGTTAGTTACCTAGCAGCCCAATTTAAATATTGTGACAGACCGGTAGTTCCCTGCAGGTTGAATAAATTGTTAAAAAGGTGTTTTCCTTTAGCCATTGTGGCTTTTATTTACTTCTGTCCATGCATGCGTAATATTAGCCTGGCCGGTGGTACTTTATGGTTAAAACCGGTTTTTATTGAAAGGTGGATTTATTTGGATACTATTAATTATGGCCATTTTATGCCAATCTATACCACCGGACCAGGCCGGTTAGTACCGGATTTTACCCAATATTGACCAGGCCAATTCTTGCCACTTGCCAACCCTGGTAGTATCTCAATCCGGTGGAAATATATAGCAAATGCAAGAATTTTTTGATAATAGTATCCAGAAAATAATTTTTTGATGTCAAACCTTTGACCCCAGGTCGCTGAATTTATCAAAAGGCACAACTAGATTGTATGGTCGATATTTTGGTAAAGGTCACATGTCTGTACGTCAATCCGTTGTAAAGATATGGCTACCACAAGATTTTGTAGTGACGGACGGACGGACGGACGGACGGAATACACGCGTGCATAAGAAAGTTTCACTTTCTAAAAACTAATGAAGCATGGCTTCGGCGTGTGTATAGCTAATTAATTAAGTTTAAAATTATTAATTTCTAGTTTCGTAGGTTTCAGTCAGAACGTGTGGAAATCGTTTGCACTGCAGCAGGAAATAACAAATGCGAATACACCAATAGACAGACCGATAAAATACAGATGGAGCTCGCTGAACACACACAGTACATACATACCTAAATCTCCCGGACTTTTATACATACATACTCGTACATACAGTATTCATAGCATACATATATCATACATTTTTTTAGTAGAAACATGCAGCCTACATATATTGCATACAAATATTCGGAAAATGTGCGTATATTTATGCATAAATGTAGGATATGTGCCCAGCTTTGGTACGGTGTTTTAATGCATTCTGTCACAAGCATTATCTGTAGCTATCATTGCTCCAATCTTGACATAGTACATTTCGTAATACTTGCATTACAAAGGTCAACCACTACTACATTACCGTAGCAACATTATGCCATTTAATGTCTCAACATGTACTTACATATATACCATTCAAGCATAGAACATTTGCATCGTTCAACAGAATTTACTATTTTAAATGTATACAGGTTCTTATTGATTGTAATTTTAAATAGCCTGACTCACTTTAAATTTATAACTACTATAAACTTCTTACTTTCATTTTAAATATACATTCAATTGTCAACGAAGAGAATTTTCGGTTGAAAGTTCCAGTTCGACGTATACTGCAATAAATTTTTCTAGTAGGTTGTATTACAAAATCGTTTTTACGTCCATACTTACGTTGGCAATTGGCACGTATGACAAAGGTTCCAGTAAACTGCTTAAATTGAAATGCGGGTTTTATTTTTAGGTCTAAAAGGTTTCAAACCTCCAATAGATCCTCGAAAAACCTTGTTAAAAAAATTAAATGCGTTGAAGAAACCGGTATGAGCAAAAACGCGGCGGGTAATTTAGAAAAAGTATTTGAGTATTTTTGTTAGCCTACCCGCTACCGAGTGTTTTATATTTTTCTTATCAAAACAATCGAATGTACTTTAAATCTTTGCATTTTGTATTTCTTATTGTATATCCAATGTATTTTGTTTTGTATTTTATCTTGTCATCAAAGACCAAGTATTTTGCATACTTTACTATAATACCTGTTGAGCGAAATTTTTGGTTTTCTTATACTCCTCGACCAAATATTTTTCATCCTAACAATAATTAAATGTTTCAAATTCAATTTCCTAAAGTTTTCGCCCCGAATGAAATCCGTAAGACAGGGGTGTGTTTATTGATTGTTGGTTTGTCAAACTTTGGCGGACTGGTCGAATTGGTGGTTTATTATTAGGTATTAATTTGAGTAAAAATTTGCTAGCAAGTACTACAAATAAAAATCTGAGAATTTAATAACGTGAAAATTCTATTACAATTGCTAATAATTATTATACATACAGTAATATGCACACATCTAATAGTGCCAAATATTTTATATTGGGCACACTTAAATATAACATGAACAACATGTAAAGACCCTGGGAGAGTTTGACATGCTTATCGAATAAATTACTAACGACACATGTTGTAATGACAATATTCCCTAACAGTAACATAAGCATTAAGTGCGAATTTATGACATGAGCAAGACATTAAAAAATTGACCATTTAGATCTACACATAATGGAATAAGGATGTTTGCAAGCTTACAGACACATATAACAAAAAAACATCCATAATAGTAGACATTTTCGGGTTTGGGAAGTAATATTCGGAATCTACCCTAAAGGTTTCAGCTGAACAAGTAGGACTACGAACGATAATATATTTTCAATAATTCTTTGAGGGGTTTTCAAAGTACAGTACACAGTAACAACTTCAACCCCAAAAGGTTGCAAGGCTCGAATTTGTTTCTCAATAATTATTACATTCTGTCTGATCCCAATAGATTCAGATTTATAAACGAGACGCTTGACCTGAATTTTCAGTAAACCCACAAGAGACTTTGATAATTGTCGGATCAGACCGATTTCAGTGTAGGTGACAACATTGAAGAAAAGGAAAAATATTGTCATGCACAGAAGCATAGCGTACACATGTGAATCCAGTTTATCATGTGCTGCTATTACTCCGTAAAGCATAATGGCAGTTATTCCACTGAATGCAAATACCATGGTGGATATTAGAATGAATAAGAGTTCATTGAATATGCGTGTGAGAATGAATAGTTGTCGAAGCCAAGCAATCTTACGCTGCAGCATCTTCGTATCCAGCCCTGGGCCTGGTTGTGAGTATCCTCTGTGCATACACAATTTAATCTCATTAAAAGCCAGTAAGTTTTAAATATTTGAGTATTGATTACACAATTTAATTACTCACTCTTTTTTAATTTCAGGGAGCCAATTAAGTAGACTAATGAAGAAGCACCAGAAGCATGATATAATAAATATTCCGCCCATGAATAACAAATTAAATGAGAAGAATTCAAATACAGCAAAAGGGGTCAAGATAATGAAACTCTCCAGCGTAACATCTAGTACAAGTGAGGAAATGAACATTGGACTTAAAGGTCGAAAATAGAAGTACACCACAGTAGCTAATGGGACCGCTAAACTTCCGTAAGTATTTCCAATCACAGGAATCATAGTTGCGGGTGACTCCCACCAGCCTTTAATATTTGTAAAGGAGTGCTCTAGACACGTAATAAAAATTCCAAAAATTAGCCAAGTGTTGGTTAAATATAATATGAAATTCAAACGCAATCTATGTATTGCACTACTGTGAAGACTACAGTACATATGTACATACGTAATAAACAATTAATTTACTTTTGAAATCCAAGTGGATCTTATAGATGGAGTTGAGAATCAAAAAAGCTTGTGAGTTATTTAAAAGAATCACTGACATTGCCGAGCTTGATAAGAAGTAGAGAGCACATTTTATTAAATGCATCGCTGTCCCAATCCCAATAGACATTCTATTTTGAGATAAACTTCTAGCAAATCCCACAAACATAAACAGACTGTAGCTGAAATAATAAATGTCGATAACGTAGGACATATTTCTCTTCCACGTTTTTGCCCTTTGAAATTTTACACCATGCTGGTTTTTTGCTGGTACTAATTTAAAGGGTATGATTGAAAATTTCGATGCTGTATTAATTTGGAATTGAATTGCTTGAAGGGTTATTTCACCCAGTTTTTCTTGAAGAAATGACAGCTTGGTGGGTGCAGACGCCATTCCTACAGCGATCGACAAAGAAGGAATACTACAAAAAATAAAACAATAGTTTAAGTTTTTGTTAATTTTTTATTTCTTGCGTATACTGTATTTTGCATAGCGTTGCTTATAAAGGCTGGCGTTACGTTTAATGTGCAACCTACTCTTTATGTCACCTACTAATTTTTGAGTCTGCAGTTCGAAATGCGAATGGGAAAAAATATAGGATATTAATAACTTTGGCTTAATTAACACTAACATGATTTAATTAAATTAATGGAAAATGACAGAGCAGAGAAGCAAAATACAACTTACGATTGCAAAAATAAGCTTATGATATTATTAAAATAACCTTGATATTACACTAATACGTGTATAATTACACATTCCATAAAGAATTAGATAGAGATAAATAGAGAATTTTATTTCAAAGAATAATTAGTAGGAATTGTTACCAGGATTTTGGTGAGACTTTGGAATAATTCGATAATTATTTCATTATCCTGAAGCAGTTGGAGCAATATCTATTTACATATAGTGACGGAGCCATAGGAAATTATGTATGTTTATAATAATGTAGCTTAAGGCGTGTTGCCTTTACTTTAATCCTAGTGGTACTTACTGTGCTAATAAGCATAAACTATGTTGGGCCATTACTTTTTATTTATAGGTACGGGAACACTATATAATATATCCTCTCAATATATTATATATAATTAAAAAGGAGTATTTAATTTTTACGACAAAAATATTTTAAAATATTTTGAATCCAAAACAAGGGCTGGTTTCATTGTTCCTTTTGGCGTTCTTGTTGGAAAAGTGGGCATAAATTTCGTGTTTTTTTCCTACTCGCCTAAAATTTCAACTGCCGTGTCGAAATTTTTGCAGATTAAATTTTTTATTATAAACCATTAAGCGTTCCAGTAAGCCTAACAACTTCGATGGCACAATCCAGTCAACAAAAGTACTTATGAATTTCAAAACTCCATTGAAGGACCATATACACAGTGAGCACAGTATGTTTATCCTCCCCTGTGTGGCTCTATTTTTATCATTGAATAAGTTTAAACCTATGGGCCAGGGAACATCGACAATTACTTTAAATTGTAGGTAATAATGTTACCAATTTATTTCTATATTATAATTTATTATAATATGGCCCCCGCCAAATTTAAATCCACCAAAGCGTCGCACCATATAAAAACTAGTAGAAAGCCCTGCTCAGCAGGGATAATTAGTTATAGGTTAAGAATACTCTTACATAGACGCTAGAATACGCATGAGTATAATGAGATCTAAGACTTGAAATATTAGAATAATTCAAGCAATATATCATGGTGAAGCGCACTTGGGAACTTCCCACCAAGACCCTGCCCATGCTTGACTTGTAGATCGCGGCTGGAAGTTAGTCCCGCTTTAATATACAAATGTTAATTTATCCTTTGAACATTTCCTTAAATACAACATTTGTTTTAAATATTTCATTTTTGCCATCAAGTATTTTCCCATGATGTTCAGTATCGACAATTTTGGCTTTAACTTTCTTCCCTGATGTAGCTCTTGAAAATGCAACATATAATTGTCCATGTGTAAAAACCGATTGCAAACCCATGTGAACCAATGGGTCACCAATGGAGTTACTGAATACACTGATTATTTAAAATAGGAAAAATGAAAGGAATTCGTAGTAGCGCAACACGTTTCACGTGCTATAGTCACTAAAGTTCATGGTTCCTACAATTCAATCTTATGGCCTAATGATATTTTTAGGGGATATAAAGATTAAATGTAGAAGTTAAGTCTTCAAATTAAAAAAATATATTGAGCAAATAACTTCAACAATACTATATTTGAGAAGTTAACTGACGTAAATATAAAAAGTGCTACAATAAGTACTTTCAATCCCATTTGATTTTCCCTAAAATGAGTCCCACTCATATGCGTACATACTTAGTTCAGTCACTAAAATTCTTCTCTCCTCGAATTCTTAAGGTCTGGAAAATTAGAAAGTAGATTTAGTTTGAACGATAGAGCATAGTGACGTTTCGGCTTCGGCTTCGATTTGACAAAATAATCAGATTGCAATTGTAATGCATGGAGATAAAATTAAATTCCATAATCATGGCACATATGCAGGCTTGAATATCGACACAGAGACTGAGACACACGACGTTCTGGGTTCAATAGATTTAATTGCGCTTGGGAAGCCTACTGGTGATTTTGAACAAAATTTATGAAATTTCATACGTGATCAGACCCAAAACCTTGATAGTGCAAAGTGGAAACAACATTTTGCTTAAGCAGACAAAGGCAGCAGAACGACCTAGGTCACAGGCCATGTCAGCTGAGTCATATATAGGTTTATATAATTACATATATATTATATTGGTCATCATTTACCATTTGTGGATCAAATAAATCATATTAAACCTGCCTATGACCCTGATGACATGACCTGTGACCTAGGTCGTTCTGCTGCCTTTGTCTGCTTAAGCAAAATGTTGTTTCCACTTTCCACTATCAAGGTTTTGGGTCTGATCACGTATGAAATTTCATCAATTTTGTTCAAAATCTTTTAGACTACAATTATTTGTACCTTCTGATTAATTTTGAGGCACATCGGTCGGCGGAGTCAACTTGGCGGGGTCCGGCGGGTTCTCCCTCTAATGTTGAACAACTCGGGTGTTGTCCCATAATTAAGGTAAGCATGAATGTAAAAAATTATTTTCGACCGTTTTTAGGTCGAATAACTAAAAATATCGTTTTAATAGAATATTTTTATGCTAATGTCCTACCAAAATTGTTTAAATAATTTTTAAACATAATTAATTCCAAAATTATAACATTTTACCTGTTAATGGACCTGGGTCACACTGATATTTTCAATCAATCAATCAATAGTTTATTATGTCTTTCGGGTCTCGCCCATAACATATTACATTTACAAGGTGTTAGTTACATCGTGTCATTTCGTAATAAAGCACATTCTTTTATAAAGTTAGTAATGCTAAACAGATGGTCAGTATCCTGAACATTGAATAGAGTATAAAAATTCTCTCTTCTTATATTAGCAATATAATTGTTCAGAAATTTTTTCCTAAGGAAATCAAAATGAGCACAATTTGTAGTTAAATGGTATAAATCGTTTTCTTCGTTTACAGAACAGAATTAACAAAATTCTGAGTCAAATTTTATCCTATACGTCTTATAATATATTTTTTCGTGACCTAATCTGAGTTGAGCAATTAGTTTTTTGTAACTCAGAGGAATATTAGCTCGTAAGTAGTTGGTGACATAAACATTCGTTTTATACAGTTTAAACTCTCTTGAGTAGGAACTGTTTATAATCCTAAGGACATCTTTCTCCTCACATTGGAGCCTAATCGATTTAATTATTTCATCAAGGTTGTCTATAAAGATGTCTGCTGATTGTCGTTTCCATATAGAGGCGAAGCCATAATTACACAATAGATTTTTCACTTGTAACACCCAGTTATATTTCGGGTTATAAGAGTTGGCATTCGCTAATTCCAGAAGTCTATCGTAACATTGTCTTACGTGTCTATTATTATCCATCTTTAGTATTTTAATTAAAAACAGGATAGTTAGTTTTGTAATTTGGACCATAGAGTTCGTTTTGCCCGTTTCGGCTCTGATCCAGTATCTTGGAGTGTTCGTAGGTAGCCATAGGAGTTTCTTTAGAAAGGATTGTTGAACTATCTCAATTTCGTCTAGCAAATTTAGACCCAAAATTGGGGAAGCGTATTGATATATAGGGAGAATTGTTGCATCTAAAAGTTTCGCTGTACTATCCCAGGAGTCCATTGGGGCTGAGTTTAGGGTGCTAATTAGGGCCCCTGAAGCAGTAAGTGCTTTTTTCTTAACATAATTTAAATTCTTTTTAAATATCCCAGAGGATTGGAATATAACTCCTAGGTACGTGTATTCATTTACTTTCTCAATCTCTTTATCCTTCAGGAACCACTTCGATTGTTTGGGAATAATCCCCTTTGGGGAAAAAACCATTACGTTAGTTTTTAGAAGGTTAATTTCTAGTCCCATGTCATCGCAATAATCACTTAGAATATTAATTTTATGTTGCAGATTACATTTGGTATCCGCCACTATACAGGTATCATCCGCAAATAAAAGGTGGTTGATTCGCCTGTCTTTCCCCATACCCACTGGAACAGCCCCTCTTTCTTCCATATACTTATCAAGGTCGCTTATATATATTGAAAATAAAAGGGGACTTAAAATTTCCCCTTGGAGTACCCCCATTGTCACTGGGATTGGTTTAGACAGTCCTTCTGTACATCTTATGATGAAACCAGGGGTCGGATTTTTGTAGGAAGACGGGAAGAATCTTCCCAGGGAAAAAATATTTCTGGCAGGGAAAATCTCAAAGGGAAGGGATTTATTTTTACGAACAGGGATTTTTAAAATCGTTGACCTTTTTTTTGGCAGGGATTTTCAATTTTGTTGACGGGTTTCAGGGAAATTTGTTAAGCAAACAGGGATTTTTGGCTTGATTGGCCAAATTTGGCAGGGATTTCACGTCTTGTAAGGGATTTGTTTTGCCAACAGGGATTTTGAAAATCGTTGACCGTTTTTTCAGCAGAGATTTTTCAAATCGTTGAGGATCTACCAGCAGGGAGATAATAGACAGCAGGGAAATTCAGAAATAATCTTCCAGGGAGATTTACAAAAATCCGACCCCTGGATGAAACTTGCATTGTCATATAAGGATTTAATAACATTAATTATTTTAGCACTTATTCCAACTTTGTCCATTTTTTCCCATAGTATATGGTGTTTTATAGAGTCAAACGCCCTCTTGAAGTCTACAAAGAGGGAGAATAATTTAGCCTTCCTTACCAATCTTGACTGGACAACTGAATTTAAACAAAAGATTTGATCGGGGCACCCCCTTTTCTGTCTAAACCCGGCTTGCGATTCCGGTAGAATCTCATTCTCTTCGCACCACTTATAGAGACGGTGCTGGATAATAGTAGTAAACAGCTTCGGAGTTGTATTTATTAGGGCTATTCCCCTGTAGTTAATTGGGAAGGAGTCATCCCCTTTTTTAAATAGGGTTGTCATTTCAATTTCAGACCACTTTTTCGGTGTTGATTCAGTACTCCAGATGTCATTAAAGAGTTTTAGGAGCTCATTCTTCAGATTAGGGTGGCAGTTCCTAAGGAATTCGTTTGGTATTTTGTCGGTTCCAGGGGCTTTGTTCTTTTTGAGGGATTGCAGAGCCTTATCAAGTTCCTTCATTCTGATTGGTTCATCTAAGGTTTCGACTTGATTTCTGAATTCTTTAAGGGGACCCTGAAATTTTGGAGGCATGTTTTCGCTATAAAACTTCATCCATTTTGCTTCTTCTAATAACTTTGGAGGGTTTCTCCCGTTTCTAAATTTATTTATTGTTTTCCAGAACTGAGTAGTATTCCTGTTTTCCCTTAGTTTTTGCTTCGTTTGCTCCCAATTTTCTTTTTTCTTAGTTTTAATAAGCTTCGAGTGGATTTTCTTAAACTCGCAGTAGGTAGAAATTTCGTGGTCACTATATGTATGTTTAACTTTTTTCCACAAATCAACTAAACATTTTTTTGATTTCTTACATTCCCAGTCAAACCAGGGTTTCGGTTGCCATTGCTTTCTTCCGTGTTTCCTGTGGAGTTTCATGTTTGCTCTCTCAGCAGCATCGTGGATGTTTTTGACAATATGACAGTATTGATCGTCCACGTCAATTCCTGGGTATGCGGTTAGGAAGTTATAGTGATTGATGTATTCGTCTTGTCTATCAATGTTCCATTTCAAATAGTCAGTTGTAATGGCCAGTGTTTTTATAGCAACGTTACCCCAGTTGATAGTCAAGGTTCCTATTGAGTGCGGAGATAGTGTGTGATTAGTAAAATTTAAGTCTTATATAGTTCAAGCCTCTTTCATTTACCCACAATAAGTCTATTGTACTTTTTCCTTGAGGTCCAATAAATGTATAATTAGCAGGGCAGTCAGACAAAGTTCTCCAATTTACTAATGTAAAGTTCGCAGCTTCACAGGTATCTGCAAATGTACCTCCCCTTTTGGTTATTTTCATGTCGAGTGTTTTTCTTTTGGCGTAAATAGCGTTATTGTTCGTATAATGTATTTCAGAATTAAGATTCCCTACTATAGAATTGAAATCACCCATAAGGAGGATAACACTCTTACTGTATCTCATGCATACATCTGCTATTATGTCATGAAGCCTAATCAGTAAATAATCGGATTCAGTTCCTGGAGGGATATACGCAAATATTATTACTATTGACGACTCAACATTTCTTACGGGAAACATTTCTATGGCAATTACTCCAAATTCTTTACACAAGACTTCAGATATATCGTATACTGACTTCTCTATTAAAATTATTTGGCCCCCACTGGCCCGCCCTAAGGATTTAGTTCTTTTCGCTTTCGTACATATCATATAATAACTATTCGCAAATGTTCTTTGAATTTTCGGAGATTCACTTTCATCAGAAGTTTCACACAAACACATAATACTTGCATCCATTCCATCTAATTCTTCAGGAGTGAGGTTTTTGAAATTTGACAGTCCATTACAGTTCCAGAGCATTATATGTTGTTCTTCGGTTATGGGCGAGGAAAATTTTCATGCAGGTCTTGGTTTCCATCCAGGGATGGAGTCGACCGGTATTACAACACATCCGTCGGACTCAAAGAATTCTTCTTTCCCCTTGTCAGTTTTCACAATAAGGTACCTATTCGCATAAATTCGAGCTGTATTGTTTGGCGTTTTCATTACTTCTTTTTTCTTTTCTACCAACTTCTTTACCACTTTGATTTGGTAGGGAGTTAAGTCGTCATTGATCCAGATGCTCGTCCCTTTAACTTTATTTCTCTTGGATCTAATTTTGTTTGAGTCTGACACTTCCTTGAATTTACATTTAACAATTGGGTTGCTGTGGGAGGCATTATTTTTATTCTTCCTGGGGATTATTAGGTCACAGTAAAATGGTATATGGTCTGGTAGATTTAGTGTTTCTTTTAAGAACTTTGATACCGCTCCTTTAGCTTCTCCTGGTGTTGTCGTTTCGTTAATTTCCTTTAAGCCTGAAATTCGTATGTTGTTTCTCCTACTGGGTTGGTCGTCAAAGGCTTTGCAGTTGTTTGTACTAACATTTTTTGCTTTTAGGTCTTCTATTTCTTTCCTGAGTTCCTTATTTTCATTCTCTAGTGCCTGGAGCCGATCATTTGTTTTCCTGACAAAGTCCTGTATGTCGAAGGTCTTCTTAGTCTGATCCCTCTTCTCCGCTCGTAGTTCCCTTTCGGATGATTGGCTGGAGCATTGGCTAGAATTTTGGGAGTTCTTTTCCTTCGTAGGCATTATAACGGTAGGGTGAGGTGATGTCCTCAGTTCAGTTAAGCAAAATAAAATAAATTGTTTTTAGTGGTTTTCCCTTAGGGTTTCTCTTGTCAGAAAGTAAAATCAATTTAAAATTGGATCAGTAATTATTCCTCAAAATTACAGTAGTTACTTACATTAGGGTACCCCCTGATCAGGCTCCCGCATTTGACTTTCCAAACCTAATTTACGGACTTAACCGTCTGCCTTGATCAGGGGCCAGCTATGGAGATGGGATGCAGCTTTGCACTTTCGGAGCACTTATGTACGTTCCTGTATTCACCCGTAAGCTTTTCAGCGTAGTGGTAATGCACTACTTGTTACCTGTGTCGTGAAAGTACTTCCTCCGGTGGGTAGATAAATTGATAAGGTACTAACTGGGGGATTATTTCAAGCGTTTATTTTGTTTTGCGTTCACGATTTCCGGATTTTAGTTTTTAATTTTCGAGAGGAATTTAAAAATACGTGTATTCGAATCTGGCGCCCAGCAAGCTCACACTGATATTTTTAAAATATCTCAAATCAAATTTTTTTTACTTTACTTAGCCTCTGGAAGCTGTATGCTTGCCAGAAGCTTCAAAAGAAATTCCCCGGGTCACCAGGGGGCCACGACACCAGGGGCGGATAAACGTTTTTTTTGTCATTTTTATATGGTGCGACGCTTTGGTGGATTTAAATTTGGCAGGGGCCATTATATAATTAATTATAATATAGAAATAAATTGGTAACATTATTACCTACAATTTAAGGTAATTGTCGATGTTCCCTGGCCCATAGGTTTAAACTTATTCAATGATAAAATATAGCTACACAGGGGAGGATAAATATACTGTGCTCACTGTATTAGTCCTGAGGTTAGGCCATTCCTCCGACAGATCGTAGTAAATTTAGCTTTCCTATTTTTATCCCAATTATATTGTTGGCAGTAATAAAGAAACCATGGTAGTATTTTTCGTAGACACCTATGTGTATAAGTAATTATACATTAATAATTAAATAGAAGAGTTTGGGCAATGCCTCGCGATTAAACAAGGAAAGTCTGATACAGAAATGCTTGTGTAGAAACGGCGAAAAATATGACCTGTATTTACATAAAACATAAATACTGCGAAACTTGCTTGCAGTAAAAAGTTTCGTAACTGCAGGTTAAATATCCTCATATCCATGTTGTGTGTATGAGAGAGTTTAGGGTATGATTGCTACTTCATAATAAGCTTCCAATGGATAAGAAGTACCACAAGCAATACATTTAATTTTTAGTTTCCCAATGATCACAAAAATCTTTTTCAAATTTTGCTTTAAATTCTGTAACTGATAATGAGTCCGATGAAGAGCATAGCTTGAAACCTTATTCATATTTAATAAATTCGTTTAGGGGGCGGGAGTTCACATATTACGTAAATACCTTTTTATAATTTTAAGTACAAGTATACACAGTTAGTGTTTCTTGTCAATTGCAAGCTAACCGCAATTGCTAATTGAACTTGCAAGTTCGGTTTAGAGCTCCTTACAACTTCAAGTATTAGTTGCAACTTACAATTTCAATTACAACTTCAAGTCAACTTCAATTTATTGCAAAAATTAAATTGTAAATTGAAGTCAACTTCAATTTGAAACAAAATATTAGTTGAACATTCAAGTTCAACTTCAATTTGAAACAAAATATTAGTTGAACATTCAAGTTCAACTTCAATTCAACTAACAAATAAAGCTTTTCATTTGAAAAGCATAGTCAATTCAACTTCAAGTTGCTGAAGTACAAATAATTGACAGTTGAAGTTGATCAATTGACAATTTTTGAACGAATTAAGCATGCGCTTTTGGAAAACCCTTGTAGTAAATTGCGGAAATCCACTGATAGTTTTAATGAACAAAACATACTTCGCCACGCTGCTGGCAACGCAAAGCTCCTGAAATCTAGTTCATACACAACAGTGGTGCGCTCAAGTCAAGTAAATTCCAGACTTGACCATGAACTTGACTTGACCATGAAAGTCAAGTATTTTTTTGATACGGTCTTGAACCATGGCGACTCATGTTCAGGTAATTACTTGAAATTTCATGGTCAAGTAATCAAGTACTTTTTACGTCACTTGAACATGATCATGTACAACCAAAATTGCTTTTGACTTGACCATGACTTGACCATGCCTTGACCATGACTTGACCATGGCTTGACCCGAACAATACATATACATATATGCTCATGTACAGTGAATTTCCTACAAAGGGGTTCCCAAGGGATGACAAAATACCTGCCGATGTATCGGGATGCCATTGTATTTTACTAATACATAATGAAAATGTAATACAAGGGAATATTTAATCATGTTAATCTAAAGTATATGCTATCCGAGAGGAAACCACTATATAGGAAATTCACTGTATATACATATTATACATGTATATGGCTAAACTAACTCAATATCTTGTTTTCACATGGTCTCAAAAGTGTAAATTGTATATAAGATAATTAATGACAAAACGAAATTTCATCTGAAAAAGATTTATCAAAGAATCTTAGTCATTGAAGCAAATACTATTAACGCCAGATGTTAAAACAGGTAACAAATTTAAGTGCAGTCAAATTTGCCTGCCGAGCATGAGTTGAAACTTGTTGAAAAAAAACTATAATTTGCGAAATGTTATTTTGAAAGTTTATGCGCCGTGTCTTTGCCATGCGCAACTTTATTTTACTTGAATCTGTACACGAAATATTCATGGTTCATGGTCAAGTTTTTACATTAGCAGACTTGACCATGAACACAACTTGACACTCAAGTAATATTCTCCAACCTAACCATGACGCTTACTTGACTTCAAGTATCATGGTCAAGTTTATACATTTCCTGACCATGACTTGAATGCTCAAGTTATAATTATTTTTAACTTGACCGTGACACGAACTTGACCATGACTTGAAATACTCATGGTCTACTTGAACTTGTGCGCAGCACTGATACACAACCTATATAATGTTAAAATAATAATAAGTTTAATCAACGTTATTCGTTACGAGTGAGGAAAGGGAGGAAAACGTTGATTTAGTTATTAGTGGAGACTCACAATCAGAAGATGGTTCAAGCAGTCATCTAAAAACAAAATAAGAAGTCATCTGACAAACAAGCAATGTAATCGGCGACGGAGTATATTTGTTATTTACGGTATTTATTTTCGGCTGAAATTTGAAAACAATTTTTTAGAGTTTTTGAAGCAAAAATCATGTGCTGTCTAAAACTCTTCTCGGGAAAGCTTATAGTTTTACCCATTATAATTTTTTATATTGATATTAAGTAGATATATTTAATGGCACATTAAATTGCCCAACTCAATTTAAATCAACTTCAAGTCAATTTCAATTCAACTTCAATTTGTACAAATATTACAACTTGAAATTGCCAACTTCAAATAATGAAGCTGTAAGTTGATTTCCGGTAATTGACTGTCAATTAAAAAATTGATTTGCAATTGGCCAAATACAACTATAAGGCCGAAATTGAGTTGAAAATTCAATTTCAAGTACAACTTCAAGTTCAAATAATGTGATAACTTGAGTTGTGAGGAGCCCTAGTTCGGTTCAATTGCGATTATTTTACACCAGAGAATTGCAATTGTCGGTGCAAGTGCAATTTTTGTGTACTTAAATTGCAATTACAAAAGCATTAAATAGTGGCAATTACCGGTTAAGCACAACTGAAATTGCAAGAAATTCAATTGCAATTGGAAGGGTTTGCACTGCAAAACGTTGCAATTTTAAAAATGCTTATCAAGTTAATTGTAACTTGTAATCGTTTCGAATTTGAGAGCAAAATTCCTCAAAATGCCTCAATAAGTCATTCCGCTCTATTAACTAATGTACATAACAATCACGAGTATTGTCTCAACGAGTGTAATTACTGTATTGACAATGAGTGTACAATTTCGTCGGCTAGTAGGCAAATTGTTGTAAGTGAATTTTCGATTAGCATCAATATGTTCCCATTTACATAAAATTATAGAAAAATAGGCCAAATATTTTAAGGATTGTAAAGATGTTAAAGGATGAAATTTAGCCTTGGAAGGCTTAAAGAAAGGCTATTTACACCATTATACTTTATTTGTATTATTATACATTGTATCTAGATCGTTTTATTTAATACACTTTTTTCAATTGAGTGAAACAGCAGGTATCCTCTCTTCTAATTTGAAGGAGTGGATAGTGATAGTGAAAGTGATGGTAAGAATCAAATATTCGCGCGCTCTAGACACATCGACGACCATAGAGCTGCGCAGCTAGCTATTGCATGTAACCATTTACTGCCATCCCAAATTACATTTGCATTGCTGAGCCAGCAATTGCTGGCTGTGCAGTGCTCGTATATATATATGTTGCTACTTGCTACCATTCAAAAATGCAAAGGTCATTTTGCCTCTTTGCGGACGATTTATACTGCATATCAGTTAACTTGTAAATACAAATTGCAATTGCATTTGCAATTGTACTTATCGGTGCAATTACACCCAAATGTTTTTGCAATTGCCCTACCAACTCCAAGTAACTTATGACCTAATTGAAAGCTCAATTTCGGTTATTTGCACGATTTAATTGCCGCATTTTAGCAAGTACCAGTTACGGCAGCATTACTACTGGTACTTGCATTATCGATTATAATTGCAATTGCAAGTCCGGTTATTCCCAATACTTGCACCGACAGAAACACTATAACAGTGTCTGAAATTTTTTTTCTTACCACAATTAATACCAAAATTCAAAACATTATACAATTCCCCCGTTTTATAAACTCTGACTGGCTGCTGACTCTTCGCGTGCCGCCTGTCTAAAATATTCAACGAAACTTCTTTGTAAAAGTTCTTACGCTTCAAATCACCTCTTATTATAATCTTCTGGTTTACAGGAACAGAAATAAATAGTCCTATAAAATGTCACTTTCCTTCAAGTGTACTTGTTAGATTAATAGCCTCGCAGTAGTGGCTGAGCGCCGCGTTCGTTGCGGCTGGGGTCGATTTTCGTTTCCAGTAAAGCTCTGATACTTTAATAATTACCACTGCTCTTTCTATCTTCTACTATAGCTTTGTGTGAGGTGATGAGAAGGGCGTAAAAGGGGCTTGCACTCTGAAGACTGGAACCATGGCCTGGATGCACAAGGGGCAAAGGTGGGCGCATACCCTACATGTATGCCTACAAGTAGGCAAAATTGTAGGCTATGCTCAAATTTTCACATATTTTGTAGGCATTTGTATGTAGGCTGTATATTTCGAGGGAAAAAAATTTGCAATTTATGTATACTGTATGATGGGAATAATCAGTACGTACCTACATAAAAAAAGGTAGGTACTTAAGCATGAAAATGTATGTATGTTTGTTCGAACCTTTCGTATTCAAAAGCGCTGAATAAAAGCCCCATCTACACTTTCTTTCACATATATACATATGTTTTGTTACTTTTGTTTACGTGCTGGAGTGCAAACAATTTCAATTCGTTTGCAGTAATTACAATGAATGATTGCATAATTTCATTTTAGTTATGCAGGTATGAATGTAATGACGTGATGTATGTAGGTTGTAGGTAGGGTCAACTCTCGGGTGTGATTTATGTAGGCTAAAATGTAGGTTGTACGTAAGAACCTAAAAATATGTAGGCTTTAATGTATGCGAATACTTTGCCCATCTTTGACAGGGGGACTATCAGTGGACATTCCTTAGATGGAGGGAAACTAGGAGAAGCTGCCAATCTGCATGGTTCGCTAGACATTCCAGTCTAATGAGCGTCCGATAAACCTCTTCCTAACCCAAATATCCTCTCCCTCCCAATTACCTCCTACTCTGGATTTCCTAGCTGGAGCAAAGATTTGTGATATACTCTCAGTGAGAGGAATGGACTGATGGGTTTTTTGTACGATGTACGATTTTTGTAATTTGTACGCTGTTAATGACATTCGTAATCGAAATTATTTTGATAGCTTTTGTATTCTATTGATCCTGTGAAGGTCACATTTTTGAATGTCAAATGCCATTTAAAACATTCAATTATGAAGTTTCGATTACGATTTCAAAGTTTGACCCCCAAAAATGAAGGCGTCATTCCAAGTTTGCAGGCGAACTATAGTAACATACTTGACCAAAACCATGAAGACAACGAGTTGGAAAAAAAATTTGGTAAATCTCTAGGGACAGTTCAAGTGAAATGCTACTAAGTACACATCAAGCCAAGCCGTCTTATCCTAGCGTTTCCTGGAGTCAAAAAGGTTACGTTAAAAATTACCCACACACGGGTAGTAACGGTTGCTTGAATGAACTCTAATGATAACGTCCCCAGAAACACAGGACCGTGTATTTGTCGTAAAAAAAGTGTGAAGTGGTTGACGAAAATGCGTGAAATAAACTATTATTATGCTAAAATATTTTTACAATAATTCCAGAATCAAAATGTTGATAATGTAGGGCAGAAGAGCATTACACAACACACGGATATTCACATTTTACATTGTCACTTAGACGAAAATATAACACTACCATATTAGACGCCAATTTTACGTTAAAATGTTACGCTATTTTTGTGTCACAATAATTACGACATATTAAATTGTATTGCCGGATGAATTTCATAATAAATATAATGTAGAATAAATATATAAATTAGCAGCTATTAGGAAAAAGTCATTCCAAAGTAAATTCAAATTATCTGGAAAATGCTACATTAAATGCAACTGTAAATATTATTTGGTCCAATTCGACCGATGAATATGGTCGGTGTTAAATTGTATACTAATCCGGGTATCCTGCTACCCGTGTTGGGGGAGACCCCAATACATTAAAGACAGGGATGAATGAATCCCATCAGGGGACTTCATTTTCAAATTTTACAAAAAAATAATAAAATGGATAAAAATCCATAAAGGTTCAATTATGTAAAATTATCAGACAATTAACAGAGATGTGGTGGTTCTTACAGAAAATCTAAAAATAAAGGCGTGGATTCCCTTTCAGCTTTGTAGAATTGTCCAATTTTGATTCCGATTGGGGCAATTCCAACCACTCTTTTTTCCAGCAAGAGAATTTCCCGTCCAAACATTTTACCAGACTCGAGCAGACGAAGCAATTCCCTCTTTATCGTCATCATATATTCCGGTAAGCAAAAGGCGTTCACAAAGAACAGAACATATGAGGAATGTGTAACCAACGTCAACAAAATCAGGGCCCCACCAAATCCTGGATTGTCCAGAATTGTTCTCACGCCCGCAAAGCTCAGCATCACTGATATGAACAAACAGCCAACTTTGAACATATAAGACAATCTACTGTACCCCTCGTTAAATATTTGACTACTTAGCTGATGCCTCACGCATTGTGAAACACATTCCTCCAAATCCAGGTTCCCTGAGTCCAGGTTCCTAATTAAGGGACTCTCGGTATTTTCAAAAAATAAAATGCAGTTGAGGAGAAACACCACAGTTGCGATCCCATTCGTGCAGACAACATACAGTTCTACTAGTAACAGCAGCGTAAATGTGACTGGATTTCGCCAGGAGATCGAAAGTAACTCAAACAGATGCCATTCTTTGCAGAATGTAGTAATGAAAGTGCCCACAATTATACAAGCAAAAATAACGAGGCATGGCAATAAAATTATAAATTTTTCCCGAACCGTGTACGTCTTACTAGGTTGAAATAGGCGTCCAAATTCTGTTAACACAAAAAATAGAACTATAATAAACAGAGATGTCAGGGATTTGCTAAGCTCTATGGAGTAAAATCCAAATTACCTGGTAAGTTCGGGCTCCACTCTTCCCCGAAGAAGGGTAGGTTAAAAATTGTAATAGTAACATCAGTCGTGGAAAAATAGGACAGGAATTGAATCATAATAATACATATGCGTTCCCTGCTGATTACACAGCATGAACTGCAACATGCTGAAAGCGGATGTATTATTGTAGATGGACATTTTCAGAAGCAAGAGATACAAGCTAATACCAATTCGGAGAGTCACGCACAATAAAACCCCAACAAAAATAATTTTCTTTTTTAACTCTCCCCTCCGCAGTTGGACCCGCTCTCCATCGTTCAAACAGAGATCTAGGAGTGGGACTGTTCCGGAATGTTCCAGGATTTCTTGGAATGGTCTGGTCCTTGAGCCTGGACCAGACCATTTGATCTGTTCTCAGTGTAGGACCAGGACCATAAGGTCTTTTAGATTTTAGGACCGGAACAATCTGGTCCGTACAAATTGCTGGAACAGGAACATATGTTCCGTTCCTCAAAATAACTCGGACCAGACCGGAACAGAAAAGACCAGACCACTAGGACCGAATAGGTTCATAATACGATCACAACGATAATTTTAATTTGAATAATTAATTTTATTATTTGAAACAAGGTGTAGCAAAATCTAGCAATGCTATTCTATTCGCGGGAATCGGAAATACGTAAATGGTCATCTATCGAATCTGGTCCAACCATTTGACATGTTTCCTGGAACGTTCCAAATGGTCTGGGCCAAACAAAGGACCAAAGATTCTGGTCTGTTCTTTGAGCTGGACCAGGTTTAATTGGTCTATGAAGGTTCCTGGACCAGATACATTTGGTCCTTTCGTAAACAGGGAACAGACCAGAACGGACCAAAATTTCTGGTAGGGACCAGAACAGTCCCATTCCTACTGAGAGATCAAATGGTATTGAATAGTTTTGAAGCAATTTGGAGCAAATGGAGATAAATTTTGAGATCCATGGAGCTCAGCATTCTCAAGTATTTTTACGTCAACTACAGTTATGATGTAAAGAAAAAAAACATCTTATTTGTGATTGCTCTATTCGTAGATGCTGAAACTATTCTTTGTGACTTAAGGATTGCTGTTTTGGTCACTTACAATATTGGAAAATAAAACGAATTTTGGTACATGCAATCAATAATAAATTATGAACTGCAATCTAAGTACATATGAGCACCCTGAATGAAAATTTCAAAATTGATGGCAATATTCTGACGGAGTATTTAATCCGAAGTGAGGATATCATGAAGCGTATTATTGTAGTTTCCTAAGCCGATAGATTTACGCACTGGCACTCAAGTTTCTCAAGTCACTTAATTTCGGATCCTACTTCCAACCCGTAAGCTTTATTCCAATGGCTTTCCACTACCTAATGTCATTTCTAAATTCCAATCAAGTCCTTAATTTAATTACGCGTTCTATCAATTCTTTATAAACTTCTTATAGGCAAATTCGTTAGGCAATTATGCAAATTTATAATCCTTAAGCCTTGTCTATCAAAGCATTTTTGCATATTTGGGTCACGTATTTACGACAAATACGTGACCCAAATATCTCCTAAATTCGTAACCGGAGAATATTGTTTATGCTCATTAGAATTGTTTTTTAACAATGTAAGGTTCAGAGCTTTCCCTGCCCACAAATTATAAATTGAATTATTGACAAAATAAACGCAATCAACTATGTATATCTTTGCCTGTCACTACGTAAGTGAGACTTTCAATAAATATTTGAATAATTACGGTAGTTTTTCGGCCCTTACTGCGTATTCCCTATATATAACTATTCGTTATATAACGAACTTTATTGGATTATACTTTTTACAAATTAGTTCTATTCTAGAATTTCCATCATTGGCTATTCAAGCAAGATTCCTGCACGTATACTAATAAGTGCATATGTAAAGTTTATAAATACGGAAGAAGAAATACTGAGTTTAAACTGTTACAAGTATACAGTATTTGTCACAGTCAGGGCTGCTTTCAGGTAGCAAAAAATCAAGACCCGCACTTGAAATATCAGGTTAATGTTTTTCGTCGACCCGAACGACATGATCCGAGTTAATATTCGCACCTGTCAGATATTTTTGGATCAGGCACTGCTTGGCTACTCGCACCTGAAAAAGTACCTGAGGTGCGGATCTCAGAACAAACCCGACCCGAACTTGAACCCGACTTTCACTTTGTCAGAGCAAACTTATAATCACAAGTTCTATTCTAATACTTTATCAAAGTAAATATCACGTACGCTCAAATAACGTTAAATCACAAATGCGTAAATTTGTATTAATTTTAAGTGACAAGCATCACAAAAAGAATGAAAACAGCCAATTTAAGCTTCCCAAAGCATTCTGTGAGCGAGTGCTTCAGCACGAGACCGCAGATCATCACACTTTTCAAATTGTAAATTGTAACCAAGCCTTAAGGCACAGGTATGCACGAAATTGATTCCAATTTGATTATGTGTGCTGTAATGTTCATGAAATTAATTAGCAAAATTTGGCTGTTTGTTAATTTAATTGATATGGTAGCTCTCATACATCACTACCACGTGTTTAGCCATGTGAAGCTACATTAACGTTCAGTTCTGCTTGACAGTTTCATTCACGTGAACTTAAAGTTAAATTATTACGGTAAAAAAATACCTGCTAAATGCCTGAAAATGCAAGTTCGGGTTCTGGTATTTTGAATTCGTTGTACCGAACTTGTACTTGACATTGAGCTCAGGTATATTTTTTAAACCCGAACTTGATCGTAACCCGACCTGTACTTTCAGTTGTGGATCCTTTGATGTAACCGCACTTGAATCGAATCTCAGGTACTTTCTTTTGTAGCTGACCCGAACTTGACCCAAACCCGACCCGACGGGTATTTTTCAGGTATTACTTAATACCTGCAAGCAGCTCTGGCTCACAATCAAATAAGATTTGTCTACTACAATATAAAAAAAATGGAGGTGGGAAGTTATTGGCTGAACTTGGAACCTTGAAGGTTTTGTTGGGGTCATAAAACCTCATTAGTTCATTCGTTAAGTTCCAATTAATTTCTAGCATATCAAATTTCAAATGCTAGTTTTTCAATTTTTAGAGCCGTAAAAGCATCTTCGTTTTGTTTTTTTTAAAACCTTATTTATTTAATTGTTTTCAAAAATTTTCCAAAGAGTCCATATTAATAAAATATTGAAATTTTCATGAAATTCAAATAATTTAATTAGTGTTATTGGAAAGACTTCAAGTTTTGTTTCAAATATTGAAGGTTATGATTATGGCAATCATAATTTGCTATTTTAAACAATTAATTTTTAAGGGTCCAAGCCCTTGTTTATACACCATAAGATTTTGCACACAGTTCAGTTCGGTTTCCTCTATGAACTGAACTGAACTGATTACAAAACAGTTTAACGCGCCAGGTTAAAAGTATAACGCAAATAGTTTCCGTTTTGGTACGTAAAATATATATGTTATTATATGTATAATTATATAGCACGGCAAATGCAACCGTCGGAGATGAGAAGTGCGTCATGATTGAAACAGGCTTTATTGTGTATGCGTAAAAATCAGTTTAAACGATTCAGTTCAGTTCAGTTTTACGCTGAAACCGAACCATTCAGTTTAGTTTGTGTATTAAACTGAACCAAAATTTGTATGAACCAAACTGAACTGAACTGAAATTTTCTGTTTTGAACTGAACTGGTCCAACCCGTTTAGCAAAGTCTGTCATTGACTCCAAGCTCCTAATGTTCAGATTTGGTTTAAGGGTGTACAAGTTATCCTTAAATCTTTTTTTCCGGGGAAAGCAACTGTATATCTACGCTTTGCCTTTTTTACAAAAACGAATTTTTCAAAAGATGAAAATTCTAATTTTAACCAATCAGTAATCAGTAATTTCAGTCAAACTTCGTAAAAATAAATAGAAAACTATGACGTCTATTATTTCTAGATAATTCAATTTAATTCTCATAACATGACAGTTAGGGTACCAGGAGCTTAAATACGTTTTTCACCAATCCAAGTAGCCGGATATCCGGATTAGTCCGCATCTTAATTCCCAACATATTTATCGGCCGAATTGGACCAAATAAAATTATGGTTACTTAGAAATGACCCAAATTTGTATTTTGTTTCCGATACTAGAACTTTTAACCGGGAATTAACAATTCTACTCGGGTAATATAATCCCCGAATTCTGAATTTACCTAATTTGAATTTCGAGTACTGTCATAAAAATGTGAATTTCATTTTACGTTATTTTTTGTAAATTTAGAGGATATTTTGTACCGGGTATATATTACACTCCATAATATTAGAATTAGTGCAAGCGGAAGGACAATATACTTTGTAATAAAAATATAAAATGTTTTGCCAAATTGATTGAAAAATTCAGAATCTGAGTATCATAATACCCGGGCCCGAATCCCGGCTCAAAATTGTTATACTGGAAAAAAATCAGGGTTGAGTTCCATATAAATAGTTTTATTAGATCCAAATGGGCCAACAAATATGGCCGCAATTAAGTTCTATACCAATCAGTGTATCGGGTACCTGGGTTGGAAACGAATTTACAAAAAGCCGAGTTCGCACACCATCCATTTATTTCGGGACGTCAATATATGGGTCAACCTGTCAGTAGTTGCTCATGCCTGGTATCAACTGTCGACACCTGTCAAAATAACAGAGTGAGCGGGAGACTTATTAAACGATTTAATAGTTAGGGATGTGCCACAAATGACGTCATCCAAAAATCTGGCAAATTACGACTGACTGACTGGATGATCATTCGTCGTCACAAAGAAGGGTGACTGACTGTTTATGACGTCATACGTGATGCATACATGGGTATACATTCAGGGAGATTTATTATTCACAACTGCGCTCGTTTGAGAAAAGAATTATTAATTGGTAACAATTAACAGGCTTTATTTACCTCGTTTTTATAATCCAGATTTTGTTATTAGCAATCGGTAATGAACATAATAAAAGTAGAGGATTTACAATGATTTCTACTGTGAACAAATGAGAAACAAAAATCATCAGGTACTTTTACTAATTCATTCGTACAACCCTATAGGACAAACATAATTTGAAAAGGGTCACTCATTTGGTCAATAATTCTATAATGATGTAACAACTAAATTTTACATTATAAGAAAAATTTCATCTGTAAAATTTTTAAAATTAACTTACGCCTGTTTGCACCTTCTCTCTAAAACAAATCTTCATATAAACAAAATCACAAAGGGGCGAAGTGAGGTATTGTGGTAGAACATGAGTGGCAGAAAAAGTAACTTGATAGACAGAAGGACGTATACGTAGATTTTTTTAAAGACTTACAATTATTATAATTCACCGCTACTTAAATTGTGTTTGAATTGTCTGTTTTAAAAAACTAACATCAGTTATTGTGTCCCGTATATTACTTATCGATGTAACTATGTGTGACTTTGTGAAAAAGGGATAGTACTAATGATTTTGGATACTGAGGTCATTATTTAAACTTAGAAATTCGTACGGGATTTCATAATAGAGTAAAAAAGGGTCTGAATTAAATGGGTGCTGAAAAATGACGTCATGTTATGAAGAGGGGACTGACTGAGTACATCATATTAAATCATGCACGGACAATATGACTGACTGACTAAATGCATGACGTCATTTGTGGCATACAGTATCCCTTAATTGATGACTTTGAGAATGTTGTTGTGGTTTGCTCATAATCTGTAAAAGTCCAACCCCTTCGATTACAAGAACTTGGATTACTGGACTTAATTTAATGGGACAACTTTGTACCTGTTGGATGCAAGATGGATTATATTATGATTAGTGTCCATCCCAGTACCGTTACTACCCGTGGGTATGTAATCGTACGTTTGTAACTTTAGGAAACGCTAGGATTGAAGTGTACTGTTACGACATAACGCTGCCAAAATACTGACATGAAGTCATTCTGTGGAATGTGCATGACAATCGGATATTAGTTGCTATGCGACATTTGACATTGTGTAATGAAGTTTTTCCACGAATGAAATTCCACGTTTGGACGAGCTCCAGGCAAGTCTTGCCACTTTTCCAGACTGTGACTACCTTTTCCCATCCTCCCGTGACTTTCAACAACACAACAAAATAATTGATAGTTGCTTGCTTTTTATGTACAAATATTACTTGTTTATGTGCAACGGCTGCCTCGTTTATTCCTCTATTTTCTATTACCAAGTCTCAATAACTATTACAAAAGTGCTCAGTGCTTCTGCTTAATAATTGTCTAATTGCTGTGCTTCTTGTTTTAGTGCTCTGAGGCTCAAGCCTCTGTGTATGTACACAGTCGCTGGGTGACTCATTCGCATCTTATGTAATGGATGCTACTAGCAAATGTGAATTATGTGCCAAGGCGGTCAAGAAATTTCAGCTAGTTTTTATCTGCGTTTGCTCGCGCTTATTCCATCGTGTTTGTCTTGTTCCACGGCCGTCTGTTTATGAATTCCATAAATTAGCTTATTCTAATTCTTGGAAATGCGATAATTGTACTACGACTTTAAAGGATGCTTCAACTGTACCATCCTTTAGCACCTTAACAAACCTAGACTGCAATACTACAGAATTTCCAGAATTATCTCCTACACTTGTTCCCAATACGCTACAGTCAATAAAGGGAATAAAGCTGACTCACATAAACGCAAACAGCTTGAACCTAGTTAAATTAGCTGAACTGCATATGCTAGCCAATCTATACAAATTGGATATTGTAATGTGCACGGAAACCAAGTGGACTGAGGATGTCCCTGATAGTTATTACAATATTCCTGATTACGTTCTGATAAGAAAAGACCGAAAAACAAGATTAGGTGGCGGCTCAGCCATATTTGTGTCAATAACTTATAAACACTTAGAACTAAGCTATAACGTACAATTTCCCAAAGAAGTTGAAGTTACGTGTGTCCAAGTATGGCCTCAATATATGAAGCCGTTTATAGTAGTATGCATTTATAAGCCACCCTCAGTGAACTCAAATAAGTTCATTGATTGCTTTGACGAACTACTTGGAACCTTACTGGATGAAAATCTCGATGTTTATATCTCTGGTGATTTCAATATTGATATTTCAACAAACACGAGCGATGCTCACAGGCTACATGTAGTTACAAGGCAATTTGGGTTTACCCAAGCAATAACTACTCCAACAAGAATAGCCAAACAAAAACATAAAGAGGCTACTGCTACACTCATTGATCATTTTTATTGTTCTTCTAAAGAAAAACTCAAATTAAGTGGAACTCTTCCCTTTAGCTCTGATCATGAGCTAGTTTACGTAGTCATAAAAAGCCCCAGAGTCAAATACGTGCCACTATGTGTCTCTGCTAGAAGTTTTAAAAATGTTAATTGGAATGAGCTAAACAATGAACTGGCAACAACAAATTTCAACCTCCAGGATACCAGCATTTCTACAGAATTATTGTGGCCACACTTTGAAAATAAAGTGATGACCATAGTTGACAAATTTGCGCCTATACGTAAGGTTAGAGTAAAGGGTAAACCTTGTCCGTGGTCAAATGAAAGTGTCCGTCAAATGATATACTTCCGTAATAAGTGTTTGAAATCATTTCATCAACTTCGGGCTCATTTGCAAAAAGTAAGACTCTGTGACCCAGAAAACTCCAGCGCTATCTCTAAACTGCAGTGCAACATTGACATAGCGTGGAGTAAATATAAACATGAACGTAATGAAGTAACTAATGCAATAAAAAACTGCAAAGCTAGCTACCACAAGGCAAAGTGTGAACAATCTGGAAGCTCAACTTCCTTGTGGAACAATTTCAAAGATTTATCAGGCGGCAAGCAATATACATCTGAAATTAAAAAGCTGTTATCTAATGACATCGTGCTAGATAATTTGGAAGATATGTGTGACAATTTAAATAAGCACTTTGTTATTGAATCACCGGACACGACTTTGGATATAACAAATCTGGCTGCTTCTATTCTTTGTTCCGATTCTCCGATTGAAATCACTTCAAAAGAAATCATCTCGGCTGCAAAATGTGTGAAGAGAAAAACTTGCTCATCACAATCTTCCATTTCGTCTTTTATTTTTATTATGTGTTTATCTTCACTAGCTAACCCAGCGGCACAACTTTTTACAAAGCTTTTACGAGTTGGTCATTTTCCTGCTGAATTCAAATCAGCCATTGTAACCCCATTGTATAAAAAATCCGGCAAAAAAACTGACGCCAAAAATTACCGTCCTATCAGTAATTTACCCTATATGTGCAAAATTTTTGAGAAAGTGTTACAACGGCTAATATTAGCTGAAGTGTCTGAAAAGCTTGCAGATAATCAGCACGGATTCCGAAGAGGCCGTTCGTGTGATACTGCAGTGCAAATTCTCACTCAGGAAGTTTTCAATAAAATTGACGTCACTAAGGGACATGTTGTAGCTGTATTTATTGATTTTAGAAAAGCATTTGACACTGTCAGACATATACCTTTACTCACAAAGCTGTTACTTTCGTATAACTTACATGCGGATATTGTAAAACTTTTGTGTAGCTAATTATTACAACGATCTTATCAAATTAAGTTAGGTAACAAGCTATCAAATCCTTACAACTTCTTTTGTGGTGTCCCTCAAGGTACAATTCTTGGCCCGTTATTATTTATTCTGTTTATAAATGATGTGTGCTCGTTACCTATTATTGTATCTTTATGTACATGCTTGTTATTCGCTGATGATATCGTCATTTATGTAAATGACAAAGATGTTGAGTCAGCCGTAAAGAAAGCTGAGAGTGTCTTACTACAAATTGACAACTGGTGTAAAGAAAATGGTCTGTTTATAAACTTTGAAAAAACAAAATTCATGGTATTTCACAAAGCTAATGATAATTCTGTGTCTAGTGATTTAACAATGAAATGTGGTGAAAATGTAATTGAACGAGTTTCCTCCTTTAAGTATCTTGGAATACATTTGGACAATAATCTCACGTTCAAAATTCATTTTACGCATATAAGGAAAAAGATATCCTCTGTAATATGTCTGCTAAATAAGCTAATACCATACACTAACTTTGAAATGTTTAAATTATTGGTACATGCTCATCTTTTCTCAAATATAAATTATTGTTTAACCACTTGGGGATGTGTTAATGCTTCTGACCTTCTCTATTTACAAAACAAAATAAATAAACTCCTCTACTCATGCTTATACAAAATAAACTGTAAAAAGAGAGGTATTAAACGTAACTCTCGTCATAGAGGTACTATGTTCGTTTCTGCTGATATGCAAAATTTCCTTTTAGAAAAATTCAATCTACTCTCAATTCAAGAACGACTCTTGTTCACCGCCATGGGACAACTTCGACGCCAACTGAAGTTTAAAAACGATTGCAAAAAATACAATGAAGTCTTTATGTACACGCAAAATTCTGTACAAGTATTACACAGAAACACTCTGAAATCTCTAACTCACAAATCCGTTACGTTCGAAAGGTCAAATAAATTCAGGTTTATACAATTGTGGAATAAACTCCCTCCTCCTCTTCGTGACTTAGAAAATAAAAATTTTTACATTGAATTGACTAAATGGATACTGCTAAAAAGAGATCCACTAAATGTACTAAATTAACTCACCGTAAATTTAATACTCTTTACTTTTGTTTTTATCAGTGACTATGAATTTATATGTTCCTGTAAGTATAGCTTAGTTATTATTATATATTGTCCGTCATTGGAAATCATTGATTTAATTCGATGTATGACTTGACAATTCAATCTAAATAAATCAAATCAAATCAAATCAAATCAAATGAAGTAATATTATGCTTACTCTGCATTATTGGAGTTACATAAATAAACGAGAGCGAACAGAGATGAAAAAGACATTATATATGTACATTAGATTTAGGTTACATTAGGTTAAATAAAAATTTGTTCCTTATTTGACTCACAATTAGTAAACTCATAGTATTCTCCCAATTACACATGCCAATTTATTTACTATAGATCCCGTACTCTCCCACAACTTTGCGAGTATCCCATCACCTCAAAGTTATCCCCATAAGCACTGTAATTACGTAACATAGTGGAGGCAACGGGTTCCCGAAGCTTCTATCAGTTCGGTCGTACTACATTTTTGAACAGTTCTTCAAAATGTCAGAATGACAACGAAACAATCACTTTGCCATATCCTTGGCGTTGACGAAAAAAAGTATCCATGAACTAGAAATATTTTTCGTTCACGCAAAAATCATTGTTTCTGAAAAATTTCGATTTCTTGAATCATATGGTAAGATGTGATCCTACTTGAAACAATTGAAGTTAGATTTACAAATTTGTAACAAACAGTCATTATATAACAGTCCTCTAGAATTAACGCTCTCTCATTAACGAAGCTTTTGGAAAGATAAATATAACCAGTTGGCCAGTATGAAAAGATAATGACTTTATTAGCTCCGTGGCTAAAAAAGGATAATCAAATGCGTGTATATGCTGTTGTTTGGAAGAAGGTTTTCAATTAAAAATTAACATTAGCTATTGATTTTAGATCCATCACTTGCTTTCAAATATCAAGAAAATACAATTTTTCAATTCGAACCAATTAGAAGAGTGGTGATTCCATTAATAGAAAAATTAAAAAACACAGGGGTTGACTCCCTTTCAATTGTGCTGAAAGAGCCCGCTCTAATCCCGATTGGGTGAATGGCCCAAATCCTCCTCTCACAATAAGTTAACTTCCTCCTGTTCATTTGACTCAACCTTGAATGTCGCCCCAATTCCGTTTTCATCATCAAGAGGTATTCGGGTACGGCAAAGGCGTTCCCGAAAACCGCTGCAAAAATCCCATTAGAAAACATGGAGACTGTGATGAGCAATGCACCTGAAGCCGGATTTTCAAAGAATGTGTGAATCCCAGCATAGCCCCCCATGATGGATAGGAACAACATAACAATTTTGAAGACGTAGATCCCTGAAGAGTGCCCTTGATTAAATAGTTGAATAAGAAGCTGAGTGGTCACACAGAGTGAGATGCATTCCATGCTGTTGACTGGGCCAGGTGCGGGTGCCCTAAAGTGAAACCGTGTGAATATGCATATGTATTATTGCAGACACATCCAATCTCCAGTATTAGCGAATCATATCTTAAAACGGTGCAATGATTAATATTCGGCAAAAATAAATTTACTTGAGTAAATCAACCCCTCGATGAAGAGATGTTTGGGTATTTTCAAAGAATAAAAGGCAGTTCATTAAAAACATGAAGCCCGTGATAATGTACAAGAATTCAACGTAGGCTTCCTGTACAAAAAGTATGGTAAATGTGATGGGGTTTTGTAAGGATTTGTCCAGCAGCTGGTACAAGTGAAACTGCGTGCAAAATATAGCGATGAGTAATTCTACCAGAGGAGGTAAGAGGACCATCTCGTATTGTAACAGGATGGTAAACCTCTCCCTCATTGAGTACTTTTTGTCGGCCTGGGAAATCCGGCCTTGTTCTGTAAATACAGAACGTTAAGATTTACATACATACATAAATATATCTGTATAATAACCACTATGCTGAAGAATTATATGTACGACAACAAATTGATTATGGTAACCATAAGCGCTTTCCTACTTTAAGTTACTATTATTGACGAGATCCGTCCCAAGGGAAAATTTAGTGGATTCCGATAAACTTCCTGTATACTCATTCATAAATTAACTGAAATCATTGAACATTCCTATCGTTATTAAATTATTACCATCCCAATTGGAGGACCAGTTTTCTCCGGAGAAAACAAAATTAAATATTGTAACTGTAACATCCGGCATTAGAAAGAGCGACTGAATTTGAACCAGCGCCACGCATGAAAACCCAATGGTAGCTACGGAGTGAAGAACAACATCCAGAATTTGCTGTTTTTCGTTGCTAAATATTTTTAAAACCAAATAGTGGAAACTAAGAACCATTCGAAAAATACCATACGAGAAAATCCAAGTGTAAATCGTTCGACGTAATTTACATCCTTGACGTAATTCAAGGCGGTTCCCATTTTGCAAATGAAGTTCAAACGGTATCATGTATAATTTTGATGCTATTTTGACCAATTGAAGGTATAAGTGTAGATCGTTAACAGTCAACATAGTAACTTGGTGATAGTATATAAAGTGCAATGTATTCAGTGAAAATGAAATTCGACTCCGAGTTGAATTGGAACTGAAGCGACAGTTTTCTACGTTTACCTAATTCTATACGGTGTTACGAGATTGCTTTTATTAATTAACATAAATAAGCCATCCCTGTCAACTTCTCTAGGAAATAGGCTTGATTGATGAAAAATGGTGTCAGCTGTTTAATTTTCGAAGTAAGCGTAGTAGAGGGTTTTGAAACCATACGTATAATTATGTATGTATGCCTGTGTACTACACAGGCATACATACATAACAGAGCTGCGCCCAAGTTCAAGTATTACTTGACAAGTATCAAGTCAGATCAAGTTCGGAGCAAGTTCGGGATCATGGGCGTTTCTACGTGGTTGAATCGGGTCAAGTTCAAGTATTTGCTGGATCCGAACTTGCAACTTCAAGTGCAAGCCCACAGAATTGACTTAAACTAAGGATCAAGTTCAAGTTCGGGTCTGGGCATGGGCTTTACTTGAACCCGAACTTGCACTTTCAAGTACCGATTCAAGTATCCTAATTCTAACATTTGCTTCCTTTGTGCGTTCTTCTCCCTCAGTTGTTCGCACGTCTGCAGCACGCATTCTGGAAACCATGCCTGCAGAGGTATGCACAGAAGCTGGAGCTCACTTTTATTTGGAGTGACCGTTGTGTATTCTGTAAATCGTCGTGCTTAAAACTCTTCTTCTAAATTTTCATCGTGTTTGAAAAACTGTTGAAGTAAATTGTCCAGTGAGACTGTAGCACAAGGAAAAAACCATGAGTGAACCCGAATCTGAATTTAATAAAGACGGTGGAAATTGAAAATCTTAGCTCCATCCGTAGGAGTGTTTTTGCGACTTCATACTACAAAGTTGTAAGGTACGCGTCATTACTTGAAATCCAAGTTCTGGTTCAAGTCAATTCCAAGTTCGGTTCGCAAGATTTATGGACCCGACATGCAAGTACCAGATCAAGTTCGGTGAACCGTCTCAAATTGACGGTACGAATAACGTTGTCAGCTTTTCCCAAACAGTTGCTGGGGAAAGTATTTCGAAGGACCAGCACTCTGTTATTCCAGTTTATAGCGTTTACTTAATTCAATACGGTTTTACGAAATTTTATTAATTTACCTATATATATAGGGCATCCCTGTGAACTGCTCTAGGAAAACAGGCTTGATCGACGCAAAATGATGTCAGCTGTTTAATTTTCGAAGTAAGCGTAGTAGAGGATTTTGTAATTTTACGCATATGTACATATGTATGCCTGTGTACATTTATTATTGCGATGAGTGATCCTCAAGCGTACGCAAATCAGTAACGAGTATTTCATTTTAACTGTCATTTAGAGATTTACTAAAATTTTGCGTTCCAAATTCCAAGTAATAGTTTTCGTGGTTTCCACCAACTTTGCTACTCCAGTTCCACTACAAACTTGAGCAGACCCCTAGTTTTTGGGATGGAATTTTATTCCGAATCCATAATAATTATTGAAATTTTAAATGGGGTTTAACATTAAAGAATTTTACCCGTCAATATGAGAATTGCGTTCTTGGCTTAAGTTGGGCCAATATTGAGCATATGTTTCTACCACTCGTTTGAACGTTTTATACTTGTATACTAGTCATTGCTGGCCAATTATCATTACAGCCAATGCAGATGTCAAGGTCATTAGTAAGCCCAATTATTTTGAGGTACCTCCTGTCAGGGGTTGGATTTTTGTAAATCTCCCTGAAAAATAACCCAATCTTTTCAAAAAAACCAGTGTGGTCGAACTTCATACGTGATCTTCTATACAAGCTTGCTTTTGCCGCGGTCTGGGAGTTTCAGTCACCCGAATATGTGGTTGGCTTCTATCAGTGTATTGTTGCTCGAATTAATGATCATTTTGCTGACGAGGATCTAACAAGAATTAGAACCTCAACATTCAACCCAGGATACCTATCTATAAAAAGTCATTTTTCTACCTCAAAATATCTCCTTTACAATATACCATTCCAGTACACGAGAATGTTTGCTAATATTAGACTTGGTTCCGTAACATTGTACTCCAAAAAAGCCAAATTTGAATTAAGTTCCCCAGAAGAATGTAATCTATGCAACATGAAAGCAGAAAACAACCTTTTTCACCTTCTAGTCACTTGTCCTTTTTTCTCAACACCACGTACACAAATACCCTATGCATGCAATAAGAAATAGCAACTCTTTAAATCAAATTCTTCGTAACCGGTCTTGTAATTTTGTCTGTGACGTATATAAGTATGTGCTGAATTGTAGCAGTAGGAAAATTTTTATTGATCTAATGGATATTTGATTTTAATATGTAATGGATGATATGGGCGCCGCCCGAAAGATTCCTGAATAAATAATAATAAATAATAATAATAATAATCGTAAATCTCCCTGGAAGATTATTTCTTAAACCACCTACTGAATCGAATGTCCCGGCAGGCAGGCACTCAATGATTTCAATAATCCCTGCTGAAAAACGGTCAACGATTTTCAAAATCCATGTTGGCAAACATAATTTCAATACAAAAAGTCAAATCCCTATAAAAATAAAGTTAACCAATCTAAAAATCCCTGCTTGCAGTACTAATTTCCCTGAAACACGCCAAAAAATTTGAAAATTCCAGCCAAAGAAAAGATCAGCGAATTCAAAAATCTTCGTGTAACATTTTTGCATGATGAATACCTATTACAGCTTTCTTCTATGGATTTGCTATTAAAACTTCAAAGTTTGATCCCCGAAAATGAAGGCGTCATTCGGAGTTTTCAGACGACATATAGTAGCTGAATTTACTAGTCATGTACACGACTAGTTGGAACAAAAATGTAGCAACTTCTGACGGTTAGTTCAAGACAAAGGCTAGTAAGTACACTTTAATCCACGTCGTCTTATCCTAGCGTTTCCTAAAGTTAAAAACGTATGATTACACACACACGGGTAGTAACGGTTATTTGGGTGAACCCTAATCATAACGAACTCCAATCGACATTCAACAGTTAAGAAGTTGTCCCATTAAATTAAATCCAAGTTTCTGTAGTCGAAGGGGTTGGACTTTTACAAATAATGAGCAAACCTCAACAACATTCTCAGTCATTATGAGTTAATTATTAAATCCTTTAATAAGTCTCATGCTCACTCCGTTATTTTGACAGGTGTCGACAGTTGCACTTAGTTGCTACTAAGCATGAGCAACTCCTGGCAGGTTTGTCCCCGACTGATGTCCTGAAATAAGTGGACGGGGTGCGACCCCGCCCATTTCGTAAGTTCTTTTCCAACCGGAAACAGGATACACGTTTTGGTTTAGAACTTAATTTCTGCCATATTGTTTGGCCCATTTGGACCAAATAAAACCATTTATATGGAACATACACCTGATTTTGTTTCCATAAAAGCTGTTTTAAGCCGGAATTCGGGCACGGGAATTATAATCCCCAGATTCTAAATTTTTCAATCAATTTTGGAAAACATTCCCAATTTGTATTACAAAGTACACTGTCCTTCCGCTGGCACTAATTCAAATATTATGTAGTGTAAAATATACCCGGTACAATTCAGTCAGTGGTGGCTGAGTGGTCCGAGCGTCCCGTTCGTTGCCGCTGGAGTCGATTTCGATTCCAGTAAAGCTCTGATACTTTAATAATTTCCACTGATCTTTCTATCTTCTACTATAGCTTTGCGTGAGGTAAGGAGAAGGAAGTAAAAGGGGCTTGCACTCTGAAGACTGGAACCATGGCCTGGATGCACAGGGGAGCTATCAGTGGACATTCTATAGATGAAAGGAAACCAGGAGAAGCTGCCAATCTGCATGGTTCGCTAGACATTCCAGTCTGATGAGCGTCCGATAATCTCCTAACCAAATCTCCTCTCCCTCCCAATTACTTCCTACTCTGCATTTCCTAAGCTGGAGCAAAGACTTGTGATATCGTCGCTGAAGAGGCAAAATGGACTAAGTGCAATTTCGACTAGAAGCAAAATGGTCCACATGCCTTTTTCCTTAAAGGCAAAACGGAATAGTTGCGAGCTTGCATGAAAGCAAAATGAACTACATGCAGTTTTCACTAAAAGCAAAATGGTCTACATGCGTGTATACTTTCATAATTGCAATTCTGCTTTAAAACGAAATTGTATGTAAACCATTTTGCTTTTAGACGAAATTGTAAGTACACAAAATTGCTTTTAAAACTTGATGCATCTATTCCATTTTGCATTAGTAAAACTGCATGTAGACCATCTTGATTTTAATCGAAAGTGCATGTATCCCATTTTGCCTCTTCAGCGACGATATACTCTCTGTGATAGGAATCGACAGATGGGTATTTGTCCCACTCGTCTAGCTCTATGCTTATGCTTAGTGCCGGTACCTTGCGTATGATATCCAGTTCGCAAGGTTTCCACCCAACTTTCAACCGAAGAGAGCCGGTATAAGCTTCTCACTTGTAACTTCACAAGTTCTCAAAATTGTGTATGGCATGATGACTAAAAGATTAAATGCAAGAATAAAATGTGCCCCTGTTTGGGCGAATATACTTGTTAGATTAATGATAATTTCTTCGAAAATCGAGGCAGTATGCAGGAAAAGGGGTGGATGAGGAAAATCGAATATTGTAATTTTCTGCAGCCGTACTAAAATTTTTCCAAGCTCTGGGCTTGCAGAGCATTTTTTCGTTAGAATCATTGCCATAAAAAACAAACAGTCAGTTTAAAACATTGAGACGGTAGTACTCAAAAAAGAACGTTAAGATTTATAAAGGTTGTCATCGGAAATAAAACGTTTGGCTTTATCTCGCCGTCCAAATTTGGATGGTGTGGCTCCAGTCTTTGTGCTAGATTTATGTAAATGAATCTCAGTGAAATATAACTTGTCATAATGATGACCCGCCTCCTTCTCCACAGGATTCTTCGTCTGAAGATAGTGATACTGATCAACCCCTCGATGAGGATCGCAATTGTGTTCCGTTGAATTTTACCTTTAGAGCATCACTAGCTTGGGGACGACGATGCACAAAATGTAATACATTGTTCAAATCCTGCAGAATATAGTCCTGCTGCACTACAGTATCATGGATTACTTTTGGATTTAATGCTATGTACATTGTTGAAAGAATCCAGTTTAAAATCCCATTTTATTTATTATTCTTTTGCATCTAAACAGATCGCCAACACATTTAAACGTCAAATTAAAACATTCCGTCAAGGGGAACACCAAAGGGACGTTTCCTTGGAATTTAGGAAAGCGTCAACGTTCTCGTGGCCAATGCTGATCAACAACAAATAAGTCTCTTTTGAAGAGAATGATGAACCGAACCTGTATTATCAGTAGAAAATGCGTAAAGCATATTCCATCCAATATTGGCACGTCTTAACAACTTCGTACTGCATTGTTTTTACCCTTTATGTAACTCGAATGTTTATTCGAAATAATTTCAGAAAGACCAAGCCCCCCTTCGTCTTGATGTCGATTACGCTTTTATACACTTACGAGTAGACACAATTAGCGTTTGCTTCACGGGCCGAACGATACCAACCGGAACAAATTTTGTGGCGGTCTTCTTCAAAGAAATATTTTACTAATTGTAAGTAGCGTATATTAAACTAGTAAAAGCCCTGTGCGAAGCACAGTTGCAATTACTTGAGAACTGTGAGAGTATACATAAAACCGTAAATGGCTATAGATCCCGTTTCGCCGAGAAGGCTTAATATTAATGTCCAACTTTGCCGAGTAAAGTAATCTCATATAAGACATGTGAACTGTAAGACTAACAATTAGTTTCAACTAGCTAGTTATCACTTCATCATCAAAAAATTATGGGACAACACCTTCCGACCCACTAAAGTTCTCTTCCAAACTCAATATTTGGCTATAGACGTGGAATTTAATTAATCGCTTGATCAATTTAATACCAACATTGTTATTAAATCTTGCTGTTGCATCGCTGTATGGTGCTTCACCCCTTAGTGGATCAGCACAACGTCCTGATTAAATATGATTTTTTGTTATTATAATTTGTATACAGCTCAGTTGTATCGTAATAATGTAACTGAAGCCACAGACACTGGACGCACTGATTATTTAAAATAGGAAAAATGAAATGAATAAAATTCATATTTGCGCAACACTTTTCACTTGCTATAGTTACTAAAGTCCATGGTTCCTACAAATCAATCCTTACTTCCTAATGATATTTTTAGGGGATATATAAAGATCAAATGTATGGATGTTAAGGCTTGTAATTAAAAAATAGTGTGCAAATAACTTCAGCAATGCAAATTTTGGGAATCTGAAGTTAAATATAAAAAGTGCTGCAATAAGTTAGTATTTTCAATTCGATTTGCTTTTTCCTAATAGGAATCCCACACTTATGTGCACAAAGTTAAGTCATTAAAATTCTTCTCTCCTCCAACTCATCAGTGCTGTAACCGAAGGTAGTTTTTCTCACTACCAATCTTAATTTAATCCAAATTTGGTGATTTATGTCTAATGTTTATAATAATTATCATTAGCACTTTTAAGTGATAACCTAACATTAGTAGGCTGCAAGCAGTTGGCATTAGCCGAGAAGCACAGCGAGCTGAAAAAGCTCTCCTCTGCGACAGAGTTTCAATCTGCTGTGCTTCTCGGCTTGCTGTATATACCACCGACTTGATTGGCTATACCGTGAAGGTTTGAATTGTAAAGCCAAGGCCGCGAAAGTATAAATCAACGGACAGGTAGAGCTCAATAATAAGAAAGGATAATAACAACTAGTAAAATCCCTGTGCTTCACAAGGACGATTACTTGAAGAGGTGGTCGGGTGATTGTTGAAATTAAAAGCCAAACGGCTTACGAATCAAGCCATGTCGTAGAGACTTGTATGCCTAAATCATACACTTAAGTATATTGAGTGGAGCGCTTTAAATAAACGGGCAGGTAGTGCTCGTTAATAATGAGTACTTGGCATGCCACCTTTTGGGTGTTGCGTGAGGCCATTGAAATATGAACGCGCGGAACTTTAAATAAACGGACAGTAAGTTCTCTTAAATCATACGGATTATTAATTGATTAAACAAGATTTACCTTCAGGTTTAATCATAATTATATGAGCGACTCGTCCGAATATTTTACATGGTAGTAGCCTCATCTACGTGTCAGTCCACGAACTTTTCAAAGTTTCACACAGAAACTCACGCTCACAATCTACACACCCATTCCCTAACATTTACCTCACGGTGTCTATTATTCCCCTTTTAAAGCCCATTAACGGTTTTTTTTTAAGGGAAAATAGTTTTTCTTTGAAAAATCTATGGTAGGGTGGGTGTAATATATTCGGACGAGTCGCTCATATATTTATGATTAAACCTCAAAGTAAGTCTTGTTTAATCAATCAATTATATTTCGCGACTCCTCTATATTACATGGTGGTTGTTTAGAGCTCCAAATCGTTATCCAAGAATTGTAAGCTCCATTCCATTTTTGCTTAACAGTTTTTCCATTTTATTTGATTTTACGCATTTGACCCAGCCTCATATACAAATCTAAGAATTTACAACCGCGTTAGTAAAGAGCCCTGGATTCACTATGAGCCTTTGATAAAATCTCTCGAACGTTGAGGACGACTATGACCATCCTGCAGCTTTACGTATGACTTCAATATTTACCCCTTTACTTGCTGCTGCTGAAGTTGCTGCATGTCTGGCGCTGTGAGTCGTAAATACCGATGTATCAATACCGCTCTTTTAAGCACTATTTTGATCCATCGACCGACTGTCTGAGCTGTCACCTCGTTATGAGGCTTTTTCCATGAAATCAGTAAATTTTTGCAATGGTTTCTAATAGCAGCAGTCTGAGTAATATACTCTGACCGTACAAATCTCCGTTTCTTCTGAGTACATTGGAAGGCGTAGACATGGTTGCGCTCGGTTTGCTTTTGTGGTCTCAATTCGCCTTGAAATAAAAATATTTAGCCCATTATTGTCGCTTTCGATATCGTCTAGTTGGATTTGTGAGAATGTGTGTGGTTATTGACAGTAGTCCAACTAACTTTAACGTCAAGTTTTCCAAGTTTAGAGAAACCATGGGTGACAGTGACCTTAAGAAATTTAATACAATTTGTGGGTCCCATGTATAATCATATTTGGGTCTGGGCGGTCAAAGGTTACTAATACCCTTTAAAAATCGTGATATGTTTTCTTGACCTATATTCCCAGCTAAAACTAGAGAAATTGCCGATCTTGCCGTGTTTATCGTCGCTGAGGAATATTGCTTTTGGGTTGATTCTGCCAGAGAGGCCAGGAAGGTGTCGATGCACATATCTGGTATGTTTTGATTTATAAACGCCTATCGGATAGTTTCCCTGCTAGAAGAGAGAAAGATGTTTCCATAGAGGATGGCAGGGACTAGAATGAGAAGATCGTAAACTCTTTGATGGTTGTATTTTTAAGCTTGGGCTGACCTCAAGCCTTTTAAAGAGTGGGTACCTTGGCTGTTACGGCCAATCCGGTACTACCACAATTCCTACAGCCTTGTCATCGGCTATCTTTTGAAGTGTACGAGCTATCATTGCGAACGGGGGGAACGCGTAGAAACGACCAATCAACAGTAAACGCATCTACAGAAGTCGATTCAGGGAATTCGACCGGGAACCAGCTTATGAATAACTTACAAAGACACTCCAAAATCATTGCACGGAAATCTACATTCTTGGCGATCTAAACATTGACCTATTAACTACTAATAATAACAAACAAAAACTTCTCCCTCTCACTAACCGTCTAAATCTCTCACAGTTAATTACTGAAGCAACTAGAGTTACGCAAAAATCACGTAGTCTTATCGACCACATATATACTACAGACACTTCCCTTATAACTGCTTCTGGAATTATACACAGTAGCCTTTCCGATCATGATATTATTTATGCAGTTCGTAAGAAACCTAAACTACACTTTGTCCCTGTCGTGATAACATGCAGAAGCTACTGTAGTCTTAACGTAAACAAACTAAAAGATTCTTTAGCAAATGCAAAGTGGACTTTAATTGATTACTTTGACTGCATTAACGATAAAATTGAAGTCCTGGAATGTTTAACAAACTGTATAATTGATGACTGCATACCCACTATCAAAAGAAGAGTAAGGGCAAGACCTGCAGACTGGATCACGCCGCAGAATAAAAAACTTATCCACCACAAAAATCACTTGAAAAAAATCGCCATTAAATCAAAATGCGCAAATGCATGGATAAATTACAAAGATGCGCGAAACTCAATAACTCAAACCATTCGTAATTTGAAGGCCAAGTTTATTAATATTAAATTTAGTAAATGCAAAACCTCCAAAGAATCTTGGGACACATTTAAACAATTAATTGGAGATAAAATAAATAGTACTAACATTCCAATCATTGAATGCAACGGCATTAAGCTCTCAGATAAATCTGAAATCTGTGACAAGCTTGCTAAAGCCTTTGTCCTTGATCACCCTAATGACAACCCCTTCTTAAATAGTATTACATCCTCCATAAAACGAAACAATTTCTCTGTTAAATTTGTTGAAAGAAAAGAAATAATCTCAATGATTAAATCCACAAAAGGAAACAACTCTGCGGGATTTAAAAACATACCATCCAAAGTCCTCAAATTATTCCCTGAAATTTTTGCTCCTATTCTTGCAAATATATTTAATTCTGGCCTGAATATAAGCAAATTCCTGTCAGCATGGAAAAAAGCTATTGTAACCCCTATTCATAAACCGAAAACCAACAAATTATTAGCCACATCCTAAAGACCAAATTCAATCCTACATTTCTTGTCTAAAATATTTGAATATGTCATTGCTACACGAATAATCAGTTTTGTTAACAAGTCTAACTTATTATCTAGTTACCAATTTGGATTTCGAAAACGTAAGTCGACATTTCATGCATTAATTGAAGTATTCCATAATCTATTTGAAGCTATAGAGAGTAAAATGTATGTAGGTGCGCTGTTTGTGGATCTTTGCAAAGCATTTGACAGTATCAAATACAAGAGATTAATTCTTAAACAACAACAAATTTACCGGCTCCCTAATTACCTTATAGGCATTCTATTATGCTACCTCTAACAGAGTACATTCTCCGTTAAATTGGGCACTTTTCTCTCTAAACCATACGGGCTGTATGGTGGCGTCCCTCAGGGAAGTGTCTTGGGTCCAATACTATTTATTCTCTGTTTTAATGATTTTACTAGCGCGCTTAAAAACTGCTCTCTATATGCAGATGATATTGCAATTGTATGTTCTGCGAAAAATATTACTACTCTTAAGAATGAACTTGAATTGGCATTGGGAAATATTCACTCTTGGTGTAACTCCAATGACATGGAAGTGAACTTTTTAAAAGGGTTTTCATGACTTTTACTAAACCTTATTCAAAATTAAACTGCAATCTCAACTCAATATCTGTTGGCTCAAACATAATTAGTCGAGTGGATTGCTTTAAATACCTAGGAATTCATATTGACAAACACCTTTCATTTAGTTAACATGCCAATGAAGTTCACAACAAAATGGCATTTAAATGTTCTCAGCTTAATAAATACAAACGACTTATTAGCCCTAAATTCTTACCTATAGTGTTTAAATCTCTTGTATTTTCGCAAATTGATTACGGGTTCCCTATCTGGGGAACAGTAAACAACTCTGAACTTAAAAAAATGTCAATCCACCATTGATCATTTCCTAAAGTGTATACACTTCAAAGGGTATTATTTCAAACCGATTTACGACAAGCTCAAACAATCCAACCCACTAAAATCCACACACACACACAAAACTCGACCTAATTAAACTTTATGAGAGCTACTCGATTCTTACCATCTTCGAAAGACTTACATTTATTACAGCCTCCTTTACTAAAATTCTCTTAAATCAGCCAGAAAGATTACCTTGCCTCTCTCAGGTCACTAGGCCTATCTCAACTCGATCGTCTAGACATCTTCACTTTCTGCGCATACTTGTACGATCATCTTTCTTCCAAAACTCCTTCCAATACCGATTTTGCAAGATCTGGAACTCAATTCCTTCTAATATTCATTCTCTACCAAATATCAAAGACTTCCAGTTTGAATTAAGTAAATGGATTATATCTAAACGCAAATGAACATACTATAATATTTAAACTTTTTCACATATGTATGTATACATGTTTATTACCACCAGTAGCGCTCAAGTACAAGTATTACTTGACACGTACCAAGTCGGGTCAAGTTCGGGTCAAGTTCGGGTTGAGCTTTTAAATGTACGTGACAAATAGGGTCAGGTACAAGTAAAAGGGGAATCCAAACTTGGTAATTCAAGTCGGGTAAATTGCAAGTGCAGGTTGAGAAATTATACTTGCATCAAAATATCTTGCAAGTGCGAATCTGAGCTCATAGAATACCTGCACCCGAACGTGTAAATGCAAGTATTATTTTAAGTATTTTGATTCTCAATAAAACGATTTTTCAAATGCCCCACCGGTTCAATCATACTTTTTCCCGAGAACGAGCTGCTTTCGCGCTCATAATGAAAACGTTACGGACTCGTTAAGCATACGCATTACTCCGCAATGTTTGGAGGATAAGGACTAGACGAGGATTCCGTTTGCTTTCGGATTCACACTTCATAGTACACGGGTATTGTAAGTACATTTATTTTTTTATATAAAAATGAGTTCTCGTGCTCAGAAATAATATTTTAGAATTAACAGAAAATGGTCATTCTGCAAAACCGGAGATTGAGAGGAAATTCAATTCTACAATTGCCCATCAAGATTTTACATATAATGGGAGTAGAAAATCTTTATGAATTTAATTACTAAAATTAAGTACTCATAATTTTTAATTATTGGATTTTTTATAAATGGTGTTCGCTTCTTCAAATATCGTCTGTTAATGTTATCAGACACTGTTCGTACTTGTCTTTGCATAAAGGGATGGTTGACATTTAAGAAACGCGACGATTATCTCAAGCTGAGAGCTACTGCGGTAGTACAAAGAATACTGGGGGATGCGTAATAATAGCTGCAGCAATCAGTTTGTTTGTAATTATGTAGAATAAATATGACCACCTCACTATAACTTCTTAACATCAATATTTTGTTTTATTAAAATATTTACCACAATTTGTTTCGTAAAATGTAATTTTCGTTGTGTTGCAGAAATTATAGTATGAAGTTTTATATTTAAAAAAATTACTTGCAATACTTGAAATTCAAGTTCGGGTTCAAGTTCAGGTTCAAGTTCGGGTTACACAATTTTGCAACCGAATTGCAGGTATTATTTCAAGTTCAGGTAGCTCAAAATATACTTGGTTAAAATTACTTGAATGGTCAAATACTTGACAAGATTCAAAATACCAAGTTCGTGTCCATGCAAATTAATACTTGCTAGTTCAAGTGCAGGTCAAGTTCAAGTTCGGATCCTCAATTTACTTGACCCGAACGCAGCTCTGATTACCACTAACCCTATTGACCATATGATTACTTGATCTATTCTATCGTTGATTAATCACCAAATTATTAATTAGATGCACCGTAGCTCCTAGACATGTCTATCACTGGAAATCAGAGCTTTGCTCTGTGCTGATTTGACGCAATAAATCAATTACATTACATTACATTACATCTTCGTGAATACCCATAGTGCAACTGCTAGTCCAAACGGTAGACATGTAAACTCGTATGTCCTTTTGTCCCAGAAGAATCTCAGATACTTCTTATGCTTTTTAGTAATTGGGATCTTAAAGTAAGCGTCTTTAAAATCCATTTTACACATGAACCAATTAGAGGAGACAAGCCTGCATACTGTCCGAATGTCTTCCATCTTAAAGTGTTTTTTCGCTAGAAATTTATTTAAGCTCTTTAGACTGATGATAAATCTTTTCGGACCATCTGGTGTTGGTATCAAAAATATCTGAGAAATGAATTCCCCCTCTTTGGGGGAACATTCCACAACTGCTCCCATTGATAACAGCTTTGATATTTCCTTTTCCATCAGAGAAGTCTCCTCGACTGACAGTGTTTTGGATATTGGTGGATGCAATAGAATCGGTAAGGAAGCAAATGGTAGCTCGTACCCTTCAATCCATTTTTGTATAATTTTATCCTCCGTTATTTCCTTCCATGCATTTTAAAAATATTTTAGGCGTCCCGAAAGCATACCTACCTCTAGTAACGACGTTGATGTCGTGGGAGTTTCTTGGGAGACTTCTTGGGAGATGTGTGTCGCCCGCCTTTCCCCCTGAAGGAACTCGATGGGTACTGCGGGCGTTTCCAGTTTAAAGGAGCGGGCCCATTACGCCGACGTCCTGAACCAGGAGTACTTTCTTGAGCCGACTTATTTGTTTGGGGGATCTGTGGCTATTCACGCCGCAGTTCGTTCCCCACCGTTGAAATCGCTTTTGCTGCTTCAATCTTTTCTTTGAAGTCCATACGGTATAAGTACTTATCAACCGAATTTTGATCAGCGATAATTTTCATTAAGTAATTTAAGGTTGGAGTAATGTGAGCTCGTCGTTTTGCAAATCACAGAGCAGTCGAGCTTTCTCGTTTAAGCATTTTACCGTCTCACATTTTGCCAGTAGGTCTTCTTAACTTTAAAGTGTTGGATATTGCTCTTCCAACTCCCGCCAAAAAAGCTGCTACTTGTTTTTGCTGACTCACCATGCACCCTTCTTTCTTCAATAAATTTAATGTTGCAAGTTGTCGAAACGATCTGAAAAATCAATATACATAATTCATTACTTGTGATGATCGGTTTAAAAAATTACGTTTTTTAAGGATTTAAAAATAGTTGGGTTTTGAAAGTACAATTAATGCAGTGCCTGTGTAATCTCCGAATTTTCATGACGACCGTATTTAAATATTTTTAGCAAAAATACATAAATTTTGTAAACAATTCAAAACTTGGAGCTTATGTAGCAATTTTTGGGTGGACTTTGAAAATAGAATTTTATCAACCCAAGTAAGTAAACCTAGGAGTCAAAAATCCAAAATGCAAAAATTGCATATAGATAGCAGTTATTTAATATTTGTTTGTTACATTTTTGCAAAAATATGTTTGCACGCTAAATGATTAGGTATTATGTGCAAACAAATTCTTACACCAAAATATTAAAAAATAAATATTGTATTTTCCATAAAGTTGTCTATTTCAACTTGCAACATACTGCTTTGGGTTTTGGCATACAAAGTTAGTAGATACATAGTTAAAGATACATATGAAAAAATTCTCGCGAACAGAGCAAAAATGCCTGCCTTAGGCTGAATATACTCAACAACCCAACGTGTCGTAGATGTTCAAAATGCCAGGTCAATTTGGACAGGGATAAAGTCGAAAATTTCAAGGCATTTTCAATTGCGCAAACCTGTGCACAACAACCAAATTTAACCCCCCCCCCTATACAAACATTTTCAAATTTTTTCCAAAGGTAATCCCTCATGCATGGATATTAATGCGTTCCTCCCCAATGAATCCTTCCAGCATAGCAAGTTTTCCTCTAACGCACATATGTACAACCTCCATAATTTCCCCCATAAACGTATCATCAAATTTTCTCCAAATGTAATCCCATCGAGGATTCATTGGAGAGGAAAACACTAATACAGATACCTTTCGAGAAAATTTCACGACATTTGTGTGGGGGGCCCAGCTATGCAGGTTGTACATATGCACATCCGAGATAAACAAGCAATGCTGGAGGGATTTATTGAGGAGGAAAGCATTAGTGTTCTTGTTAAAGATTTCTTTTGAATAAAATGTGACGATATTTTTGCGGGGTGGGGGGTAATTTAGTTTAATTTGTAATTTACTAATGTTGTACATGTGTATATCATAAGGCAGTAGTTCATGCGTATGTAAATACGGAGTGAATATATCTTATCGACTACATACATACGGATGCGCCATGATGGAGATTACTTTTGGGGGAATTTTGTCGAAGGATATATAAATGTGCACGTTAAAACTTAAATTTCCTTGAAATAATAAAAATCAAAATTTCACCGACTTTTAAAAATTCAAAATCCTTATGGGATTTAACATTGATTTTTTCTAAAAGACAGGTCCCTACCTGTGGTACCGTTTTAAATTTTGAAACTTTGGTGACGTGTCCTAGGAGAACGGGGCAAAATGCACTCGAGTTACATGAGTTTTGAAACATACTAGGTGAGTACTAAAACATGTGATATTCTTTGTTTGAATCCACGTGTACCATCTGAAAATGTTACCTTGTAAGTAGTTAATTTAATCTGTTGATCTGCCACCAGGATAATTTTGGTATGTAATTACTTATAGGTGAAATGATCTCCACAAGTACAAATGTACTCTCTGTCTCTACTCCTTAGGATGAGAAAGATATTTTGCAGCACCAGGTAATGAAATATTTGGTTTACAAGAAATAGATTACTCAAAGTTTTTAAAATATATTTAATAGCAACTTGTTGCAAGAATTTTAAAAAACATTGATGTTTATTGCAGGTTTGGCAGCAAAGAGTCAGGAAAAGTCTAATTTGATTCTTGAAAAGTGGGGGGACAGTTGTTTAGCCTTCCCTTCTGAGACATTTTATTGTGGGAAAATGTCCCCGTTGTCGCCCCTTATTCCTGAGTGCCTGGTACATATGACCATTAGAAAATTTTACATCCTACCACCAAATCAACTTACATATCCTGTCATACTTCGTCTGTCTGACAACAATAGTTTTGATTGATGTGCATAACGCTTTACCTGACATTTCATTTGATAATAGTTGTGGTTGACCGATTTAAATAAAAATGAGAAATATTGTCCTGCGTAGAATTATTATAGCTTACTGATTTTGGATTTTGAGGTTACTTTGGAATCATTCGATAATGATTTCACTTCAGGTAAGCAGATGGAAAAATTTCTTCGCAGTCACAAATAATTATCCTATTATTAGTATTAGTATAATATTTAGCTCTCGATTTCACTATTATTACCAATCGATACTTCAACGTCTAGTAAGATAAAACTGCAATAGGGCGTTGCTTTTAGTGTTACAGTATACTGTAGTTTACTTTCTTATGTACGACATCATAAAAAAGAGAATTTTCTCACTACAAGCAAAACTATTTAAAAATACAATTAAGTTCGTTTTGTTACGTTGAATTCAACTTTCAGAATATTTAAATTACAATGATTGTAAATTGCGTAAAATCTCAATCCAACGTTATTTTGGTTTTTCGTAATTTACACGAGTATACTCCAAAAATCAGTTTCATTGAAATTTTAAACGCTGGCAAGCATGGTTTGTAAAAAATACTAATGAATTTAAAACTCCATTGAAGCACGACTTGGTCAAAGGGAATGCAAACTGTTGTTCATCGCGTTTTCATTTTTCCATTCACATTTTACATTTGACAACAGACGGGAATTAGTGTTATTTTACTACTTTTTCCATATAATTTAATAATACACATGATAAACAAATATAATAAATAAAATATTAAATAATAAATATACGCTAGCCAAAGTAGAAGTAATTGAACTAGTGCATAATTGGTGCCCGTGATACAATTATTACAAAATTTTTGAATGAATCTAAAAGTAGAGTAGAACTATCAAAGGAAATGATGGATAAAGGCATAATAACTGTTATTAGAGGAACTAATAGAATAGCCCACAACCATTTATACTCATGCAGTTAAAAGCACTAATATTGCAAACATTTTTATTGTGTAATTTAAAATAATAGCTATTATACTGTGCCTATAGGCAAACGGTGTTGAGTATCAGTAAAATAGCACATATCCTTCTCCCTACGATTATTTTTAACAATCGGCATATTACTTCGCTATTATAAGGAAATCGGCTTGAGTACTATTAAATACCAGAGGTGGAGAACGTGACCTATACGCAAATAAAACATTATGCGCTAATTAATTCCAATGAAAAGTTTCTTGATGGGTTCAGGGGACATATTCGTTTCATATCATTGGGTGTCTTATTAAGGGTTTAGCTTTTGATTACTACTTAATAAGCTCCAAATGGATAAAATTTACCACTAACGATAAAATACGTTCCGTTACGTTTTGAGGTGTCCGAAAATCGAATGGCTCTAATTTGCATCTCAATCATCCTGAAAGCCTTATAGTTTTTTCAGAACAACTTTGCATCATAGATATCATTTCGGAGTTACCCGGGTAGCTCCAATGCAGTTTGACTATGGTTGAGCTAATCCTCTGAATCATCTTGGCTTTACGCATGGGCACTGGGTATTCCAAGTGGCACTTATAATAGTTTAAAGTTTTTCAAATTTCTAAAAATAAATTCTGTGAAATAATTTTGGAAATACCTTTAATTTTTCAAATTTCTAAAAATAAAATTCTGTAAAGTAGTTTTGGAAATGCCTTTAATTTTTCAAATTTCTAAAAATAAAATTCTGTGAAATAATTTTGGAAATACCTTTAATTTTTCGTTTCCAAATATTTATGAAAATTTCAGGTCAAGCAAATCCTGAACGACCATATCATTTTCTAATAGTGATGCACGTTCTAAACTTCCCAAAAATTTGATTTTTCTGAGAATATTTTTTATTCTTTATTATTCCAATAATAAAAATGGCAACCATTCGTAACAACAAAAAATGTAAGGATAAATACGAAAGCCCTTGTTGCAAAATTTCAAAACTGAATCACATCTCATTACCCTAAAGGTTTCAGCTGAACAAGTAGGACCACGAACGCTAGTATATTTTCAATAATTCTTTGAGGTGTTTTCAAAGTACAGTAAACAGTAACAACTTCAACCCCAAAAGGTTGCAAAGCTCGAATTTGCTTCTCAATAATTATTACATTCTGTCTAATAACAATCCCTTCAGATTCACAAACGTAACACTTCACCTGAAATTTCAGTAAACCAACAACAGACTTTGATAATTGTCGTATCTGACCGATTTCCGTGTAGGTGAAAATATTAAAGAAAAGGAAAAATATTGACATGCACAAAAGTATAGCGTACACTTGTGATTCCAGCGTTTCATGTGCGGCTATGACACCGTAAAGCATAATAGCGGTTATTCCACTGAAAGCGAAAATCATACTGGAAATTACAAGGTATAAAAGTTCATTGAAGACCCGAGTGAGAATGAATAGTTGTCGAAGCCAAGCAACCTTACGTTGTAACATTCCATAACTGATCTTCGTATCCAGTCCTGGGCTTGATTTTGAGTATTTTCTGCGCATTCAAAATTTCATAACATATAGAACGTTAGAGCCTTTGGATTTTAAATATTTAAATATTCCTTAAAAGTTGAAAAACTCACTTTTTTTTAATTTCAGGTAGCCAACTAAGTAAACTCATGAAGTAGCACCAAAAACATGATATAATAAATACTCCACCCATGCATAAAAAATTAAATGAAAGGAATTCAAACACAGCAAAAACAGCACAGAAAATAAAACTCTCCTGACAGACATTTGGTAGAAGTGAGAAAAGAAACATGGGACTTGAAGGTCGAAAATAAAAGTACACTATAGTCGCTGTCGGAAGCGCATAACCACTGTAAGTGTTTCCAACTACAGGAATCATTGTAGCAGGTAATTCCCACCAGCCTTTAATATTTGTAAATGCTTCATCTAAATTCATTATAAAAATATTAGAATTAACAAGTTTTTATTAAGTTGGAAAATTTAGCCCATATTTTGCTCTACTGTTAAAACTTAATAAATTTTGTTTAAAATAACTATACATATAATTAGGTCGATACTTACCTTTCAATTCCAAGTGAATCTTATAGATGGAGTTTAGGACAACAAAGGCTTGGGTTTGCTGGAAAAGGATAACTGTCAGGGGTGTAGTTGACAAGAAGTAGAGAGCAAATTTAGCGAAATGTATCACTGCCCCAATTGTGATTCTCTTTTGGGAAATTCTATCCACACATCCCAAAAGCAGAAATAGGCTGTGGCTTAAATAGTAAATGTTAATGACATAGGACATGTATCTCTTCAACCTTCTCGCCTTTTGAACTTCCAGCCCATGCCTGTCTTTTGAGTTTACTAATTCAAACGGTATCATTGAAAATTTGGAGATTGCTTTGATTTGGTATTGAATTGCTCGAAGGGTTACAGCACCCAGTTTTTCTTGAAGAAAGGACATCTTGGTTTGTGTAGACGCCATTTGGGAAGTGCTCAACGGAATGCACAATGACTTATTAGATCGGAATTTTATCGTTGGAATTTATTTTACTAATTTAGAATTATGTTGAAGGTATTTAATCCCAGAATTTTAATGTTAAATCCAACGCTCGTGTTACTTGCCACAGCCAGTGTGTCTTCATACCTGTAGCTAAAACAGGTTTGTAAATCTAGTTGTTAGTAAGGATGTGATAAATACAACAAATTTACGTAACTGGTCCAGCCCATGATTGAAATATCTGTATGATAGATATGTACTGGCAGTTTTGGGGGATAACACCGTAACCTGTAATCCGTCCAAGTATAAGTGCATTTTGGGAAAGAGCCCACGTAATTGTTTTTAATTGGAAATAATTACGTGACAAATTGTTTAGGTGGTAATAAGTCAAACATCAGCTCTTCCAGTATGTTTCAGGCATTTTAGCGATCCCTAGAAGCAAATTGCCGTTTTTTTCTTGTTAAGTAACTGTTGCGGAATGTTCCGTAGTATTAACGTTGCTATGACATGGAACACACAACATATGAATTCTATACTCAAATTACGTAGATTGTAAACGTTCTACAGTTGACAGTATTAGCTTTACATACATAGGAGCGAAATCCAACCGCAGCTTAAAAATTTCCAGATTATGTTTGTAATTGATTTGTGTACACTAGATTATAAATAATAGGATAACTACAGACTATTCAATTAATTCAAAAGGTATCCGAGAGAAAATTTCGAGGTTACTTTCGTTTGGAATTGAACTGCTTGAAGGATTATGTTGCCCAGTTTTTCTTCAAGAAATGACACGTTGGTGAGCGTAGCAGACGCCATTGGAGATGGAATGAGAGTAAATAATTCGCTAGTTTCAGTGTTTCCCAATTTTTTGATTTCTTTAATAGCTTTAAGAATAGCTTTAAGGTAGCTTTTAAATAGCTTTAAGAACGATGTTACGAAAGTGCAAGCTTCAGGATTTTGTCAACATTTTGGATTTACAGACACAGACTGCTCACTACACGTGACAAAATTATTAAATATTAATAATGTTAATTAATATTAAGTTGGGATAATTGGCAGTTGCAGAGCAGAAAAGTGTATGCATGCAGGACAAAAACATATTCATAATTCATAATAACAATTGTCTGTGACTGGTATTGAGGTACCGTCTCATGGAGGGGCGAAGTGATGCCGTATGTACTAGCATGTAATTAAACGTGACACATTTTAATTTCCTGAGGTTAAACGGATGAGTAATATTTTCCAAAATCAACACATTTCCGACACAGCAGGGTAACGTGTCACTGGAAACATTTTGAATTGTGTGGTCACAATAATTCGGTGGTTATCGTGAGGATCGACAAGCAGACAACTAGACATCAAACGGTAAAAGTAGGGAACTTTGGTTCACTGCGCCCCTAATGTGATTGCTTATAAAAACAACCTTGAAGTTAATTTACACTTGTATGCATTTGATGGATATGGATACACATAAATCATTTAATTTCAAGTAATTAGTAGTGATTATTATTAGGGATTTTTGATGAAACCCAGAAATTATTCGGGCATTACTTCATTATTTCAATGGAGATGGATCAATATTTATATACATAGTTGGATGAATTACATGTAATTATAACTATTTAGCGTACTATTTAATGGTTTTACTATTTGGCAAATGTCACTGGAACTGCGTATAAGCTGGTACTACATATAGGTGTTAAATATAGGTATACTTTTACTTCTACTGTATACTCTCGTTATATTTCAAATCACTAAAATAATTATTTCTCATTGCGGTTAAAAATAATTTAAAATATTTATGTACATTCAAAACACGTGGCTCGTTTCGTCTTGTTGCCCCAAAAGCTCAGGTCAGTGTAATTTTGGGCCTGATTTCGTATTTTCTTGCAATATGCCCGACTATCATTTTGCAGTTTTGGTAGATTTGATTTATTTTTGCAGACCACTTTCAAGGACGTCTTAAAGCCATTCCGACGACACATCCCTGTCAAACGTTTTTCCGGGTTGTTCAGGTCAGCCTGAATGAAAAATTCTTATTTCGTTATTGTCAGGAATGTTTGGCCTATTCACATGGAAATTATAGGCTTCATAAAAGTTACCTAAATTTATAGACGAAGGAAGGGTGGGTTAAAAATAACCTTTTGATGTAATAAAAGCTCCATGCGGATGATACCTGAAGCATAAAATACAAGCCAGAAGTGGAAACGTTGTTAAATATTGATGTGTGACGATATTTTTGATAAAAACTACTTCGTATTCAAAGTTCATCCACATTTTGAAGCCATTTCTATAATTTTGCAATAAATGAAGGATCAAAATGAAGGAGGGCTGTTTTTGGAGAAAGGCTGAAAGAAGGGTGAATTAATTAAAAAATTAAAGGAAGGCTGTCGGAATGTAAATATTTTTGAAGGCTTCATTCATTGGTAGGAAGAAGGAAGATATTTTTTAAAAATTGTCCTTTGAAGGTATGAAGGAAAGTCATTTCATTTGGCATCTCTGGAATTGACGGTATTGCTTGGAGCTCATTGACCGCTCCTGGTTTGCAGTTCCTGGATGTCGGAATTTTCGCAAAATTAATTTGTCTATTTATATGACATATATTTTAATCATTTTCAGGATAAATATATCAAAGACTCTACCAAAGCTCTGTAGGAGAGACAGCCATGTACAGATAAACAGGCTCATGAAGTGGCACCAGAAGTTTAAGGTGATTGAGCATTCTACCATGGAAAGCATGCAATATTTTGTTTTTTTCCTTTTATCGTGTTTTTATTTATGTCATTCAAAGGAGCAGGCAATTCAAAATCTGTAGAATGTAATGTACTCTTTAATTTTGAAATTTCGGGGCTATTTATTATAATTATTATTCTAGCAAATTAAATGTGCAAATATTTTGAAGCACTGTATCTAATTGTAAGCATGAAACGTCTCAGTTTGTTTTCTTCCGTTTAAGATCCGTTGTTCCATGAGCTTAAGATTCCCAGATTTTAATTTCACTTACAAGCTATTTAAAATATAAGGAAAATGCAAGTTGCCTCCGTTAATTGGATCATTCAAAATTGTAATTTACAAAACGATTAAATTGCAACGACAGGAACAAAAGAGTCAACGAGTAAAAAAGTAAAGTGCCTTCCCGCTAAATAATTCAATAGTTTATACATATATATGTACATGCATAGAAATGATATATAGTAGCAAAGAGAGCTGACGCTGGCCTCATTATAGGAGTTATCACGAATGACGATCCGAATCCCCATTCATCAAACAATATTAGTCATCAGGCCAGGATTATCATATAGCTTCTTATCAGTTCTGATAAAAGCAGGATGGAATCATGAAATGCACAAAAAACAACTAACTTTTAAAGCTTCACCACAGACAAAAATACCGAGTCTATTCATTTACCTCATCTTCATTTAAAATTGAAGTAACTCCAAGTTCAAACTATACCATAAAGCATTTCCTAACTTTACAAAATGTCAAACGAAGCTTTCCGAGAATTTTTAAAGCGAGATAAGCTTCCCAGAAAACATCCCGTAACTTCTGAGTGGACAAAAACAAAACCCGATCCAGTCCCCGTTTCGAACTTGCACTTACAATTAGTAGCTCCGCCTAAACAATCCGTACAAGACCTTGCAGGGACCATTACAGACCCGAGCGCCTGTATCGTTCAAATCCGTATGAAGGAACATTTAATTTTTTTAGTATTTCAAATATAAGCCATAATACATAATTTTTTCTTCCAGGGAATCGTCTCCCTTTGGAAATGACTCATCCGAGATTTTATTGCTGCTACGGGAAATGCATCTCCCCGCCATTGGATATTGGGCTGGGATGCTCAGGAACCTTTGCCTTCTCACATACTTCGTAGGTAGCAGTTGGAGCGAGATTTTTTTTATTATTATTTTATTGACACTAACTATAAGGATTAGGCCTTATTACCGTGCATTATGTGAGCATGTGCAGGCATAAAAGTTACTATGAATAGAATGCAAGTAATTTTCAAGTGCAGTTATGTATTTGCATTCCAAGTGAATTTTTTCAGACCCCTGGTGTCCGGACTATTCTCCTACCGAATCCAAGAGAAATTCCTATGGGTTTTGTACAGTTCCTATGAAGACAGGAATTTCTTTTCCCTGGCCATTACTCCCACGGACTTGACTATAGGTGTTGAGCTATTTGTATCAATGGCCACTACCCAGGATTGGAGACACAAGCCTGACAAGGATTTCCTTTGGGTAAGATGAAGAGCTTTTACAGAAATTTTAATGAGTAATTTTAGGACCCATGAATTATTGTGTACAGACGTTTATTTATGTGAACTCCAGGCAAAGAAAGGCTCGTTGACAATTCAAAGTGAGAATTTACTTGTAAGTGGGAAAATGACTTCAGATGTAAGGTCTATTTTAGAAATTGAGATGTCGTCGTCATTATAATACGTCCAAGCGCCAAAATAAACACTGTTTCATGCTTCAGCTCCTATACAGTTTTTGTATAGTATTCCACTAAAATTTCGTTTATAGTTATAAACATAAGTAATTATTCTAACCGTGCAAATGTATTTTCCTGGCACAGAAAAAATCCAATAAATTGTGAAATCGTCCCTTTATCTCACAGTGAGGGGTTGTGCTTGTAAATATTACTGTGTCATAGGAGTCATTTAATAAATACAGAACAATAACATACAATCAGCAACAATTAATGTACAAAACGCTCGCTCATTTACAACAAGTGTGCGTTGATTAAAACACCTTTGATTTCATAAACATTCTCAGAAGCTCACAATCATTAAATCATAGCCGTAAGATAGAGTTGTCCTACTGTACCAGTTTGACTATATGGACTTGATTGGAGGAAACTACACCAGAGGAGCTGGTATTTGCCTAATTGGAAGTTGAAGGGTTCCCAAAAGGATCAACATTCCCCCCCGTACACTTTCCCACCATCCTCGTAAGATATCAAGTTTAAAGGTGGGACCATCCCTGTCAGGACTTGACGGACTGGGTTTTCGGAATTGTACCCGGTCAATTTGGCTGTTTCGGGGATGAAGTCCCGTTTGAGAGCCGGATGATGGGAGCGTTTCTTCATGTACTGTAAACAGCAGAGGCGGAAGCGTCGGCTCCCACACATGAATTTACATTTGGTCCCACAATCTCCACAGCCTAGGTTGAAATTGTCTGCGGCTGCTAGCTCCCCATCTGCCCCTTCCATCATGTCCATTTCCTCAGACCGGGCTGTAGTCACCCACAAAGTTGTCATAAGGACCACACCTGGAAGGAGTTTCAAAAATTTTTATTTAAATCCTTACAACAATAATTTGAATTGATTTCTTACAATAATTTGAATCAAATCCTTACAACAAATCCAATTTGAGCTCTCAAACAATTGGGTGCATTGAAAACCCGAGATTAACCCTAAGCAGTATTGACAGGCTAAAAATTCCCTAATTGTACTAAGTAATGTAATATTTGAGTAATTACTTTATAATCTCCTAAAAGATGGTTTGTAGAAAAGCAATTCTAGGATTTTAATTTTGTAATGCCCAGCCAGTTTAAAATTTTTTTTTAGCCCTACTCTTGCATTCCTTCTAAGAGAAATAATTTAACCACTTTTTGACAATATAAAAAAAATTGGTGAGCTTTCTGAGCTTAATTTTAGGAATCAGCCAGAAAGTGCAGGGAAAAAAGAGAGATTATGTCTGTAGGCTCTGTCACTTCGTATCTGGAAGTGTTAGTTTAATTACGTAAAGTTTCTTGAGAGCATAAGCTTGAAATTGTAGGCAAAAAAAAAAAAAAAATCTAAGAAAATTTGTATTATAAAAAAAATCCCAGGGGCAAACCGGGAGTATGAATGCGCTCAGGAGCTGAGAATAAAACAATAATAACAAAAGCTGAATTTAATTCCGACCACAATACTTTCAAAAGAGAGCCCTGATTAAATCCACATAAGGGTTATGTAATTACTAAATTTAAAAAATAAGAAGACAAGCTCCAACTTGACCCTTACCCGAGAAAAGGACGGTAAATACTCGGAGTCCAGTCATGATGAGCAGGAACCCAGGTACAGTTCCGAAGCAGAAATAATCAATCCCTAGAAAAAATTTCAGCCCTGATACAATTATAAATGAAAAGCGACTTTCAGGGACTGTGGACTCCTACTGCCTCAAATACGAGAGATAATTTCATTTTATACTATAAAATCCTGATGAATTAAAAATGAGTGAGTATTCATTCAAGAACGCCGCAATATCTCATTGTGAAAATTGTTGTTGGGCACGGGAATCTCAGGACGAGGGCCCACATGTGGAAGGGAGGATTACTCAATGTTCTAAAAACCCCTTGCTCAACACAAAGCCGTTTCGCAAATCCTGGACCCATCTATAAACGGGATCATCTTTGATGTCCCGTTTCCCAAGGAGGATCTCCATTAGAATTGTATGCAGTATTTAAAGCCCTTTACAAATATCCATTGCAAATCATAGAGTGTATACGTCACAACTGGAACCAACCACAAGGTGTATTTACTCTGTTCCACCACATGTTGAATGAATAATTAGCTCACTAAGAGCATTTCAAATCCTCATGTTACTCCAGGTCATGCAATAACTTTTCTGCAAATAAACCAGCGGAAAAGATAGATACTCTTGAACTCGGGAACTCATATTGAGCAAATTCATGGACCCCAACTCCCACACGCTCAAATTAGTTTGAAAACAGTAGGAAGAACTACGGTGATCTCTTCCTCTCAAAGGTGCCACTATAGCATACTTGGGTTTTTAAATTTTAAAAAATTCTGAGACCACATCCCGCATTTATGTACCACAGTGTTAATCTGTCTCCTGTCTATAGACCATATAGGATTCTACCCCAAAAAATCATTCACCTTTTCTGGATGCTCTTAAAGAGATACTGTGCTGTGTGTACTCAACTCCCTTGCAGACAATTATTTTAAATCAACTTCCACCTCCTCCCTGGAATCTCCCTCCAAGAACATGCTACACAACATAAAAATAACCCATTAAGCTTCGGGTTCCTATTTAAAATTGCAACGAGGCTCGTAAGTCGTAAATGTTTCTTCCTAACAATTACACGCTTATGTTCCCTTCCATGCTTTATCATTAGCTCGTGCATTTATCTACAGGGAAAAGAAATCCATGTGTGGGTGTAATTATCTATATATCTACATGAACCCCAACACATGCAACTTACATGCACACTAGGGGTGAGTATTTCGTTGGTTTTAAAATTTTTCTAGTTTGTGTCGTTCTCGTTTATGAAAAAAATACAAGAATGAGGTATTTCGAGAACGAGAGTAACGAGAGTGTGCAATGAACGGGTCAAATGAGACAGGGCAAAAAAATTGTTTTTGTGTTGAAATATATGCAATTTAATTGTAGCCTGCACAAATTCTGGTGAGAGAACGTACAATTTTATTTTTTATTTCAATAATGAAACCAATCTCAAGGCAAAAAATATTTCTTCTTGGGCTTGGAGCATAAAATTTGAAAATATGTAATCTTCAGTTTGATACGGGCTTAAACCAAATTTAATTGGAAACGATATTCTCGTTAAATAAAGCGAGATGTTTTGTGCTGTCTTGTTGATGCATAGATAAACGTGATGAGTTGTTTCGTTATGCTCACCCCTAATGCACAAACACCATTGAATTTTAATGTCAGTCCATAATACTGTGAAATATGAATGACCATTTAATTTGAGACTTGTGGGAAGCACGTGTAGGAAGTTTATTTCAATACATCTCAATCACCACCCATAAAATACAAACAACTGGTAATAATTCTTGTATAACTTGAGATTTAATTGTAGGAAAGCTAGAAAGAATGTAACGTTCCAGAATACTATTATTAGTGTGTGTAGAGATTCTAACAATATGACCCTCCTGGAGGGCTCGAACGTCCCCCTATAATAATTCATAGGGTACGCTCTTCAAGCCTTCGTAGGGCCCATCCGTTGGTAGTCCATCTCAATTTCTAACTTATGGGTCCGAACCACCCAAATGCAGAAACCTTGGATGAGGACTGACAGGGCCATGCTCACAATGTGCACTCCCAGCTCAATGCTATCTGCAGCATAGAAGCAACGACTCGTTAGGATGACCAGGCCAGCAATCAAACCCACGTGAGCATAAATGATCCAGGCTCTCAAGAGGTCAGGTCTCAGCTGTAGGGAAGAAATGTTCATGTTAAAAAATCACCCATACATACATAATTACATACATACATGCATATGTAATTATCTGTAAGTAATCACATAAAGATCTGGAAATACTGGGCAAGATCTGAAGAGCAATGGTCTCTCTTGAATTTTTTAGCCCATGTGGGCATTCCAGCCCCTTTTTATAAAAGGTGCAGTAAAATATGTAATTTTACGAAAACCCCAATGAGATATTATGCACAAACGTTGTGCATAAGTGCATAGCGGGAGGGAGAAAAAGTGGGAGGGAAACTATGTATGTACATACATATATAAAAGCTTCCATATCCCAAGGACCTGTAATATTCTAGATGTTTTGAGGCTCTTCATGACTTGCTCTGTATAAAATGGAACATCAAATATTCCATTAGGAATGATATCTATTTACGTACTTGTCCCAACAACAATTTAGCCTTACAGTGAACTCTCACTATAAGGGAATTTTGAAAAAGGTATTGGGATTGTCGAACCCCATTTAGACATTAAATAATATTTTTTGTATGGGACACATTTTCCCGGTCCCTTGAGTATCCTCATAGCGAGAGCTCATGACAAAATGTGAACAATTGTTTGAGGCTAATACTTCAATGGACTCAAAGTATGCAATTTGGATTTGAAAGCAGAGCATGATATTGTTTTATTACTAATGGAACAAGTGTATTTGCATTCATAAGGAATTAAATGGGAAACACACTCTAGGGCACGCTGGCATAATATTTCCTTACATAGGCTCACTATGATCTAGAAGCATTTTTGATTAGAAGGAAAATAATCACAGAGTTTTAATAAAAGGAAATTCGACTCCTCAAACTGTTCTGGACTAGTTAGTAATTATTTAAATAATTATCACAAATTCTTGTAATTATTTACAAGAAGACTGTATTTGACTCTTAATCAAAAATCCATCTAGACTATTTTCCCCCTTCACCTGAGGACACATAAAAATTTGACATTACGTGATAAGAGCCCCGGAGAAGAACGATTCCCATCACTGTGGCAATAATGGTCAGGATGAACAGAGTCACAAGAAAGAGGAACAGCATGGTCACTGTAAAGTGCATAATAATAAAAAGACATTAACACAGTTTCTAGCATTACAGTATCCTCCTATACAAAGTTTAACGATCCGTCGATTCCAAATTTTTTCCTGGCAGTAAATAAAATAAGGAAAGTCCGCCGAAAATAAAAATCCCCATAGTTGTAAATAAATATATACATAAACGTAAATTAAAGTCATCCAAGTTCAAAGGAACTTTTACATATACATATGTATATACATACATAGATATGTATACGTATACATACCTCCAGCCTCTGCTGTTTCTGCCTTGATAGGATCAGCATCATCTAAAATCTCAGGATTGCTCGCTGTGAAGTAAGTTACGAGTCCAAGTTGATAACCCACAAGTAGAACCATAACGGCGTTTCCAATCTAATAAACCAGTCAATATTTTATTGCTAAATCTCTTAAAAAAACAATTGCATATGTAGATATCTACACCTACACCCTCACCATACTTTTTTATTATTTTTCCTACTATGCTCGTACATATAGCACATATACAGGATTATTATTATTTATAAAATCTATGTCCTAATATAAAGATTTAGATCCTTACCGTCTGAAACCATCCAATGACCCTGGACCAGCCACTAGATCCACAGCAACAGATTAACCTTTCCTGCATCTTCTTCTTTGACAGAAAGAAAATCCAATGGGACTTCAATGAGAAGGGAGTTCCTGGCCTGTGTGTATGGAAAGAGCAGAGTTTTTAGAGCTACGGTGCTTCCAAGAGAGAAACTGACAATGAGTGACTGAAACGTTGAGGAAAAAGAAACTGACAGCTCCTGATAGTTTTGCACAGTTGGATCCTATGTGTATTATTCTCCTGCAAAGCAAAAGCCTTATTACACAATGCACTATTTTCCCTCTCGGCCAGTATATCTAAAATGTAAGAGTGGAGGAGTCAAGGTGACTCGTATTATTATTACCTCTGTGTATATCACTGTAGCACTCAATAAAGCACACTTAGCTTCCCATTGCCCATGCATTATTAGATCCGTCTGAGTTTTTCACTCAGGGGCTTGTTGTTCCACTATTATATTATTATGCCGTGACTTTTGTATGTAACAAGGAGCAAATGCAGGGGTGACTCATGGCCCGGCTCCAACTGGGTATATTTATAGATTGCAAATGTTTTTAATTTGCAGGATTTCTGTCTGTGCGGTTTTTTTTTATAGGTTGAGCAAAATCTTCCCCTTATTTTGTAAACATTTCACAAACGTCAATTATTCTGAGCTGGGAATTTATGAATAAATAATATTACTTACGTTACGTCCTGAGCATGTTTGCTCTCTTGCGAGTGACTCTCTAAAAAAGATGATGCTGGAAAATGTGACACGTTACTATATGATACACACACAAAAATGTTCATAATGTTACTTATATGGGGTTCATTCAAAGGTGCTTCTAATTTTAGTGTCTTTCCTTTTGACTCCTTTGAGTTTTGAAAGGGAATGGCCTCAGATGTTTGACTTAACCAATAAAAATTAATACAAAAATAAATGTTTTAAAATCTGTTAAGAGCCTGCTCCTGCTCATGTTTTCCATCCGTCTGCCATACTGGTCCAGGTGTTATCATGAGAGTACATATTATTGTAAACATACTGTATGCACATTATGTACATAAGCTGTTCTGTGCTTTTTTGCTGTAATGCAAAATCTGTGGAGTTTCTCATAAGTGCTCTTGCTTGAATATTTAGAGCATTTATTATAAGCAAGGGAATGTATGTATGTATGTTTGTATTACGGAAGCTTAGGGGAAGATTTCAAGATGATTTCAATTGACAATTATTTCAATGCAATTTGTTACTGGTTTAGAAAAATTTCCTTCCCTTACCCTTACAATTAAATATGTATTAGTATAATAGGAGTGTCATTTAAAGGGGAAAGCTGGATTTGTTTATTACTTTGAAATGAAGCCTTCGAAAATAATAAGGACCCGCTAGCCCAATGCAAAAACACATCCCAATGCATTCCTGAGGATCCTCATCCTTTGAGATATGACTCTGTCAGTTGCCCTTGGGAAAAAGCTCCGGTGACAATCCTTTCCGTGCTATCCGCAATAAATCATATGATTCACAGTTGTTCCAATTCAGGATTGACGTTCTGGAAATGGAATTTTCCCTCACAAGAAATGCAATTGATGTGCGATCGGGTTACGTTATTTATTTCCTTGTAATTAAATGTACTGACGCATGGACTGGAAGTGATGTGTAATATTAGTGGAAGTTTGAGAGGCAATAATTATTATTGACGACGAAGAACATCGCACTCGAGGGGAACAAAAATATCTCGACTCAAAGGGATAGATACATTTATGTACATATATATGTACATAAGCGTGCACGCTTATTACAGTTCCACTGCGTTTGATTGCAAAAAAAAAAGCAAAATCTTTCCAAATGACTGTACATATAATTTATAGCTGAATTAGTCATATTTTTTTGCAGAGGGATTACATCAGGATTTTTCTTCACTGTTGCTTATATGTACCCTTATATCTCAAAGCTATTGCCTTAAATAACGTGTCTAAGTGTTGTTCATGTTTGCAGATTATCTTTAGGGAGAAATAAATACTGCAGAAGAGAAATCAATGTGAGTAATATACACGTAAGCTATGGTAGGATAACAGCTCATAAAAAATGAGAACAAGTTGGTTCATAGTGTGTATAGGTATAGTACGTTATGAGTTCATGTATTTTTCTGTAAGTATAGCGCCAATGATAATTAAGTGTTTAATACAGTCATAAAATCCTAGTATTTCAGCCCCCGTTCAAATCGCCAGCATCTGCTTGTCTTTTGCCATGATGAATAAATATAATCAACTTGGACAAGTATAGGATCACATTTCCGCTGTTAGAATTGTAATAAAAATTGCTCAGAAAATATATAAAGATTTTATCCTGAGGCTGGTCGTTCGTAAAAGTTATGAAACCTTAAATTTTTCCAAAGAAAGTTGTTCCTTCCGTAAGGAAATCCTTCAGAGTAAATCACATTTTGAGGTTCATTCAAATAATTTATGAATCTGTATCTGGAATTTTTCGTTTATTATAAATTAAAATATTTTTTTCGTTACAAGTGCATCTAGTAGTAATAGTAGAAGTTCCAATATGTATAGACCCTTTTGTACACATTGCATATAGAAATATTCCTCTTGAGAAAGTGTGCTCTTGATAGTAAGTAGTTCGTTAGAGCATTTTTTTTCTTAACAAATAAAAATATTTTTTTGGCAAGCCTGGTATTAAATTTGGTTTCTTCATTGTAGGGTGTCATTGTAAGAGTCAAAATCTTGTTTTTTCTGGGGTGCTCGTATAAGGAAGGAGTTTGGAAAATATTCCTCTTGGGAGCGAAAACACTGGCCAAAGGAAGGAACTAAATGTGAATGGACTAAGAAACCTCTACTAATCCAATTCTGTAATAATTGCAAGTGATTACAAGGAGCAGTGATGCTTTAGTTTTGTTAAACATTGGAATTATCATCATCCATGCAAGAGCAGTCAACCCTCCCCTGATCCTCTAGTTCCTTCTTGTAGGTCCGGACGGCCCAAACACAATGTACTTTGATGACGAGACCCACAAACAAGCCCAGTAGTATCATCCCCATCTCTTTTAAGTTCCTGGCGAAGCAGCATTTTAAGAAGGCAAAGCCTACTGCAATCGTCATACAAAAGTACGCATAGAATATCCAAATCCTTAGCCAGCCCGGATTCCTCTGTAAAAACAAAAAGAAGAAAGAAGCAATCGCTCTGTATTTACTAGTCAACAAGTGTAATTAATAGAATTGAAATAATTTTTGGGAAAGTTAATCATGGATTTATAGCAATAATTTATCATTAGTAAAGACATATGTAAGTAATATTCCTTATACTTGTTATAGTAAGAGGTAATATTTCTCAAACTCATATATAATTACCCTAACAAGGCATTCTGTAGTGCTGTAAATATAACCCGTATTAAAATGTTACTGAACTCAAGCTTACGTAATACACCGCCAGGAGCAGCACTATCCCGTAAATTGTACCGAGGAAAGTGAATCCGTGCAATGCCACCAGAAAGACAAATATCCAAGTCACTATTAGAATTTAAAATCTGTTCATAATTTCTGAGTGTCCAATTATAAAGCATAATTTCCTTTCAAAACAAAGCGTAATTTCCTTTCAAAACATTTACAATGAAATCCTTCATACAAATGATGCCGCAAAATAAGCTTTGCCCAACAGCCCATGTCAAAACATAATGCATTCTCTAATTTTCTCCCAAATTATCTTCCCGATTTTTTAAAATTTGTCCTATCCCTGCAGCTATGGATACAGTGGTCAAGGATGAGCTCCCCTTCCCTCGTCACTGAATCCAAAGGTCTGGAGTTACAGGGCTGAGTGTAATTTTGAAAAATCTGGAAGAAGAGTTTCTAGGAAATGTGCTAATCAAGTATGTTTTGACACTATCACATTTGTCACATTATGTATCTACATATGAGCTACTAAAGGAACAAATATTTGCTGGCTCCCTGTTCTTCATCCAGATTAAAATTTTTATTAAAAAACAATCCAAATATTTCTTCCCGACGCAGTGCTTTCTCTATAAGGAGATTCCATCAAAATTTTATTACCGCAACGTTTGTCGTCTCAGGGGAAAACTAATTAACTTTAAGGACGAAAGAGGAATAATATTTAATGTACTTCTCAAATCCCAGTACAACCAAATATTTATCCCACTCTGGAGAAAAGAGCTCCTTTAGGCCTCTTATCTCGAGAGCTTAATGTGGCTAAATTTTACATACAAATATAAATTATTATTATTGACTCACGGGCTAACTGAACAGAATTCCCATTCTTGTCAAAGACATTAGCAGTTATTTGAGGCATCAACGTCACGAGGAGCACCAGAGCAATTATATTCCCCACCTATAATTTTCAACGGAGATTTACTCATTTTGACACACGCAGCTCGGAAATGCTTACACATATTGGAAACGGATCCCAGCAACAAAGGTCCTTACCATGTTAAACCAACCAATGACTATTGTCCAAGAGCTACTTCTGCAACCCAGTATATTTCTCTCCATCTTTCACAACATGATATGGTACTGGTTCTTGGAGAACTTAACTACTATTGTGTGGACAGATCCATTCTGTCCACACAACTGTAATTATATTTAAGCACCCACCCCGAGACCTCGTGTCCCAAAAGTTCCTCACATGAATGAGTCGAAACTCACAGAATTATTATAAACTCCTGAAGAAAGATGAAATGGAAGGAAAGGGCAAGGTTTTAGACTGAAGTAAACACACACACAAGTTAATTACTTCCAAACCTCTGTGATGTGACAATAGAGTAGGAATGAGCACGCACTCAAAAGAAGGTAAAAACAAATACGGTCTCTATTAATTTATAGAGACTCTTTCCGTTTTTCTCAAGTTTTTCTTTCCATCAGAGATAGAATCTCTTGATAGAATTTCCTCCAGCTCGAGCCTCGATCACTTTGAACCTATTGTAAGTCATCCGACCAAATGGGAAAAGTTTTGGGAAGAGATTGTTCCTTCCTTTTTAGAAGTCTTCCGAAAAGCAGGCGTCCATAAGGTTACATGCACGTACATACTAATCTATATTCTTGTACTGTAAGTACATATTACATTTATCAACAGAAACTGTATAGTGCTGTTCTTTCCAATTTTTTCCCCAATACAAATGCTCACATGTGTCCGAGCATGTGAGATAAAATTGTACATATGGTAGTAGCTGGGAAATTTTATGGGTTTTGTACTTTGATACATATGTAATTATAGATACCTACCTATAGCAAGTACATACATACATACGCCATAGTCATCGAAGATAGGATTTCGTCCAATTATCACGCTTGCTCAGCTGTTGCTCTGTTGTAAAAACAATGTCTGGAACACTATGTCATATGTAATTACGTATATGAAATGATACCCAAGCCTATAAAAATGCTCGTACATATTTTTTGTTTACAAATCCAAGCTTCCATTTGCTATTCCTGGTTGTTGTATCGCACGTATACATATGTATGTATGTTCTGCACGTAATTAGCATGTACTGAAAATGCACTGTAAGCATGATGACGTATGTATGTATCTATACATGGTGTGAAAACTTCACACTTTTCCTACCACGTGAACTCACTCGGGTACATATGTTCATGGTACAAATTGAGTGACTATATAACAGCATCTGAATCTACCTATAATTACATACAGTAGCATGATCGGTAAAAACATCCGCCCTCAATGGATTATTTCCGAATGTTTTTTAATCAAATAAAATCTATCGTCGGGTTTTTCCTTCCAAATTAAAAGGACATCTGGATGAGGACCGGGAGGATAAGCCACTGCACTATTGTTACCATATAATTACTGTAACTGTATATACATAAAGTTCCTATATTCCGGATTGTTAGCTTAACATTATTTGCTGACGCACTTTCCTTTGGTTACTGATACAACATTATTATCCTCAGGGGTCTGGGGAAGTCACAATTAAAGGCTCAACGTGACTGCATCATTGTAATAAGTGCAATAATTGCTGTACGAATTTTAAAAATAATATTCGACTTGTTTTGGATAGAGACGTTTTCGTTCAGAAAATTTAGAAATTTCAAATTACGTGCGAACATCCCTAAATTTTGACACTTGATAGTTGCATAAAACTATAGCCAAAGGTTTCATGACCTACTGCTAAAAAAATATTTGGGTGAGATTTGTTAAACCAAATAAGTGAAGATTTGTTTTTTGAAAAACAATAAATTATTTTTAATGTAATTAAACGCAATGAAATTATATAACTTAAAATTTGCTGTAAATAACAACTTGGGGGTCATTCCCACTAGTAGACTCGCAATCCTCCTTGTGAGTGACAACGACCAGAATGCAGAACAATTTTAAGGCCACGTATACAAAGAAGCCTACAAATTCAATTGCAATCATGTGGGATGGGAGCGGGTAGAAGAACCAGGGCAGGGTCAGGAGAACCGCCAGCACTACCAGCCACACTATAGTCCAAATGATCCACGTCATGAGAAACCGAGATTTCTTCTGAGGATGAAATCCAAATTGCGAAATCAAGTCAAGTGAATAAATTGTAAACATCAAAGTTCCCTTTGATAAATCGCCAATTGGCAGTGTGACAGTCTTGGATTGGAATTTATAATTTTTACCTTGTACGATCCTATTAGAAGAACTATTGCCATTGCCAGCTGCAGGACGTTGAAGAATACCCAAACAAACCAAACTGCCGCATTCCTTGAAACTAGAACAAATATATATATAGTGTTAAAAAGGAAATTAAAATTAAATTAAAATAATTACATATACATAATTAAATATACGAACAGAAAATAATACAGGACCGGCAACAGGTCTAATTCAATTAAATTGTATTTAATCACCAACCAATCTCAAACCCATAGCTCAGATCCGCTCTTGCAGCTTCATCAGTGGTTTCAGGATAGACTCGAAGGCAATGCCAAAAGCTGCTGTTGGAGCCTTCCCGAGCTGCCGTTAAAAATGTGACAATTGCGGCGATGGAAGTTATACTAAGAATCTGTTTTAAAATTATTTGACAAATTTTTGAATTAATTATAAAATGAAGCTAATGCTTACAACCAGTATTTAATAGTAATAATTTTATTTTTTAAACATTTTGAGATGCCCAACACACTCACAAGTTGAATCCAGCCAATAGCTCTAGTCCAAACACTGGCTCCGCAACAGCACACAGGTTTCTCTTCCATTTCAAAAATCCACTTTGAAAATTCTCTGAAATTTTATGGAGTCTTTGAATTAAAATTGAACTTCCGAAAAAAAATCCGTACACTTTCGCTCCACTCACTCAAGGAATCCAAATGAAGGGAAATGAGCAGATGGGAAGAAGTTAAATTAAAAAGCCGAGACAGAAAAACAAGACACATGGCTATCAATAGAGCTAATTACAAGCACCCCATAAATATATCCAAGGAGAAATCGGGTTTCATGAAAAACATCTACCCTTTTTACCAAAACTTGGGCTGAGACAGTATTTCCCAAATGACACATTAAGTATACACTTCCCGAATCTATAAGTAAGTAAAGCATCTCCATGTATCTGTTCTCAAGTCCGGAGGCGGAAACATCTGGCATTCCTTATTTTAAACCCTAACCTAAATATTGATTAGCGGAGCGGTTTATTGCATATATGTATGTAATTATTACGGGAGGATTACGCACACATGCTGCTCCTCCAGTTCTCCTATACAAACTGTCTATACTGTAGGGTATCATTTAATAGCAATCATAAAGAGATGCCACGGGGTCCTTTCCCGTTTATTAAACTTCCGCTGTATGTCCGTGGTCATTGTACACAAACATTTTGGCATTATAATTAAGTGTAAAGGTAAACTTTAGATCCGTAAATATGAGTAAACAACTTGGATGGGTGTTTTTTTCGGGAGAGCCTCAAAAATTTTATGGATGCAATGAATCTCACTTCAGCATGCAATTAAACCCATGGTTTACAAACATAAGTTATTGTTTGTTTCCGGAAATACAATATGCCTGCTGGGAGGGATTTTAAATGCCGAAAGTGCGCCATTGACATTGGGCTTGGTTTGATGGTTTCGGGCGACAGCATTACTACAGTAGACTTTCAAGTGTTTAGAGTTCTTTGAAGAAAAATATTTGAATTCGTTGGGGCGCCTGGTGTTGACATTGATATGGTGTTAGTGCCCCTTAATTCCTTAATTTCCTAAGCAAAAACTCATTACTTATTAGCATAATATTTTTTTAGTAGGCGTTATTTTAATTATGCACATTATAAATGTACATGTGTAATTACTTAAATATTATGGCGCCTAAACTTGGGGTCGATACTTTATCAAAGTATTTGAAATGTTTAGAATAATTAATGTTGTGACAACATTTTTCCAAGGTTTTTCCTTTCCACTTACTACAGCGATAAAGAGTTTATGGTTTTCAAGGTTTTTATTCAAAGGGCGTGTAAATTAAGGGGAACTTCAAAATTCGTTCAAAATAGTAACATCATATGAGACATCCGTTAAGTATGTGGTTTGCAAAAATACATAGCCGACTCTGTCTGAAGATTTTTCTATACATACGTCAATACTTTCTTTGCATGACCACACATACAATGCACTAGATCACACCAAATATGTATTTTTGCACTGATAAATTATACCCTGACGACACTTCCTTCAAAATAAAACACTACAGAAATTCATGCCAATGAGATGTTAGTCATAGGGAATATAAACTGTAAATCATTGATTGGGGCTTTCAGTGCCTGGTCTGTTTGCAGCAATACAGATGATGTACAGTACACCTCGTGCTCTGGCCAATCCTAGAACAGCAGAAATATCGTAGGAAAATGAGGTTGCATGTCTGCTGGCTTGCGTAAAAAGTGTAACGATAAAATGATTGGTTGAAAATGCCATGTGAATATCATTCTCATTTAAAATTTTTCATGATAGCGTGATCACTAAATTTCAATTTAGGGAATTAAAGTATTCCTTATTTAGTTTACTGCATTTAGCAATAGTTCCTAATGAATTTTTATTGAATTCTGCTTGAATCACGTATTATAGTAAAACTCCCCGACAGGATCAGAACAACAAATCATAGAGTTTAGAAAGCAAGGAAGTCTAGATGTTTATCCTTGTGGTCATAATAGTTTGCAGATTAATTTACCCTTCCTTGTCCTACTCAAAATATCCACAAAGTTCAGAATCACTACTTAGTTTGTTCAAGAGTTTTGAAAATTGTGAGGTCACGTATCACGCCCAAAATCCCAGATCATATTCAAATTTCCTCTGTCATTTGTTATTTGCTTCCAACAATCCAATGTTCCTTCAGGTATTGACCCCTGATAATTTCCTTAATGTCTCATTCGTACCAAGCAGTAAATTGAGCTGTAGAATTCACATTTTGAAAATAAAAGTAAGTGCTTCGGGAAAAATGAATTTCCCTGCTTTTGATTTAGGAAAAGGATTTTACTGGAACCAGGAGACTGATAATATCATCATGTTACACACTTCACTTTCTCCAAAATCTCATTTTGAACCATCTTTCCAGCCGGACACTATCTTACCCTATTTCAAATTCCTTGCAGAGAGTAATATCATTTTGACGCTGGAAAAGCAATCAGATGATTACAAAGTAACAAAAGTTTATACGTTAAAATTATTTTGCCTAAGAATTATGTTCTGTTTGGAGAGAAGATCAAATACGGAAACAGCTTTCGAACGTGAAAACTCCTTTCACGGGTGGCCGGTTACAGTTTACCAACCAGGAATGAAAGCAAAAATGATTGCGGCTGAAAAGTTAACCCTTCTGGATATTCGTTTGGGAAGACATTTTAAAGTTCTTAGTGGCTCGTGGGTAGCGGATTGCAAATTAACTGCAGAAATGTTGAGTCATCTAAACGCTACATTAAAAAGTACCAGTGACAAGAAGGAATTCCCGTTTGCCCCAATGATTGCACCAAATTTTTTTCTAAAATCCTTTAAATCATTTGCACTTTCAGAGGGCATCCGCGTTTTTGACATGCCCCATGAATTCATGTACTGCACAAATTCAACACTCAGATTTTATTCGGACCCTCTGGCATTTTTCCACCCCTTTCATGTCCCTGTGTGGATTTGTCTGATTCTGTCCGTCACAATTATGTCCTTGCTAGTTATGAAAGTGGGTGGATATTCCTTTATAATTTCCACGATGATCGTGGTAAGCGCTCTGATTGCACAGTGCCGAAATTTATCAAATCGGAAATATTTTTGGTTCATATTGTGGTCCCTGATGGCATTTATATTGAGTGCGTGCTACCTCTCCTCCATCGAGAGTTTGTTGATCTCTCCTGGGAAAGAGAAAACGATTCAGACTTTCAAGGAACTATCGAGCGCCAAATACAGACTTGTCCTTAGAACGGAGGAGAGTAAATTGGTTTGGATCATGAAGGGCAAGGATGGCTCAGGCCCATTTCAAAGACTCAAGCACATGAAGGATTTAAAATCCAGGGTGGAAATTATTGGGACAAGTGATTTACAAAGTCTCTGTGAGAGACTTGCGAGAAATAAGAAGCGGGCAATGATGACCTTGGAGAGCAAAGTTGCTGCATTTATAAAATATTTACCAGTTGCTTATGACGGGATTCGTTGCTTCAAAGGGCAGGAAAAGTTTGTCTCTTTTGGATCGTACTGGTATGTCTTCCCGCCCATGCATACAATTATAAGGAAATGTATACAGCGAATTATTGAGTCCGCAATTTATGCTGTATATAACAAAATTAGACTTCGGTATGTTCAGTTACTGTACGAAAAAAAATTGGAGAAAGTGTTTGGGAAAATTAGAAAAACTTCAAGGAAACCAGTAGCACGGAAGGGCCTGTTCTCGTTCCAGAACCCACAAACTCTGGCGATGTTTCTATCCTATTTCGTAGGGATTCTCATTGGACTGATCTCATATGGAATTGAAATTACATTAAAGGTTTATTGGAAGAGAAGATTTCGAATCTACGGGTACGCCAATGCAGTGACAGGCTGCTTAAAGAAATATTTTGGAAGATCTACACAGCCCTTGAATAAACATTTGAAAGGGAAAAAGTTAGCAGGGCAGACTGTAAGGAATATTCATGTATCATGCGATTAAGTATCATGGACTCAAATTAATAATGCACCACGTACATGGATTTTGAATTACTCCATAGGACCTAGCCCAAATCACCACTACGAGATGCTGGATTTCACGAATACAAATAATATTGACCTCTTTTTATGAGCGACGAGAGATCTGGAAATTGCAACGGACGATTACCATACTTTGTGGACCTATCTCCTCCTACATGTTTGATTTGATGCAGGCAAAAACTGTATGAATCAAAAGCTTGTGACGAAAAAGGGGGACCAACGATTTTTCAGTCTTTACTAAATTTGAAGTTTATTAAATTTCTTGCAAAAGGCCTTTTGGTGTAACTGTGACTTCTAAAGAGCAAATTTGATTTTTATAAATCTCATTGAACAATACAATTTTTGGAGGAATACTGCATGGTTTTTCGAAGCAATGACGTACAATTTCATTGTGGTTCGGATAATAAAATAATGATATAGGTTTGTTGCAATTGTAACACTGCGGAATAATACGTACGTAACTTTTTCATACTCGCTTCGCTCTCCATGTAACCCCCCACACAATGATCACATTTTTCAACATAAACTTACTTTGACTCTGCAAATTAATAATGAGTTATAAAACCCAATAAAAGCATAAAGTCGATTCTAATGAATGCACTACAAACAAAACATAAATGCAAAACAAGTCAGTAATAGAAAATATCACACGCAACTGCGTGCTTAATCTACAAATATTACTGACCGAGGACAATAAGCACTTCGCTAACAACAGCTCAGAGGAGATGACAAATACAAAAGTACAGCTGTAGGAAAGAGTGGTGAATTATTCAAAGCTTTTCAATAACGACTGATGAGTAATCACTTGTAGCAATCACTTGGTGTTGATAACATAAAAGAATCAATTTAATTCATAAACATTGACCACAAAATTGATACATAATTCCAGAAGACCATAATTAATTAAAAAACCAGATCCATGATTATCCCTGTAATCCGAATTACACCAATTGACCAAACAGATTAATTAAAATAATTTAACTTGAACTAAAAAATTGAAATAGAGATTGATTAAAGAAAGAACAGAAAGATTAAGAAATTGATATAAAAGTTCAATGCAAAAAAATTACATGGTAGCACACCTTGTAAGGGATGGAATCGGGTAAACGCAGATGGGTTTACAAGTATAGCGCGACTCTCTCGCTTCGGGACGACGATTTAATTATGCACTGTCAAAATCACACTTCAAGGTAAATGCTCGTTTGGTCTTTCACAAAAATCATGTTTTAGAGATAATGGCATAGTAATAGCATAACTCCGTAGTAAGCTACAAGTATAATTCATTTAAAAATCAAAGTCTTTCAATTTCACTTCCTCCAATTGACATATCGGCCACTTTCATTCTTGTCATATTCACTGTCGGGTTGACACTTGACCCATGCAAGTTGTATTTGATTGGATTGGTCGTTAGCGTTTAAGAAATAATTAAGAAATACAATTCAAAAGTCAATGACAGAATAATTTTTTCACCATAATTCTAGCTTTTTTGGTTTTGAAATTTTGGACATACAATTTATTTCAAATTATTCAAATATTGTTTGGCTTTGAAATTTTTGTCATGCATTTTTTCATTTTGCACTACTGCGTTTTAAATTATTTACTTAAATTATCATACACTTTTACTGGAAATTATATAAAAAACACGGACGTTATATCATTTTTCTCTCCATAACAATACATTCTGCGTATGTACGTGCCTTCAGACATGTTTAATCTGCCAAAGCTTTGACAACTTCACTCCAGGTATTGTAGGCTCATTTGTTAACCAACTTGATAGTCTCTATTGCGAATGTTGTGGTGTGACGTTGACCCGGATCATAGCTACCGAACGAATGTCCAGGCAATTCAAACTTTTATAAATTAAAATTAAGAAATTAGGCAACACTCAAGAAATATATTGTCTTTGAAGGAAATCGGGTTCTCAACTTGACCTCCGAAAATAAATTTCGTCTCCGTTGTTGTTAAGGATAGCTACAGTACTCGGCTACCATTTGCATCGCAAAGGGTTCTTTCATTATGTCAATACCTTTCTCCAAAAACAGCAGTACGCTTCTCCGTCGTCTAAATTCGTGCCGCATCTTGTAAGCTACGTACAATATCAACATAACACCAGCTACAACCGGTAAAATACAAACTGTTGCACCCCAGAGAGTAAATATATCTGGAGATATTACTACATCAACGTGTTTGATGCTCTCGTCTTCTCTAAAATATAACAAACTACTTACTGCTAAATGTTCGCTCAGGCTAGTTTAGGTCTACGCGATGTCATAAAGATTACATTAGACTCACGCCGGACATTCTAGCCAAATCACACGAGTCAAAGTCCAATTCATCAGTGTCGTCATAACCGTTTCTACAGTGGAATCGATTGTCTTGGGTCCACACATTGAAAAATGCTAGTACAGTTCAGACAAAACAATAAATATATAGAAGCTACCAGCAAAGAAAATATTAATGTCTTGAATTTATGGCTGCAATCTCAAATAGTAAAGAAATATGCTTATATGGGAATAGAAAAACCTACTCATGATGGTCAGCTCAGACTTTGAAGGCTTCACAATAGAAATATTTTGCAAAACTTTGGTATTCATTGATGGGATCAACTGTTTTCAAGGGTTGTCTGTTGTAGCTTCTTGAAGCACAAATGATGTGTAGCTGACCATGCCTAAGATTGTAATATTAATAAAACTTTGCATCGAATTACACAATGGACTACATTACATAATACCATGGCAACAAGTAACTAAACACCATATCCAATTCCTCGCGTTTAAGTGTTTGATTATATTTTGCATTAGTATTAATGCAGTTCTTCCTGTGTGTACATGACCAGCTGAGAAATCCACTGGCAGCATTTCAATATGATCCGTCAGGAAGAAGTACGGAGATAATATCTCGCGTAGCCGAAATATATAAATAGAGATTTTGGGTTATGTAGTTTTTGCTGCTATTTAGCATGCTTGCGACACCCATGCGAAAGTGAGTGGAAATTACTGATTGTTTGGGATAGACGGACCTATGAAAAAGATATACAGTAAATCATCAGTTCATCTCATGATATAATATCATTCTGTCGCCTTGCTCTCCTCCGCAGGTTACAATTAAGCTTATTGGTAGTTAATAACACGAATATCTGGCAATGTCTGAATGATATGGGCTCAGTCTGAAAAGAATCCTTCAGTCTTTACTTGAGTTGGATCCCATGTTGTATTCTATTTGTGGTCCGGATGGTACTCTTATTTTACAGTGTTTTAATGCGTATTATTTTTTGTGAAAGAAAATGTAGCCATTTTCTAGTTCCTTTGGAACAAGCTTGCTGATTTACATAATTTGCCTGGAAATGATACAGCTAATTGCAATCGATATTAATTTGTCCCTCTTGATATAGCTAAAAGTTTTTGACTATATTCAAGTCTCATCCCTAGTTAAGGAGTACAGAGTTATACCCACCTAAATTTGCTCTCCCACATGATCCCTCCGTCTATACTCTATCTGAAATAATAGCTTATTGTGGAGATATTCCTTCCACAAAAGTATTCAAATATATTTGATTAACTAACACTTAAACAACATTTTCAAGTAACCATTGTAATTTCAACCTACAGTATGAGCGTGGTTGACTAAAAGCACGGAAACGTATGATCTATGATAATTAATTTCCCGTTTAGCCGACATAAAAATGTTTCAAATAAATTGCTCAAATTACTCGTAGTGTAATTAGGTTTTTCATTTTCAAAATACCAGAAAATATTTTCCGGAATAATACAAAGATAATTTAGAGATTGATTGAAATGTGATTGACTAACACTCACAAAACAGAGTTCCAAGTTACGGAATGTGTTTAAAACGTCATCACAGAATCTCCTATTCGGACAATCATTTTTCTTGGTTTGAGGGAATACTGCGTCACGTCGAAGAATTTCTATATTGTAACAAAGAATGCACTACCACTAGCCTTCTACATTTAAGCAACACAAATGCAATACATACTATATTAATAATCTGGAGTAGCTTTTTTGAAAGTGTTTCGCACCTGTGTTTTTTCAGTGCATTTGTACCTTTGCTAATCTCACTATGCCGGAGCAAAACCAATTCACCGGGGTTTAAATTGTTTTTGTGCTCCTGTGAATAATTCAATTACCATGTAAATATTTTGCGTAAGTCGTCTCACTGGTCGGTTTTAGTGGTTTTTACCAGACAATATAGCAGAGCATGTCTCCGACAAAATTTATCTAACTAATTTATTAACTTTGAATATAATATTACTGGGGAATTTTTAATATACAATTATTTAGCACTGATTTTCAGTTAAAATGTGGATTATTAAAAAGCAGCTAGTAAGTAACGCACATATGGAAATATATGGCTTCTCAATAACAGCTCACGTCTTACCGTTATGTTGAGTCGTACTACCGGAACATTAGAAATTAACTTGCATTGTAAATGGATTGGCCAAAGCCAAGCTTGTAGTAATATTTGGAATTCTTCAATTTAGTTTTGGAGTTTCTAACAAGTTTAGCATATTCAAGTAGCAATAATAGCAATACTGCTATTTTTTCTGCCTGCATATAATCTTTCACAAACGTGATACTTAGCATGAGTTCGATTGTAATCTTCAATAGCAATTACGTTGCAGGCATATAAATTCTGCATGAGTCATTTGTGGTAACAGATTTTGTCCGGCTGCCTCCCGACGTTCGCGTTGTACGGGGTCTCTTCTGATACCAAGTGAAATTTAGTTCCCAATCATACGTTTCGAATGTGCTGAAAAGAATTATTTTGTGACTCTTAAAAGCAATGTGGTTTTGAAAAGTACAAAACATTATTAGAAGGTTATATATCCTCCTAAGCAGCTTGCAAATTGAGTCACCAGGTATTACTCGGGTTTGTTTGATGCGAGGAAAAATTTGGTGACGGCTTATCAGGAATAAAAAGAACAACAAAACGTCCGCCCAGCATTCTAGAGGTTGTCTAGTTTTATAAGCTAATAATTTTACATTCGATATTAGTCTTATCCAATAATTTTATTCGGCTTGGAAAATGACTACGTAACCTGAACACTGCAATGCTGAATTCGGAAAGCTTTACGTACAATTTTAAAATTGAAATGCCAAGTTTGTCCCACATTTTGCGACGTGATCACGTACGACGTGATAAACCTGAATACTGTATTATGGTACGCAAACAATTTTGTTTTGTAGTTTAAATTTTGTTGCTATAAGCGTTAGTTTTCCATGTAGATTTATATTTTCAAGTCTTCAACGGACATTCCGGATAACACAATTAGAGAAACTGGGTGCCTTTCCAGCCACATTTATTCGAATACGCTACTCCATTACCTGTTGAGCCTAACCACTAATTCGGACTAAAAACCTGTTGTATGGTATTGAAATTCAGCCGCTTGATGGGCTACTGAAAATGCACATAATCAGATTACATATTCATACCACGATTTATGTTTCATAATGCACACAATTCTGTACCCCAATAGTGGTACAGAATTGTGTAGTATAGGATACTACTGTAGTGTATACCTATGATGAAATACGTGGCATCCAGAGTTCGTCTGATATTTGTATCAATTTTTTCAAGATCATTCAATCGGAAAAGGGCGGTTATAGTTGTTCTGTATGTTAGCGTTGTATAGCTATAATCGGTTTCAAAACGTGTTTCCGTCAGGTAACAAAACATTCCTCCAACTCCCACAGCCCCAAATAGTGAGGCTTGTGCACTTACATCAAGGTTGAATGAGTTCAGCTTGTCTGAAAATGACGAACACGTTTAAAAGTGAAATCCGTCGCTGGATTGTTGACGAACTCAGTTAAGTTGGATGGAAAGTTGCCTTCAATTCCTTTTACAAGAAAAAAAGTATCACTGACATGGTCATAAAAATGCCTAATATGTTCAAAGCATGTATATGTAAGTATTCTTGTACATTTGCAGATACTACGAAATAAACTCTAGTAAAACAAAATATCTGTAACAAGTTTTCCCGAATCATGAATGAACAGCGCGGCTAAACAACAATAACTTGACTGTACATAATTTTAACGTTCGGTAGCATAGTTTTAATATTAAGGTAGATAACTTGAAGCAGGTTGTGAAGTAAGAAGAATACTTGTGATTAACTTGAATCAACTTCTCTTTTATCAACGTACTGTTTAAGATTGTTATGCTTTGATTGTTAAGCGTTCGGCATATATGCATCCGTCCAGACGTTTAGCAACTTTCACTTCTTTTATCCCACTCATCACTTGCTTTATCCATTCGCAATTTCTTTTCATTGGTCTGTAAATATGGTGTACTCTTGCTAATTCGCTCACATTTGTAGTTATACAGATTGCACTGACAATTAAATGTATCGATTACAGTATGCGCTAGAAAGTAACCTGCACATAGTAAACACTCCTCTTATATCAGCGCTCCTTTGTACTGTATTTATTTCTTTGAATTGAAGTTCCGTAATGTGCACTTAATATTCCAGATTACGCATGTTTCAATCGAAAGCAAACATTAAGAAGGATTAATTTAGCATTAAAATATCCAGTATTTAAAGTGAGCACAGTAAACTTCTCCTTCATTTAGTAGCTTTTTCTTTTACAATGAATAAGTTCCAAGCTGATTGTCCATCCATTAAGTTGCGCAGAATGTTGAAGACAACATTGTCTCGTGGTACAGTAAAACCTGTATATAGTTGCCGTTCATATAGTGGATTCCTGTTTATAGTGGACACACCTCCTATCCTTTAACATAGGAAACTCCCTCTATATAGTGGTTTTCTATATAGTGGAAACCTGCTCATAGTGGACTAATAATCATACCCCTTCAGTTAAAATGCAGCTTGAAGTACCTGTATATAGTGGTCACCCAGTCAGAACGAAGGAACACAACTCGCGCGAACCCGAACCAATAACACGGCTGCTTGAATTTAAATCAATTACAGGCATTTGGACTACGTTTTTATTTCGTAACAGAGGTTTCGTAATGTATGTATCTGTACTAAATCAAATGCTTATTTATTATATCCATTGTATCTAAGTAATTTGTTTCTTATTAGTGCATTATTAGATTATTGTTGGGTTCGTTCTGGTATACGTATATGTGTATGTATTTATATAGTGACTCCTGACCACTATATACTTATGTAGTGGTCCCTGTCTATAGTGGACAAATTTTGGCGTCCCTAGGAAAACCACTATATACAGGTTTTTCTGTACATAGATTGGAACTTATACATTGTTAAAGATAGAACCAATGAGATGACGACAAATAGCCTGTACTTACTGTATTGACACATTTCGGGAAGTTGTATGAATTTTGAGTCACATTTGGCAGACACGAAAATTTTAATACGAGACATCCAATAAAAGCGTTCTATTATTTGTTGATGCAATTGAGTTTACCTGAAATTTTGGCAAATTTGTGCTATATTTGACCTCGTACACTTCTGCGTTCTATTCTAAACAGCATGGAACTTATTGCCATTATGACATAAGCATCTGCAAAAGTGAATCTGTCTTTAATTTGTTCTATCTCGGCTGTGTGACGATCTGAAAAAATAAAAGTGGTGCAAGGGAAATTATTCCAGAAGTTTTAAAATTAATATATTTAAATAAAGTATGGGTTGAAACATAAAAGTCAGGGTTGCTCAATGGGTCAGTATAGGAGTGTGCTCTTGATGGCCACCACATTGTTGACTCCGCCAACACTTATACGTGAGTGTTTGCTTTTTGTAGAAAATAGACGGCAGTGTATAATTTCTGGTGAATTATTGAGTGTTGTAGATTTAAGATTGTAAGATTTTGTTGTAAGAGGAGTATACACTCTCCCACCACTCACACAATTCGTGCTTACGAATAGCTTTATAAAAGGTGTAAAATTCTCCAGTCTTTGTATGATTATGCGCCTAATGCACTTAGTCTTTTAATAACGACATTAATAAATCTTCCAAAAAGTGACGTTGAAAGGGAATGACGTTGTAGATTGACATAAAAGAAATAACGACTTAATTTCAAAATTTGTTTTTTTAGTTAAATAGGAGTCATGTCTCTTTTAATAATATTAATTTTCAAAATTTGTAACGCTACATACAATCAGCAGTACTACAAGTATTGAAAGTCAGGATTGAATAAAGGGTTCTCTGAATTTCAATAAGATACTTCTCAGATCATTATCATTACCATAAATATCAGTGTTTAAGGGATGTGAAAATAAATCTAAACGTTTACTGTAGCTGGCAATACTGTTTAACTACCCAACCTTTGGAATATGTTAACGAATAGAGCGATATCCTGGAGATTCCCCTAAAGGAATCTCACCAGGATAGGTGTGATTATTATTCCTATCACATGTATGGCAATTATTTCAGGTGGATGTAAAAACACGCGGGAGGCAAGTAGAAATTGAATTTTATCAAGTGCTCTCAATTGCATGTACCTCTATTAGGTGCACGTAAATACACTGACGGTTTAGATAAAGGAGAAAACGTCTACAACCTAATTTGTTAAAACCGCCTCTTCTAAAGTTTGGTAGTTATTTATTTAGATGACACGGTTGTTGGAATTGTATCAGCGGCTTTTGTATTATAGGTGCAAGCGTTTCTGCATACGTCCCATTATTCTACAGTCGCATTATTTACAGGGGGAAAGTAACTAGTACTATCCCGCCTGAGCCAACTATAGGGAGAAATTATTTAATTTCACTGTTTCTTCTTTTTATACAGAAATAAAGATGGATCGTTTTCTCTTCCTGTAGTGCCTCGTTGTGCGAGGGATGGTATATAAACTATACGCACTCTCATCATCATTCGGAAACACGTTACGGATTGTCCTCTTCCCTCACCTCGGGAGATGCTAATTTTATAATATACACCCTCCTTTGCCCTCGTTATTTTATATTACTCATAAATAAACCTTACTACGACTTAATACAATCCATGTGCTTTCACATATATTTTTAAGGTACACTTGTTTACATGTACAAATGTTTTTCGTCCATTTGGTTTAGGCACAAGTTCAAGTATCTAGGATATAACTCATCAAGTATGGAATACGTTTTTTTTACATACATGAATACATTTTGCAATGAACATTTGGAAGCCAACTTTTTGATTTTCACGATCTTGCAGCTTTAGTCATGTTAAGGTTCCTTAAGAGTTGAACCCGTACATATAAATACTTTGTAGTTTTAATGACGGCTATATATAGTATATATACGCTTTCAGCGCCACCAGTAGTTTGTTTTTATCGTTTTATTTATCAAGTTCAGATTAACCAGTTTGACGTTCAATTCAGCTCATGTTCAATAATAAGCTATTTACTTTTGAAATCAAATGAATAATTTATTGGTTATCAAAAACCTGTTTTTGCAGCAAAAGGATTCTTCGTGAATGCTTACAAATGATGAAGGGTAGTACAAATCTCGGTTTTGGCATTGTAGAAATAATAAATTCATGGTCTGATTTACGTTTATTTTCTGTATTTGTTTGCTGTATTCTTAGGTAATCGAAATACAGAATATAAGTTTGAGCCAGCTCCAGTAATTATTATTGCAGGATAATTTAGCTGCCCCGTTTCGGAAAACTTGTCTTGATAAAAAGTGGTTGTTATCGAAAAATACTTCGAGGTGGGATTTTGCGGGAAATTTAAAACTTAATAAAATACATTGTACAACGAAAACCAAATAACGAAAATTATAGTTTCTGTAGTCAAAGTCGGATTTCCACGATGAACCGTTCAGTACAAATGATAAAAGAAGAGCATAAGCATCAGAGCTACGTTCAAGTCAAGTTATTTTAGATAACGTGACTTGAACTTGACTTGAACTTGAAAAATTGTCTAAACGAGGTATCCGTACTTGTACTTGAGGAATCAAGTTTCTCAAGCAACTTGAGTATTCAAGCACACTATTTTTAAGTTCATTTTGTAGAACTTGACCTTAATTGGAACTTGACGTTCAAGTTGGGCACATAACTTGAATTGAAGGTGAACTTGAACTTAATTATTCAAGTATTTTTTCGTAAATAAATAAACCATACTAGAAATTTCGTCCAAAGTTATTATAGCTGATAATGGTTAGGCCGTACTTAGAATAAACCAATCATATTATTGGCCTGTTCACATTATGTTTCACTCGTTTGGTGAGTTTAACCATCAGTTATAATCATGAATATTTGCGGTCGTTAATTTTGCGTAACCAATATTTATTTATAAGATTGTTCGTTGTTCATCTGCGCCATCATGTTTAATATCATTCTTACAGGGAGTAATAAATTGCTCCTAATCTTCTTCTTAGCTTCAGAACAGGTGAACTAAACAATCTCATCATTTTTATAATGGACCAATAACCCCGAGTATCAAGAACATCCTTTTAAAACAATAAGTTGGAACTTTTAATTATTCAAAGTATGGAAACAGGACACAAGAATTATTCGCGATCTCGACCACTGGGCTCCGTAAATGCCACTTTAATGTCGATGGAATAAAAACAAACTCGAAGATGTTATTATTATGACGATTCGCATTAAATATTATTTTTAGTGGGATGCAAAGATGCCACTAATTCCGCAATGCTTACATTGTTATATTCAAGTTTTATTCAAGTACTTCCATTCAGTGTACTTGAACTTGACTTGATTTTGCTATCAAGGAATTAACTTGAACTTGATCGAACTTGAACTTGAAAATTTAAGTTAAAATTATAATTTCACTTGAACTTGATGTTCAAGTTTCAAGTTACAAAATTGTCTGCACTTGACTTGAACTTGATACGCACTTGAACTTTTCAAGTTATACTTGAACTTGAACGCAGCCCTGATAAGCATACAAAACCCGAGGAGCTCGTGGTAGTTGCAGATTGGAATGTTATGGTGACGTTAATGCGTCCAATACAATATCGGTAACTACACGTTCTATTATGTCGGGAAGTTTAACTTAATTCTGTTCATTGATTAACTATACTTCTTATCGTTAATTATTCAAGTTCATTAAAAGTGAGAAATAATTCAGTTCACTTTTAGGCATTTATTCTGTCAATAATTTTACGTTTTCTGAATATTTTTGAAAAGTTCAGTTCACGAACTTGTTCAATGAACAAACTTTTTGCAAACCTGGTAGAGAGGATACTTAAGGACATTGCCTACTCGTATAATGGTTAGATTAAACCTTACAGAGTATTTACATTCTGTTGTTTTATTAATGAACATGGAACGCCAGAAAAGTTTACATTCGATTCCTCGTAAATTTTATCCTTAATAATTTGAATTAAGCACAATGAAAACTATTAATAAATAATTATTTATCCAACTTTTGTTTTTTACATTTTAGTAAATTTTCATTTTCGTTTTTTAAAACCAGTTTATTTCAATACTTCTGAAAATCTGTATAAAGCAATACTTACATGGCATGTTAAAATATACAATTATTCTTCAATGATTTAATTATTAAGGATTTTTTGCCAAAATTTTGCATTTATCAAATGTATACTGTATACTAACCTTTCCTGTATTAGTAACAACTAGTGATTAATATTACAGTAAATATTTTTATTTCGATCAAGTAAATTCTATTATCCCATTCCCAGATGTGTGAGAAATGTAAACATTAGATACGACTAATTAATATCACTCTTATAACTATTCAATAATATTATACTAATCAACTCAGGGTTTTAATAACACTACTTGCTTTTACGAGTTTGCATTTGTATCTTCTTACAATAATATTCTTGTGGCAGTTCTAAAACCTGCTCATATTAAATGCTCTAACGCTCATATTCGGTAACAAATAAAATGCAAAAATTGCTATGAACGACCGTAAGTCCCAATACTATTTTTGCTCTCATTACTTTCGCAATTCCAATATCCTGGGACGTTTTATGCATACATCGGTGGAATCAATTTCCACTCCATAACAAATCCTCAGAATCTTATACACCAGGAAAGCTACACCATTTCTCGAGCTAGATCTTGCAATTCTTCCAGAAATAAAGATCCTAAAGTGCGGGCTACTTCTTCAGATCCAAAAAGATTCTTGTCGGTGTTAAAACAAAATACTTGCTGATTATTTGTTCCTGAACCCACTATCGTCATACCTATAGAACAATGTATACAATTGTATGTACCTATATTTCCGCCATGTCATAAACAAATCTGTGGGGGCTATTCTTGGACCAGCCATTTTTATAATTTTATTCAGGATCCCCACTCACCCATATTGTACGTTCCCACATTAGCCATCATTTGTGTCACCTCCAAGCCATCGAAATAATCTGCCGTGGCTGTGGCGGGGAAATTTGTAACTGCATAACTCATCCCACCAGAACTCATCCCATTCAGAATACTTTCCTTCACTTTTATGGGATAAAGAGCGTTCAGTTCCACGAGTGCCAATGTCCCCATGCCGGCTGTAGAACGTGAAAGGTCCTTCAGTGTTTTCTGTATTTTGTACAATCGGTCGACAGAGGTCGGAGCGTCGCATGAGAATTTTACCGGCATAGCGTTACTAAAATCCAGTAAGAATGGGTTCAAAGTTAATACATAATTATACATAGATATAGCTTCTTTAAAATTTATTATCTGCAAAACAACTCTTAAAATCTTGTTGTGCATTGTACTTGTGAATTGGAAAACTTACGAATGAAACACCATGCCTCCCGGGTGTTTCGGCATTGGTAGGATCAATTGACATAACGAATTTTTCGGCACCGCCATCTTGGCAGATCTCAGTCCTCGGGCAATGACTCCCTGAATGGCGCATTGTACCACGGCGGCGTAGCTAACTTTGTAATGATTTTTGATCTCCTTCACCAAACTCACGGGGACAGACGGACTGACACTGCAAATAACTTCTTTGGATAACTCCCTATTGAAAACGTGCTTGGCAGAGAGAACGCCTATTAACTGTTCAACAAAATCATACGGAACTCGGAAAACCAAGCCAATTTTTTCCAAGAAAGAGAATTTTCGTTGATTTATTTTCATATTTGGCATGGATGCTTTAAGCTCGAACAATAGCTTTAATAAATTCAAAATGCTGTAACCGTCGCATAGAACGTGATTAATTTTGATAACCAGGCAGGTCTTTGGTTCTACAGAGACAGAATTGTCCTGAATAAAATCATTAATCACTAAAATCTCCCATGGACTCTGATCTTCCTGCCAAGGAGAATCGACCAGTTTCCCAAATACTTGTACTAGATCGATCTGTTGACAAGGACATGGGATGCCCAATTCCCCTGTGTAATCATATTCCCTCACGTGCTTATCTATGCTGAAATTCCGGTCAGTCTTCCAAAATGCAAAGCCCAGGAAGCTGGTCCAGTACTGTCGGAGTCTCAAGTAAATTAAACGATTTTTGTGATCTACTTGGTTGAGGACCCTTTCCTTGAAGAGCTGTCGAATTCTCTCGACGGTTAGTTGACCATTGATGACAAACAGCAGGATGATGTTGAGAGAATTGTGTGGCACATTGGGGGGATACACAGCACAAATAGCGTTTTGTTTTATAACGAAGGAGTTCAAATCTGGACGGGATGTTTTTGCCAGGATCCATACCAAAGAGCGGAATAAAAAGAAACCTAGCCATGTTGGCACTTGAGCAGTGAGGAATGTGAGAAAAATTAAGGTGGCTAAAATTATAGCTAGTTTTTTTAAAATGTTCTTCAAAAGGGATAGAACCATCTTGGATGGTTCTGTAGGCGGATTAGGAGGAAACAATTGTAATTATTTTGTTATCCCTGGTTGTTATCACGTTCCAAGTCGGATTTGAAGTAAGGGTCTTACTTTGCATTTCTGAGTCTTAAATTAGTGCGAATATCATAAGAAAATAGCCGCTGGTCAACAACATCAACTGCAAACCAGTGACTTTAAATGTATTTTCCTGAGTAATTTATGTATTTATAGCTACTGCAGCATTGGCTCTCCAGGTTTCACGGAAGGCCGCTTCTTAAGAAAAGGTGAGAAACAAACAGGGAGTGAGTGTAATGTACGGTAATAGCCAGTCTAACATGATTCCAGCCTTTGTATATGCTAAGCATGTAAGCTGTTGATTCTGATTGGCCGTTTTATGTGTGTACAAATTCTGCCACGTATATACATATGTATGCATGATATTTCAGACGTCACAGTCTGCTGGCTGGCATCTGGGAATTTAACCCAAGTTCTATCAACAATATTTTCGAACCCAAAAACCCATTATTGTATTTACTGATCGAAAATGACAAAAATTGAAAACTGCAAAAATCTTTTACAAAAAATTCTCCTACAAGGATACAAAAGACAAGAATTTTCAGCTTTGCTGAACGTTTTTGCAATGTAGAATCAAATTCAATTTTTTTTATATGATGCCAGTTTATACAACTTAAGTTTATAGGAGGTTACAGGCTTTACATTTAGTGTTAAAGAGCATTGAATATACAAGAGCTTGTCACACCCAAATGATTGTAATATTCCAATATCTATTTGTAATAATATATGTGCATAAAATTGAGCACTCCTTGTTATTACTAACGCTACTAATTTAACTATATTTAATTATGCACTTACAAAAAGAGGGATCTTTGTGGAGACGCTGAACTTAAAACTATTTTTATCAATTAAAATTAATTACACAGGCATATCAATTGCCTCCATGTGAGCTACAGCGTAAAAGTCTAGTTTGAAGTATCGAGGGGTGAAAATAGAAAAACTGGAATAATTCAAGCATGAAAATTATTTTTTATTAAAAGTATGTAGCAATAATTTTGCTATCTTTTATCTTTCACTTCCAAGAAATCTACTCAACGGAAAACTTGAATTGTGGGAAAGGTACGTTTTGATGGAAGGGAATGCGTTCAAATCTTCTTGTGCGGGTTGCTGTTAGATCAGACAAGAATTTCATAGCTAATCCAATCAAGTGTTGCAGACATTCAGTACCAGCAGGATAGCTTTCTCATAACACAGTCGAACTTATACTGTAGCAAGTAAACGTGTCCAGTCTTCTAGGGCTAGCCATCCAAGAAGCCAAGAAGATTTCATTAAAGGGGGCAGACTGATTTTTCAGACCATTGAAGGAATATGGAAGTTAGGCTCAACTTTTCAGTTGATGAAGGAAGGGTGAATTCATTTAAAAATGTAAGGCAGGTTCAGAGAAGAGCTTCGTTCATGATAGGGAATGAATTTTGAATTGGAAATTAAAAAGATCGTAGAATTGACCTTTGAAGGCTTGAAGGAAAGTCAATTCATTTGGACATTTCTGGTTGCAAGTAATTACCAACATTTGAGTTCAAGCCGGAGGGGAAATCCAGTTTATATTATTATAGCATATGTATTATTACGTAGCTATGAATACATTTAATATTAGAGTTGTGACATTTTACAATGCAGGAATACATGTGTTCTAATGTTGTCATTATATTGAATATTTTCCGTGTCGCAGCTTGCACACTTGAGCTTTGCACAGTCAAGAGTCGACTGACAATGAGCCATGCTTCATTATTGCAGTGAACATAATAATGTAACGTTTATAGCTTTAATCTTCCAAGAAACTTGTTCTACAAGTCTCAAATCGGTATTCGTCAGTATTGGAGGTCCCCAGAACTCCCATTTATTACTTGATTGCCTTGAAAAACATCACTGTAGACCTCAATCCTGCGCAAGTTATAATAACCTTTGCGAAGCAAGTATCGTGGAAATTCTTGGAAAATTTAGTTCGTGATGTTAATTCCGTCTAAGCTGCATTTTTATGCAGTACCGAAGGCTGACAACCCACCAAATACATTGAAGGGTAAGAATATTAAGTGGGTAATCAAACATCTGGAAATAGCTCAAAGAAATAACTTGTAACTTTAATTGGGTACACGCCAACTAAATTCTTCCTGCTCTCTAGCGATTTTTTTTTCCGACGATGAACCTCATCCAGATGTTCAGTTTTATTGCATACACATCTAGCTGCATTTCCAGGAATTTTGCTCGTTGTCGAATGTAATCAGATAAACACCCACGTTGCTTCTTGTTGGATTCTTCAACTCTGTGGGATCATATTGGAAAATCGATCGTGTGTAAATATTTGTGGTGGAGCTTCCAGATCATTTGTTGTTAAGGCTGAGTATTGATTGAGTATTATATTATTAGCATATTGTGATTTGAAGTAGATACAATATGCTCATATTGATGTGGAAACTTCAGCACATACACATGTATCATGTACAACTGATTGTGAGTATAGGTGTCTTTTGGAACAGGGGGTGGAGAGTACTGCGAGATCGATCTGTAATAATTACACCCTGTACTGATCTAATTATACAAATCTAATATTATTTTTTCCCGTTATTGCAGGTACCCCCAAAAAATTGTAACAACGAATAATACTCTGAATGAATGCGTTTTGAGCACTGCAATTTAGATAGCTATGGGCAGCTCCCAGGTATAAAAAAGCGCCAACATTTTCAAGAAATTTAAATTCACGATTGAACATTGAAATCTTTCCCGGCTCTTTTACTGAACTTACTATTAAGATTGCGAAATAGTAATTATTGAAGTTGTCATAAAAATCGCGCTTATTATCCAAATGCTCTGGCAGGCTTGAAGTTCTTGGCCCCGCCATACCAAGGAGGAATCAAACCATCTGGAAATTGTCTGTGAAGTACCGACCGCCATTTTGCTTTATTGGTTCCATAGATTTCTTAAACTTTTCTAGGAGATGTCCCAGAATTTGCCGGCTACTATTTATAAGCACATCCACTGCAAAACTTGCTACAAAATGAAACATTTTGGGTTGAGTCTTTCAAACAAATTAATTCAAGCCATTTGAAAAGAAAATGTTTCTCAAGAATAAGGAAGCTGCCAAAAATAACATACCATTAATGCCGAACACATTTTGTAGGCAAGCGTCGAGGACAAGGACATATCGCCGCATTATATTTTGCATATATGTCATTGCTGTATAAAAATTAATTCCAATTAATTAATTCCAAGACACACGAGCTCAAATAGTTAGTCGTAAATATACATTTATAAACGTGTACGCTATACATTATTGTATGTGTCTGTAGCAGAGGTGACCATTCAATTTTCCACTACACTCACTACTCTAAAAACTTATTTAGGGTAAATGCCACTAGTTACCACTACACTACCACACAAGAATGATCTTTGACAAATACTCTATTAATACTATATTTTATCGATAATCAAGACTACCACTACACTACTGTCCAGTAGAGTTTTACTTTCAGAGAGCACCTTCACTCTACTCTACCACTACTTGCCGGGAGCTAAAAACTAGCGTTACTCTACACTACAACTATCACACTACTCTACACAGTAAAAAAGCCACACTATACAATGTACTACCTGTTCACTGAATAGCCGTGCAATTTAATCTCAGCCTAAAATCATATAATTTTAATATAAGCCTAAAAAGGCTCCTAATTTCTAAATATATGCTATAAATATGATTCCTAGCGAAAAAATCCCGTTTCATCGTATGTAAACACAGTTTATCCTCTGTCGATGAAGCTAGACGTTTATGCTAAATTAGAGGCGTGCAGGACCGATCTTTACAAGTATCAATTGTAGGTTCGGCATTTTGAAAAACTAGTTTATTGTTTTAGAAAACATTCACATGTGTGTATAACTCAAGTACATACATGAGAACGAGAACCACTGACTATACCTTATAAAAATGTTACAAGTTGACACAAGAAATAATTACAATTGTCAATGGAGTGTCCGTTGCCATTATATGTACGAAATCTGCCATAATCTGGATTTGGCTTGAATTTCAGAACTGTTAATTACCGGAGGATTAAAGCACTAATAAATAGAGATCAATACTAAGATTTTGCTTTTGCAAGTTCAACTGCTGCTAAAAATGATCACAAAGTAAAATGGACAATGCTCCAATGCAAATACAAGATGTTACTACATATATCCATCCAGGCAATCGCGCAATAATACTTCGAGTATTGAAACTCGGTGTAACGGTGTAATACATAGAAAGTTATGAAAAGACATAATCACACGTTCCATGTTTAAGTATAGTGCTTACTCGGGTAGCACTACTTTTTATGGGACTTTGAGTATGCATGTAAACTACTTCTAAACTACATCCAAACTATCGTCGGTTCCACTATTCTACACTACATTTTAGGAACAATATGTGAACGGGCACTAGTAGTTACTACTATTTACTTGCCTGCTCATGTCTCCTTCGTCCTACACTACCAATAAATATTATTTTATTTCATTTTCAACAACTACTCTACTTTTTGCCACTATTCCACTACCACTACTAAAAAGTAGAGTAGTGTGGCCATCTCTGGTCTGTAGGAACAAACATGTGCATCTCTATGGAATTACATATAAACATTAACTCCTACATACTTACTTACTTGGAAAGTGTATAGTTTCAGACATGCAAAATCCTTCAAAATCAAATTTAGCAACAAACTCACTCACATCATCGGATCCATTGCGGAAAAACTGAAATAAAAATTAGCCATTAACCACATGACAAGCATTGTTTGACAATATTTTCGAGGCAGTGTCGCAACAGTGCAAATGTATTTCCAGCTATAATAGCTCCTTCTAATCCTTGTTCTATCTACAGGGAACTTTCGGAAATAAATTACACGGTAATTACCTTTAAAAAATCGCTGGCAAAGTAAAATCTATTAATAAAAACTTACCGGACAATTTTTTTTTAAATCTATGTAGATAAAAGACGATTATTATTTGCGCCGATCTGCCCTCTAACGGAATGTATATTATTTTACCTCTGTAAAACCTTATTGATCATTTTATGCAGATATCCTTCAAGCAACTCCATGTCCTCTCCACCTTCCTCCACTACTCTTCGAACATTCACTTTTCCAAACTACTTTGGAAAAACTACGTTTGGTTACAGCACTGAAGAATTTGAGGAGAGGAGAATTTTAATGACTGAACTTTGACACATAAGAGTGGGATTTCTATTAGGAAAAACAAAATGGAATTGAACTTATTGCAATACTTTTTTATACTTAACGTCAGATCAATTCTCAAAATTTGTATTGTTGAGGTTACTTGCTCACTATTTTTTAATTACAAGCCTTAACATCCATACATTTGATCTTTATATCCCCTAAAAATATCATTAGGAAGTAAGGATTGATTTGTAGGAACCATGGACTTTAGTAACAATAGCAAGTGAAAAGTGTTGCGCTAATATGAATTCCTTTCATTTTTCCTATTTTAAATAATCAGTGCGTCCAGTATGAGGCTTGAGTTACATTTGAGATATATACAAATTATAATAACATTAAAAATCATATTTGATCCACTGAGGGGTGAAGCACCATACAGTGATTCAACAGCAAGATTTAATAACAATGTTGGTTGGTATTAAAGGTCTTCATCGGATCGGATTGATCCGAACGGATTCGGATCGGATTCGGATAGGATTGAAAACACAATTAATCCTATCCATCAAACATATGGCGGACCGGATGCATCATTTGAATCCTTGTATTTATTTCGGATAGGATTTGATGCAGTAATGAATGAATCCGACCGGATAGGATGAGCATGTTCTGTGTTTTCGGATGATCCGGCGGATATCCGCGGATATCCGTCTTTTAGACGAGCCCTCTCGTGAGGAATAATGCTATCATATTGTCACGCATTTTATAGTACAGAGATTCTTGGATTTGAAATAAAGGTGAGGCCAGGAAGCGGGTCACGTACTCTTCTCAGCAGCATAATTCACAATGTCTTCAACTAGTGCTTTATATTTATGGATTCTGTCGTCATGCGTTTGGTTGTATGTTGCCTTTTCAAAACATTTATATAAGATTAAAATTCATGTGGTATGCCTTGTTTACAGTCGGTGATTTTTTTCATTTCACTCGATAGTTCTAGCAATTTCACCAATAGCTCTGTTTATAGTCACATTCATGCAAATGTCTTTCTCGAGTTTCACGCCACTTTTATTTCACTGAATTTCACGAATTTTCCCAATTTATAATTCAAACTTACATGCAAATTTTCCAAGTTTTACGTTTCCCTTTAAGTTGAAACAGTTTAAACTTTTCGGAAATCGAAAATGGAATTACACTGTGAAACTATAAAGTGAGTGGAATTTAAATTAAAATTGTGGCCCGAATTATTGGAATTAAATATTTAATCCACGAAATATTGAACGTTGCCATTATTATATTCTTTCAATTTAAATTCCTCATTATGAAAATGACTTCCTCTTTGACTTTATAGTTATCTTGGGGAAAAATGTAAAAATTGTTACCCGATTATTAGGACGCAAGCTACAACTGAGCGAAATAATTCTGCCATTAAAATTTCCAGGAAAATAAAGCGAAATGAAAAGGAACTGAAATATTTTCTGGACCAGGCATTACAGATACTGTAATAATTACTCCGCGTTTTCTCCTGCGGAATTTTCTTTCACTTGGCATTTCAGAATTATAGTGAAAATATTACCCTGTAGTTAAAAATGCAGCATAATAATCTCCGGCGGAATTTTCTCCGCGTAAGAATCTCTGCGTAATAATCTCCACCCGGACGTAAATAACTCCCGCGGAGTTTTCGCGGCGTACAAATCTCGGAGTAAAAATCCCCAGCGGAGTTTTCTCCGAACACGGGAGAATTTAATATTTGGAGTTACTAACTTGTGTTGTCTACTAAATGGAAATGATTATGACCACTCTGCATATCAAATTCTTTGTTTTCAATTTAAAGACGTATATAACTATACTAGGGATATTATTAAATAATTATAGCAGAGGTAAATTATAGGCGGCCCGATGTAGCATTCCGCAGGATTTACCATGTTAACAAGGAATCAGAAACAACATGCAACAACGAATTCGAAGCGAGATGTCCGCGTGTTAGTTTGATACATTTTAGGTGCATTGCCCAATGTGCAATTCCACGAATATTCTCCCAGTGCTTCTGAAGACTATATACCTACTTAAAGCTATCCTGCCATTTAGTAATAGTAACTTGTAAATATTTTAGACCGCAGGCACATAACTACTATAGAGACTAGAGGTTATCCTATTTAAATGCGCATAATAATATTTATATGTACATATTCAATCAAACAAATTCCTTTTGTGCTGACTGAGTAATTGCACGTACCATTAATGATTGTAACAAAATGTATGCTTGAATGTGCATATATATCCAGTATCCATGCATTATCCACATCCGGCACACGGGACCACAGTGTGAGAACACAACTTTCCTGACAACTTTTCTATCACATTTGAATTAGTTACGCACAAACTTGGAATTCCAAGAATTATTGGAACAGCTTCCTACTTTCCCGATTGACTTACGAAAAATCAGCAATCGTTTCTGTTTCTGTACGCCAAAAATGAAATCTCCAGTAACTTTAAAACTAAATACACAACGATGCAACATTTTCAGGAGCTACTTATTTCAAATGTAAATGGCTATATCGCATCACACATGCGTATGCGATATTTAAATTTACCAGAGCATTAAGATTGAACAACTATGTTTGTTGTAAATTAAATAATTACAAGTATGCAATGTGCTTTAAACTTTAAATATTTATTTATTTATCTTGAGAAGGTTTACAGAGTCAGGAAAAAAGGGACATGTGAATGTGTGCAATGTGAATTAATGACCAGTGACAAAGATGGTACATATTTTAGGAAATGGAAGCCGAATCACATGTACGTATTTCTATTTTCGTTGTAATATTCACAGATTAACACTGTACAGACCAAGAAAACACAACTACATCCAGGCCCACCACCAGCTAGAGACATTTAGCATTGCATGTACATTACATGTACGCTAGGGTCCATTATATATTGTAGCTATATGAGCTTTTATGGCAAAACGAAAAATACCCCATTTTAACTAACACAGTTGTATTTCTGAAGGCAAGAATACCGTTTAAATTTAAATAACATGATAACATCCCTTTTTTATGCCCTATGGGGTGTCAGTTGTGGCTCATCCATCTCTGATAAGAATGCGACCCATCAAATATCTAATAATAATAAATGTAGTTTTTAGACAAAATTTTACCGGATGTGTTATGATTTGTCTTTATGACCTGTATTCAAATTTGAGGTCAGACAGAGAGAAAACTTGAAGCAAAGTATATACATTCTTTCAGGATTTCAAACTCTTCATTGTTTCATTCCCGTGCATTTTTTCAGAGATATTTTGACTCTGATTTTTCATGATAATTTTGGAAATTTCATGGGATTGTCTTCCCAGCGGTTACGCACAGAATCGGGGGACCTGCGGTTCAAAGTATGGAGAAAGTTTGAGAGCAATTCCATTTCGAAAACCAGAAGTGGCAAGAGGCGGAGTTGAAAAAGTTGACAAAATATAAAAAAATTTCAGTGGCAGCTTTTTAGAAAATTTTCTAGAAATCAAAAACATTTATATGAACGTGGAACTATAAATTTTACCAGGGGAACGAAATTAATCTGCTGAAAAAATTCAAGCGATAAAGAATATTTTGAGAAACAAATTGAATTGATACGAACAAGGAAACCATTTTTTTCCAACCTAAATTTTGAGTTTGGGTGCAACAAAAACTTTCAACCCAGTTTCAAAATATCTATGGAAACAAAATGCACGGGAATGAAGCATTAAAGAGTTTGAAATCCTGAAAGCATCTGGACTTTGCTTGAAGTTGCTTCCCATTCTTACCTCCAATTTGAACTCCGATCATGCAAACAAATTTAATAAAATCTGTAAATCGCTTGTTTTCTTTCAATAAAGTGGTGGGAATTATATGATTTCGATGGGTCTTTCTTTTTTATTGAGGAAGAGCAAGTGTAACCTGTGTCCCTTTATATGGGTAATGCTCAAATATTCAAAAAACAGAGAAATGTATTGCAGGTGAAGGTACCCTTGTAATAGTGAAATGAACAGCGGAGCCTAATGAACTGAAAACAAAAATATTATTTCAACCTGGATGCGAATTCAATTCTCATTTTTGAAGATTTGTGGCCAAGAAATGTGTTTATGACCCCAATGGTTAGTACTTATATACAGTGGTCTGACTAGAGCTTCCTTCGGGTTTCCGAAATCCCGACGTTCCGTGTTCGGAAACGGAACGGAACAATTTCGGGACATTATTTTTGGTTCCATCATTGAATCGGGACAAAACCGGAACATGAGCATTTGTACCGATAATATTGGGACCGGGACGGTTCAGAGCATCGGCACAAAAGACGTCACATCTAATTTATGTAATCGGAAAGCGGAATTGCTCTGTTCCGTACATACATGGGACCTATTCAAGAGTATTGAGTAATCTACTCAACTCATACTCGCACTCATGCTTGTGAGTAGCGAGTAGGAGTAAGAGTAGTATTCAATATTTCGTGCTACATACACACCACGTAAGTATGAGTTGCGAGGTTTCTGGTTTACACGAGTGAGTAGGAAATAAAATCGCTTCAAACACTACTCATCAGCCCCGGTTTTATCCTTGACAGGATGACGCCAAATCGATTGGAATCGGATTGCATCAAGGCTAATCGGCCAGTAATCAACATGTCACAACGTTGCGACCCTGGAGAATCACATTTTTAGAATTTTCATGGGAATCACATTATGTACATAATCATTCACTACAAGCATTTTGCATTACACACAGATGTGGGAATTATTGTGGGTCAAGTTTCTGGGTCAACGTCAGACTATCATGATGGTCTTAAACAAGCAAAATTTAAGATATTTTGAACGAGTGTTTAATGGAACATAAATGAAATTGTATTGTTTTGTTTTTATTATTAGCAGAACTATTTCTTAATACACGGCCAGAACAGCACGTTAAGAAATTAAGTATACGAGTGTTCGTAGTGAGTAGCTCACGAGTGAGAGTAGGAGTAGTTCAAATTTTGGGCCATCGCGGATGAGTAGAAGTTGGAGTAGCAATGCAAGGCTACTGAGTGAGTACGCGTGCCTTTGAGTACCGTGAGTGGTTCGTGAGTTCGATTATGAGTAGTAAAATAAGTATGAATTACAATATCTTCGTACGCTGCATGGTCAACTGCTACCTGGTAGAACTACAAAAACAACTTTATAATACTTTTCCGGTTTACGCGCACGTCTGTCTTTTCTTGATATGTACTGCGAATTACTTCGTTGATTGAATGGACAAGAGGTCTACACAAAACGGATGAGATAAGACCCAAAAATGCAAATGTACCAGTGACATTCTGGAAGACATTTGGCCAATTTACATGTCGGAACAAATTGCATAAAATCTATTACACATACTGTCAATACAAACAACACTATGACAAGTACCAAACAAATTTTGCAAATATCACGACTACCTTAATTTAGTTTTGTTTGCTAACTATATTGCTGCCGGATTTAGCCAACCACCAGGCAGACGTAATTTTTGTTATAAATAAAAAACACGCAAGGGTTACACCAGCAATGTAGTCTGCTATGATTCTCGCAATAACGATTTAAATTTGATCTTTGAGATTTCTTTTGTTACATTTGCATTAGTTTAAGTTGTTATATTTGTAGAGATGTAATTGTATGCCAAAAAGACTTAATTTATTTTGCCTAACCTTGAACGTCATCATTGTATTATTTCAGAAATGCTACGGCACCCATGGGTTTACAGATTCTTAAGCTCTCAAGACCAGAACAAGACATCATGACCACTTCAGCATATTCGTACATACAGATAAACAGTTTAAGCTTTGCTTGACAAGCGGCTTTTGCTGTTTCTACTCGATGTTGACAATTTATAGGCAAATGATTGGTTAAACTTAGTAAAAAATCATTTATTTAATGTTTCTACCAATGAAAATTCGAAAACCATTCTGCATCTTCAACAACGATGTGTTCGTTATATTACTTGTAATAACGAATTGCAATTGCACTTTAATATGTTTTTGTAGTTGCCTTCCCAACTGCAAGAAACTTAGGAACTAATTTCAAGTTCAACTTCGTTTATTCTTATAATGTAATTGCGCATTTTATCCATTGCCATTTACGACATTACTGGTACCTGCAGTATCAACTACAATTGAACGGTAAGTTTGGTAATTCCCGACCTTTGCACCGCCAGAAAGAGTAGCAAGGGCATATATGTTAGTTTGAAAGAATCAGCTCAAAGATTTGTCCTGTCCCCCGTTAAGGAATGGTGGAATCAATACAATATGGTTTGGATATCAGAAATCCTCGTAATCCTTGGATTATCATGACAGATATTTAACTCCTGGTACCTTTTACTCCATGTTGCAACTCTTTAATTCTACATGACGTTTCGTTAAATTTGATGTGCTAATGTGCTATTATAATCATAGAACAGTATCATAGTAAGGTACGTTTCCTGGACATACAATGTTTATCTGGTCAGTCCGTCTAACCAGACCATTTCATTGAGACCGTACATCTTTAGCAACAAATTATTTGAAGTTAATATTCCAAAAATCAGCAATAATATCTTGCTAATTTCTACTTTAATAAAGTCTAATAATAATCTGAAACCGAAGTTAAGAAATGAAATTTGATAATGCGGTGTTGTGCAATTATATCAGTGGATTTAATAAAACAATTCCGTTCACATTTTTTCAACCAACAGAATGCGCTCACTTGAATTAAAATCTGAAATAATTTAATCTAGTATATGTTGAATCCAACCGCCGATTTTATTCCTATAACGTTACATTGGATTTAAAATACTTATAAGTTATATTTTACATGAGAAAAGCTTAGAAAATGTTGTACAATCTAGTTTTGATGTGTTGATTTTTTCAAAACTAATGTAACTAAATCAGACGAATATAAAATAGCTTATAAAAACAAATAGACATGGATCGTTCTGATCTAACCAAAACATTCGGGTTAGCTTTCCGTATAAATCTGCTTATAAAGACTCTTTGCAATTTACTTTTTCGTTTAATCCTGACTAAATGGCTCACTCTGGTTATTTTAAGGCAAAGATCTCGACGAAAAATAAGAGACAAATATCCAGGTCCGGAGATGATTTGATACACCATAAAAAATGCTTTTCTTAACTGCAAATTTATGAAATTTCTTTACTAGACGAATAAGTAAAGCGTCAGTTAGTCTACTTTATCGTCTACTCTGTTGTTAGTCAGTGTAAGTATTTTATTTCATTCACTATAGTATTGTCAATGTTAGTTATATTGGTTCCTTTATTCACTCGAGTAATTACTAGTAAAAATTACAATTAATTCAAAATCAATGTGTGCACATGCAATATTGTATACAAGATTATCAAACAACTCGTCATTCATTCAATCATTTTCTTGTAGCAGTCCTCATGCGCTTACGCACTGGTGACAACGGGAATGATACGGGAGCTGGCTGGTGAAACCGTGCGCCTCTATGCCAGAACTCATTCATTCTCTCTTGGCGGTTTCTTACTTCTCTTTCTAGATTCTCCCAATCAACTGATGGGAATGACATAGGCAAGCGCCCTTTGAAACAATCTTCGTTCAATAATTTTGTATGTCTGATGTGTACTCGTCATCTGATGACAAGCGAATTTAAGCAATTGGAAGAACTAATTTTCGCTTAAATTTTCCAGTTGTTGAGCCCCACGGATTAGCGGCATAGACCCTGGTGATTCAACCGGACTTGTATTCCTAGATGCTGGGCTGTCAGTATCCCCACCAGCGTCTTGTGACTCTAAGTATAAAAAGTCCTGGTCGCACTCTTCTGTACTGCCTTATTCCTGCAAATTATGAAATTGGCATTGAAATACAACAATAAATGAATAAATGATTCATGCCGATGTCGGCTGTAACCAATGAATGTATGTCAAATAATTCAAAAATCTCACCGTATCTTCTCACGATGAAAAGCATTCGTAACATCTTTCGGGAAATATTTCTATGAGGATGTTTCAAGTGATGTAGCTTGAAACACGAAATGCGTATGCCACGATATTCGAACATGTTTTCTTTTATACCTGTAAGGTATTCAATACACTCATTTCACACAGCTCAAGACCTCTTGGATTTGTCACCGCGTTTATAAAAATGTACACAATTTCAATGGTTACCTAATAAATCTGCTGTTAACTGATCGCCTTATTTATATTAGTTTTTATGCATTGCTTATCTAATATTTATTTTACAGCTACAACACCATTTTTAATGACTGGTATTACAACATATTTGTTTTCATTTTTATAATAATAGATTAAACATATTGTTTAATGTACAATATACTTTGTACACATATTTCGTCTCCCAAATGAGTCCAACTATCGTGTGGCCTGTGTTCCGTGCTATTTTAAAGTATTTACAACATTGTAGTCCATGCTAACAAAATTATTCGTGATTAAATATCTTCTTGGATGATGACTAACAATGCGAGAGTCAGTGCTGTAACGCCTTGAGACGTCTTTATTATGTACATTAAATTGTTCAAAATAACAATCCATTTTTCATTGGAACAATTGAAAGACCGAACCCTTATGCTAAGATATTAGTTAACGCGATATGTTTATGCAGTAAAGGTTAATAGTTAGGAAATACTACTACGTTAACTGGCCGAAGTTCTGGAAATCCAGAATGGAGTAAAGTAAGTGTACGTGCAACGCCTGGAGTTACTGTTGCGTTAAGACGTTTTACGTGATACAGTGAGTGTAAGTATATGCGAACCATTCTTTGAAAGTGCAAGTTCTGTATGTTAGTTCAACTTTATTAATTAATATTACCTTCTATTTGATGCTTTGATGTGCTTCAATGCTTCAGTGTACTTGGTAAAAAACGGTATTACAGCTTGGAAATGTTATCTGAACGATTATTATTGTGACAAAAATCTTTGCACAACCTTGTATACAAACAACTCACGCTGAAATTTGAATGCCATGTTGTTAATACATTGCTCAACATCAGTATATATAGTATAGTACATTTACGGCAGTAATTATTATTATTTGCACGAAAACAATTTGCTCACCCTAGTTTATAGCTTTGGTTACATATGTTTTGAATTGGCTACTGGCTTCTTTTACGCTAAATTTGCTGTTACGAAGTTTTTCCGTTGGATGATTAAATCCAGGGCGCTCGGAGATGGTAATTTAAAAAAATCAAAATTATTAATAAAATTTAAACGGGCAACTGGCGTTAATTAAATTACTGCCATGAAATTAAAACGCATCGGTACTTAAGTCTTGTTTTCATCATAATCATCTTATAATATTTGATGCATTAGAATTGCTTAAAAATTAAAAAAATTGAGGCAAACATCAACGTATTTTGTAGTTTGTCATTGTCACTAAAACGTTTATCGTAACAGAGGCACCGATTTAATTAAATATAATATAAATATATATATATATATATATTTAAATATAATTCGTTGAGTGACCAATAGGTTCTCATGTAGAGAAACTATCTTCCCAATTTAAGCATTTAATTTTATGGCGCAGTTGTTTCTTAATTATGAATACAACCTTGAATTGATTTAATGAGATAGTTACCACCATTTACTTCAGTATAGTAACCAAATGTTACAAATTGTTTGTCAACAGGTGTTTTTACATCCACTTTGGAATAAACATACTCGGTTCGGTTAAAAGGCATTGTAATTTAAGCTCTTGTTCTTATTATATTGTAATTGTAGCTCAGGAATTTAGTTAATTTGTATAGTGGTTTAAATTTGCATACGCTAGACGGCTAGACTCCTTTGGAGTATATAATTCTTTCTTAATTATATTGTTTTTAATATAATTCCATACTCTGTACACTACACCCTGGCCGTCCTTTATCAAGCATTCAAAATAGTATATTGAACTGGCAAGTAATGTTATTTTAAATAACTTATTTCACGTCTCCTACTAGCTGGATAATTGATTACCGTGACGTACGTATTACAGTGAGCATTGTAATTTATGCTCTTGTTCTTATTATATTGTAATTGTAGCTCAGGAATTTAGTTAATTTGTATAGTGGTTTAAATTTGCATACGCTAGACTCCTTTGGAGTATATAATTCTTTCTTAATTATATTGTTTTTAATATAATTCCATACTCTGTACACTACACCCTGGCCGTCCTTTATCAAGCATTCAAAATAGTATATTGAACTGGCAAGTAATGTTATTTTACATAACTTAATTCACGTCTCCTACTAACTGGATAATTGATTACCGTGACGTACTGCAGCTTTTCGGATAATCATCGGGTTCATTATTTATTCGTCAGTGAAGAGGGTATCTAAATTCATCTATATGATTATTAGGATTTGATCTTCGAAAATAATATTAAAATACATTATATGAGAATTCGAACGTATTTGTTGTGTATTGATTTTTCTTCAGATGTCCGGCAATCTGGTCGGGTATCGGAGTGAATGTTGCCGATGATAATGTCTTCAAAAATAATTATTAAAATACTTTATATGGGAAATGAGACATAAGCGTTGTGTAGTATTTTCCATTCAGATATCTTGCCATCTGGTCGGGTATGGGAGTAAATGTTTTCGATATTAACGTAGTATCTAAACTTTTGTTAATTTCTAATGTTTACGACGGGAAATATGAAATTAGCAACATGGACAACAGAATCAGCCTGGGAAATCGACATTTAACTCGCCGGGATATTTACAGAAACAAACTCGACACCTGCAATTATGGCATTTGTAACCCCACTAGTAACGATTGAAGACACGTTTCTCCGCTGAAATAGCTATCAATCTAGCCTGGTCAACATGACAGCCCCGTTTTAGGTCAGGTTAGAAACCGTAAGGCTATGCGAGTATAAGTCAGGATGTTACACAAAAATTATGCCAAGTTAGAATTCATTCCCCATGAATTCCCGAAGTATTTTGCGTATAATTTCCATGTATAAAAATGATGATTTCGTAAACTTTCTAAAGCAGAACAGATTTGTTTATTTGCCGTAGTGTGCTTGTGCCAATACAGTGAGGTTATTGTGTTCTCGATATTTATTAGATGCAATTTATTCATAGGATACGACGGTGGGATTACGTTCGTTGGAATTTTGTACATGATAGATTAAATAACACTCCTGCGATCTTAGGAGGTTAGGTCATCCTTTTGGACCTTTGAACGTTTTCTTGTTTTTTATTCTGAGCATGTCAATTTGTTTATTACAGCAATATCACAACGAAAATTAAACCAGTTGATGAATGATTCAGCTATTAGTATTGTTGCTTATTTATGATTATAATTGACGCTAAATAAATTTAACTGGTACTTGAATAAGCAACTGAAACACGAGTACGAGTCGGTCCGGATTCAACCTTTACGGTATCGACAACTTGTTTCTTCAATGTTCAAGTACGAGTAATCCATCAATATATTTGCGTACTCAGTTGATTGAAATAGGTCGGTGTTTTTGTGTGTAAAACGTTTGCTTACTTATCGACGTTTCCCCCCGAAATCGCTGAATGCAATCATTATTCAAATTTTGCGTTCAGTTGAATGAGTTCACTATGAGTTGAAATGTGTCTTCGAGTTCGAATATAAAAAAATCAAAATAAGTTTGTAATACATAGACATGAAAAGCAAAACAATTATACAGATGACGCTGTGATGGATGTTCTTGTATCATACTTTGTGTAACTGCGAGAAGAGAAATGAAAAGGTTTGAATGAGTACATTCAAACCGTGTCGGATATACCGTTCTTTGTTGTTATATTAAACAATGGAAATATCTTGACAATGCATCTAAGAAAAATGTTTTGTTATTCTTTGTGGGAAGGTCCACCCTTGTCCGGAAACTACCAACTCTGTATGAAGACAAAGAAATCTTTTACCGTGCGTAAAGCCTAAACATATTTCAATGCATCTGTAATTCTTTCAATATTTTCATATATTATTATTCCGGATGCAAATTTACACATAAACCAGAGAAACGTTAGCCTAAAATGACTATAATGGAATTTACACCAGATGACATGTTCTATCTAACAATAGAAAACATCCTGATATTGTTTCGTAATACGTTAGTAATTTGGTACCAGACATAATTCGTGGAACTCTGGAATATAGCAAGAATATTGTGCTGGAAAACAGATGATCTACTTGAGATTCCTCACAACTGCTTAGTTATTAGTAGGCGGACTTGTCCGGGCGTTCGTCGGGCATCGGCTAACTTGAGGTTTTGTGATTAACCCTACCTTTAGGTGTGATACCATAGCATCGTGGTTTTCTGTTTATTTTTCCGTGTATTAAAATTCATTTTTTAAATCCGATGTTATTAAAACAAAAACGATCCAAGCCATTAGAGCTTATTATAATCCTTGGCAGGATTAAATGTCACAAAAACAAATATGTTTACAAAACTGTACACACAAACTTTTTTCGGCTTCACAGATAAGGTTTATACGTGGCGTAAACCATAATAGTCCTTATAGTTCTAGCCCACGCCAGGGGGTTCCAGATTCTGCCATCCAAAATTTCCTATCTTACGAAAAACATCAAACAGGAATCTGTGAAAGAAACAATTATTCATTAAAAATCCAAACAATGCATCGATTCGAGCAACTACGTTTACTATAACCGGAAAATGGAACTTGTTTGCGCCAGAAACAATTCTAAGTTATTAGTTGTTAGGAAGTAATTCATACGGCGTTTAGTGTGAGCCATCAATTGAACAACTCGTAAAGATACAAGGAAAACATCACGGTGTAAAACTTGCAACACCGTTTCCATATGACGCATTGGTGGAGCTTCTGCGTTATATATGAACAACCCTATGATGATACCTGCTTTGACTAATATTTTAAGTTGTATTATGCCAAAGTATTACGTAGTTTATAATTCGGCCTCTTAGTGGCGATTTCATGTCCTTGCAGTAACGATTTCATAGATTATAACTAATTGCAATTAACCTAACAGCATCTGAAGATCGAAAGTATAAACATGCACAACAACATAGAATAACCTATTTTTTGGTACTTGTATCATTTCGTTAAGTTTTCCTGCTATGGAAATATAGTAATTGCAAGCCTTGGCTCGGAGGATCACACTATTGTATAAGAAAGTTACACTTTCTAATCATTAGCTAAGATAAACAGTGCATGTTAAGTCACACAGGGGCAAATATGAACCATATTATAAAATAGCAGTCGTCATACACTGAAATGTTAATACCGCTACCATAAACCATTGTGTTCACTGTTCTCATCGTGACTAACAAATATGCATTACTAGTTCAATATATTTAAACTACGGAATGCTCATCTTATAGCAAACAATAATTAAAAATATGAGTTTTTTGTATAATATCTCACAGTTTACACGTTACCAGTTCTATAAACTCAGCAACGCTAAGCTTAAATCGGAATTACAATAACAAAACAGTTTTTCTTCGAATCATAGCTATCGGTTCACACAAGTTTAACTCTAAAAAACTGATATCAATTAAAAGCAAAATGTTCCTTTACTATAGATTATAGTTTGACAGTACTAACTCGGACACACTAGAATATTATTAAATATATTTAACGTGTAGAGTTGATCGTAACCTAGACTCATTAAGCGTACAAATTAATTAATTCATTGTTTACTTCACTCAATTTGCTCGTCAGTAGTTCTATATACTCTAGCACTGCAAAGCCTAATAAAAATGCAAGCCACAAATGCGCATTTGTTGTCAGTAAATATTAAACTGTTAATAACGGTTGCATTTTATCTGATACACCACTTGTGTCGGTCAAAATGACTACGCTAACATTTGGTAGCTCACTGTTTTTCTATGAAAACAGAAGATATTTAAACACTTGTTTTGTAAAGCATTTTGTACATAATTGTTGTTATAAGTAGTACGTATCAACCGGAGCACTCAGGATACAGAAGACGTCATTGGTCTTCACAGATCCATGTATTACATTTGAGACAACTGCTTGATTATTTTTTTGGTACCAACCCGCCATCAAAGTGACAACGGTCGTGCTTTATGTATGTTCTCATATTACGTCCTATGTATAGCTCCTTATCGAGTTCGAGTATACCGGCGAGTATCGAGTACGAGTGCGAGTTCGAGTCGAGTACGGTCCAATTTTTGTGAATACTCGATACTTGAAATGGGTTTCGAGTACGGGTAACGATTTTTCACATACTTACGAGTACGAGTATCAAACGAGTACGAGTCCAATAAAAATACTCATAAGGGTTATCGAGTTCGAGTTCAAGTACCACATGCTCAATATACGAGTACGCGTACACGTGCACACAAGTGTTGCAAACTTTTGAATTTCCAGTAAAGAGACGAAGGCGCTAATATGAAATTGTCACAAAAAATCGTTGTATCCACCAGTAACGACTCTCTCAGGTTTCAAAGTATAATCTCTCTCCATTTAGTACATTACTATTGAAGTTAAAACAATTAGTTAATTCTAATGGCTGAACATATTAACACAAACTCTTCGACAGGCGTAGTTGAATTGATTGAAAATTTACAGAGACACTTTACCAACTGCATGTTCAATTTAAAATTTTGGGGGAATTATTTGTGAGAAATTAAATGAATCTAAAAAAATCACTGTCCAATTGTGGTCTTGTTATTATTATATTCCATAATTTTTATAATAATTAATATATAATTTTTATGATAAATACTCGAGTATGAAGACTCGAGTCACGGCACGAGTACGAGTACGGGATTTCGGTATTTACAGTTCCGTACTCGCGAGTATGAAACAAGTTCGGGTTCTGAACTGGAACTCGGTCGCTTATTTCAAGTATTTTCCTGAGTACTCGTATATGTGGCGAGTACGAGTACCTTGGATTGGAGTCCATACTCGATGCTTCGATTTCGAGTACGAGTTCGAGTACGGTTCCGCAAGGTAATCACTCAATAAGGAGCTATAGTCCTATGGACGTAAAGGTAACTTCAACCCGGTGCCTGTCTGTCTGAATATAGAATAATAGACACTGGAAGCCATGAGTTTATTAACCCATAATAATAAGAATCGTTCTCTCACTATCAGAACTGTAGTCAATGCCCATGATTTCAATTGCGCTTCTGACACACCGGTGGAGATTCCCACATTTCCAGATCTTAGTCGGATCTGAGTAGCGACAAGGATATAAGCAATTTCTTTGATAAACTTTCTTCTCGATGATTTGTGCGCCTTATTGTTCCATGAAGGATCGTTGTTACTTCATATGATACAGGAATAATTCAAAATAACGCAATCAAGGCAATTGATGAATATCTGAAAAAGGCATTTCATAAGTGAAATTATAATTAAAATATGTTGTATTTGTGAGCCCACGCATTATCTATCTTCATGTTCCACCATTTAGTCGGATATTGACATATATAATTCTCGATGATTTAGAAATGCTCAAGCATTCCTCACATTTTAGTTTCAGAGTAGTCACGAAACATTATATCAAATATAATTTAAATCGCATCCGGACTTGTTGGGTAGTTTCTCTGAGTATTGCCGAACAAGGCAGTCAATTTGTAACTACCCAGCGTGTATCAAAATATACCATAAATACCAACGTTTACATCGAAAATGATCTTATAGGAGGTGCTCTTATGGGGAACATTTGCAGCCCAACAATCCTATAGGGAAACCTTGGAGTGCTCTTATATTGAACATGCTCTTATACAGAGGCCTCTTATAGCTAGAGTGCACCGTACGTTGCTTTCCATTTAAAGGGTCGGTAATTTATTTGACTCAACGTTATTGGGGTTACGAAAAGAAGTGTATAGAGCGATGTAAACTTTACTTCTTCACGTGCTCTTCAAATACTTTTCACACACTCTTCCTTCTACAATCATCTTTCCGCTGCATACTTTCCTACGAATTTTGCGTGAAAATGAAAGTGAAGCGCGCGTATCTTTTTGTCTCTCAGGCAGACACAAAAGTATAAATGCAACAAGCATAAAGCAAATCCATCCCACGCTGAAAAACCGAGTACATACATCATTAATAAATAAATTGCAAAAATGAAGGTTGACAGCGATATTTTGAGGAAAGTTATGCAAGTATACTAGTTGTATGAATTAAAAAATCGTGGAATAAGTAATATGTATATTCGACCAATTTTTGCGAAAAGAAATATTCACGGTGAATCAATTTTTTTATATTATTGATTTTTACTAAACCTACGATCAGTGACAACTTTACTGGGCTTATCATAGACCCATTCCCAGCAATTCCCAATAATAATGACGTTCTTCGATGAACTTTTCTTCAAACTATTTTTTTTTGCACAAATTGACGACTCATGGTTATATTTTAGAACATTAACTGTGTTTCAATATTAATTATGAAAATATCATGGAGGCACAAATATAAAATAGTTCAGAAAGATTAGGTGTGCTAAAATGATCCCACTATCGCCCGTACTTCACTCACGCAAAGTTGAACGCGTTCAACTTTGATAAAATGAAGCATGATTGAAGGAAGAGTAGCGCATGTGAGACTATAAAGGGCGCGGAGCACAGCGGAAAAATGACGCGTGAAGCAAGAAGGAAGATCACGTGGTACTGCTATCACGTGATGCTGAAAGTATAAACTCGAAAAGTGATGCGTTTGCTTTGTTTTTCGTGCTAAGCATAGAGGAAAAGCAAAGTTTACATCGCCCTTATGGGAGTGTACACATATTACGTCTTAATTGTTGGGGAGGGAGGGATTGTTGATGCTAATGATTATGTGTATACCAAGGGGGTAGGTTAACCTTGCTGATGAAGTTTCACCTATTCTAACTAAAATGTAAGGAACAAACCGGGATAGTTTTCAGATTCAGTGTTTTTCGCAGCAAACTTTTATTACTGACATATTTTATAAACATTCGTAATTTATACATTGCTCGAATCTCTGACAACCATAAACATTTCAAAAACTCATGGATTACGCAGGAGTGGATACAAAATAGAGCACCTTGGGTGGTTAATGTTTATGATTAAGGTCTTAAAAAACCCGGCCCCAACGAGCTTTGGGCTGTTAAGGGTAAACATTTGTACGCTTGACGGGTTACGGGTAGAGCTTCTGCGGGGGACAGGGGCTTCCCGTCGGGACACTGGACGGACCGGGACAGACCGGGACGGGACGTCCCCGGGGAGAAAATAATTGTCCCCATGTCGTATTCGGGACGGGACGGGGACAGTTTGTAATTTTACCATTAAAACAAAGCACGACTTAGTGTGCTGGACTTCTGACAATTTATTGTTTTATTGGATGTCTGCCTTTGTTATTCACTTGTACTAGTTTCATTTCGTTATTCATTGGTGAAGGCCAATTCCATTTTGCATAGGTCATGTATCCTACTAATAATTCATGTATTGGTAATGAGAATCCAGTATTGTTCATTGCAATAAATTCAGGAATGAGGCCAGAAGTGCTTACCAATACCGAGATTTAATCATTAGTCAACGTTCGATGTAAATGAATTACATTATCGGAAATAACTGCGGGAATGTTTTTAGCAGGCAATCAGGCCAAGAAGGGACAGCAACTCTGGCCAAACACGAATAATTGTAAGAATTCCGAACTGGAAGAAACCCCAACTTTTACCAATTCTATTTAAAAAAAGTCAAAAATGTTAAATTGAATGAGCAAATTGTTCTAGGTCTAGTCTAGCTAAGGATTTACAAGCTCAACTTCTATTTATGGGTGGGTTGGGGGCGTGTTTAAATTTTGCAGGCGTGGCCCCGAAATATTGCCCGTAATTTATCGTTGAACTTCAATTGGGTGGTAGTGCATCGTATGGGTTCCAAACCGTCGAACCTGTACCTGAACCTGGAACCAAACTTTGGGTACCTCAAAATTTACCCATTTAACAGGTTCAAATTTTTCGATCCTGAACCTGACCCAATTTCATTTTTGTTGTACCCACACCTGATTAGTACCTGAACCCGAAAAAGTACATAAAAGACGACCTGAACCCGGGTATTTTGAACCGGACCTGAACATGATTGGGTACTTGAGAATCCGAACTTTTTTTAAATTTTATTTTGTATTAAAGTGTAAATTGGGCATTTGTAGTACAAAATATATTTAAAATGAATAAGAATACAAGTTCACTGGTTCCTGGGACACCCTGCCATTGCTTTTGCAATGGAAATCATCTTGGAAGCTTGAAATTCTCCGGCCTTTAACTTTCAATCAATGTACCCAAACATTTCAGGTCTTACATGTGTTACACCTGGTCCTGACAGGTAAAATCAAAATGGGTTTTTCTCTGTACCTGAACCTGAACATCCCAACCCAATTTCACGGGTATAAAGTATTGTACCCAGAAAGGACCAAAAATTATTGGGTCCAAAATACATGCACCCATACTGAACCTGAACCTGGACCTGAACCCAAATACCCGGGTGCGACCTGAACCCATGCGATGCACTATTGGGTGGGTGGCCACGTGCCTAAAATATCCCACGGGGAGATTCTCTACTATAAAATCAAGTCCGTCAATCTCGGTGTTTTAATAATTTTGGATTAATGTAAAAAAGAATGTTAAAGGTTTTATTCACCTTCCCTTCATTTCAGCACGTTTATTAATTACTTACAGTTAACCGTTTCACTCCCTTTTCACAGGTGAATTCATACGTAAGTGATACAGGAGTTAGCCTCAACGGGAATGCCCATAAGCAACTCTTTCAATACTATCCTAATTACTACCCTACTCAAACTTTAAATTACAGTATCTGCTAGTCAAAAGATCAAAGTATTTTTATAAAAAGCACTCCGTTCCCTTAAATGTTACTAGATACATCTTATTATTTTACTTCGTTTTCATTATTTTGAAATCTAAGCAAATACACATGACGATTAAGTTGAATGCACACTTTCTTACGCTACACTTGGAGATAGTGCTGCGCTCGGGTCAAGTATTTATAAAGATCCGACCACGAACTTGACTTGACCAGGACTTTTCAAGTACGTATTTCAAGATAACCCGAACTTGACAATTTCAGTTCAAGTAATACTTGAATGGAACAAGTTCGGGTTTTCAAGTAATTCTCAGATTACTTGACCATGATTTTATACGCGCGTTTCGGGTCCAACGTTAACTTGACTTGACCATGACCCGAACTTGATCATGAACTTGAACTTTCAAGTACAAGAAACCTGATTTGTACGAACCAAAATACTTAATTACCAAATTTTATTGGAGAAAAATTTATATTTGTGAGGTGTGTACGTGAACATACTTCTACTTCGTTTCTAACACATTAGGTTTCACCCAGCATAATGCGAGCAACCGCCTCTAAAAACAAAAATTGTATTTTTGGTCCTTCTCGCTGAATGTAGAATGTTGGTACAATGGAGATCTACTCTGGTTTCGAGTAGCAGGTGTGTCTGGTTTCTCAGTTGACATTTTCGGTAACACAGAACACCTTTTAGGTTTCGTTGACGTTGACATATACTATTGTAAAAATGGGTGAACATTTTTAAATCAATTTTTACGGAGCCGAGCCATATGAGTATTGAGCGTTCTTTTGTATTTACATACGGAACAAGTTAATTAAGGTCTCTTAAAATGATGCACTAAAATTCCGCTTTAAGTTTTATTTAGTAACGTGAATCGTAAGTGAATTGAAAACTCCCTCAGCCATGGAGACTTGCGCAAACATAATTACTTGAAATTGTACAAGAAAAACTCAAGTTCGCGGTAAATAATTATTCTTGACCACGAACTTGACTTGAGGTAAGAAATCATGGTCAAGTCCATGAAATACCTGAACACGACCCGAACCGTTCATGGTTTTAATATTATTTACTTGACCACCACCCGAACGCGAACTTGACTTGAAATACTCGTGGTCTACTTGTACCTGTGCGCAGCTCTGCTTGGAGACTCCGCTCCTTAGTGAATTAGTATTTTATGCATGGTTAGTGTGGGATTTTTCACTTTTATTTATATTCGATATCTCGGAAAAATTTGCGATAATTACCACCAGAAATATCACCGGCCAATTTGACGATATTTGCGATTATAGGGACTCGCCATGTTGCTATTGGCATCCCTAGTAACTAAAGTTTCAATATGCAGATTCAGATACAAAATGTATTCACACAAAACAACAAAACGCATTAACCTCAAAAATACTGATATCGCATGTATGTACTTCTTTCCAGGAGTTAATCGCAGTCTAAATACGACGTCATTTTTGTTTTGACCTGGAAGGAAGGACATAAATAAGTGGATTTTAATCTCTACCATCATTTGTTTCCTTCAACTTGCGTGCTAAATAAACAGAGACATGCCCCAGCCAGACATCAGCAAAATGTCAGGACACAGAGGGACAATTTCTCATTGGTTATATAGACTACAGCTTATTTCTCAAACTGCAAAATTAATATGCTCCATTTAATCTTCCATAAGTATATGTAATTACAAGCATCAATAGCCCTAATTATCATTGCAGTAATTTAGAAAGACCCCAAGACTTGGAAAAAAAGAAGAGAATTCTAAACTCCAGCGCTCTCAACGTTTTGAACATAAGCTATTCAGGCAAACATATATATAAATAAATAACTGTAAAACGGAAAACGAGCAGGAGGCCACCGGTTTACAAATACCTGTTTGTCAACATTAACCGAGAGAAAAATAGTATGACCACAAGTATATATATTTAATGGCTTTGCTGAAAATTAAGTGATGATGATTTACTAAAGAACATATACACAAATGCTTATTACATATTTATCGTTTGTCTCAAAAGTATTTCCTATCACGTGAGATTTAGAAGCACATTCGAAACGTTTTGTTACGCATCCCAACATTCGCTTATCACTACAACTAACACAGGCATATTTTTCGGATTTTATCCCTGTCTTACATTGTAATATTACTACAATTATTTCGGGCTTAGTTCAAACTGCAATGAATTTTCAAACAGTTATAGTAATTTCTCAGGGAATAATTGCCTACTCGCTAGCAATCTCCCAACCCCCCAACTCGTTACTCAGCTTTTTCACGGGCTCTCAAATTTGTGACATGACGTACTACGCAACTGATTCAAGCCTCTTCTCCAATTTCCTTTGCCAGATATTACATCACTCCAGCTTTCCCCACATCCTTAAAACTCTGAGAGGTGATAATTTCTTCAATTCTTCAAGCCCACCCAAGAACAAAGTGGTTTGTAGAATCCACATGACGAAAATAAGCGTCAGCCCAGGAGGTTCCATTACCTACCCCGCTTTTCATATGAGCAGGAGATTTTACTTCAACCAAGAAACGGATACAGTACTATTAATATCAACCTCACCTTTCCCCCCGAATAGCCTATCCGGACCCAGGATTGCTCCGCACAGTATCTTACCATTTCTCAAAACCATTGCGGATAAAACTATATTTTTATTTCTCCGGAAGTTTCAACAGTCTTACTACAAAATCCAGGAACTGTACATCTTAAAATTATTATGCCAAAATAATTTGAAATTCTGCTTGGTTCGAAGAAAAACAACCCCCAATAATATTTACGACGGAAAAAAATCCTTGAATGGTTGGCCCGTAACAATATTCCATGATGGAGGGAAGGAGCCGAAGATGTTCGATGTCAAAAACCTGGGAATAATTGATATACTGTTGGGAAGATCATTTGATATAAAGCATGCTGGATACGTTATAATGACAAAAATTGTCACGGAGATGGTTAGTCATGTGAACGCATCAGTGTTATTGAGAGTTTCCAGGAAGGAAATTTACTCAACTTATACGCCTATCATCCTTCCCAACACTCACACCAGGACCATAGCATTTTTCTCACGGATGAATGGAATCCGAATTTTTGACAAGCCCTATTCGTTTGTGTACTGTACAAATGTCACAACCAGGACGTCATCAAATCTTCTCGCATTTCTCTACCCATTTCAAGCCCCTGTCTGGATTTCCCTTTGTATTTCATGTGCCTGTATGTCTTTAATCGTAAGGACAATTCGTCAAAATTCCCTACAAATCTCTGTCTTTATTTTGCTAAGCACGCTCGTGGGGCAATGTGGGCTAATTTCCAACCGGAAGCTTCTGTACATTTTATGGATTTTCATGGCGTTTCTTCTGGGAATCCTGTACACTTCCTCAATCGAGAGTTTACTGGTTTGTCCCACAAAGGAAGCAACTTTGAAAACTTACCGGGAACTTTCAATTGGAAAATACTCCCTTGTCATACCAACCAAAAGGAACATTTTATTTAGGTTAATGCATAACAACTTTGGACCCGGTCCCTTCGATATATTGAGCCACATGAGGGATTTAAAGGACAGGGCAGAAGTCATAGGGACGGGTGATTCCCTAGCCCTGGCTGAGCAGCTAGTTCGGAAAAATGGCCACGCCTACATGGGCTTGGATACAAAGGTTAACGCCTATGTCAAATATTTACCCTTAAATTACCCCCAAATTCGATGCTACAAAGGAGAGGAGAAATTCGTTATTTTTGGCATGTACTGGCTTATTTTCTCACCTAAGCATACCTTGCTGGCGAAGTGCTTCTGCAAGGTATTTGAATCCGGAATCTATGGATTATTTGATCAAATTGGAGAATGGTATAAACAATACATGGAAGAAATTAGATTGTCAAGTTTATCTGACAAAGTAAAGAAGGAACCGCAGCTGAATGCTTCAGAGCCTCAGATATTATTCTCAATGGAGAATCCACAGGGGCAAGCTATGTTTCGGGTATATATACTGGGTGTTGTCATTGGAATAATTATATTTACTATTGAAATAGGATTACACTTTTGGGGACTCAAACAATTGGAAATTATTATTGCTGCAGTAAATACTATGAAGTCATATTTATTCAAATTCCTAACCAGACCTTGGGACTGTCCTGGATTAAAGAAACTGATTTCGCATCAAAGACATCGCTAATTCTGAATACTACAGTGGCCTGTAACTTACCTGCGTGGGAATAAACATATTTTTAATCATTCATCAGAGATGTAGAGGTTTTAAAAAAAATTTGGTTATCACAGCGAGCTTATTAGTTTTACAGCTTATTTGAAGTGATATTTGTAATTTAATCCATTGCATTTAAAAAACGTAGAATTTAAATGACATTATATAAACGACGTAGTATCTCCCTCAATTTCTCACCTGGGGTTAAATTTCTCTATCACAGTGCTCCGATATATGTTATAGATCTTTCCTATATAAATTTCTTAAATTCGTCAAAAGATAAGTAATAAAAAATTCATTTTCTGAAATAACATTAAAATTCTTAATCTCTATGACCATTTTGGCCGTATTTAAAGCCTATGACATTTTTTACAGGAAATATTTCCTTGAAAATGGCGGGTTTTGTAAATGTTTGTGCATCATTGTCTATCTTACAATTGACAATAATTGTGTGGTTGAAATTTATGCACAACTACCATTGAATTGAGTAAAAGAAGCTAAAATCCAGTACAAATGACTTCAACCCATTAAATTAATACAATACAGCTGGGGTAAGTTCATTTAAATAATTATGGCTCATCCACCAACAAAAAACATACAAACAACATTTCATGCACTCATCACTATTATGGATGCTGGATAGACAATGCTCCGTGCATCACAACAGCTAGGATAAGTATCTAATTATATGTATGTATAGTTATGTATGTATAGCTGAAGCGTACCAGAACCTACAAGTCAAAACTATCCTCACGAGGAAATAAGTGTGAATATTTTTAACACAAAACCCGCAGTGTATCCGTATATGCTTTTGTGACAAGCATAATTACATTTCTTTTGTGAAAATGTACAATCAGCCAGCCCAGCACAATACAAGAATTTCAGCTCGAACTGGTTTTTCTGGATGCTCGTTATGAAGCTTGGAACTAGTTCCTTGTCCTAATGTAGGACATGAATTATACTTTTAGATCTGGGCAACCTGCTAATACTCTCAGAGATAAATAATCTAGCTCAGGCATGTAAGGCTCTGCCTGTGTAGCAATTGTTACTTATTCCCATACTTGAGTATAGTATGCCCCATGTATGTACCTATGTATGTACATATGTACGTGCCTAACTTATATGCACGTGAGTCTATACACTCACGCACATGAATGATTTATTTCTCGTAGGGGAAAACATCCTATAGAGTGCAATGGATAGGAATGGCATCATCTCACTCTTTCGTCTTTATTTTAATTGCCATGAAGAGAGGATGCTCCAAGCAAAAGCAAATAGACTGTAGTGTAGTTGGATGCTTGAACTGAAATGTTCTCGCAAGTCAGCATCATCCTATGGGATGAATGGTTTTGGCTGCCCCAGCAGTTCAAATGGAAAGACTTACGCTCACCCACAACCTTAGACCTGAGTTTATCTGTGCTTTTAGGTTTAGGGATTTGGGCATCCCGATCATTATTTATAAATAGGTAAGAAATCCCATTCAATTTAGATAAAATTCACATTACGCCATATGTATATTTTAAATTATAAAATATTTGTTTTAAAATTTAATGAACAAACTACATAAAAAAAAACCTAGCGAATAAAAAGTGTACAAAAGTTTCTAAGTAAGAAAAACTACTGTGCTTGGGAAAATAATAAAATAATTGTAAAAAACAAACACAGATACATATAATTTGGTCCTTATACCGTAAAAATTTTACTGCCTGAGTATGTGTTTTTATTTCCAGAACTTTGGCCATTTATAAAAAAGTCACCTTTTCAATATCATTGAATATTTAGTGCTAAATTACAGAATCAACTAACGCATTACTCCCCCGTTGTTATTTTATCTCCGGGATATTTTTTATACCTTTTGTAGATACATTTTTAAAACTTTTGGAGTCAAAGTGTCGTTCGACGTAGAAACTAATTCAAGGCGGGAATCATTATTGCAGGAGCGTCAGATCTTGAAGAGCAATGGAGACCATAAGCAAGATTCCATACTTGGAAGTCAAAAGGGCACCAGCCCTTCTGCAGAAAATGTTGATACTCAAAAGTGTTTACACTCTACGTGTAAAAAGTGCGACCATCAGAGTCTGGAAAATTTAAGTTACCATAGGTGAGATTCTTTCCATTAGGATTCCCATTAGTTATAAAAATATACACGCAGGATTATTTCAGGAAAATTATAAGTGTAGATACTTGGATTTGAAACGAATGTTTCTGTGGGTGACATTTTTCTAAAAATATTTAAAGCTGGAGATTGGCCTTCCTAACCTCATTATGGATATTTGGGATGTGTTTCCTGGCTAGCGAGCCCTGGTTTTGGAATGTTCAAGAGTGCTGGATTGGCTTCCCTTACCAAGTACATACATACATAAGTATAATTTGTGCATGCATCCGTAATAAATGTCGTTGTCAATTAGTATATTTGTTCAAAACAGTCTGAAATTCATTAGTGTAGGTTTAATGTGTATTTGCATAAATAATTGTTTTCTCACAGGGGGTGACTTGGAGCATGTTCTTGTACTACAGTTCCTCCATTGGGTTTTACTGGTCCCTGATATTCAATCAACTCTGGGATTGTAAAAGGGGGAAAGAATTTTTGTCGACAATAAAATACTTACTCAATATATTCATTTTATACGCTTTATGGATGGCGGGGCTGATGAGAATTGGGACTGTGATAGTGTTGATTAATGGTTCCGCCAAAATCCCTTTTGAGGTTCGTAAAATAATTATTATGAGATCCCAGGGATGATATTACATCGTTGTGTTTAAGAATGTTTTTTTAATATTTTTACTGAGAAGCTCCTGTGATTTATATCTTTCTCATGTATACAGGCAACACAAATATTCAGACTTCTGGGAAGACGGAAACTTTTCCTAACCTTCTACCTTGTCTACATCCTCACTTGGCTCATCAGTCGATTAATAATTTTCCCTTCTCATGTACTCAAAGCAACGCTCATCGATGCAAAGGCGCTTCTGGGAACCTATCCCATGTACTATGTCCTAAACGCACTTGTATTTTCACTTGTGTTGCTCCATATTTTGAGGGCCTTTGCCCTAATCCAGGTGGACACGGATGAGGTACGTCCTGCTAATTTTTTTTCTTTTTAGAATTCTCATATTGTTGACGTCATGGCGTTACATCACTTTTGTAATGTTACACTGGGGATCGAATAGCAATTTTGAATCCATGCAAACACTGTGTGTGATCCGAGTTTTAAAATAATTTCGCTTAATTTTTTCAGATTCAAAGAGGGAATTCTGACAACAACAAAAAATGTAACGTTTGCTCTTCCAAAGTTGACTGAGGTTTTATATTTTCAAAGCCTTTGAATAATATTGTTATTACAGATATTCTACACTTTTTGCCATATATTGTAATATTTTCCGTAAACAAAAGATTTTAAAATAAATGCTGAGAGCTAAAGCTACTAAGAATTCAAATATTTTTAAAATATGTGCGCACAGAATCCATTTTGACATTTCCCGCTCACAGTTCTCTGCCTAACTTGTAAAAATTTTCCTCCATGTATTTTTAAGGAATATTTTGAGGCTCGTATGTAGGAAATTTCAGTAGCTTTTCAGGCAGCTACATATCTGCAGGATCAGTACATTTGGACTATTGGGCCTTTAAAAGCAAAGTGAAGCCGTGCCTAGGGAATTCCTCTTCAGTACCAAAATCCAAAGAAATTTGGAAGAGGAAAATGGTCTGATGTTGATATTTTTCATGGAATATCTGGGAGTCTTGAAAATCTTTTAAAATCTGACTGTTGGCAAATGAATAAGATTTTGGCAATAATTAGTGAGAAATGCTATTTCCTCATAGCTGAAGACAAGCGTTTCAGGGGTAAGAATAATTGTAATTTATTTACCACAAAATATAAACTTTGTATTTAAAAATTGTTAGTATAAATGTATGACATCTACAAAAGTTTTTAATTTAAAAATCCAAATAAGGAAAATAATTTCATACTTTATCTACGAGACGATAGCCTCAGTTTTGTAATATCTGAATTCGTCACGTTTACTTCCATGGGTTTAGGAGGATAAATTGGACTGCTGCCATCTACACTCCCACGGATGCACAGACGACCCTTGTTATAAGGCCCAATAATATTTCTCTCAACTAGATGTCCCGGTGCTTGAAGCACATCTTGAACGGATATCTCTACCGAGCCAATGTAGTCATTCGCGTCAACGTCGTCGTCCCAAAGTTCAATTTTAAACCTCTGAAATATTTGACGCAAAATTTATATTTAGAACTTTCACACTTTTTAAAACCACTATTTACTCCTAAAAGAATTGTTGACTATATTCTTACACCGGGATGGTCCGCTTGAATGTAAAATCCAAAGATTTCCTCCCAGTCTGGATTATAATCATCGGAGATGTACTTGGTAGTTCCTTGCAACTCGTAATGCCCTAGTGCATTGGAATGATGGAAAATGGCGTAAGTATCCGGAGCAAAATGGTGGGGTAAGCAACATGGGTCCATTGAAGGCAGATCTCTAATTAAGTATCCAAACAAGGTAATACCAGAAGAAGCACAATTTTCCAATAAATTTGAAACTATTAATTATAAATATTCGCCCATAATGCTTATCTTACCTGGCGGATAATAGAATCTCTACCCTGAAGCCACCCCCAGCAATTACTGGAGCTAGCAAAAATGACAGAGCAACTATTGTGAGCTGAGGATAACTCATGGTTTCCAAATGACGAAACGATTCTTCCAGCTAAATGATTACCATTTCTGGGAAAGGTAACTGCATTACGACGAACTGAATAAATTTGAATACATTTCCAAGGAGTTTTATACCCCACAAAAATTTCAAAGGGATTAAGATAATTTACGGGAGGTAAATCTAACTTAAGCCAATATGCCACTTTTAATGCTTTTGAATGATAATTGATTGTTACCATATGTTTGTTAAATCCTGAGCTGACAGATTTTAAGGTCTTTTCAATGCTCATATGTTTAATCCTTACACTCTGCGGTTATATCAACAGGGCTGATCCCTGTAAAATCCCGGCTCAATCACATGACAGATTCCGATGCGGTGGACGGAAGTGCTGATAAAACCACGGCGTAAATGATTGATAACCACAAACCACAATTTAGCAAAATATACATCCACATAAATAGTATCCTGTTTTTTTTTTACTGATAGTTTAATCACTAGCGTTCAGGTTCAAAAACATTTTGCCTGATCATGACATTTTATCAGAGCTGCCTCAATGTAATCATTGAAGCAGTTTTTCAAAAGTGGAGTCACTAAAGCAATGCTATAATTTCGGACCTATTTTGTTATGCTCCCCTAAATTTTTCATAAATAAACGGGCAATAAAAATTGAACAATATTCAATGCTAGAAACAGTCTTTTCTTATGTTTCTACTCCTGTAATTTCTGCGCTTTCTGCATCGTTCTTTTCGGAAACAATATAAAATATACACAGTTCATAATAGTATAGCATTAAACCCGAACAGGGTTCATAATAACAATATTTCTCCATATCAGACCCGGAAAAAATGCAAAATTTTACCGAAATACATAAAAACCCAACAATGATGCAAAGCAAAACCATGCATTAATTTATTAATACATATTTACAAAAAATAATGAAAATATATGCACTTTGATCGGAGATGCAATTCACACATGTAAGCACATCCAACCGAACATCAGTATTTATCTTTTTTATAAAATAATCTAGAATAACTTTAATTACTAGCTTGTAGAAGACAGACCATGAAATTTCATGGAGTAAATAAAACAGTTTGTATTGTAGAATTTAAAATTTAAATCTTAAAATTTTGTTGAACTTAAGTTTGTAGTAGCGACAAATTTATTTTAGGATATGATGAAAACCTGAAATTTTTAATCTTAGACTCTATGCTAATTGTGTGAAATTACTAGCACCTGCCGCAGATGACAATGTATATACCGTGCTACTGCAACTAAGGGTTCCTGCGGCATCTGGCCCCATTATTTTTTTCGTCACGACCTGACCATTTGCTTCGTACAATTCCTTACAATCAAATTCTGCCCACCCACAATAGTCATCAGAATCGACGTCAGAGTCAAACATATTCATTAGGAATCTCTGAAATGTAAACGCACATAAGAAATCAAAACGTCAGACTAATCATTCATGGTTGTGTATTAAAGGGTGTGCAAGATCTTTCTATTAAAAATTTTCCTCTGCAAATTTGTTTCCAGCTTCAAAATGTTTCCCTTACATACAATTCACAAACATACATACATACATAGGTAATTATATGTACATACATACATGCAATCGACACAGCGGTACGTCCCAATGATTCCGCCCTAACATATTCCTTTTTAAAGCGCAATCTCCCTGGACACAATCCCTTTCCTAACATTGTAACTTAATTTCCGTAAAAGAGCATAACGTGGGTTAAATTCTAAAAAGTAAAATTTTAATTTTCGAACCCATTTAAAAGCATAGGTTTTGAAATGAAAATGGTACTTTTTAGAATTTAGCCAACGATAAGGAACTTATTCTTATCATTTTGTGAGCACGTTTAAGGTGACAGTAGCGGAATTTGGAAATTATTAATACAACTTACGCCTGGAAGGTCTGCAGAGTTGCCAGTGAATTCCATATAAAAGCCATAACTTCCTTCCCAACAAGGATTGTTGTTATCGTCCATGATGGAAGAATTCGCTTGATATGCGTAGTTTTCGGAAACTCCATCGTAATAGTTCACCCTCATGTAGCAATCAGGTTTAACATAAAAAAACGGGTCCATATCAGGAAGATCACTGAGGAGTGTAAAGATTCAAAAGAAAGATAAAAGATTATCTCCTTTGAATTTAATAGTAGTACAGAGACTTTGGAAAATTTTTATAACTTGATTTAATAAGCAAATATAAAAGATGCGGATTATAAATGGGAACCTTACTGGGCGCAACAATTGTTTATTTCAAAATTATAATAGTCTCCCAGAACTCCCGTCAGAAATGATAAGCCTATAATCAATTTGAAAGGTATCTTCTCCATTCTCCAACTGTTTCTTGTACTAACAGTCCAACGATTATTTCCTTAAAGGGATTTGATACTATGACAGACTTGACCAGGAATTAATGAATGTGCTCGGTTGGATTAGTCGTTCGGTGCTATATATAATATATAATCACTCGTGATGTGTAACATTACAACATTAAATTATCAAATGTTCTAGTGTCATAGGATTTAATGGTTTGTAAGTATTCCCGTCCAGGTAAGCTCATTTTTTTGTTTCCTATTTACGCAATAACAAGTTCACATTTGAGTTTTGTGCAAAAATGTGAATATATTACGCAGACAAGTATTAAGCACTACTTGTTTACCTATTGATGTTATCACTTCCGGTATTTATGAAATTGATTGAAATTCAATCGATATCCAATCCCTTCGTAATTACATTCCATAAGAACATGTACGGAACTATGTACGAAAATTAAACACTATATACTGGGGGGTGTCTGTTTATAAATTTATTGTTTCATTAACACGCGTAACAAATTGCGGGCAGAGCGTGAAACAACGTTAAGATTTATTAAAGATTGTCAGCTTCAAATTTTTTTTTTATATGCAAAATCTTTGATACACCTATAACGCCTAGTGATATACCTTTGATATACCTAGAAAAGAATTCCCTTCAAAATGGGGGAAACATATATTTTGTGTCTTCCTTTATATGATCTCAGGGGAGGAAAAGGTTATGGGACACAAGGCACACATACGTATACACATGTACATACATGTATTTGCATTATTGCATGCACACTATCAAAATATACATTGCACACAAAAATTTCCCTGTTCTTATGTTCGCATAGTCTACTGAATCTGGTTACATAATGCTTTGCTTTTGCAAATAGACGTAATGACATTGGTACTTGACCAAATTGCTCAAAACATTGGGTCTGATGGGAAACGTACATGATAAGTAGAGCTGAAGTGTGATAATATAATGGGTTTGGAAAGCACGCACCTATTTCACACATAGGCTAGACTAGAGGGCTAGCAAACATTGTCGATAAATACACTGATAAACAGCTATTTACGTGCACGTATGCACTGAACGTCTGGGCCAGTGATGGGCGTTTCAGCAAGCGCTATTCTATTCTACTCTATTGTACTTTTCAACAGTTGCCGCCTCTATGACACTCTACTCTACCAGCGGTTTTGGATAGAATAGAGGACCTCTACTGCTATTATGTTTATCTGACTTGCTAGCTATTATTCTACTCTATTATGTGTTAAAGTTATTGTCGCTACTCTACCTCTACTCTATTCTCGAAATTTTTTTTGGCTCTGCTAGCTACCACTACCTCTACCAAAAAAATACAGTATTTACAGAGAAATTCATGGTGTTTTAGAATAAAGTAGCAGAATGTAATATAAACAGTAATGAAGTTAGAACCAATAGTCCTCACTTGTACCTATAAACGGTTCATTAAGAATCTGAATTATCATTCAATTTCTACCAGGGCTGGATATCGGAATTCGAATTGCATATTGCCCCGAAAACTTTGACCCTCGTTTGTATTCAAATGGTCATTTTCCATGAGTAATTGTGAGCAAGAAAAAATAGATCACTGATTTCTGCTAGTTTAACGTTAATATTGAGGCTTTATTGAATACAATAAGATCAGTACCCCATTAGTACAGCTAAAAAATTACCACAAGCTAAATTAGATAAAAGCTTAAAAACTAGCGTGTTTATAAAGGGAATTACGTGGTTATGACATTTGGTTATGTATTTCCAATTCCCTTCTATTGCATTTGCAGCTACAAAACACGTTCATGAGTTACTGTAATGATGAAGTGAAGTGAGGTTGTATATACGGACACCAGATGTCATTCCGAGTATTAAATTGGGTGTTCAGGGAAATGGTAAATTTATGTATTACTTCTTATTACTATAAGCTTACTACTACTACTACCTCTACTCTATCATTAGAATACAATGTACTGTTCTACCTCTACTCCTACTACTGGTATCTGAATTGGGACCCTAAATAACGCTCCTCTACTCACTTAATTTTATGTTAGCCTACTATTTTCCTCTACCTCTATTATGCTAGAATTTCTGTATACCTCTACTACACCTCTACTGATGTTTTGCTGATTTTAACGACCCTACTCTATTTCTACCACTACCTCTATTTTCAGTAGAGTAGAGGTCCCAGCACTGGTCTGGGCTAGACTCGAGTATATTTTAAGATGTGATTTCTAACATCCTTTCCCTTAATTATTATTTTCAATAAATTAAAAGTGATTACAAGGAAATTATTAAGATGTAATTACATATAGAACCAAACCAATAGTTAAGATTCGCGCATCTAAAAACCATTTTGAAGGAAATTTGTTTATGTCTCACAGAACAACAGTAACATATTGGTGGAGTAAAATGAGACTACGTACATACAAAAAGTACATAACGGAATCAAGTACACAAGTGAAATGAAACTTGATACAGAGGATTTGGAACATGCTCACAATGTCAACTATTTCCTAGAAACAAAACACACATTTTATCGACTCTACTTATCTCTACATTATAACGGCCACTTGATGGAGTCTGTGGCTTTTCAAATTGCGCGCTCTTCTGCTTCAAGCACCAATGGATGCCAAGAGTACATATATACCATACCATAAGCAATCCTCCCCTCATCGTACGCGCTCTTCTGCTTCATTTACTTTCCACAAACACCAATAGATGGCAAGAGTACTTATATCCCATAAGCAATTCTCTCCTCATCGTGCATCGTATAATTGTTAGCTTGGATCGGAACTCCACTCCTGCCTATCTCTACGACGCAAGCCATTCTCATAACGAATAACGAGCTCACCGAATCACACCATTCAAATCAAACTTTCACTGAAGAATTCATCATTCCCACGGCTTCAACCTTTTCAGGTAGGTAATTTTTGTTGTTACTATTTTGACATTTGCATGCGACTATAAATATATGTAAATAAAATACTTGGTTGGGACCCATTGGTTTTACCAAGGGTGGAGAGTGGTTGGGACCCATTGGTTTTACCAAGGGTGGAGAGTGGTTGGGACCCATTGGTTTTACCAAGGGTGGAGAGTGGTTGGGACCCATTGGTTTTACCAAGGGTGGAGAGTGGTTGGGACCCATTGGTTTTACCAAGGGTGGAGAGTGGTTGGGACCCATTGGTTCAACCAAAGGCGAGTAGAGTTGACCTGTTGGTTTAACCACAGGTGGAAAGTTGTTGCGACCTATTGGTTACATAACAGGCGGAGAGTTGGATAGACCCATTGGTTTAACCAAGGGTAGAGAGTGGTTTGGAGCCATTGGTTCAACTAACAACGAGTTGAGTTAACCTGTTGGTTTAACCACAGGTGGAAAGTAGTTGTGACATATTGGTTAAACAACAGATGTAAAGTTGGAGACACGCTCAACCATGATATTTTATTTGGATTATTCTATTTAATATACATAAAAGTCTTAAATCTCATTATTCTCAAGCATATTCTAGCGTCTATGTAAGAGTAAAACCTATGAGTAATTTTCCCTGCTGAGCAGGGCTTTCTACTAGTTAAATGATATGTATTTGCTTATACACAGTGATTGCATGTACACATTCACATATCGACGCTGAAGTAGCAAAATGGTCTAAGTGTCGCACAAAAGCATGCGCACTTATCCCATTTTGCCCCTGCAACGACGATATGCAAATACTTGATCTAGCACCAGAAACACAAATAACAACTGATTACAACTTTGTCTCCGTAATATTTTAATTAGTAGAGAATGTTTTGTTTTTTTCCGCGTCGTCTTAACTTCAAATAATTGTCATTGACATTAATAGGCATAAATTGGACAGTATAATTTGCATAGGTAATTTGTAAGACTCCTTTCGTAATGGTCACTCCATTTGCCTAAATATGCAATAATAAGTCTAATCAATTTGTCTGACAAAGCAAGATATTATAACGTACGCCTTTATTCGAAAAAAGTTTAACCCAGAATGACAAGATGGGTCAGAGTCAGCACATTTAAGATTACACAATGCTCAAAACATTACAGTCCAATCTGACAGTCCATAAAAAGAAATTAAGTAATAATAGTAATATTGACAATTTCAGTCAATTCACATTTCAAATTATAATCTTCATCACGAAGGGTACGCGCAAGCGTGGCGCGAACCCATGTGACCAAACCATTTTTACTACGATGACGTGTTAACAATGATAGAGCGCAGCTGGATCGTTATACATGAGTAGATTAACAGCATTAAGAATTATTTCAAGGTCAAAGAAACCCATTAATTTCCAAATGTATCCAGGAAAAATTAAAATTTAAGAACGTGATAATTCTGCAAGAATTTGTAGCTAGAAGTTATAAGCTGTGTAATTAAATTATTTAAGTACCCATAAACTAGGGGTACACAAGGTCTCAAATATATATTTATAGTACAGCAGTCAATGAAAAACTTACTACGCGTGAACAACTGTTTACGACGAAACAAACCATTAAAAGACTTTTGTGTCCACAATTTGGAAAATATAACAAAAATATTTACCGACATTGTCCCACCCCCAATAAAAGCATTTCCTTTTTAATTGAGAACATCACAATTGGACAATCAAGTATAGTAAGAGAGCTAGTGCAATTATTACTGTATCTAACTATATAATTTGAGGCTATAATAGTTTTGCATGAGACATCTTCATAAATATTGGAGCACAAATGTCACGTCAAACACATGCTCAACAACAAATAAACTTCCTGGATAAGAAATTCCATCAATTGGTAATAAGGCACTTTACTCCTTCTCAGCATGCAATTCTTGGCAAAAAATAATTTGTGGCTTGTACTCATGAAGAAGTGCATATGTATTTATACAGTGTATGCATACAAGGGCATGAATTCCGATAAAGGGCAGTAATTCCAACATTTTTATTCCATAATGGGAGAATTTACTCGCCGTAACCAACAAACACGATTATAATCGATTCATCGATCTATCACTTCTTTCTCCTCTTCTCCAACTCCTCAGTCTTACATGAATTCCTATTTGAATCACATTCCCTTTATCGAGATCCTACAGAGAAGCTAAAATTGTTACAAGGCTTCATATTCAACAAAAGTTTGAAAAATGCCAGTAAAAAATTGTTTCAATTTTTTACAAATGGGTTTCTTTTGAGAAACAAATTAAGGCCGGAAGAATTTTGCACAAGTGTAAAAATAAGATAACATTGCAGTGCCTGTGAACAGGGAAGGGAACAGGACAATGGGATTTTTTGACAAGCTCGTGGGGTTTCTGGGTTGGCGGAAACGGGAAGTGAATGTTTTGGTTGCGGGTCTGGACAACAGTGGGAAGTCAACGTTGTTAAACCATTTTAAGCCGGATGAGTACCGGACGACAGATGTTGTTCCTACCATTGGATTTAATGTAGAAAAGTTTCAATGTATTTAAAATAAACGAAAATTAATAATCAAGTACTAGTAAAATACAAACAGGCTTAAATTTAGTTTCGGATCTTGTTTCTCCTCAGATAAAAACATTTCATTTACGGCCTTTGACATGTCAGGACAAGGACGTTACCGGAACCTCTGGGAACACTACTACAAAGACTGCCAGGGAGTTATATTTGTTGTGGATAGCAGTGACAGGTAATTGCATGGGATAGAAGGAAATGCTTAGTTGATTAGTCTTGTGTGATTTTTTAAATAATTTGGGATGGATAAATATGCAAAAAGTTTTCGTGCTCTTTTGAAGGCTAAGGTTCGTTGTGGCCAAGGATGAGCTTGATTCTTTGTTAATAAATCCGGACGTGGCGACGCGAGCGATCCCGATCCTGATTTTTGCTAATAAAATGGATGTCAAAGAAGCCATGTCCCCTGTCAGGATTTCCACAGCCTTTGAATTAGAAAGAATTTCAAGTAAGCCCTGGCATATCTGTGCCTCTAATGCAGTCACTGGGGAAGGTCTCAACGAAGGAGTTGAGTGGCTCACGGACCAAATATGGAATTACATGGAGAGACGATAAGAAGCGTATTTTGTTTAGCTTTATGAATTTGTGTAGTATAAAAATAGTTATATATGGGTTCCATCGTGTAGAATTTATTCAGCAGAGAAACAATTCTGTGTCTCGCCAATGAGTATCAACAATGCCGTTGTAAGATGCAAGATTCCACAATACATCTGATACTTTGATACTTACAATTTTTAGTAATAAATTATAATATTAAAAAAATCTCATAATTGAATATAAAGTCTACCAATATTATCCAAATTAATATTTATGCGTTTCCTGTAAGTCTGTTAATCCGTATGAGTACGAAGAATGAATATGTATTTTGTATTTAGGATATGTATTTATATTCTGGTGACACGGGTTAGTGTATGATTTGTGTAATTATTACGAAATTTGGCCGTGTGTATTTACATTGGTGTTATGGAGTGGGAAATTAAAATATTTGTAATCTGGCCCTGCGAAGAAGCATAAAATAATTGAGTGAACCTTCAGTAATAATTATGCAAAATTATTTTTTTAAATTATTGAAAATTGAAACCATAGTATTTTTGAGCTGAAGTCTAAAATAGACTCAATATTTCACTCCTGGATTTGATGATATCATCTTCCCAAGTCAAAAATTACTTTTTCAGAAACCTGAAATGCAGGACAATGTTCACAAATTCTTTTAAATATCATTTTTTAATCCTTGCCTTACTTTTCCATTTCCTAAGGGAATCATTTATGCCATAGAAAAAAACAATATTATACTCAAATTTGTCCAATATGAAAATGTAAGCAAAAGAGAGCTCCAAAATATTTCTACGAACATCATTTATTTGTCTCGCTGTAAGTTCAAATAAAACTATGATTTTGTATCACTGTGGGTGTCTTCTTCTTCTTCGTAAAAAGATTCTCCGATCATCATAAATCTTTTCCCAAATGAATGCAATCAAACTCAAGCACCCTCCGAAAACAAGCCCCGAAAAAGTCAATTGAAAATTAAGCCAGCCCAGAGGTTTGACAACGCGGTCCTCCAAACGTTCCCTCAGCTCCAGCAATTTTCTGTAGTTCTGCGTATTCTCCAAACTTCGCATCCAATCCTTTCCAATATTTTTCAAAACCTCAGTAGCCATTCCTACCCATTTAGATATTAAACCCGTATCCCTTAAATATGCAATAATCCCATTGAAAAATTGTAAATGCTTGAAGCCCCGGGTAAATCCAATATTTAACAAGGACATTACTGGAGATGAGGATCTGACAACGGGATCAAATCCATGATCCAATGTTAAATTCTCAGCTAATAAAGAATTTAAAATAAATTCATATCCAATACAAACAGTTTTGTCATTCAAAACTGCCACTGCACACTTTGGGAACTCTTTCTCAGGGACAGATCTTTTCCTTACATTGGAATAGGCGGGAACATTAGTCGTCTTCAGGAATTCGTCTAGCAAATCTCCAGGAAGGTATGTTAACACAATGTTGTAATCTCTTGCATTGGATAGCTCCTCAAATGATCTCGGCACTTCATCTATGGTTGGAGATGTGACATAGGCTAAAAAGTTACTATTGTAATAAGTATTGAGGATAACAGACATGAATAGGAAAACGATACCCAGAAAACTCCTTGAATTGAATGCGAGACTTTGTTGCAGAATTGCTGCGAAAGGTATCAAGAGGGCTCTAAAAAATGGGTCCTTTTTCTTAAAAATTTTGAACTCCACCCCCAAAACCAGGACCGTGGTAAGGGAGCTCAGAGCCAGAAAGACCCAGACCATACTGCTAAACGGATAAAATATAGCAAGCCACTTCAAGCTCGCCGTTGGCTTAAGAGTAATAAAAATCACCGGCGAGTACAAAATCGGCGTGGAGTATTCTCCCAGCGACTCTCGTTCATAAGTGTGCGAAAAAGTTACAATAAAATCCAGCGTCCCGTCCATAAAATCTTGCATAAAACCTGGCCAGGAACCATTTGACAGCTGAGAATATCCCAAGTGATTATAGTCCGGATCGATAGTGAGATTGTAGTGAGTCTGGATTTCTTCAATCATAGAAATTGCCCAACCCAAATTCCTCCCGTTGCTCCAAATAGAAAATGGATGTTTCCGGATGATGCCGCATCTCAAGTAAGAGATTTTATCTTCAAACCATTTTTGAGCTAACAGCGTTCCATTTACATGGAAAATAATTTCTGTGCTGTATTTTATCTCTTTGCGAATCCAATCATGTCGAGATTTGTTCTCTTGGAGAGTCTCTCTGGTGAGAATGAAAACATAGTGTATTTGTTCTGGTTGACGAATCGGAATAACCAGGTATAGGGTCTTGACCACTTTGTCGAATTTTAAATTGTCAAAAAGTACAACGTTGAAGCAATTCCCAGTAAATTTTAAAGTTTGTTTTGCTGCACGCTGGGTCAAATTCTGGGAAATAATTTTTTTAGGTATCTCCAGTGTAAATAGTTCTTGTATTTTTATGGGTAATGTAGCATGTGGCGAGGTAAGTATCACTTCGCAAGTACGATGTATCTGAGAGGGTGTAAAGAAATTAAGTAACGAGCTAACCAGAAATGGATCCTTTAATTTCTCTGCATCGCCGATGCAAAAAGCAGAGCAAGCCCATGTTAAAGCTAAATGAATACAAGATAGTCTCGAAACATGTATCATTTTTGACTGTGGAAAAATAAGTCAGAACTCAGAATCTGAAGTAAGTCATTTTTTCAGTCAGCCAGGATGTAGAAAAAATAGTTTTTTGAATGTGGTTCCTGGTCTGGTCATTCACATTGTTGTTAGTACAAAACAGACTTGTTTACCAACAATTAGTGTACTTATACTACGCTTCTATTTATGACATAAACAAAGCCCACATATAAATAATAAGTAGTGTACAAGGACTATTATCTAGTCTAACTTAAATGTTGAGAGCCGTTTCCTTCTTTGTAGCTCACAATCAGCTTAATTTAAATAAATAAAATCATCATTATGCGTTCAGCTGTAACTGAACAAAACACCTGTCTTCGGGAAATCGGAGTGACGAAGATTCACTAAACAGTTTAAGTGTAACTGCATGATGTATTCCAGCTGCATGCATACGTGCATAATTTTGCATAACTTCCAGCGAATATAATTTGTACACAGTTGTATGTACCTATAATGTATTTCAGGTCTTAGGCAATCATACGTTAAATTGCAATAATATCCTTTTCAACAGAACACATCATTTCAAAAATAATTCATGATATTATTGTGTAGAGTTGCTTGTACGTCAATAGCGCCTTATCAAGTAGAATGTTTAGATTTTTCAATATGGTCCTCATAATAGGAGATTGTCGTCATTACCTGTAATGGAATTTATTTTTAAAATCATTTTTACTAACCATCCTTCTCCGCAGGTCTCATGTTTTCCATAATCGCTGATTTTTATACAGAAAATACGTTCATATTTTCAGTTTTCCGAAAAATAATTAAAAAAATAGCGTTGATGAGTTCCTAGAGTTATAGTAAATATCGTTGGATAAATTACGAAAGGTACCATTTTGCTTCGAGCTTAGTTTTAAAAAGTACCATTTGCGTTGCGGTTAAAATTCACCGGTTAGATCGTACCATTTTGTCTTACCAAATGTATGCACATTCATATACGTAGATTTGTGTTTGCATATACATTGTTGTTTCGTTACTTATTTCTATTAATAATGTAGTTACTACATTATTGACAGTTTGGCAACATTTTGGATTGTATTGACCATGGATTCTCCCAACCTCCCCAATTCGATTTTACTTCAATCGCACGATGAGTAGGAAGAGGAGACAAGCTAACATGCATTGCTTCATCCGTCAATAAAGGTAATATTTATAATTATTACAGATTGATCTTTCACTATTTCTGCTGTTTTCAAGAAAAATTTAATCATCCACAGAATTGATTAAACTGGTACGTTGCTGTTTTGATAGCAAATAAAGGATCTGAAAAGCATGATTCTAGTTTCGGAGTTATGAGAGACTAATAGTCACCTTTCCTATACAACTAAAGTGAATATAATTTTGCTCCCTCCATTTCGGGCTTATTTTAATTAATTTTGATCACCCACTTCGTTAGGCGGTCCTAACAGTATATTTCATTAATCCGACCGGGGTGCTAGGGTTCTCAGACGTCCCGGAATGCCCGGGACAGTCCCGGAATGACACCCCTTGTCCAGTGTCCCGGAAGAGTGTATTCCGGGACACGTAATGTCCCGGAAATGTCAAGCTCAAAAAGTTATGAAAACTATTAGTTTTTAAGATAAAAATAAAATATTTCCTTCTACAGAATATAAACGAGAGCATCATGTGCCATCTACATAAAACTAATAAAACCATAAAAATGCGCTTACAAACGTAATGAAATCGTTTTAGCAGCAGAAAACTGTTTGTCTTTTTGAGAAGTTGCTTTAAAGGTTACGCGACCAGGTCTTCGTGCATGTTCAGGTCTGTCCAGAATCCCTAAAAAGCAACCTCTATGCTTTCACCCCTACCTCAAAAAGTGACTTTCCTGTATATCTCCTGAACAACTTAATGTAATTCTACTATCAAAAGCTTAAGGTTAATGGGAGATCATTGCGAATCTTCATGAATTTTGGTGTTCCTGTAACACTTGAAGTCGTTGATAAATAAACAAAAATTGGAGCAAATGGCGAATTTAAGTTGCATGGTGACCGTTCATTTAACATTGGAAAATATTTGAGGTTGTTCCACTAATCAGAAATGAGGTTTTATTAAGAGACGCTTTTCAAAACTAGGATGTTGCTATAAAATTTTGGTGATCTTTAAGGGATCACCCCATAAATATTAGTTGTATCCTTAATTTGGTTTACAGGTCACTTATGTACTTACATGACAAGTTGAGCATACCAGTTCATTTTTTTCTTTTATTTGTGCAAAAAATGCTTTGATTTCTATTTTTAAGAATTTTTTGCACGAATACAAGAAAACAATGAATCGCTATTCTTTTTCAACATTTCTTTTTTGTTTACTTGGGCAGGTTTAAATTATAGTAACCAAGTGTTAATACAACTTAGTCGTGTCCAAGTCAACAAAAAATAATGCCATTGTAGAGTACAAAAAAAGAAAAAAGGGAGAATGGAAATTCCGCAATGCTAAATAATTTACCAAATCTTGCATCTTGGAATTTGAATGGTTATTTTGAATAAATTAACACTTTTTGTGTACGCCTTTGAATATTTAGTACAGTGTGACTAATATGATCAGTGATTAACTTTTAACCGAAACGATTCAATTCTAACTTTGGGAAGAGAGTAAGTAGAGCATAAGATTAACTTTGGGGTTCATTAACAATTAACACATGTCCGACATTAATTAAAATGATGTAGCTATCATGCACTGATAGCGCTCTGGATGGTTCAAAAAGTTGTAGCCCTTTCGTGATTGAAAATCAAGTCAATAATCAATTTTTGTAAGTTTGAATGCTTCACGTCCACGTAAACAAAATCTCCAAAAATTAGCCAACAATAACGTGCATGTACTTCACTGGCAAATATCATTATTGTCTGAAATCTTCCTTCTAATCTAAGCAATAGTTTTACAATTCCAAAAGGTCGAAATAAATTAATAGATAAAAAGCTTAAAAAGTGAAGTTGCTTTTGCGCCAAAGCTTGTTTTCAAAAGTTGAAAACAAGTTTTCTGGTAGATGCTGTCAGAATAAATCCCAATGTTTATTGAAAATGACGAAAACTCTTGAAATGACGAAAACCAATGCCACGATATTATTGTGGCTGATGCAAAAATAGCTGTGAAAAAGTGTGTCCGTCAAGTTAGCCGGAGTTAGCATACAAACCATTGGAATACATACATATGAGCCGGAGTAACCATAATCAGCAGACTTTGACTGAGAAGTACGATTTTGTATAAAGACTGGTAATGACTACCGGCACATAAATAAACACAGCGTCTCTCCCTAAGACCCAAACCTTTTAAGCACATAGTTACTTTCATAGTACCTATGGCACACGACACAACCATGTTTTCAACTCAATATTTACTACAAGTAGTAAGCCCTGTACGCAATGTACCTGTACCGAAAAGGAACCAAAAAAATTGTCCCTGGGTACAGGTACCTGGCAATACCTGAAACTGAATCCGGATCCTTGTTTTGAGATTATAAGTATTTGTTGTAACTCAGGGGTGGATTTAAGGGGTGGCCCATCTTGGCCGGCCTGGGTAAAAAATTTAGGGCCAGGGTAAACAAATTTTGACCAAAGCCCTCAGATTGCAATCGTGTGTTTTTAGTATCTTTGAATCAAAATTTCTGATTTTAAAAAATCACATGAGAAATTTCCGCACTTTTTAAAAACTCTAAATTCAAGGGAAGCACGAAGCTTACATTGCAAACTTTTAAAAAATTGCTGACTTGCGTGTGCCGGCAGTCAAATCGGGAAACATCTGAAAGGGGTAGTGAAGGCGTTGTACACATATTACCATGCACGCATGAATTGCATGCGTATACATACAGCCAGTAGGGAATGTCGATTCAAAATGCCCTCGTACATATGCCTGCCAACTAGAGGTAGGATTAGGGCTTTTAAGTAACAATTGAATCCGCTGTGAAACCTTTATTTGCGTATTTTTTTTGTATTTATATACAACATCCATCCCACTCATCACATTCAATAAACGTGCACTCAAGAAGCAAAACTTCTTATTGGCTCTGAAAATTTGTGAAGATAAACTATCAAGCTCAGGAGATCGTTTCAAAATGTTGAATGTGTGAGTATTTAATACAGTAAACGATTATTTAGCTTTAGCATGAATATATGTACATGAAAGCAATGCTTGAACTCTGCGCAACGTCAAATATGCATGCAACCTATCTGTCCTAAATTCTATTGTAGTAGAATTATCGGGTCATTTTTAATTTCCGATCCGCCCAAAACCCGAACTGAAAAATAAATGCATGCCCAAGCCCGATCTTAACCCGGTTTCATTGATTTATTGCAGCCCAAACCCGGTCGTAGCCCGAAGTAAGTTCGTATTTGCAGCCCGAACCAGGCCAAAAACCCGGCCGGGTCGGGTTCGGGCCGGCCCAATTCAAAAAGCCCGCTTCCGGGCCCATCTCTACAGTGCCAAGCTGAATATGCTCAAAATGCCCGCCAACGTGCCATAGTTTCGGTAATATTGGCACATTGGGAAAATGCCCTGAACTCGTACAATTTTCTGCTGACCTGATTTATTTACCTTTGTGCTAAAACCGTCGAGTAATCGTTTCTAGTTATAAAGATTTGAGCGGGGTAGTGTGCAGTAAAAGTAGCGTCTAAAACGTCTGAAAAAGGTAACCGAAAATTTGAACTGAATATGCTCAACATGTCGTATGTGCCCAAAATGTAGGTATTTTCCCAAAGTTGAATGCCCAATGGCATATATGCTCATGGCATATTGATGCCCAATATGCCATGACATTTTCAAATCGACAATCCCTGACAGCCAGCATGCAAACATTGCTTGTTCGCTGTAGTGAATGAGGAGAGGAGATTCCTGCCAACGTTATACACGGGCAGCGCCTTTGTTATTAACAGAAAGCCCTATGACGCTCCACTCCTTGGGACCGTACCCCTGCTCAACTACTCCCGATTTCTTTTTTAATAATTTGGGTTCGGTTGGTTATAACCCGATAGTATTTGGCGTCAATATTACTCACACTATTTAAAATGCATGCATGTACATTGTATGTGCATATTTCAAAACAATGTTTCACCATGGGAATGACTGTTTTGAAAAAAACAAACCCAACGGTAATTTCATAAATGAGTTCAACATACTACAATAGTTACGTAAGAAGAGATGGCCGACCTGGCGCCGCCTTACGCGACACCCTTGCATAATCGCAATTTTTTGTAGTGCAGTATTTGCGATTCATTACACTGATGATTTTTGACATTTTCATTCCCAATACGACTCCATCCTAAAAGAAGTTACTATAGTATTGTCCTGTACTTAATACTCCAGTTACACCTGTTGTTTGTCAAGTTAATTAGCTCAACTTCGTTTAGAACAAAAGCATTAACATATCTACAAAAACAAAAGTTAAACAAGCTAATATGAAATAAAGGCAGGCTGTACGCGTGAAAAAAGTGTCACAAGAAATGATAAATATGTGGGGTGCTTTCCTGATTTCCCTGGTGAATATTATGTCCGTCCAGACAGGTACAGAAAGGTTCAAACTATGTTTATTGAAAAAACGGTAAGTGATTTTCAATATCCCTGTTCGCAAAAATAATTTACTTACAACACTTCAAATCCCCACCAAATAAGGTCATGCAATCAAAACACCCCTTTTTGCTAAACAAATTTTCCCTAAAACTCCCCAACAAATTTGACAATTTCTGCCAGAAAGCAAAAAGAATTTTTAAATCCCTGCTCGTAAAAAAATCCCATCCGTTTGATATTTCCGTGCCAATAATATTTTTCCTCGGCAAGATTCCTATCTTCCAACGAAAATCCGACCCCTCATTTGAGGTACTTGGACATCGGGTTAAGGTATTTCATACACTCGTACCTGTACATGATGCAATCGCTTCCAATAAGTATTCTTGTGTACACGTTCTGACATCCAAGGTTGTACCAAACTTTGCGGGTAGAAATTGCGTGTACCCACAAAGTACAAAACAAATTTGGATTTGTGTGTACCCACAAAGTACAAAACAAATTTGGATTTGTGTGAACCCACAAAGTACAAAACAAATTTGGATTTGTGTGTACCCACAAAGTAGTGAATAATTAAGCTTCAAAATTTATGCAACCACTTTGTACCTGAATCAGTATTTATGGGGGCGCTAGCTCGTCAAAACACCAATGTTTGTAGTAACACAAATCAGATTGCCGTAAGTGTCTAAACCCCTGGGTTTAACATTTTGTAGAACCTTCTACAACTGACCGGATGCATGAGAGATACAAATAAACATTATTTAATAATTCCGCGTGTGTAGTGACTTTTATTAAAATCATTTATTTCCACGGTAAGTTCCACTAACTCTGTGGAAATTGCGATTATGTGTTTGCTTCACATGCCGATCTTTCTCTTTCTGCTTTCCCACTACTGACTTCCGTTTTCGCTGTACACCCAACTTCCTTCTCTCCTTCCTAGTCAACGTGTTTGAATCGGTAGGTTCTTCCTACAATATTTGAACAAAGTAATTTTGAATGAAGTTATTTTTTAAACAAATAGCACAGTCATTGCAACCCAATATATGTACAAGAAGCTGGTTTTGGTTATTAGTTACAACATTTTTAGTATTTCGTTCAAACAAAAGGTTTATTCAACAGTTTTTATAACCTGCACAATTGGATGGTCTTCATCAACGGGTTCCATATCTCCAGGATTTGCAGTTTTAGCGACACCAACACTGTGTCTCACCTCGTCCGGATCTATTTGCCAAGGCCTCAAAGGCGTAGGTGCAGCACTACTGAAATCCCAGTCAGCTGCGTGCTTACCCCATAAAACCTCGTTATGGATTTCCCCATCGTACATTGGCTACAACAAATTACAAATTCAATTAATTAAATTATGTGTGCTATATATATTATTGAGACACACTGTATATTATCATATACGTGCTTACAACTTTATATGAGTCCAGAAAATGTGAACACTGTATTGCTCCTACATGTATTGTTTTGCAAAGGGTACAAGCGGTCTTCGGATCCATACTACAAGCACTGTCATTAGCAAAAACAAATAATTATTGTACTGAACATATATTTCGTTTCACATAGTTGTAATAAATCAGCTGTAGGGATTTTATTAAACAGCTAGTGATGCCGTGATGTACTCGGTGAGATTAACGCTGAAGTTCAGCAACATCCAGAGTGATGAAATGACAACTAGCTAATAAGCAAATACACAATATACAGTTCTAAAGAAAGCGGACACAGCAAAGCTCTCGCTTCAGCAACAGTCAAAGGGTATTTTAATTCACGGTCAAAATAAATAACTGCACGAAAGCAGAAATGAAAAACGGCGTAATTTTGGATTGGAGAGTGAGGTGTGAAAGTCTTCACGAGCAAGAGAGAAGTGAAGATTGTGAGTTAGAAATTGAAACAGGTAAGCAGGTAAGCAAAAATTCATGTTAGGATGAACGAATTCTTATTAATAGTAAAAGAGCTTCATTCTGGAACAGGAGCAAAGGCAAAGGTCCAGGTGCTTGGAAACAAGCAAACACAAAATATTATATTAATTACATGAACTCCAAAATCAGTTATGTCAATTAGAAACTTAAATATAATCGTGTACATGTCATTCTTACAGCACTGAATTATACGACTAACATCAAGTACCCAATTTATCGCCAGCAAACGACTGTAAACATATTAAAAGAAACTAAATTGTGAGTATTTCGTACACACTACAGATAAGCAATACTATAAAACGATTCAACTAAGTCATGTACAATACTAAAAGCTTTATTACACAAGCTACTCTACAAACATGATCAGAAATATGCATGATCGTTTATGTACGCCAAACCAATATTATGGAAACACTGGTTATACTATGGTTATGCTAATCGTACCATAGGAACTACCAATTATCATTTTGGAAACTATAGTAAGGTCTAAAAAAAACTAAATTTCAAACCCAAATACACATCACCAAATATCAATTTCCAGCAAACAAATTAATTCAATACTAATTCAACAATATCAGTTTTCAACATTCACTACTAAACAAACTAACGAATTCAACATCCAAAAGACAACATTAAAAAAGCCCAATATTATGCAAACATCGGCAAGCACATTTCTCTAACATTCGCGATTTAATGTGTACCAGCATGTACTTACAGCCACATAATCCTTAAATCGACCGGGTAAATACTTCATTAGCGGTTCCATGCCGTCATATCTAACAGGTTGTGCATTGTGCAATATTTGAAGTACGAAATGCCCCCCTACGTTTAGCGTATAACCTACAAGAGAATAAACACTTTGAAATAAATTAATTCGGAGTGGAATATCCGCAATCCTCTTTCTATGGGTATCCTCGGAGACCATAGTGCCATGCGTCAACTCAAAAAACAATACTGGCGAAGGAATTTCCGGCTGTTTATAGTTTACAGACTTGTCCTTGTGACAACTTCGACATACAGAACCTAGAAACGTTGTTGTTGCGTTTAATCTGTGTAGAATAAGTTCAATGCTGGAACCACATAAGGCAGTTATAGGAAAACTGCAAATCAAATACATTTAATTATCGTATTTCATAATTCGACATTTGTTCTAATAGTCGATGTAGTGACCGTATATCAATTATTATTCATGTTAAAAGTGTAGTAATAATTAATACACCTTCTGAATGTCTCGTACACACATGTACTACAAGAAGTCACTTGCAAATAGTCTTCAAACAGCCCATGGAGAGCAGCGAGTCCGTATTCCTCCTCACCATTCCACATGTCATTCAAAGCAGGTTTACTTTGTAATTCCCGATCAGTCAGAGATAACCATTTCTGTTTTGCAAGATTTTGAAATCCCTCTCTCAAACACTGAAGGGCATCAACAACTAATATCCTGCTTGCTGAACCATTGGAAATAAACTTATGAAAGTATGTGTCAGTCTCGTACAGATAAAGCGTCATAGTCATGATATTATCGAAAGAACAAGTGTTGACAAAAAGAAATGCACCATCATCTCGAGCTCTGGAACCCCAACTGTAACAAAAGCAACCGGTTTCAAACTCCAGAATACGTAAGAATACAATTAATATTAACTCACGGAATAAATGGCAAAGTGTCGAAAATCGATGCCACCAATTTAACTTTAGGTACATGTTTGCCTTTCTTCTTCCAGGATTCTGTGAGAACACATGAGCTTTCCTGTAAGGGAAGGAAAGACACGTTCGCAGGATTTTCGCAAGTCTGGTATGTGGACACTGTCGGGGTTACATTCTTCCTACGTCTTCCGGGTTTTCGTTGCTTATTTATTCCCTCAAGTTGTCCTAAGTAACGAGTGTAATCCGCCAGGAACCTTGTGCACCGCCCTGTAAACCAATATGTCTTTACTTCTTGATCAACTCATTTCGGACAACCAGTAATGTGATATTACAGAAAATACAACACATGATACCTTCAATAACATTTTTGGCTTCATGAACGTATCTGGCTAATGTCAGTTTACCATCCTTACACTGTTCGTGCCTTTTTACAACCTTGTTCCAATTTTCGACAGGTTCTTGTGTGTCGTTATGGCGGTGATCTCCACGCAATTCGAACATAATATGAGTGAGCATTGGTGTATACGGTAACATGTGCGTGCACAAGTAAGTGACAAAGCTTTCATTGTAAAACCTGTTTGGCGATAAAAAACATTCTACTTGGTCTTGTGCCAGTGAACTTATAACGATAGTCCGCAAATCGTGATAGAATCGTCCAAACGATGTTCCACGACATAACGTAGTATCCGAAAGATGTTGTACTAGATAGTTTTGATGCACTATTTCGTATTCTGTGAAACATTAGTACGTATAGTTTTTAAATGCAGACACACATGATGTTGGGTCGATTTGTAATACAAATTATCAAGTAAAGATGTTACCAAGTTGTAGCAATTTTGGTGGAGCGGATTGAAGAGTCGATAGCACCTGTGTAACACTGGGAACATCGGTTGGTGATAGACATAGAACGAATATCTTGCGAACGTAGTAGTTAGCCGTGTGGATATCGTAAGAATACTGATAACGGTTAAACAACTTCTTTATGATTTTCACACGCTCGTCTTCCTTTTCTACGTAACATTCTTCCAGTTTAGCGACAATAGCTTGGATTATGTGCATACGGCAAACATGGTGATTTATTTCTGAAGGTTTCCGGACCTTGAAAAGTTCTTCCCAACATAGGTTAAGATATGAGGATGTACTATGACCATTCCAGAACGTGTGAATAACTGCTGCTATGGTGGCTAAACTAAAGTCTGTTTCTATGCGTTTCATCCACCCAGATGGTCCAGTTTTGAAGTACGAGTCGACCCTGCAAGTGATCCGTAGGAAGTAAATAATAAAGATGAAAAACATTAGTAATAAATTGTTACAATCTTACGTAGTACGAAATACGGCCAAACCCTGGCCGATGGAGTCTGTATTCTGCGAATTACTTAAGAATTCACAAACTGCTATCGAGTTTGATTTGTCAGCTGGGTTGGCAATGACCAATGCATACATCAATATTTGACTATCCCCCAAATTCTCAGTAAGATGTCGAACAACTCCTCCGGTTGCATCCAAGTGAATAACGGTGTGTTGTTTGCGTTGCTTAAATGTCTTTAAAACATCCATTTGTCTTGTGGTCATCATAACAACGTGCAAAGGTTTAATGCTATACCCAATGACAAACTCAGCTAAACTTCTGTCCGTATAAATCCGTCGATGCAGGTCCACAGTGGGCAGACTATCAGTATCTCGTTCTTTAAGCATCTGAAAGCAAATGCATATGTATTTATTTAATCGAAATAATGGAATGCATGTACGCTTTACCTCATGCCTTGCTTGTCGCAGTACTTGTCCGCGCGGAACTGCTGTAAAATTGCCGCATCTTTGAGCTAAATCATCAGCTTTGTTTGCCATTTCCGTTGCCACTGCATCTGCATGTCTATAACGCAAATGTTCCTTAAATGCTGCTCGATTCTCGGCTTGCAATTTATTGCTGCAAACTCTTAGCGGCTGGTGGTTAATAGTGCCCGTACAGCTACGAATATATCAACTGATTTACAACTTACCTTCAACCTACATTATAAATTCAAATTTGCTTATACACTTACACGACTTTAAAGAGTACTTTTGATTTGTCGGCATTAAAATTCCCAGTGATCCGTATAGTCTCCCAGCAGTGTGGTTTATGTGTACAGTATCCATCTAAAACGTACAAGTGGCCTCTTTTCCCGGTGGAAACATCCTGCCGTTTGCAGTTAGGGACACAGCATGGATTGACCTTGTTAAATTTCCTCCTTAATATCACGTCCAGCCAACCTGGACGCATACCAAATGTTATTTTGCCATGGCGATTTCGCGTCTCAACATAGCTGTCCCAAACCTTTTTCTTGACAGTAAACTGGAACGTTTTCGGGATAAGCACTGTTGTGTTGCTAGTCTCGACTTGTACTGAGTCACCGTGGTCTATGAAACAGTCTGCAGTTAGATGTCAAAATGTTATCAATTGAAAGAAACCAGAATCATTACCTGTATATTTGGTGCCGAAATCATCAAAACCTGCGTTCTCGTCTTCAACAACCTGTGCAATATCCATCTGGTCATTATCTGTTTGAATCTCATGTATGTTTCTGTTAGGCGTAGAAGGCGGTTTTTCACATACGAACTCTAAACCCAAGTCTTTGTGCGTGGAAGTAAGTTTGTCGCCGCTTTCGACATTTTCTGTCCTTGTACTTGCCAGGGCAGCCTGCAAACCCATATCTGCAAACAGAAACATTTATGTGGAATCGATTTCCTAAAAATATAGAAGTTACGTGTTACATGATGTTGACCTTTCAGTGGTCTGCGGCTGAGATTAAAGTCTCCCGCAGATGTCCAGAAACTTGAATGTATTTCCCGATTGTTGCTTGTTTGGCTTACATCTGAGACTGGAGACGGAATATTTATAGCCAACGTGCGTGCGTTTTGTTCTTGGCCATCGTCGGATTTAACTGAGTGATTATCGTCGTCTTGGTCCATTGTAATTGAGCTGATATTTGCCCTTACACCTACACAACCATGTCAAGGCAACACAGTTCACTTATTTATACCGATCTCGAAACAAATTGCGGAAATCGTCGACACTTACCACGAAACGTTTGTAAAAATATGGAGGGATAACGGATCCACGAATTTCCTTTACACCTGGGGCATTCGTAGTTGCCGTCTTTTGCAACTGTCTTCCTATTTACTCGAATGCACAAACAATGGTACCATTCCTTACACTTTCCACATTCCACCATGTCCCCAGACGAAGATCCTTGACAAATGCAGTAAATGGATCTGCTGGCGTTGGGCGTAGAACATGCGGGAGGTGGATCCAAGCACACTACGGGAGTACCGCGTAAACCCAAAAATGCAGCCTGCAAACAAAACATACGAAATGTATCTCACTCTTTTCTAAAGAACAATAGCTGAAATTTGATTCTAATGTTAGATTTGATTCCGGCCAGCCGGGTTAGAAATAAAACTGGGGGTGCCCTTATTTTTGCGTGGTTTTAAAACTTCAAAGATTTTTAAAAAATTCCGATTTGTCCAAATTCAAATAAAATTGATGAAGGTAGAAGTAATCGACCACGGAGAATTTGATTCTGAGGTCAGAATTGATTCCGGCCAACCGGGTTAGAAATAAAACTGGGGGTGCCCTTATTTTCGCGGGGTTTTAAAATTTCAAAGATTTTTAAAAAATTCGGATTTGTCCAAATTCAAATAAAATTGATGAAGGCAGAAGAAATTGACCACGGAGAATTTGATTCTGAGGTCAGAATTGATTCCGGCCAACCGGGTTAGAAATAAAACTGGGGGTGCCCTTATTTTCGCGTGGTTTTAAATTTTCAAAGATTTTTAAAAAATTCGGATTCGTCCAAATTCAAATAAAATTGATGAAGGTAGAAGTAATCGTCCACGGAGAATTTGATTCTAATGTCAGATTTGAATCCGGCCAGCCGAGTTAGAAATATAACTGGGGGTGCCCTTATTTTCGCGTGGTTTTAAATTTTCAAAGATTTTTAAAAAATTCGGATTTGTCCAAATTCAAATAAAATTGATGAAGGTAGAAGTAATCGATCACGGAGAATTTGATTCTAATGTCAGATTTGAATCCGGCCAGCCGGGTTAGAAATAAAACTGGGGGTGCCCTTATTTTTGCGTGGTTTTAAAACTTCAAAGATTTTTAAAAAATTCGGATTTGTCCAAATTCAAATAAAATTGATGAAGGTAGAAGTAATCGACCACGGAGAATTTGATTCTGAGGTCAGAATTGATTCCGGCCAACCGGGTTAGAAATAAAACTGGGGGTGCCCTTATTTTTGCGTGGTTTTAAAACTTCAAAGATTTTTAAAAAATTCGGATTTGTCCAAATTCAAATAAAATTGATGAAGGTAGAAGTAATCGACCACGGAGAATTTGATTGTAATGTCAGAATTGATTCCGGCCAGCCGGGTTAGAAATAAAACTGGGGGTGCCCTTATTTTTGCGTGGTTTTAAAACTTCAAAGATTTTTAAAAAATTCGGATTTGTCCAAATTCAAATAAAATTGATGAAGGTAGAAGTAATCGTCCACGGAGAATTTGATTCTAATGTCAGATTTGAATCCGGCCAGCCGAGTTAGAAATATAACTGGGGGTGCCCTTATTTTCGCGTGGTTTTAAAATTTCAAAGATTTTTAAAAAATTCGGATTTGTCCAAATTCAAATAAATATGATGAAGGTAGAAGTAATCGACCACGGAGAATTTGATTCTAATGTCAGATTTGAATCCGGCCAGCCGAGTTAGAAATATAACTGGGGGTGCCCTTATTTTCGCCTGGTTTTAAATTTTCAAAGATTTTTAAAAAATTCGGATTTGTCCAAATTCAAATAAAATTGATGAAGGCAGAGGAAATGGACCACGGAGAATTTGATTCTGAGGTCAGAATTGATTCCGGCCAACCGGGTTAGAAATAAAACTGGGGGTGCCCTTATTTTCGCCTGGTTTGAAATTTTCAAAGATTTTTAAAAAATTCGGATTTGTCCAAATTCAAATAAAATTGATGAAGGTAGAAGTAATCGACCACGGAGAATTTGATTGTAATGTCAGAATTGATTCCGGCCAGCCGGGTTAGAAATAAAACTGGGGGTGCCCTTATTTTCGCGTGGTTTTAAATTTTCAAAGATTTTTAAAAAATTCGGATTTGTCCAAATTCAAATAAAATTGATGAAGGTAGAAGTAATCGTCCACGGAGAATTTGATTCTAATGTCAGATTTGAATCCGGCCAGCCGAGTTAGAAATATAACTGGGGGTGCCCTTATTTTCGCGTGGTTTTAAAATTTCAAAGATTTTTAAAAAATTCGGATTTGTCCAAATTCAAATAAATATGATGAAGGTAGAAGTAATCGACCACGGAGAATTTGATTCTAATGTCAGATTTGAATCCGGCCAGCCGAGTTAGAAATATAACTGGGGGTGCCCTTATTTTCGCCTGGTTTTAAATTTTCAAAGATTTTTAAAAAATTCGGATTTGTCCAAATTCAAATAAAATTGATGAAGGCAGAGGAAATGGACCACGGAGAATTTGATTCTGAGGTCAGAATTGATTCCGGCCAACCGGGTTAGAAATAAAACTGGGGGTGCCCTTATTTTCGCCTGGTTTGAAATTTTCAAAGATTTTTAAAAAATTCGGATTTGTCCAAATTCAAATAAAATTGATGAAGGTAGAAGTAATCGACCACGGAGAATTTGATTGTAATGTCAGAATTGATTCCGGCCAGCCGGGTTAGAAATAAAACTGGGGGTGCCCTTATTTTCGCGTGGTTTTAAATTTTCAAAGATTTTTAAAAAATTCGGATTTGTCCAAATTCAAATAAAATTGATGAAGGTAGAAGTAATCGTCCACGGAGAATTTGATTCTGAGGTCAGAATTGATTCCGGCCAACCGGGTTAGAAATAAAACTGGGGGTGCCCTTATTTTTGCGTGGTTTTAAAACTTCAAAGATTTTTAAAAAATTCGGATTTGTCCAAATTCAAATAAAATTGATGAAGGTAGAAGTAATCGACCACGGAGAATTTGATTGTAATGTCAGAATTGATTCCGGCCAGCCGGGTTAGAAATAAAACTGGGGGTGCCCTTATTTTCGCGTGGTTTTAAATTTTCAAAGATTTTTAAAAAATTCGGATTTGTCCAAATTCAAATAAAATTGATGAAGGTAGAAGTAATCGTCCACGGAGAATTTGATTCTAATGTCAGATTTGAATCCGGCCAGCCGAGTTAGAAATATAACTGGGGGTGCCCTTATTTTCGCGTGGTTTTAAAATTTCAAAGATTTTTAAAAAATTCGGATTTGTCCAAATTCAAATAAATATGATGAAGGTAGAAGTAATCGACCACGGAGAATTTGATTCTAATGTCAGATTTGAATCCGGCCAGCCGAGTTAGAAATATAACTGGGGGTGCCCTTATTTTCGCCTGGTTTTAAATTTTCAAAGATTTTTAAAAAATTCGGATTTGTCCAAATTCAAATAAAATTGATGAAGGCAGAGGAAATGGACCACGGAGAATTTGATTCTGAGGTCAGAATTGATTCCGGCCAACCGGGTTAGAAATAAAACTGGGGGTGCCCTTATTTTCGCCTGGTTTGAAATTTTCAAAGATTTTTAAAAAATTCGGATTTGTCCAAATTCAAATAAAATTGATGAAGGTAGAAGTAATCGACCACGGAGAATTTGATTGTAATGTCAGAATTGATTCCGGCCAGCCGGGTTAGAAATAAAACTGGGGGTGCCCTTATTTTCGCGTGGTTTTAAATTTTCAAAGATTTTTAAAAAATTCGGATTTGTCCAAATTCAAATAAAATTGATGAAGGTAGAAGTAATCGTCCACGGAGAATTTGATTCTAATGTCAGATTTGAATCCGGCCAGCCGAGTTAGAAATATAACTGGGGGTGCCCTTATTTTCGCGTGGTTTTAAAATTTCAAAGATTTTTAAAAAATTCGGATTTGTCCAAATTCAAATAAATATGATGAAGGTAGAAGTAATCGACCACGGAGAATTTGATTCTAATGTCAGATTTGAATCCGGCCAGCCGAGTTAGAAATATAACTGGGGGTGCCCTTATTTTCGCCTGGTTTTAAATTTTCAAAGATTTTTAAAAAATTCGGATTTGTCCAAATTCAAATAAAATTGATGAAGGCAGAGGAAATGGACCACGGAGAATTTGATTCTGAGGTCAGAATTGATTCCGGCCAACCGGGTTAGAAATAAAACTGGGGGTGCCCTTATTTTCGCCTGGTTTGAAATTTTCAAAGATTTTTAAAAAATTCGGATTTGTCCAAATTCAAATAAAATTGATGAAGGCAGAAGAAATTGACCACGGAGAATTTGATTCTGAGGTCAGAATTGATTCCGGCCAACCGGGTTAGAAATAAAACTGGGGGTGCCCTTATTTTCGCGTGGTTTTAAATTTTCAAAGATTTTTAAAAAATTCGGATTTGTCCAAATTCAAATAAAATTGATGAAGGTAGAAGTAATCGACCACGGAGAATTTGATTCTAATGTCAGATTTGAATCCGGCCAGCCGAGTTAGAAATATAACTGGGGGTGCCCTTATTTTCGCGTGGTTTTAAATTTTCAAAGATTTTTAAAGAATTCGGATTTGTCCAAATTCAAATAAAATTGATGAAGGTAGAAGTAATCGATCACGGAGAATTTGATTCTAATGTTAGATTTGAATCCGGCCAGCCGGGTTAGAAATAAAACAGGGGGTGCCCTTATGTTTGCGTGGTTTTAAAACTTCAAAGATTTTTAAAAAATTCCGATTTGTCCAAATTCAAATAAAATTGATGAAGGCAGAGGAAATGGACCACGGAGAATTTGATTCTGAGGTCAGAATTGATTCCGGCCAACCGGGTTAGAAATAAAACTGGGGGTGCCCTTATTTTCGCGGGGTTTTAAAATTTCAAAGATTTTTAAAAAATTCGGATTTGTCCAAATTCAAATAAAATTGATGAAGGCAGAAGAAATTGACCACGGAGAATTTGATTCTGAGGTCAGAATTGATTCCGGCCAACCGGGTTAGAAATAAAACTGGGGGTGCCCTTATTTTCGCGTGGTTTTAAATTTTCAAAGATTTTTAAAAAATTCGGATTCGTCCAAATTCAAATAAAATTGATGAAGGTAGAAGTAATCGTCCACGGAGAATTTGATTCTAATGTCAGATTTGAATCCGGCCAGCCGAGTTAGAAATAAAACTGGGGGTGCCCTTATTTTCGCCTGGTTTTAAATTTTCAAAGATTTTTAAAAAATTCGGATTTGTCCAAATTTAAATAAAATTGATGAAGGTAGAAGTAATCGACCACGGAGAATTTGATTCTAATGTTAGATTTGAATCCGGCCAGCCGGGTTAGAAATAAAACTGGGGGTGCCTTTATTTTCGCGTGGTTTTAAATTTTCAAAGATTTTTAAAAAATTCGGATTTGTCCAAATTCAAATTAAATTGATGAAGGCAGAGGAAATGGACCACGGAGAATTTGATTCTGAGGTCAGAATTGATTCCGGCCAACCGGGTTAGAAATAAAACTGGGGGTGCCCTTATTTTCGCCTGGTTTTAAATTTTCAAAGATTTTTAAAAAATTCGGATTTGTCCAAATTCAAATAAAATTGATGAAGGCAGAAGGAATTGACCACGGAGAATTTGATTTTAAATTCAGATATGAATCCGGCCACCCGGGTTAGAAATAAATCCTGGACTTCCCTCATTTACCCCCGAGTTTAGACATTGAATTTTTTTTAGAAACTTAAATTTGTGGAAGTGCTAACTATATTCATGATTACAGAAAGGATCGACCATGAAATGAGAATATATTAAAAGCAAAAAATTATGCACAAGTTGTTTTTTTCGCGAAAGGTTTTTGAATCCGAAGATTAGTTGCTTATGACATTTAGTTCCGCCCTGGACTAGGAAAATATTTACTTGATGTGGATATGGACCTAGTTGAAAATGTTTGGTTGCCCATGACATGTGATTACGCCCTTGACTAGAAAACAATTTGACGTGGCCTGCATATGCACGTAGCGTTTATTGTGTCTAAAGCCGCTCCTAACATCTTTTTCAAGACGTGGAGACACATCATCATTAAAATTAGTGTAAACATTAAAGTAAACTCACATCGTAGGAATTCCCCAGGTGTTATCGAGCAACAAATGTAGTTCTAGTTGCTAGCAGTTCGAATTATTAATAATTACCTAATTACAAAAAGTCAACACAATGAAACAACAAGTCGGAACGGCTAAAGGATTACTTTGTTCAAATCTTCGAGGGGTTTTCCAAGTTACTCTGTACGCGTGTTTTAGTGCATAGGGAAACTCATGGGTATGTATTTGAATGATGTATATGATTAACTCAGGCTGGAATTTAACTCGGGCTAACTTGACTGACGGTGAAAAAGTTGGTTTGCAATGAATACTGAATTGAGCAATTTTGAGATGTAAGTTGGAAATTATTAATACTATTGAAAGAGTACTCAATAAAAAATTCTTTTGTTGCTTTTCTTCATTTCAAGAGTTTTCATCGTTTTCAATAAACTATTGGGATAAATTTACCCTGGAATAAAAAAGATCTTTTAACAGGAAGCTTTGAATTTTTTGGAATCAAAGACCTATTTAATCAGACATTTTGATTTCAGTGGTAATAATATTTTTTTGAAAATGGAACTACTAAATTTGAAATCAAAGGAATTCTTAGTATCCATGGCTTATTTACTAAATTTTGCCGGTGCACTCGGTATTAAATTAAACGAGGACCAGCTGTACAATACTTGTGAAGGCAGAGCTTCAAGTCAGGCTTAATAATTATGCCCTTTTCATGTTGTGATTTTTTTATTTTTTGAACAAACCAGAAAGCAAGAAAATGTTGTTAGATGCAAAAAGGCTGAAAAATACAATTAAAAATCATGTATACATTAAATTTTAAAAAAATATTTTGTCCCGGAATGACGTTTCGAAAAAGTGGGAACCCTACCGGTGTCCAAAGTTTCAGATCGTGAAGTAAAGGCCAAAGGAGCCTTGAAAAATGATCGGGTTGGCTGGATATACTTTAAAACCTATTTCGACGACGAATTGGGTGGGTTAGCTCAGAAAGCTAGTCTTTCCAGTTGTGCGTTCATTTGATTGTATCTACAAAGATGCAATTAATCTCATTGAGCAAAAATGAGACGATTTCCAAGATTTCTTTGGGCTTAAAATTTAATTGCAGATGTCAAACTTGAATTTTTATAATTGCAACTAGAAAACTGCCGAGACCATTCATTAATTTGAATTACTTGAACAAGTTGCTACGTAATGCTTTTTTCTTTTAGGTAAATGTTCCATTTATATCTTATGATACATCCTATCCACTCTCCATTATTTCGTGTGAAATAATTATTGCTGATTGTACAATAAACAAACAACACATTCTGTTTTTTTTCTTCAATACAATAGGTCAACTTTACTTCCACCTATTGTATCTGGATAATATTTTCACTAATATATAAGTAAATTATTGCTGTTTCAAGTGCTGTTTTCCGAATTCATACTAATTATCAATAAATTTAATATGTTAAGGAATTATTATACTGTGTAAACACTAAAAAATTTTATTAGAAGTCGAGAAGTTAACCGCATAGCATGAAAATGGTACCTTTGAGAATTAGTACAAACAAGTTGATACTTTGTCATATTTAGCCAATAATATACTTGAAATGCACTTTCCCCCGATGATGACGACAACTGCAGAAATAATTACCGAACATCCAATAATACTGTAAACAAGAAATTAGGTAATTTAAACGATTGAAGTTAATAAAACAGATTATAAGTAGTTATTAAAATGGGCTCCATTCATTCTCCTTGCTCATGTGAAATAGAGACCTATCAAATAGTCATTTCCGTTGGCAACAAATTTTCTTCCAGATTTTCTACAATCATTCATTTAGTTTAGTTTAGTAAACATTTGCATTCACAGGTCATAAGGCCACGAAACACAGTTGGAACTACATACATGGTATCTGTATTCTACGGTAAGATGGTAGGCTGGTACAAAACAAAAAATCTTCGCAGGAACTTTAGGGTGTTGTTAAAGTAAAACAAAATCGTTCTTTCAGACAACTTTGAAATATTGATTATTCCGAACTGTGAACGCAAAATTTATACCCACACCGAACCTAACTATAGTAACTATAGATATGTAAATGATCATGCTTCTCTGGTCTTAGTTTTAGGGTAAAGCTGGCGTAATACATATATAGTAATGTGATAAAACAATTTGCGGAACTTAAGCCATAACAGTTGAGATTCTTAGTATTGGTCAACAAATTTAGTATTAAATAGCTTCCAAGAAAATTTGCTGAAAAACTAGGAGCATGAATATTTGATGAGCCACTTCTTTATATTTGGATTTATAAGAAAGCTGTAGTATTTTTAAGGTTCAAAAGTATTTTTAGGTACTCACCTCCAGTTATCTGGTCTCACTCCGTGGATCAAGAATGCAAGAAAAATACTAAAACTGATCTCGGAAGCTCTAACGGAAGAAACAGTTCCAGCTTTTTCAAATTTTAAACCCAAAATTACAAGCATTTCTCCTAAAAAGGCTCCACCCGCAACATACAAGGATATTAGGAATATCTGAAATGTTATGATGGGTAAGGGCAGTCCAAATAAAACCTTTGATATAACAAGGCTTTGAACCATTCCCAAAACTCCATAAACGAGGAGCATTAGTGCAAAATTCACTTCCCGCATGCTTCGTGTAACGATCACGATGGAAGTATCACAAAGTAGAATTCCTACTGCAAAAGCAGCTCCGGTCTGTAATAATAATTTAAAAATTTACGGTCATTATTTCTATTGGACCATGGAAAGTGAAAGTACCATTTCGTAACCAGTAATAAAGTAATTATACCAAAGTAAAGGAGTCGAATCTTTCCCCACCGAAAAGTAAAGGAGGCTCGGCAATAGCAACAACCCCAACCAAAGTTAATAAAGCCGACGAGACGGAAATCAAGCCAATTTTCTCTCCCAACAAGAAATGAGCCATGACTGTCACAAAGACAGGAGAACTGTGGTAAATAACGTAAGAATCAGCGATGGTCCAGTATCGCAAAATAAAGATTCGCAATATGTCCGATGCGGCTACCAACAAGCTTTTTCCCTGCGCTCAATAATTTTTTTAAATTTAGCTTTGCCTAAATGTGCTCAATTATTTATTTTTAAATCCTTTTCGTTTTGGAAGATAACTGACAATTATTTAGTAATTATTGCGAATAGTTCCTTACCACTAAGCCCAGAAGGTTTTTCCAATTTTTCCGTATAGGCCAAACGGCATCGAAAACGGACTTCGTTCCCTTCCCCACCCTCGATTCGTTTCGACAAGGAGACAACTCCAAACAAATTAAAATGACTATTGAGGAAATAGTAATCCCCATGTATTTCAAAAGTGAATAACTTCCCGGGCCGAAGACTTGTCGTCTGATAGTGTCGCTGGCGTAGCTATCACATGAAAATATCAAGCCGGCGAGCAGTGTGAGAATGATTCCTTCATATTCTCTAACGAATCCTATTTTCTTCGATTTTTCGAGAGGGCTTTCTTCAGACTTGCAATAATTAGATAGCTTCCCTGAATTTGCCTGTCTCTCCTCCAAATCTTCATCTTCCGTAAGATCGTCCATTTCAAATTCGCAGTTACTTACATTTTGGTTCACTTGAGCGTTCCTCATTGGGCCAGGTCTTGGATCCATATCTGTATAATTAGTTGAAACTCACTGATCATCCCCCTGGATGAAGTTTCGTAACGCCCAATTTTATTCCAAATTTTAAACAGTAATAAATATATAAATTGTATACACAGGACTGGAGTTCAGATCTATATTCCGTGACATATTGGAAGCAATCTGAGAACATGATTTAATTGGCCCTTCCATCAAGCACGTGCCTATAAGCCAGGTGAGTTATGTTTGTTTGTTTCTTTTGAAGCACATTTTTTCTGTCTAAATTCTATTAGAATAATCCAATCGTAGAGGCCAGGTACATCAATATTATACATTTTTGATTCAGGTGTATGACATTTTGAACAGATGTTTTTAGGAATATCTTAAATGCATAATAGAAGAAAAGTTTTAAGTGCTGCTGGATATACTAAATGAACATTTTCGACATGGAATGGAACTCATAATCCTTGAAAGCCTTCTGTGATATTGCATTAGATCAGGGTTTCCTCAGGATAATTTGTTTGAAATGTAAAACCTGAGACTGGTGAAAGGGAAGTGTGGGAAAGCAGAAAACAATGTGATTGTGTTCGTATAGATGTAAGTTATGTACAGACATGTGTTGAGTAACCTTCAAAGGCTACAGAATTTCCGAAGGAAAAAGAATAGATACTTAAATCATACGGAAATAACCCAATCTCTTCTGGCCCAGTGTACAATCACTGCATTAATTTAAATACGATTTAAAATTAAACAGATAAATTTGATAGTATCGTCCTGAAATCCATGAATAACTATTAAAATGTGTGACGACAAGTCTGAAACTCAAAACAGAGATCTGCTTTACCCCGTAACCTTCCTTATTGACCTGGAATCATTGAAGGTCGAACCCTTTGTAATATTATTTTCATTGCAACAAATAATACTGGAAATAATCTTGAGCTCAGACCTAAAAGTTGGATTTCTGGTGATTTCGGTTTTAATTACAAAATAAATATTTATTTTTGTCTCATGAAATTGTTAAACAAACTATCACATACTGCTGGAATTGGGGAGGATCACTATAAACGGTTTAAGAAGAAAACAAAAATCCCTAAACTGAAGGTACACTTCTGGTCCTATGATTTCCAATTTTAATCCTCTCAAGTTTCATTATTAAAACTATGTGGAACGAAAAACTCACAATGGATCCCAATTTACTACAATTTACACAATATTTAGCAAATAGTCAAAGTAATAGGAATAACAAAACAAAATCTTAAGATCTAAATGTGATACAGATGAGGAAACGTTTTCCAGGGGCTAAGTGTATCTTCTCCGATGGGATAATAAAAATGACCCGAGAGTATTTCACACGCAGATAAGTTATTTACATAAAACTACAATATAAATGTAAAGTCAATGCAGAGGTAAAGTCGAGACAGGGAAACGGAAAACGCACTCACAATCCGAATGGATCTCTCACACAATAAAACCTCTGAAAAAAATCATATATTTTATAACCAGGAAGTCTACGACTAGTACATTTACGTCAATCATGTATAAAAAAACAGGGAAATCATTTCCAATTCTTATAGTAGATATGTCACCAATGGCCCTGTTAAATATCCCTTAAAATAAAATCCAACAGAAAAATCGACGACATCCACTTTCTTTAGGTAACGTCGATATCCATTTTCGAAGGGCTGTTATCACAACTCCAGCGAAGACCACTGAGCCTCCGATCGCACTAAAATAAAATTAATAGAATAAAATTTCAAATTGATTATCACATGCACATAGATAGGAAGTTAACATTATGCAGCGTGGTTTTTCTTACTGTAAGAGTGCCCTCACACACTCTCACCATGTAAAACACCATGAGAATCGGCAACTCTTATTAATGGTAAAATTAAGATTGTGCAAATGTCTCAAACTGCCCCAAAACTCACCTCCAAGTATTAGGCTTAACTCCAAGGACGATAAATTGGAGTATGAAACCAAAAACAACATCACAAGTCCTAATTAAAGAAACAGGTCCAGCTTGTTCAAATTTCAGCGCTAGGATTATAGACATTTGTCCCAAAAAGGAGAGGCCCGCCACCCCAAAGAGCATCATTGAATCATAAGTTTCAGTGGGCCAAGTGAAACCATTTGAGAATCTTGAAATCACAAAGGCCTGGATCATCCCAATGATACCAAAAACAACCAACATCAGGGCAAATTGAACCTCTCGAATTTTCCTCGTAATTATTGTCATGCAAGCCGAGCACACGAGAGATCCCACAGCAAATCCGGTCCCAATCTATGAAAAAATAACTCACGTGTAATCAAATTGTTCAAGTAATTGCCCCAGCTCTGTACTACTATCTACTCCTACCCTATTTGTTTTTTAAACCTCTCCGTACATCCTCCCAGCACCAGCACACGGTAGCAAGCACAAACAAAACACGTGAGGCATTATAATTAATACTGATCCCTACAAATGCATGTTTGTTTACTCATTCATTGCAATAAAACAAATTCACTTGGGAGTTTTTGCGAATATGCACACCCTCCACGAATTGTGCGGATGGGACGGAGAAGCAGAGGAATAATAAAATAATAAAATATCGCACGCTATTTTTTGCTGACATGGATTTTCACTTACTAATGTGTCGTGATCGAAGCCCTCCTTCCCCGTCAGCATGGGGGGCTGGGTGATGACTACAACTCCGCACAATGTGAAAACAGCCGTCAGGATTGGAACAAGGCCAGTTTTCTCTCCTAAGAAAAAATGTGCCAGGATTGTTACCAGGACTGGGGAACTGTAGGAAATGACGGAAGCGTCTCCGATGGTCATGTGCTCCACGGCAAAGTATCTCAGGATGACTGATGACCCTCCCAAAATCCCTCTTGCCTGGAAACATAAAACATAAGTAACCCATGCTAAAAAATTTATACAGCAAGCAATATTTCCGACTTACAATTAGTCATTATTACATTAAAAAAATTTCTTGCGGTTAAAAATAAATATAAATTTGAATGAAAAATTACCAGCAATCCGACAACGTTTTTCCAATTGTCATTTTTATTCAGAGGCCAGACTGTATCAAAAACCGACCCATTTTTCTTCTCATTCTTTGAGGTCCCCCTGCAACACTCAAAATACATAAGGATAGGGATTGAGGGAAGTGTGATCCCTGCATATCTCCAGAAAGAAGAATCATCCGCACTGAACCCATAAGGCTGTAACATTTTGACCAGGAGGATGACCAACGAAAAAAGTAAACTCGCTGCGAGGGTTAATGTCATCCCGCCATATTGTCTCAAAAAACTTTTCTCATCCTTCCCCTCAGATTTCTCCCCCTCCTTAGTTTTACTATTCTCAGGCTTTTGGGCCTGCCCTCCCTCCAGGTCCTTCTCCAGAGCCGGGTTATCAATCCCGAACTTCTCACTTTTCCCATCCTGGTAGAGGCTCGTGGTAGAGTTGAAATTTGAGTCGAACTCCTTCTCAAAAGAAGCGTTGATAGGGATGGGGTGGGATGCGGCCATGATTCCACAAATGGATACTTCTAGCTCTAGTGTTCACACACAAACACAACAAAAAAAAACAACAAGAGAAAACACTTTTTAGTACTCTCCGTTTCAACAGCTTACTGTCAACTGCCTAAGAATCTCCTCTGGACTTGTCAAGAATGCCTTTTGAGGGATTTTAATAAGAAAGCTGAAAGTTGAGTTGAGCCTCTGGACCCTTTAAAAATAAAGAACCTTAGTCTACTTAATAGGAAAGACTGTTTCAAGAGAAAAAGGCTCCTGGATCCTTGACCGTCATAATTGGAGTGAGCTGATGAGTGATTTAGGTTTAGGAGTTTTAAGCCGTTGTAAGTTTGTACTTTATACTTACAATTAGAAAACTCTACTACGTCAATATCCAATTCTGACGAACACGCTCTTGTTTAGAAATCAAATGTTCACACACACACAATTGTACCACACACATACACTCACATATATGTAACTATCTATGGGTAGTCAATTATGATCCCCTCCTGAATAATATTATTACCCTCAATGGAGTCCAAATAAAGAGCTGTCAGTGACGGAGCCCAAACAAACAACCATGTCCTTTGTATATAAAGGGACTCAATTCTATGTATTCCTCTGACTCTATAAAAGCAAGTACATATGTAAATACATATACCTTCGCAAGCACTAGAATACTACTACTACATACTATTACTAACAATAATGGATGATTACAGGAAAGCAATTTATAAATCACAGCTCAACATAATTACGTGACTAGTCTGATTACAACTACCAAGTAACAATTAGAATTTCAAGTGAGTCGAATTTATTGAATTTTGTTCAGAAAAATACGCTTTTAGCTCCATAGGACGAAAATGTCAATTCCCCTGAACAATAGTGGTAGAGAAGGCTCTCGTGACCTTGATGAGTTGTAAAAATCATGATGAGTAAAATTCCCAATCTATTTATCCCCAATAAATAATTTTACACGTATGACAACTTCCTTCTCTTCCAAAAATACAAGTTGTATTTTCCTAAAATTCCCCAACAATTCACTTGACTATATAGGTGCGATTTTCCTTGATGCAAAAGTAGTATGTTCACCTGTCCAGATGAGTTAGTTCAAACTGGTTTTTGGGTATGTTGTAGGTATATATATATTTTATTGGCTTATTTCCCTGAGGAAGTTTTTTCCAGAGGAGACCTTTGACTTGCAAATGACGTGACAGTGTGGGACCCCACCGTGACAATGACACAATAAACAAGATAATTGTCGTATTTTAAATACTAGACTCTGCACGTGTGTGCTGTGCTACCAGACAGGATTTTAAATGAGTTTAATTTTAAAACTCTTCAAAAATCCCTTAGCGAGCAAGTTCAAGGGGGGATCACAGAAAAGAATGTGGAGTCATTCCAGTAGATATATAATACACACGTGTATATGTTATGAGTATATAAACAGAATCCTGGAAACGTCAATGAGAAGGAAAGACTCAATGAGTAGGGAGAAGGGAATAGAATGAAAGCCGGATTTTCCCATAAAATTATCCAATTTATCTGTAATCGGAATTAACTTTTACAGTCTCCTCTTTATATATATATGGGATTTTTTTATGTAAGGAATACATTGAGAGTCCCATGGACTGGGGCAATGTGCATATATGCTTGTGAGTCCCTCCAATACTGTATGATTCATAATCATGTGTGTGTGTGTTTTCCTATGGGATATTTTATAACACCTGGGGAGAGTGTGACAGGGACTAGTGTTTTGCTGGGCTGTAAAAATATTATTAAAAAAATGATGAGGCAGTAAAAATGCTCAAGATACGCTTTGATTTCTATCATTTTCTCCAGGAATGAACATTAAAAAATTAGCATGTATTTTATTACTGTGGATGATCATCCACGTGAAGAGTCTCTGTCGGAGATGGGGATATTATATAAAAGTAAGGTCACTTTGTGTTTTTAATGCTGGGATCTTTGAATAATGAGTCCGATGGGAATTCCGCTTGTGTAACAAATTTGTTTACATGTATTTTTTTTATGGATTGACTCTATTCCCCCTTCAGTCATGGAGAGCTAGCATGATCACTCATGAGGCAAAACCCTGGTCCTATGTATTTAAATGCACGAATGCAATCCTAATTGACATTTGCTTTGTTGTGGAGAAAATCAAGTCATTATGTTCGCATTATTAGAGATTTGGTTACGGATTTTTTTTTTTGAGGTAACCAGACATATTGTATGTGGTTTTGGAGTCATCAGTACTTACACCAGAATAATTCTCAAGTTCCCACACACGCTCATGTTTTTTCTGATTGATTCTGAGAGAAACTTTACCCCTGACCAGGCCTCTGTGATAGGTTGGAATCAACTGTCGGGGTTTATCAAAGCCATGGTCTATTCGAGATTTTTTTTTTATTCTCTGCCCCTGCATTCTATAGATAATTGTTACCCACGGTTTGCTGAGGGGACACATGGTTGGGCAAATATCCTGTCATGAGTCACAATCTGGATTAACGTCAGAGTCAGGATAGTAACATGACCTTAATAACGTGACGTCAATTTGGGGTTCACTCTGTAAAAACTAATCGTAAGCTAACAATGGGAAGTTACAGTCGTTTACTTTAATTTCCTGAAAACATCCTACAATGATGGATGTTGAAGAATTATCTTCCTATTGAATAACATGTTTTCCTTGGGATTTGTAAATTTTGGAAAAATTTGTTTTTAGGGGTCTATGACATTTGTTTTAAATGATTTTTAAGGATTATTTTCATAGGCATGCGTATGTATGTTCACGCAAGGCTTAATCAAGGTTCGAACAAGTAGCTTTCCAGGACGGTGTCAATAACGCTTTGTATTTAGGGAGGTCACTGGCTTGAATCCTTGTATGAAATTATTAGGTACGGGACAGTACAATTGAAAGTTTGGAGCTGAATAGGTTCAAAAAAGTACTGAATAGGTAGAAAATTCGGGCAATAATTTATTTGTCATTTAAACAATTAGCTTTGTTAAAAGCTTAGCTGACGAGTATAGGTCCTGCTTTCGAAATTGAAAGTTTCATTGATTTTTCTATATAGTGAAGAATCTTTGACCTGTAGGGGAAGTATTGTGAAATGTACTTATTGAAATTCTATTTATGGACTGGAATTTTCTAGGAATATACCAGATACAGATAATTAATGGTAACAGTATTTATTGTATATGGTAGGGGATATAGAGGCTATATGAAAGGAAAGTCCGCGTTGCAAAGCATATGTTGTCCTAGTTCACATAAGAAAATTAATCCGTCCTTTAAAGTACGTATTTGTATGTACATAAGCGCTAGTGGTTCAGAATCCTGAAACCTCTTTCACTAGCTAGTGTAACATTGGAGGGAATACAATTTACATAAGTATTTAATCGCCATAGTTTGTACAAAATTACGGTCACTTTTTTAAAATAGTCTCATTAATTGTGAGTTCCATATTTGGGGTCTCACAATTGTGGGAGACAAAATGGGAATATTTTCAGGGCTTTTTGTCAATTTTGCATTCCTATCCAAAGTTAGCCCAATAACAATTTGCTCTTTATTTTCAACCGTCATGGGTGCAATTATCAAAGAAAGAGCGTAACAAATAGCTCTTCGGAAACTGCATCAAATTTTTTATGAACAACGTCAAAATCATTTGTGTTCAAATATTTTGAAATGGTAATAAAAATCCGGAATGAAAATCCTTCCAAATTCCTATTTTGCTTTACATCTCTGTCACCTGCGTTCCTAAATATTGACCTAGGTCAATAAATTCTAGAAAATTTCGATTGCAAACAAATTGTTTGGCATTCCAATAATTTAAGGTACATTCCCTTAAAGGGAGGGGGAGGGACGGCAAACGTTTTGAGACACATTGCTGTATTTGTACAAGATCCAAAAACCAACCCACAGTACATTCAATCTAAATCTTTGGAGTAGACTGTAGTATAGAGTCCAGTAATAAATAATTGCATGCATTAAGTAATTTTACATAAGACACTATTAATTATAAACGACCCTTAAAAATCCCTTTTTGCCCATCTCTGCAATGAGACTACAAAAAAATTCTCAGTCTCCTACAAAAAAAAAAGACATTGCAAAATGCTAGTCCATAGTCCAGAGGAAAGTAAATAATAAAAATTTTAAAAAGTATTGATATTTTAATAAATACATAACAATTCTAAGAAATAGCACTTAGAAGAGACAAAGGCCAGCTTGATGATGATGATGATGAGTGACGGGTGGGGAAAAAAACAAAATGAGTTGGCAATAGTTATAAATGATCTTCGGATCATTACAACAATAATTCACGTCTTAGAAACATTATGTGTAAGGTTTTCCTTACCTGATGATTAATGTGCTGGTTGATTTGCAAAGGTTGATGGATGAGGCAGGCAAAATGTGAGACAAATCACAAGTCAAAGAAATTAGCACTTGTCCAGTCTGGAGCTGGGATACCAACTAAAGGTATCTACCTAATGGCTCCCAGGTGATCGTGATCCTCCTGCAATGATGAGGAGCTCCAAAAAAAAGTGAGGTATAACTGGAGAGGCTGGGAACTAACTATAGAGGGGAACTCTTACAATTAGATGCATATTACAGTGTTCCATGAATTATTAACAGTTCAATTGTAATAAAATGAGGTGACTCAAAAATGTTCCTCCTCACACAACTACAGCCATACGTACATATGTATACGTACATGTTACATCTGTGTATACTTGTGTGTGTGTGGCTCCATACATATCCCATAATGTGCCTCATGTATAGGCAAAAAATAGAAACAAGTAACAATCATAACAATAATGTCAACACTCATATCATCATCATCTGCTTTAAATGCATTACAAAACCAAAAATTACATCTCATTTGAATGGGAAATTGATTGTGTGTTCCTTCATTGAAAATGTGTGCTTCACATTTTTTAACAGCCTTCCTCCTCCATACGTATATTTATACAAAGTCTGAGAGATACTTAAATGCTAAATTTTTCCCATTCATTTACAGACAACACACTCTTCACTCCTACTCTTATTTATTGTTCGAGATTTCTGTTTTGTTGCTCATATCTGTTTTTTTAAACGTTCCAAAAGATACTTGTATTTTTCATATGCCTGCTCTTATCGTAGTTAATTCGATCCCGGGATGTGGTTTCCATCATGGGGGCACTGGGAACTTCCACATTTGTAAAAAAAATCCTGTAGTCTCTAAATTGTCATCCTTACATATGTAGATGCATATGTACGTACATAAAGTCACGTTGAAAATACTGGGAAGGAAGAGAGAAATTATGGAGGCAATCGTGACAAATGAAACTTGAGTGAAAGTCTGGAATGAACCTTGGATACGTAAATATAACCTTTTTTTTACACATGTATGCTGTACATATATGTATATACATGCATATGTACCTTATCCTCTAATGTATTGCCTCACCTAACATATGTATGTACATATGCTGCTCCGTACGTCACGGAAAGTCAAATGGTGTCTGTTCCAAGAGTATCAAAATTTTTTATCTCCTTAGTTTCACTTAATAATCCAAGCATTGACATTTAGCGTTCAAAACAGTCTCCTATCAGGTTTCCCATAGCAAAAATATTATTGTAGAATTATATATATTGTTTTAATGTATGAAGCTATTATCTCAGAATTAGCATGGAAAAATTCTTTGAAATCTCTCGCACACGCCAGTCAAGTATAATTATTATTGGGATGATGGGATTGGGAGGAGAGTCCCTTATAAATGTTTACACAATTGCTTCAGTTCCCATAAATTAATTAACACGTGGAGTTATGTACAGTGGCTTAGGCCACACAGGGTATTATGGGCCTGTAAAATTCAGCGCTTTGACTAAACTTGTCATTCCTATGATTTAATGGTAGCTGCGGTTGTATATCTATATAGGGATGCAATGTACTGCTCATAGGCAGGGTTGTTTAAAATAGGCGTTACTCATTCTAGGTTTTTTTTCTCACTCTATTATGTCCTTAGATATGTATACATTGCTCCTTTATAGAGTTAATTGTTTAAAGGATTATGCTCAATTGCAGCAATACTACTGCGTTCAATAATTATTTATACAAAAAAAAGAAGAGCAATAACTATAATAATTATTAAGCTCTAGTTTACATATTTGCATTATAGATAAGTGACACTCAATTACGCATGCACATTTGGGCTGATGTTTACACTTGATTGGGGAGGGGGCAAACGGTAAAGTATATTTTTTTTGGTCTCTTCCAAGATGAACTGGTGCATGGTTGAGGTAGGGATTTTAAGCGCATGGAACTGTTACGAACAGAAAAGGAGTCAATAATATCTACTTTTTCTATAATTAGACCATATATTGAACTGTACATACAGCCCTATGTAATGTAATGTACATAGACTTTATGGAGGTCACGGTATTTTTTACAATTTTACAGCCCCGTCACAATCAGGGATTTTAATAGAATTGTTCGTCTGGACAAGACAGTTGTAAAATATTTTCCTGCTCTTTATTAATAGCAGATAATGTCAAATACGTACTATTGTAGTTGTCTCGGACTGGACTGCGAATAGGGAAGACAGAGCAGACAGTAATAATATTTCGTATAATTTTATTACGTCAATCTACTCGTACTGTAATAATAGTTGAATTTGTGCTGATGCAAGTGTCAACTTCACTCAAGTGTATTTATGGAAGGGAATGATAATTATTATTAAAAATTAAAATTTAATGTGCTAAGAGAAAATTTATTAATGAATTTAACCGTGAGTGCTAAAATTAAAACTGATGTCCTGCTAAGAAATTAGAACGTTTCTGTATATATGTACATAGGTAGACCCCATGATTATATTCTACTATAGACACGGAGAGAGAGAGAGAGATTCTTTTGCTTGTATTTGGTTTATTTATATTTTCAAGGGTAAAGGAAATCCTTTATGCAATGATTGACAAAATGCTAAGAGGGGATGGAGTAACAATGCTGTAGCTATAGACAATGGTCAGTTTTTAGAGTCCTTGTAGAAAGACAGACCAGGGAGGGTTCACTGTACTATATCGTCACTGAAGAGGCAAAATGGTCTAATTGTAAGTACAAATCCAAATACTCCCAACAATGAAATACTTTGTTACGTGTAGCAATTAAGCCTTTGAGACTATCTGTGCAATACAGATAATCTGCCTCGTAAATAAATAATGAAGTATCAATGGGTCCTGATTTAAAGACTAATTTTGTAATTGACATTGCTCCCTCAAAATCCAGTTAGCATTCTCAAGTATAGTCTGGGATTACCCTCCACGTAAGAGATTTGTAAGTATGAATTACCTTCCCCTTAATGAGTGTACCGTTCTGCAGTTTACGCAGAGATAATTTGAAACGTGTAATTACATCGGTGTATCCGAGTCATGTATAATGTAACAGATATAATTATCTCCTTAGTGAGCACAAGGATAAGGTGTACAGTTGAGTCTGCTTGTAAAGGCAGCCTTAAATGGAGCAAGATGCTACTCTTGGATTGCAGGGTGTATATTATAAGGAGACAATTTAACATTTTCTTGTTTGTGCCGATACTTGTATAGATAGAAGGCTTGGGGGTCTGTAATAGTACGAGATCACTATATGTTTTAAAAATTGCCTTGAGGAGAACTGTTGCATTTGGGTTTCCTTTATCTTTACTGTGAGATTGGAGTGTGAGGAGTTGGAAGAAACTTTAATGAGAGTTGTGCATCCATGTCTATGTTTGTCTAGGTTTACGGGTGCTCCTACACAGACATATGTAATTTATAATTAGATTATACATATAATTATAGATACTCGATGTCACAATTATTCCCCTATCCAGCCCATAGTAAAAGTATCAGGTAAAAAGGGAATACAGAATTTACCTTCCAGATTTTTTATGTATCTACTTTTGCATATTTTAAGGATTGCGTAATTAACAATTTCGTAACACTGCACTAAAAATTTTAATACTTGTTTTTCTGAGAAATTTATACATAAGGTTCAGAGTCACTACAGGAGCATCAGTGAAGACTGAAGACATTCTACGGTTGTCATTTCAGCATGCAAGATTTTAATCGTATAAGAAAATTTCAAATGCTAGACTTCCGTGAACATTAAACTTTATGAGGATTCAGCCCAGGTACAATTTTGTGGTTAGTAGGGTTTAAAAATTTTATCTAATCGTATGCAGAGTAATCATAATCATTTCCTACCCCTCCCGCCCCCCCCCCCTAGTAAATTTTTGGAAGGTCTGGAAAAAAAGAGTTTGCTATCAAACCGAGAAAGTTAAAAATGTTATGAGTTATTCCCTTATGTGGGCTACGGATTGGGCGGGAAATAATCTTGGTCACCCTATGTTAAATTTTTGAAAATATCTTAAGACTTTTTGAGGGTTAAAATATCCATGAGATTTCTTTTTTATCAAAAACAATTGGGCGTCATATATTAGCCTTTAGATATTTAGGTCATTAAAACAAAGTTAATAAAATACAACAAATAAAATTTTTAAAATATGAAATTGAATAAATCCTCTGCTACAATTACCGGATGGGCGAGAGAAGGATACATCAATACTTTGTGTCACCATTTTAAGTGTGCTACAACGGTTGTGTCCATAAACTGTAGGAAAAAAAATTAACATTAATTTGTTTCCGAAAAGTAATTAATTAAATTTTTGAACAATAGTTGTTTTCAAAAGTTATTTTGATTAACAACTTTTTATGTGTTTTTGAAGTTAACTGAGTCTGCGTATCCACATACATATGTACGTCACGTAGTATTTGCATATAATTATCCTCAAATAAACTTTAAACTGCTTTGTTTTTCCCGATGCTCGCGTACGTCTTTAAGCAGGCAATCATCTTTGAAAATCTTATCTGTACGTAAACACAATCACAAAAAGCTGGATTTCATAACCCATATAAGGTAAAACTGTCACGTCTGTATTATTTGCATTTTTTATGAAGCTTTTTTTGGGTAAACATTCGCAACGTATAATTAAGGCACGGAATTGTATTACTGATTTCCCATCACACCTCCTGTTGTTTTCCCATATAATCTGCTATCTTTTTCCCATTAGGAATGTAAACAACAAGTGCGATAAAAATAACTTAAAAATTCCACAATTTTAAAGGTTTTTGTACACACGCTTTCGATTGGTATGCAAGCTGTCGTACTACAGAATTACAATTGCCGAAGAGTATGAAGTCTTTGGGTATAAAATATGTAATCTTAATATATTCCTTGTAATTAATCTGTGTTGATAAGCACATAACCATTTAAAATATTTTACCTTTTTTTGAAGTCACACCTTTTATCAAATTATTTTTAACCAGAATATTGAAAATTGACAATTCAATTGGACACATTGGAAATGGAACATAATATTTCTGGAAGTTTTTAATGAGAGTAAAAGTCACTCCGCCTGAGTTTAACAGAAACTCGTAGTACGTTTAAGAGCAGATCTATGACTGGAAAAATTGCACAAACATTACAGTAATTATTTAAATAAGCAAGGGAATAAGGCAAAGCAAATCGTGGATAGTAATGTTGCAGCAGCCATAAGCACAATCCAGTAACAATAATTATAAAAATAGTTACGAGGGAAGTGGAATAATACTTGCAATTGACGCAAGCAAGAAAAGGAGATCAATTCCCAATAAAGTCAATTAAGCAAAGAATAAATAATCTATAACGCCCGATACTGTGTGGTCTCGCTATGTGAGATCACCTTCTAAGAGCATTTATGAGTACATGCACTCAAATTTTAGGGAGTTCTGAAATGAAGTGATTGCACGGCAATGTTTTCAAAGCATTGGTAAAAATAGCTCATTTTCATCTTGCTCTGCAAAAATTCTAAAGACTGCAGTCTTGCTCAAAGTTGTTTAAACAATGCGAGAGTTAATCTCTGGTTTGGTAGACAACAAATATTTCTGCGTGTACAAAATTTGATGTACTGTATCTATTTGGACTATTGTATAATTATTACAAGATTATTTCATGGCAGTCATTTAAATATCAGCGACAGTGGCAAGACATTGTGTATAAGAATGTGAATTCAAATTCCGCAAAAACAATCCGACTTTTGTTTACGTCCATAACCCTCGTGACTTTAAAAATTGACAGGTCAATGAAGCAAATTTTTAAAAACTTTGCTTCATTTTCAAAACTTTTCATTCAAAACTTATTAAGAATTTGCTCCAATCTTATGCAATCAAATATTTTTTTTGTACTTTATTATGTATAAGCTAGGGGGAGAGAATAAGGATAAAAAACACACTGTTTATGCATACAAGCATTGCAATGCAGTACATAATTTGCGAAATCCCACAGTATGAAAAATGTAACCATAAATCGACCGAATGATAAAAATGTGCGGAAGTTACTAACTCTCAACCTGAGAAACATACTTCTGTATAGGATGTAGAAGGAGCAGGGTGAGGTTCAAAGTTGAACTTGAAATCAGTTGGTTCCGGGTGATAGTCTGGAAGATTTGATTGACCTTGATAGTACACTATGAAGTCCAAGGCTTCCCATCAAAATGTCAATAGGCTCGTGGCTCTTATATTGTACGTTGTTGCGATTACTGGAATGGGAGCAAAAAAAATAAACTTAAATCGCAATAAATGTAAAGATGTTTTCTCATCCTTGTAATTTTACAACATCATAAACGACAGTACGTAAATATGCTAATTCAAAACAACTCACCCCCATGTTTCAAAGTAACTCTTTGATATCAGCAAAAATGCGCAGTGTACGAAATGTATATTACATACTGCTTTTGTGAGTATCCAGTGCTTAAAGAAAAGAGGGCAGATGCTCTGAATATTTTTGAAAATCCCATTGTTATCAAGATTTTGTTTACAATTTTATGTATCATTGTACCTGATGTTCATTTGGCCTGTAAGAATTATTAACGCGGAACCCTCCGGTGAATCTGTTCATAAACAATAAAATGTAATTATGTAAATACAGGATTTACGACCTGACTTTGTAGCTTTAATCGTCCATCAGGAGCGTTCGAATGTGAAGTGTGTTATGTTCAGTTCAGTTAAATATCATAGTAGATCATGATCAGATTTTTCAACTACAGATAAAATATGCTGGAAAAAGTTACCTTAAAAATAAAGCAAACTCAATGAAAATGAGTTGTTTTGCCGCCGTTATAAACCCATAAAAAAAGAGTGTATTTAATAATTTATGACTTACAATTTGCAAAAATTCAAACACATTCAACCACACGCCGGACAAATAACAGAATTAAGCTTCTCTCTTCCATGTTAACTACAAATTCCGTTGGAAATACGAAGACCCAAGGTAAAGGAGGGAAAAAATTCTGAATAGATACAAGTAACTCTCGCTCTCAAACTTGTGCTAAAGAGCGTCAATAAATTTGAGGGGAAATTCTGAATTTAAAAAAAAATGTCACTCGCAACAAAAGCTTTTACTTAATACCTTGCTTCACATTTTTAAATGCGCTGGATTTCCATTTTCCTTCTCTACATTTTTTAAGCATAATTTCTCCAAGATTCCTCCCTATGTCGTCCTTGTAACTGTTTATGTGACTGTCACCACTTTATAACAGGTGACGAATACCAAGCACAATCAAATATGCATTACCCGTATCGCTATGCTACAAGGACAATATGATGGAAACATCTTGCGTTTTCTGTATAGAATGAGATCTGTAACTCATCTTGACTGAGATTAGGGGTACAATGTATAAGCAAACAAATTAAAAGACACAAATGTGCCTATCATTATATATTTGTATACTTTTAGACATTCTTTACAAAAGGTATGGTTCATAGAATCATTCATTTTTTCAAATTATTAAAAACCATTATAGGACAATTATTTCTAAAAGGAGTGCGAAATCTCAGACGATTCCTCATGTGTAAAAAATATGACATTTCAGAGATTATTCTAACAATTTAGAAAATAAATCTATGGTTCTATTCTAGATCGTTTTGGATTCGAATAGTGGAGTCATTTTTGTTAATTTCTATATAAATGTTACAGATAAAAAACTTAAAATAAAAATTTTGTAAATCGCGACATAATCCTACACACGTTGTGGAAATTAGTAACTGCGAAATCAATTGATATTTATTGCCTTAACATGTTTTTCAAATATCCGGATGCATTTTGACATATTTCGAAGGAAGGTTGTTCTGGATTTATTTAAAAAGTTTTGTGTTTACAGTAAGCACAAAATTAGTCTGAGTTTTCCAAATGTCATTGAAAGAATAACCCCGCCCCCCGTTATCCCTAGGTTTGCAGTATGATCATTGAAATCGTGAGGATATTTTTCACAAGCTAAAAATCAACAAATGTTAACATATCTGTGCTATATAAAGTCGCAAGCATAAGATTAAAAGTGTCTGTGCTGATATGAATTTGTGATTAAGGAAAATTACTATGCCACACGCTGCCGGTGTAATTTGCAAAAATCGACCGCAAGAGTTACCGTGAACTCCATTATGAATGTCCTCCAAAATAATACGAAGTTTATAAATTGGCATATCCAGGAGCAGATGACCTCTCAAAAGTTTCGTTAACTTCTTACACTTTAACATAAAATAAAATCCTTGTAATTACTTCAGTATATTTTTAAATTACAAGGCAAAAACTTACTACGTTCTAAATTCTTGTATTCCGAGCCATTAAGTATAAAGATTTCAAAATATGATCTGAGAATAGATGATACGTTGATAGCGAAGATAAAAAATTTATCCGCCTGTTAAAAGTGTGCAAGAAAATACGAAGAGTATTTACCGAAATACATATATCAGCTGGAATTTTGAAGACCACAATCAAATCGAATATGAACAGTAAGATGGAAAATCTCAAGAAAAAATCCACATCCTGCCCAGTAAGCCCAAGAGAGTCGATGCAATGTCGAATATAGAGGGAGTAGAAAGTCATGGAACCCACGTAGAGCACAAACGTCCACCAGGAAATGTATACGTTTTTTATCCGCTGCACTTCTTTGTAGCTTTCGTACAACTTCAAAAACTGTAGATAAAAAAAATTAAAATATCCCGAGTATGTAAATGGAATTTGTCGCATATAAAGAACCCATATATAACGTCCACAGGACTTACGGCTCTACCAAGAAGTACAGTAAAACCAGCAAAGCGTACAAACAATCTTAAAGATTAATTACCTCGTCAGAACTCAGTTCCTTTCCTTCAGCATTAAGGAGGGCTAGAAACTCTTGAGTAAGGACGTAAGAGATGGCAAAAATCGGCACCCCAATAATATCAGCAATTAAAAAGCACAGGACTGAGTAGAAGTGCAAAGCAATCACGTAAATCTGACCGACCAGCTTGAGTCCTCCGTGATTGATGACGCAATCCGGGAAGTATCTTGGTAAGGAGCTAGCACTATTTTCTAAAAGTTGAGTAAAATTTAAAAATGACGCTTCAAATTGTTGGAAAAAGTACCACGTCATAGCAGTCATGAGAGATGCGAGCCATAAGAAGTACATTATTATTTCCTGCAATAAAAATAATTTAACCAGACTCATTTAATCTGTAATTATTTCTCAACCACAAAACAGTCAAATCTGTAAACATTTAATAAATCGTTGGATACTAATCATTGTGGCACCCCCAGTGTAAAATCTTCTCTGCATAATAATGTTAATATAATAGATTTACGTAATTATTGACTGTATGGTTATGTAGCGCTAATTTGATTAACATATGATCTTATTAACACTTACGCCAAAGTAACCTCTTGTTTTCATTCCTCGCAAACAGTAGCTGTTTTGTAGCACCTGAGCGACATTGTTAACTGCAGATTTATTCCTCCAGTTGTAGTAGAACTGACAGATGGGAACTGAGCAGAAAGCAATTGTATTTGAAAATAGAATGTACGACAGAATATTTGACCCTGACTGTTGTACAGTAGTAGTGGCGTCCTTGATATCCAGGAACAATTTCCAGACCAGATTTAATTGAAACAGGCATGTAAAGACCTATCAGATTTTTTTCATACAAAAAGTAATAGTAATTGATTCGATTGCACAGCATTTTATAATATGTATAGGAAATAACAAAATACTTGGAAATATGCCATCGCTAGATGTTTTAACCTTTTTCATTCGGTTGCACTCTACGATTTCGTATTGTGTTGACCCTGGGTTCCAACATAACTTAAATGTAGAGATAAATAATTTTGACATGAAATTTATCGTCAATGAAAATATAGTAATGAGTAAGTTCCCATTTGGAAAAAAATAGCTTTCGAGATGTCCGAGTGGTTTGATTAGAAACAACATTTCCAGTTTTCTAACAATTGAAAGTTTGTTCCACGAGCAAACCATAAGCGAAACTGCAGGTTTAAAAAATTCCTTTGATTTCCCCGTGCTGGCAATTTCGAATAATATGCACATGCAATCAAAGCTTAAGTATTTACAGGGTAATTGCAGTAGCTATGAAAGGTTTAATAAATTTGATACATTATCCTAATCCGTGGTTACAAATGAAAGCAAACAAAAATATCAATTTCTTTAATTGTGAAAAGAAAGTATCAGGCATTAAATGTTTCGATATTGTTATTAATTTTATGTAAGCTACAAGGAACAAGGAAGCTTTTGTTTTAACTTTTGAGTCGTTACGAACCACGATTAAGAATGAAGAGTAACAGGAGAGTACGTAGAAGTCTTTAATATGAAAGTTTCGTAACGAATAAGTATTTATCTTGTATTGAGGATGAATATTAATATGCTCAAGTTATAGAACCATACAGTGTGATGGGAATCGAAATTTATTACTGATTACAATTATATAATTACGTAATGCTTCGTGTACTGTAGCAAAGAATTGCGCTTTAATTGCAAAAATGATATAACCTTAATTATTATAAATAACACATGAATTATGACGGAAATCCAATATTAATTAAATATGCCCTGTGCAAAGCAATTTAACATGGATATCAACAAGACATGGAAATGAAAAGTCACAGTTAATTAACAATACATCTCGAATGTTCCATGAGGAACTAAAAACTTCCCGCAGTCCCAATATATAACGTCTTTAAAAATTAAAATGTTCCATCCGTCAGATATTCCGCTTATTAAGAAATATGCATGTGTTAAACCCTGTGATTATGCATAAATCATAAATATTTGAAAAGCAATTACTAGTACATAGTTCGTATTGTCCTAATTTATTAAAATCTCTTAATCAGTCAATTTTCGGACAATAACAAATAGTTGTAGTATCAACATTACATATAAGTTGCGCAAAGCTTTATCAATTTAAATATAAATACCTGCAAAGCGCGAATATGGATGATATTTAGTCTTAAAAACTATGTACCTGGTATACAGTATTGGTCGTATGAAAATGCCAAGGCATTTTGGGTAGGCATTAAAGAAAGCGTTCCATTTGACTATACTTAAAAACGCAAAACAGAATGGCTAAGTTGTCAATTCAGAAGTTTATAAATATTTTAATTGATTTATTTTTCAATCCCGTGTGCGCGCCCTGCGAATAACGTCAGCCGCTGCTGCGACGCTCGTTGTTTTAATGTAATGTAAATGTTGCGAGGGATTGGTTTTCTTTTTTCGATTGTTTGATGAGCTCCAGCCCAGTTAATTTTGTTCATGTCTAATTTGAAACATTTGAGTTTCTTCATAATTATAATAATTTTCCGGTTATTTTAATAACTACAGTAGGGTAGTTAATAAATACTCATGGATATATCTCAAATTAGTTAATAAATAGTTAATTATTAAATAAAATAGTTAAATAAGTTTTAGACGCACAGTATTTATTTAAACTACTGGATGCAAGAATTGTTGTTTGGCTGGGAAAGTCTAGCCATTCGTGTGAGCCATTAGTCAGAAGAGTACGAGTGTGAATTGGTAAAGTCAAAATATTAAAATAAGGCAACACATGTATGCAGTCAGAATACCATATTGGTAAACTTCCAATTACCAATTTACAAGCGTGATAATCTGTTAAAACAAACAACTCTATGTAATTTAATAACTGCAGATATTACGATACAAAAAATCATCACTACGCGATAATTCAAGGCTTCGCGTAAGGTGGCGTTGTCAGCTACCGCGGACAAAGTACTGTAGGATAAATTTTGAGTTCTTTTCAAAATTTCCGATTTTTTTTCCAAAAAACCTATCAGGACGATTTCAATTGGAGATACATAATTAACTGTCATTTGACTTGAAGTCCAAAATTTCAAGAACTGTTTTCTCAAAAACTATCCGGCCGATGTCAACCAAATACGAACTCAGGCTTACGGTTGACACCAAGAATGTTCGTAAACGATTTCATTGATATCGGTTCAGTAGTTTTTGAGATATCTTGCGGAAGGACACATGGAAGTATGGACGTACGGACTAGGCTATTTTACTAGGGGGAGGAAACAGAAAGCTATTTTTAGGGTGGCGTCAGCCCTCTAGTAAAATAGCCATGTCCGTACGTCCCTACGCCCGTGTGTCCTTCCGCACGATTACTCAAAAACTACTGGTCCGATTCCAATGAAATTTAGTGTGGATATTACAGTACTTGTGTCAAAATTAAGGCTGAGTTCGTATTTGGTTGAACTCAGCCGTATAGTTTTTGAGAAAACAATTGTTGAAATTTTGGACTTCAAGTCAAATGACAGTTATCTCTGAAACTACTGAATCTATTTCAATGAAAGTTTTTGTGAATATTGCTAATGTAAATAGTAGAAGTTGTTGGTTATGTTGATGAGATCGGCCCGATAATTTTTTCGAAAAAAATTCTGAAAGTTTGAAAAAAACTCAAAATTCATCCTGCTTTGACGGCGGCAGATGGCGCCACCCTACACGAAGCCTCAAATTATCGTGTAGCGACGATTTTTCCTTTTGATTCCCCTTTGCTGGCAATTTCGAACAATATGCACATGCAATCACAGCTTATAAGTTTTCACAAGGTAATTGCAGTAGTTACATATGCAATGTTTAATAAATTTGATTTGGTACATTATCCTGGCCACTGGTTCCAAATGAAAGCAACAAAAATATCAATTTATTTAATTTTATTGTGAAATCAAAGCACCAAGTCTCCATCGTTTCGATATTAGTGCTAAAGTTATGCAAGCTGCAAGGAAGAAGGAAGTTTTTGTTTTAATTTTTGATTCATTACAAACTAGGATTAGGAATGATTTATACAAGAAGATTACGGTCAGTAATAGGCTTTCATATAAAGATTTGAAAATGAAGCAATATACTTTAAGATAAAACGAGCATAAACAGCCATCGGCTTCGCCAATGGAAAAAAAAGAAAGCCGCTGAGCTTCGGCCCAAAGTTAAAAATGCTAATATTACTAATCATTATTTAATATAATATTTTTTTATTTTTTAACCTTCATTAAGCTTCGCGCGAAATTCAAAAAGTTTATGACACGGCCAAATTATTGTTTCAAGGATTTTTTGTGCCTTTTTAGCAATACGCTTTTTTAATTTTTGCACTAATTTTTAAATTAGATGTAGCTTTCTTATTGGCTCGTAGATTTGGCGCGAAAATTCAAAAAGTTTATGACATGACCAAATTATTGTATAAAGGATTTAAATTACGTACTTAGTCGATGTACGCTTATGAATTGACTGGTTTTCGCACATCGTTACGAATTTGTTTTTTGCAGATCTTTCAAACATGGAAGCATCAACGGGAATCAGCACACAAGGCACAGCTCATTGCGGTCAAATGAAATATGGAGAGTCGGGATTTTTTTCAGCACTTTTTTTGTAACTCTCGTACAATTTTAAAAACAGCACACATTACAATTATTGTACAATTACTTTAAATATATGGGGTTGGAAATAGCATCTGGATTTGGTTTGGTCTTCCTTAACAACCGCTTGTTAACAACTTCAGGACCCTTACTCCTTTGAATTTTTGCATTCTTCTGGGATTGAAATCCTATGAGATAAATCTATTTTCGAAACTCGAACAAAATCCAAAGTTTGCGGTAGAACTACACTTGCAATAAAAAAGTAGTGCTTTGTCTTGGCACGAAGTTTGCGGTTTGTATGAACACTATTAGTAGTGTCTACAATGCCAAGTTTAATTTAGTTCTGGAGTTTACGGTGATTGCTAATTTCCATCACTCCATCACACTATCACACATTAACACCAACACACGTCTTCATTATTTATTTACGATAAATATTGTCGGCTACACTTGCTAGCCCATTAGAATGAAGACGCGCTTCATCATTGCGCTCCCGCTACAAACTCTAAAATGAAAACCAGCTATAATAATTCCCCTTTGCAGTAGAGCATACAATCCGCTGTACTGTAATATAGTCGCAGTTTTGTTGCATATTTTGTAGTATTTTCTTGCAAAAACAGTAACAAAACCACAACTAATTTATTTTTATCCAACACGAGAATAGCACTCCAAATCAAAACAACAACTTAACTAAAAACAGTTCACTGTTAGAGCTCATTTTCAGTTCCTGTTTGGGCATTAATAATAATTGAAGTTTGGATATGGCTTAAAATTTGAATAAGGTTCAAGTTTTAATAGGGATACAAGTTTAGATGCAAGCTCAACAAAACAGCAACAAAATCCTAGTGCGACAAAATATGAATAAACGAAACTCGTTTTGTCAAGTTTTTTTTTGCACACAACAACAACAAATCTGACAAACAAATCTGGGAAAACTAAATATTATCAACTACAAAGTTTATAAATGTTCCGTCTTGTTTACAACCACCTCTTCCCCATGAGAAAATACACAAATAATTCAGCAGAATTTCTTCCTTTTGTAGAACCCATTTGCAAAAAAAAAAAACTGGAACCAGTCCCCATCTATCCTCCGTTTTGAAGTATCAGCATTGAAAATGTGACAACATTTCCCACATACTGTAAATGAATTCAAAACACAGTTGAATGCGTGTAAACCCGTTCTAATTATTCGGACTCAAAAGGTAACATAATGTAATTTAGACATTTACTTTCAAATGGTACTTACGCGCCCAAAACATGCTGGCGTAATGCGTAGAAATCGACCACAGGAATTCCCATGAACTCCATTGGAAATATCCTCCAAAATTATGCGGAGCTTATAAATGGGGATTTCCAAAAGCACTTGGCCTCTCAGAAATTTTTTAATTCTCTTACACTGTTAGCAAACAATTATAAATAATATGAATCTCAACCCCATTGCAGAGCAAAACACAGAAAAATGCTCCACGAATTCGATGTTCCCGAACATCGACCAGGATTTCCTTTGTGGATAATTACATTTATTTAAGTACTGGTAAAAGGATATCAATGTGCTAATAATGTTGTTTACCTTAATGCAGACATCTGCAGACATTTGAAATAACATAATCCCATTATACACGCCTACTGCTATGGAAACTCTTGTGATTAGATCCACGTCTAGTCCAGTAAGCCCAAGAGCATCAATAATTTCTCGAACATGAACAGAGTAGAAAGTGATGCAAACAATGAAAATCATCAGAGTCCAAAACGAAAAGAATTTGTTCCTCGCCTGCTGAACTTCTTTGTAACTCTCGTACAATTTTAAAAACTAAGCACAAATTACAATTATTGTACAATTACTTTAAATATATGGGGTTGGAAATAACATCTGGATTTGGTTTGTCAGTTTGCAGCAAACAATTGAGTATAACCTCTTCCGTCGTTAAAGTCTCCTCTTCAGCCCTAGCAAGGGATGCCATGAACTCATTCGTTATTAAGTTTGAGATTAAATTGACTGGTATTCCGTAGATGTCAGTCAAGAAAATGAACGTGACACAGTAGACGTATATAAAAATTATGAAAATCTGGCCCAAATATTTGAGCCTCACAAGACCCATAATGAAATCCGGGAAATGTCTTGGAATGAAATTAGTGCTATTTTCCAGAACTAGCTTCAAATCTAGAAATGGTGCTTCGAAAGGTAATAGGCCGAACCACAATGTACATGCTCCAAAACATATCACCCATGGGAAGTATACAAATAAAGTCTAGGGCAACATATCATCTTATGTTTTGGTTGTCCAAGCTTGGCCAATATCGATTATATATTTTTAAAACTTGATTTGCTTCAAAATTTTCAACTTACAGGAAAGTGGCCATTTGTTTCCATATTTTGCAAACAGTAACTGTTTTGTAGCAGATGAACAAAATTAATCAACGCTGCTCGATTCACCCAATTAAAGTAGAGTTGTGACACAGAAGCCGAGCTGAGAGCCAAATGGTTTGCTAAATTAATATACGAAAGGATATTTGTTCTCGAATCAGCTACTTCAGCTGTGGCGTCCTTGATATCCAGAAATATTTTCCAGGCGAGATTTGCTTCAATGAAAAGTACAAGTACCTGCAGGTCATTGTAAAATGTGTGATGTCATGTGTGACCTCTAGAAACTATTATTAATTAAAACACATCCTCGTAATGAGAAATATATTGGCTAGGTGTATAATACTGTATATGAATTTGATAACAAAATCTTGAATTAAGGGTTTCTATTTTAGACAGGGTTGCACAATTGAAAATTCCACGGCACTTTCGGCATTATGCCTGCCAAAAATGCCCTGGAATTTTGGAAATTTTCATTTCATGGCATTTTGGGCATTTATGGCACTTTTGGGCATATTCATCCTAGAGCAGGCATTTTCGGCATATTCGCTCCAATTTTTTAAATATATGGCTTTAGTTTCCTGCTAATTTTGCAAAATAAGTCACAAAACAGTATGTTGCAAATAATTTTAATATTCAACCGGATTACCTGATAAAATTATAGAAGTAAACTGTTTCCAAAAAGATTGAAACCTGGAGCAAGTTGATATAGACATATTTATAGAAAAATAATAATAATTCTATTTTACTTATTTTGTTGTAAACATTCGCCTGTACACCGTGTCTGTAATTATTTGGACTTCAAGAACAAACATATTCGGGCAAAAATGCAACACAAAAAGATAAAATAGTTGTTAAACGATTAAAAATATCTTTGTTTTGTGGACTCCTAGAATTATTACACTGGTTTACGAGGGTTGATTAAATGCAATTTTCTAAGTCAACCCATTTACTAAGGAAGCTCCAAGTTTTGACATATTATAACCGTCGCATCTTATGTATCTAACGAAAGTATAAAATTTTCTAAACTTTACAAGCCATTATCAAAATACGGAATTTAAGCTGGCACTGTGCAAATTGCTCTTTAAAATTCCCAAAGTTTTTTATAATGTCGACCGTTGAATGTTTGCAACTCCGTTGGGGCTTAAAATTTTTTTAAGGATTATTGAAATAACCACTGGACATAAGTAACGAATTAGAAGAATTAAATTCTTCTTTTTAAAATCAACTATAACAATTTCTAAAACTGAATGGGTTTGATTAGGCTATGAAAAACTCCATTATATCTGTATTCGCTAAAGGAGCAATAATGGTCATAGTGTATAAGTTTCTGCCCAATATGCCCAAAATGCCTGCCGAAAATGGCCAAAATGTCGGGCATTTTCAGAGTAAGACATTTTCAGGGCATTTTAGCCGCTTTGGGCATTTTCAGGGCATTTTCAGGAGGGCAGGCATAAAACCTAGGGCATTTTCATTTGGTCAACCCTGATTATAGAGATGTTGAAAGTTTAATTTATTGATATGAAATTATGCTGACATAAGGTTTTAATAAAATGCAGAAACTAACCTTTTTCAAAAGTCCACAGCCCACAACTTCATACTGGTTAGTTCTAGGGTTCCATTGTAACTTATACGTAGAAATAAAGCAGGCGGAAGTAAAACTATGGATAAAGGCAAAAATAGTAATAGGAATATTTGCAGGTGGCAAAAGACTTTTTCCTGCTGCGAATCTCTTTAGCACAAGAAACATTATACTGAATATAAATTGAAAATGTATTACTAATCAAGTACCATCTGTAATATAGATATACATATATTACAGGTATATTACATATAATACAGTAATTAGTAGCTAATTATTTTAAAACGCATTCGGACAATCACAGTGCAAATGTGTTGTAATATTTTGTATTTACTGAAAACAGACTGGGGTTTACAATTTAAAACTATTTCCAAAAAATATGAATGAATAATGTTTATGATCCCTAAATTTACAAAATTAAATTATTTTCCTCAACAATGTGCAATTTACGGAATTGTATGTGAAATAGATGAAGAACAGGACAGATTTTTTTCAGGGATGAACAGTAACCGGTTTACATTTTTCCGAGATTCGTAACTCTAGTCCCAGGTCAAAGTTATAAGCCAAGTCCATAATCCGTTGTACCAGATTCTATAGAATAACCCTGTAATCCGTTATCCCACTACAGTTTTTGCCTTGCATTGCTGACATTTATTTTTAAGAAATAATTGGATATTTATATCAAGTCTGGTGTGTACAACACTTGGAATCCCGATAGCTGTAATCCAAGATTATGAAAAATATGAGTGTATCCGTTAGGCAATCCTATGAACGTCTTTAATGGATCCCTGAACCGGGCTACTGATAAAATGAAAAACAATTCCTACAATACTTATTTATGTCACCCTTGCGAAGGAAAATATTGAGAGCTTAACTGTGTTGATGTCAAACGTTATGGATGAAGTAAGGACTGTACATACTTTTACGGACGCTCCTATTTCTCTGCTCCTCCGGCGTACTGATATTTGTTGTAAGTAGTGTAATTGCATGTGTATAAGCAGCAAGGAAGCTTTGTCTTTAATTTTCGTTTCGATACAAGCCGAAATTATTTGTTTCTTAATTGTTGAAGTTAGAACTAAATATTAGAAAGCGTAATGTAATGGGAATCAGGGTAGATTTGAAATATTTTATATTGTAATTTCTATCGACAGGGTTCTGTAACAGGAGTAGTCATTTTTGTGACACCCTAAAATTAAAATAATAATATGATACTTATTGAATATTAATTATTACAGACACTGATATACTAAGTGGAGATTTTAGTATGTCGACATGTTATTACATTGAAATTTCACAGTTAATTGCTGTATATTGTAGTAGGAAAACGTTCTCTTGTCCCACTGACAACAAACAATAATAATTAATTCCCAATTTGTGGAATTTTTCAATTCGCATTCAGTCAATTTTTGAACGGGAAAAATAATTGTAGTGCTGTCAATATTAATTACGTAGCAACGTTCCCGTTTTATAATATTCACAAATTATGGCATATATTTAATTTTCCCTTATTTATGTAATAACAGGTGCTTGCACTGATGGAAAGTTTTAGAAAAGCAAGAATTTAGTTCGTGTAGTATATAATTTAGTACTACTACAATTTGATAATGAGAGTAACTCTTAACTATTAACTCTTAAAACTTTAAATTATAATTTTGTTAATATTCATTACATTTCAATATTATAATTACGTGAGGAATTCTGTGTCATGTGAGAGTCAATAGTGGGAATCTACTATACAAATATGCTAGGATGTAGGCAGGCTAAAAAATTTGCCTTAATATAGGGTAGACGAATAGGCTAGGCACTTCAGAATGCCGACTTGGAAATACATAGGAAACGGGTAGGATTATTATAATTCCGCGTAGGCAGGGAAATATTTAAAGTAAACGAGAAACCATGTATACTTCTTAAACATGGATGGGTAACTAAAGCAGCAAATTTGCCGCGAAGTTTTTACTAGGGTGCAACAAGTTAAAACAAAAAGTCACAATTTCTAGGATTTAATTCATGACTAATAAATTAATAGCTAAAAAAGCTTAAACAGAGAAGTTGCTTTTGCGCCCTCAAAAGTTGAAAACAAGTTTTCTGGTAGATGCTGTCAGAATAAATCCCACTGGTTTATTGAAAATGATGAAAACTCTTGAAATGACGAAAAGCAACGCCACGATGGATAATTTCTCCTTGAATACTCTTTCAATAGTATTATTAATTAACAATTTCCATCTTACATCTCAAATTTGATAATTCAGTAATAATAATTGCAAACCAAATTTTTCACGGCTATTTCTGCATCAGTGACAATTATGTCGTGGCGTTGCTTTTCGTCATTTCAAGAGTTTTCATCATTTTCAATAAACCAGTGGGATTTATTCTGACAGCATCTACCAGAAAACTTGTTTTCAACTTTTGAGGGCGCAAAAGCAACTTCCCTGTTTAAGCTTTTTTAGCTATTAATTTATTTCGACCTTTTGGATGTGTGAAACTAGCCTTGCAGGAAGATTTCAGACAATAATGATTTTTGCCAGTGAAGTATATGCACGTAACTTTTGGCTAATTTTTGGAGATTTTGTTTGCTTGGACGAGAAACATTCAAAGTTGGCTTATAAAAATTGATTATTTACTTAAATTTTAACCACAAAAGGGTTAAAACGTTTTGAACCATCCAGGGTGCTATCAATGCATGATAGCTAAATCATTTTAATTAATGTCGGACATATGTTAATGGACCCCAAAGTAAATCCTATACTGTACTTACTCTCTTCCCCGAAGTTATAATTTAATCTTGGGGGTTAAAAGTTAATGACTGATCATATTGGTCACACTGTACTAAATATTCAAAGGCGTACAAAAAAAGTTAATTTTTTCGAATTTATTTACCATTCAAATTACAAGATGCAAGATTTGATAACTTGTTTAGCATTGCAGTATTTCTTTCTATCTTTTTTCTTTTTTGTACTCTAAAATGGCATTACTTTTTGTTGACTTGGACAGGACTAACAATAAGTTGTATAACACTTGGTTACTGTAATTTAAACCTACCCAAGTAAACAAAAAGAGAATGTTAAAAAAGAATAACAATTCATTGTTTTCTTGCATTCGTGCAAAAAATTCTTAATAATAAAAATCATTTTTTTGCACGAATGAAAGTGGAAAAAATGAACCCGTATGTTTAACATGTCATGTACATAAGTGACCTGTGATCCAAATCAAGGATTCAACTAATATTTAAGGGGTGATCCCTTAAAGATCGCATCACCAAAATTTTATAGTAACATCCTAGTTATAAAAAGCGTCTCACAATAAGATTTCATGCGTTTCTGATTAGCGAAACACCCTCAAATATTTTCCAATGTTAAATGAACGGTCACCATGCAACTTAAATTCGCCATTTGCCTCCAATTTTTGTTTATTTTTCCGAAGGGCTCTACGACTTCAAGTGTTACAGGAACACAAAAATTCATGGAGATTCGCAATGATCTCCCATTAACTTAAAGCTTTTGATATCAGAAATACATCAATCTGTTCAGGAGATATACAGGAAAGCCACTTTTTGAGGTATGGGTGAAAGCATAGAGGTTGCTTTTTTAAGGATTCTGGACAGACCTGGGCATGCACGCAGACATGGGCGCGTAACCTTTAAAAGCAACTTCTCAAAAATTCCCATTTACGACATTTACTCAATTAGGCAAATTGATGTCTATTAGTAGGTTGTAAAAGTGTCACAAAATTTTTCGCATATAGGTGATTAGATAAAAAAACATTTGCCTATTTATAAGGTTTGAGAGTATAAGGAAAATCCATGCTATTATAGGGATGTAGGCAAACAATGAAGGTTCGACAATTTGTACATGAGGTTAGGTTATATATGTATATAAGATACGCTGAAAATTAATTCCCAGCTAAAATTATACCCTGACTTATTAGTACAAACAAATTCGAAAATGAATTTAATAGCTGTCACGATTCTGTTGTTGGTATTATTTCAAATCCAATACTATCAGTGCACCAAAACCAAGAATGAACAATTAGATAAACTAATCAAACTAGTTTTGAATTAATTTTAAAATGATTATTTACATATTTGATCCATTCAAAAATAAATTATGGAATACTGAAAATACACAAAACTCACAAAATTCATGAAACTGCTCTGGTTTGGATCATGAGCATCGAAAATGTGAGGATTTGACTTGCTAGCTGAAGATAGTTCACGAACAAAAATAGAAAGCGTACTTTAGACTGAAATTAAATCTGATATTCCGATTCACATACAATTCCAACAATCTGTAGTTTTTCCATTTTGCACTTACGTTACCGCAAACCGCCGGAGTAATACGCAAAAAGTGACCGCTACAGCCACCATGAACTCCATCAGAAATATCCTTCAGAATTACACGCAACTTGTAAATTGGTATTTCAAGAAGTAGGTTGCCTCTTAAAATTTTGGTCATCCTTTTGCACTGTCAAAATTAAAATCCGCCATGTAACACCTCAACCCTTAACACATTGTTGGAGTACTAGCATCCGTTTGTATATAATGCTAAATTTCGTTTCAGTTCGTTTCAAATTACTCCAAATTCGTTGTCTTTAGTAATTGATTTCATTTTGTTAAATTGGTACGAAAAAAGATATATTTGCAAAAATCTAAATAGTGACTTAATACTTATTGTGCATTTATTCTATATGAAAAAATTAGAAGGGGTTTACCAATATGCAAACGTCAGCTGGAGCTTTATACATTACAACCAGGTCAAAAATAAAGAATAACATGGAGAATCTGAAATAAATGTCCACATCCTGTCCCGTTAACCCCAAAGAATCGATGTATTCCCGAGATGACAGGGAAAAGAACGAGATGCAGGCAATGTAAATCATAAGAGTCCACCCAGAAAAGTAGACGTTCTTTGTTCGCTGAACTTCTTTGAAACTTTCATACAGTTTTAAAAACTACACAAGCAGTCAAATTACCCAGTTAGTCAAATATACTAAGACATGCATAAACGATCTTATACTGCATTTTCAAATAAATGGCTAAAGTCAGGTTAATTTAAAAGTCGTATGTTATCCCACACCTTTTAAAATTTGACCGTTACCTCTTTCGATGTCAGATCATCACCCTCAGCTTTGATGAGTAACAGGAATTCTTTTGTTATTAGGTATGAACATGCAAAAACAGGAACTCCAAGCACATCCGAAATGAAGATAAATATAGAGGAGTAAACCTGCACAATTATCACATACATCTGTCCAAGCAATTTCAGTCCAGCATGATTCATCACGAAAGTAGGGAAATATCTGGGGATTAAAGCAACACTGTTTTCCCAAATTAATTTAAAATCCCAAACTGGGGCTTCGAACGGTGCCACAGATAACCACATTAAAGCTGTAAGCATGCCGAGCTTCCATAGGAAGTATGCTTTTATTATCTGGAAATACCAATTAAGCACTTCGTCCATAACAGTTTGCATTTCAAGGATTTTCCTCGAAATATTAAAAATCTTTTGTCTTACACCAGAACGACCGTTTGTGCTCATTTTCCGCAGGCAGTAATTACGTTGAAGCTCATGTACGAATCTGATCACTGCAGTTCGATTCACCCAATTGTAGTAGAACTGATAGCCGGAAACAGAATAAAGAGATACGGTGTTTGCTAAAGAAATTAAGGCCGGTATATTTGCTCCAGATTCCATTGTAGTATAAATTTCAGCTCTGATGTCCAGAAATATTTTCCAGCACAAATTTATTTGCATCAGAAATACAAGGACCTACATGAGATTTGATTGAAAGGAATTCATCATTTAAATATTATTAATCATTTATCAATAATGGCTAACTAAGTCAAAGATGTAAACTAATATGAAAACTATACTTGTGCTGACATTTTGTAATAGCGAGCATCGAATAACTTCATACTGATTATGCGATTCGTTCCAACGCAGCTTAAATGAGGAAACACAGACGGTTGAAGAAAAATTGATAACGTTAGCAAATACAGTGATCAGAGGGTTGGCAGGTGGAAACCTTTTCATGAGTATTTTCGGAAATGGTGGACAACGAGTGCTGAGTCCATTTGTTACATACACCATACTTGACTGAGAGGTACAGTTAGGTCTAGATAAGAAATATTGATTAAATAAGAGTTTCACGAGAATAGATTTTTGATAACATAAACGAAAACGTTAAAGTAGTAATTTGGTAAAACGAAAATCAAATGTAACATAATTTCGGACGAAACCGTAAACCAAAAACCCAAGCTGAAATATTACGCACGTTTTCATTTTTGCTTACACCCTACTCGTCAAACCAATGTTGCACTCTCTTCCTGCACAAAACTTCTTATTGTTAGTTAAGAGCAACAAGGCAGGAAAACGGTTTTAAACGCAATCAACTTACTGTGAATAGTATAAGTGCACAACAATTATTCAAACGTTTTATCCGTCCGTTCACAGTAATATAGTAAGTTTCTACTAGTATAAACAATTAAGGGCCAACCTTCACATAAAATCAATTCAAGAAAATTAAATTATATGACATACTTGCCTAAAAGAAATGTCAAGAAAAAAATTAACATAATTTTAATGAATGGACGACCACGAGATAGTTATTAATCTGGCAAAAATTTTGTATTTCGCTTTGAACCTAGAGTCGTTCTACCGGTAATATAGAAATCTCGACCGATTTGATGAAAATTTTTTTGGATATTGTTGGTGAAAATTATAAGGAAATCGGTCAAGTAGTTCTGAATTATAGTATTGAAAACAAAATGTTTTCGATACTAAAATGAAAACCAAAACGAATTCAACATTGAATTGAAGAACAATTCATTACTCAAAAGTACATCAAATTCTCTCGTCAAAATCTCAATCAATTTTCATAAACTTAAAGAAACAGTTGCAATCATTTGGAAAAGTTTATTTAATTTAAAAACCTACGCACCAAAACGAAAACAGTAATTTTTAGTTTTCCAACAATCTCCAAAAGCACTTGTCTTTGGACTTATTTTATACTGTGTCAGGGTAAAGAGGTTGAATTTTGTGTTGCAGTTATCGTGATGATTAACAAGGACATAGCCAACAAACAGATCACAATAAATCTTTTATCCACTCAGCCCCTCAAAATTGGGCGGACGGCTGAAATTAAAAACATACTTTATATATTGTATTTTTAATAGTAAAGATAATATAAATCATTTAAATCCGTGACGTAATCTTCATTTATCACCGTGTACAAAGGTCCGATTACAAAAATTTGCACAATACAAACTTTAACTCCACCAATACCAGTTGTTTGGATTTCGACTGAATTCAAGAGAGCGGTAAAAATAACACAACGTAGATGAATCAAATATTATTTAAAAACATTATCATTTACAACATGTAATTTAAATTTTTACATTTCACCCACATAAAGCTGTATTTGCAATATTATTACAGTACGCACAGGATGTAGAGATAAATACTTGGGGCTCAGCAATTAAATTCTTACGACTATTTGAAAGAAAACTTGGAAAGCTGAATCCTTGTTATTTTACTTCAGTGCACACAAAATTCAATTAAATTTGCAGCGTATTTTGACCAGTTAGTATTAGTTGATTATAAATGTTTAGCAAAGACGCGAAAAAAGCAAGCTCATATACTACTTGTAGGTGCTTTTATACCCAGTGTCAATACTTACGACACATGAAACAACGCATGAATTAGTAAAACGAATCCCAGGTCTCTGAAGCATGTCATACATATTTGCTCAAAGAATATTGTGAGTAAGCATGTCGCTTGTTGAGAATTCAGGTATATCAACAAGGTATGGAATTAAAGCGTTAGCATTTAATTACCCTGTTTATAACAACTCCTGGATATGGAATAGTGTAGCATGATCAATTAAAAACTGTCTATTGTCTCCAAGTAATTTTATTAAATATTCTTTACACTCTGGGTAGGCATTTCAGCTAATGAAAAGTTGTTATGGTTCTTAAGAAAACTAGAAAAGCTTTACTCTACCCCTGTACATATTTTGTTTATTCCTGGTAAATTGAAATGTGGGAGAACAGCCTTAGATTATATGGTTTCCTTATTTCTTTAAATCTTCCGGACATCTTACATGGTTTTCTTTGTAGATAATTGCGTTCAATTTGAGTATGGTAAAAGGATATCAATGCACTAATAATGTTTTTTACCTGAATGCAGAGATCTGCAGACAATTTAAACAACAATCCCATCAAACACGCATACTACCATGGAAACTCTTGTGATAAAATTCACATCTAGTCCAGTAATCCCAAGAGCATCAGTAATTCCTTGAACATGAACAGAGTAGAAAGTGATGCAAACAATGAAAAGCATTAGAGTCCAACCCGAAAAGAATTTGCTTCTTGCCTGCTGAACTTCTTTGTAACTCTCGTACAATTTTAAAAACTAAGCACAAATTGCAATTATTGTACAATTACTTTAAATATGTATATGGGGATGGTAATAACATTTGGATTTGGTTTGTTTAAAGTTTGCAGTAAACAATTGAGCACAACCTCTTTCGTCGATAAAGTCTCCTCTTTAGCCCCAGCAAGGGACCACATGAACTCGTTCGTTATTAATTTCGAAAGGAAATTGACTGACATGCCGTAGATATCAGTCAAGAAAATAAACGTGTCACAGTAGACGTACATAAAAATTAGGAAAACCTGACCCAAATATTTCAGTCTCACGCTGTCGGTAATGAAATCCGAGAAATATATTGGAATGAAATTAGCGCTATTTTCCAGAACTTGCTTCAAATCTAGAAATGGGGCTTAAAAAGGAATAGGCTGAACCAGAATGTAGTTGCTCCGAAACATATCCCCCACAGGATGTACACAAATATTGTCTAAGCCAACAGATCATCTCACGTTTTGGTTACTCTAACTTGACCAATATCTATTATATATTCTTAAAACTTTATTTGCTTCAAAATTTACAACTTACAGGAAAGTAGCCACTTGTTTTCATATTTTGTAAACATCTGCTGTTTTGTAGCAGATGAACAAAATTATTCACCGTTGCTCGATTCACCCAATTAAAGTAGAGTTGTAACTTGAGACACAGAAGTCGCGATAAGAGCCAAACGGTTTGCTAAATTATTATACGAAAAGATATTTGTTTTCAAAGCAGCTACTTCAGCTGTGGCGTCCTTGATATCCAGAAATATATTCATATGATAGCAAAATCTTGAATTAATGGTTTCTATTATAGAGATGTTGACAGTTTAAATTACTTATGTAAACTTATGCTGACATAAGGTTTTTATAGAATGGAAAAACCAACCTTTTTCAAAAGACCACAGCCCACAACTTCATACTGGTTAGTTCTGAGATTCCATTGTAACCTATACGTAGAAATAAAGCATGTGGAAGTAAAACTATGGATAAATGCAAAAACTGTAATAAGAATATTTACAGGTGGCCAGAGACTTTTTCCTGTTCCGAACCTCTTTAGCACATGAAACAACATACTGAATAATAAGGGAAAATGTAATATTAATCAAGTAATACATATGCATATAGTAATTAATGGCTACTTATTTTAAAACGTATTCGGACAATCAAAGTGAAAATGTAGTGTAATATTTTGAAATTACTGAAAACAGTGAGAACAGACTGGGGCTTACAATTTAAAACTATATCCAAGAAGTAAGGACGAATACATTTTGTCCTTCAATGAAAAGTACAAGTACCTGCAGATGATTTTAAAATGTGTGATGTCATGTGTGAAATCCTCTAGAAACTATTATTAATTAAAGCACATTCTCGTAATGAGAAATATATTGATTAGGTGTATAACATATGATTTTGAATGGTTTCGATGACAATATTTTGAATTAATGGTTTCTATTACCGATATATTGAAAGTTTAATTAAATTACTTATATGAAATCATGATGACATAAGTTTTCTATTGAATGCAGGAACTAACCTTTTTCAAACGACCACAGCCTACAACTTCATACTGGTTAGTTCTGGGGTTCCATTGTAACTTATACGTAGAAATAAAGCAGGCGGAAGTAAAACTATGGATAAATGCAAAAACTGTAACAAGAATATTTGCAGGTGGCAAGAGACTTTTTCGTGTTACCGAACCTCTTTAGCACATGAAACAACATACTGAATAATAATTGAAAAAGTAATATTAATCAAGTCCAATATAGACACATATAAAGTACTTATTAGCTACTTATTTTAAAACGCATTATTTACTGAAAACAGACTGCGTGTTACAATTTAAAACTATTTCCAAGAACTAAGGAAGAATACAGTTTGTGATCCCTAAAATTGAAACAAACAAATTAAGTTATTTTCCTCAACAATTTCGAATTTACGGTAACGTAGGTGAAATAGATAAAGATTCCGACTTTTTTTTTCAGGGATAGGCAGGAACCGGTTTACATTATTCCGATATTACACCAAATAGTGAGTATTGTTAATCTGTATAACTCTAGTCCCAGTTCAAAGTTATAAGCCAAGTCCATACTCCGCAGTACCAGATTCTATATAATAACCCTGTAATCCGTTATTAAACTACAGTTTTTGCCTTGCATTGCTGACATTTTTTTTAAGAAATAACTGGATATTTATATCAAGTCTGGTGTGTACAACACTTGGAATCCCGATAGTTGTAATCCAGGATTATGAAAAATATGAGCGTATCCGTTAGGCAATCCCATGAACGTCTTTAATGGATCCCTCAACCGGTTTACTGATGAAATGAAAAACAATTCCTAGAATAATTATTTATGTCCCTCTTGCAAAGCAAAACAGGGAGAGTTTAACTGTGTAAATATTAGGGGTGAGTAACTCGTTGGTTTTAAAATTCTCGTTCTCGTTTCTGTAAACAATACGAGAACGAGATATTTCGAAAACGAGAGTAGCGAGAGTAAGCAATGAACGAGACAGGACAAAAACATGGGTTTTTTGTTGAAATATATGCAACTTAATTGTAACCCGCACAAATTCTGGTAAGAGAACGTAGAAGTTTGTATAATTTTCACTTATCAAACCTATCTCAAGACGCAAAATATATATTTTTGGGTTTGGACCATAAAATATGAAAACATGAAAACAATGAAAAAAGTAAATGAAGGCCTCCTGTAATAATAGCTAGAACCAAGAGTTGCAAAACGTCTCAATTGGCCAAATGGTATAGCAAAACACCTCATTTTCCCACTGATATTGGCTTAAACAAGATTTAATTGCAAACGATATTCTCGGTAAATAAAGCGAGAGGTCTCGTACAGTCTCGTTGATGCAAAAAGAACGAGACAAACGAGATTCTCGTCTCGTTGTCTCGTTATGCTCACCCCTATTAAATACCAGACACTATAAATAATGTAATGACTTTACATAGAAGCAAGGAAGCTTCGTCTTTAATTTGGTTTCGATACAAGCCGAAATTATAGACACTGATATACTAAGTCGGGATGTTAGTATGTCAACATGATATTAAAATGAAATTTCACAGTTAATTGCTGTATATATAGGTTTATGCTAATTCCGCCTGGGCAGGGAAATAGGTAAAGTAAACGACAAACTATGTATGCTTCCTAAACATGGAAGGGTAACTAAAGCAGCAAATTTCCACAAAGTTTTTACTAGGGTGCGACAAGTTAAATCATCAAAAAAAAATTACAAATCTTCAATTACGGCATTTACTCAATTAGGCAAATTGTTTCCTATTTATAGGCTGTAAAAGTGTCAAAAAGGTTTTCGCATATAGGCGATTAGATAGAAAAAAACATTTGCCTATTTATAAGTTTGGAGAGTAGAGAAAATCCATGCTTTTAATATTACTATATTTATATTATAGGGATGTAGGCAAAAAATGATGGTACGACAATTGTACATAAGAACATAGGGTAGGCATTACATTTGTCCACTTTTGGCTTGAATGAACCTCGACACTTTGACCACCCAAGTTGTATTGCAACATATACACATGACACGTTGAAAATTGATTTCTATCTAAAATTAATCAATGACTCGTTAGTAGAAATTATTTCGAAAATAATTCTTCCACGATTCGGTTGTTGGCGTTATTTAAAATCCAATACTATCTGCGCTCCAAAACCAAGAATGAACAATTAGGTAAACCAATAAAAATAGTTTTGAATGAATTCTGCAATGATTATTTTATATTTGATCCATTACTAAGGAAATTATGGAATTATGAAAATAAAAAAAACTCACCAAATTCATTAAACTGCACTCTTTTGGATTATAAGCATTGAAAATGTGAGGATTTGTCTTGCGAGCTGTAGATAGTTCATGATAAAAAATAAAAATCGTGCTTTAGATTGAAATTAAATCAAGTAGTGCTCTCCACAGTCTCCACAATAAATCAAAGAAATTTTAATAATTTTTCCCATTTGCACTTACTTTCCCGCAAACCGCCGGAGTAATACGCAAAAAGTGACCACTACAGCTACCATGAACTCCATCAGAAATATCCCTCAGAATTAAACGTAACTTGTAAATTGGTATTTCAAGAAGTAGGTTGCCTCTTAAAATTTTGGTCATCCTTTTGCACTGTCAAAATTAAAATCCGCCATGTAACACCTCAACCTTTAACACATTGTTGGAGTACTAGCATCCGTTTGTATATAATGCTAAATTTCGTTTCAGTTCGTTTCAAATTACTCAAATTTCATTGTCTTTAGTAATTGATTTTATTTTGTTAAATTGGTACGAAAAAAGATATATTTGCAAAAATCTAAATAGTGACTTAATACTTATTGTGCATTTATTCTATATGAAAAATTTAGAAGGGATTTACCAATATGCAAACGTCAGCTGGAGCTTTATATATTACAACCAGGTCAAAAATAAATAATAACATGCAGAATCTGGAATAAATGTCCACATCCTGTCCGGTTAACCCCAAAGAATCGATGTATTCCCGAGAGTACAGGGAAAAGAAGGAGATACAGGCAATGTAACTCATAAGAGTCCACCCAGAAAAGTAGACGTTCTTTGTTCGCTGAACTTCTTTGAAACTTTCATACAGTTCTAAAAACTACACAAGGAGTTAAATCACCCAGTTAGTCAACTATACTAAGACATGCATAAACGATCTTACACTGCATCTTCAAATTGAAGTCAGGTTCATTTAAAAGCCGTATATTATCCCACCCCTTTTAAAATTCGGCCGTTACCTCTTTCGATGTCAAAGCATCACCCTTAGCTTTGACGAGTAACAGGAATTCCTTTGTTATTAAGTATGAGCATGTAAAAACAGGAACTCCAATCACGTCCGCTAAGAGGATAAATATAGAGGAGTAAACTTGCATAGTTATCACATACATCTGTCCTAACAATTTCAGTCCAGCATGATTCATCACGAAAGTAGGGAAATATCTGGGGATGAAAGCAACACTGTTTTCCAAAATTAACTTAAAATCCCAAACTGGGGCTTCGAACGGTAGCACAGAGAACCACATTATAGCTGCAAGGAAACAGAGCTTCCATAGGAAGTATGCTTTTATTATCTGGAAATACCAATTAAGCAGTTCGTCCATAACTGTTTGCATTTCAAGGATTTTCGTGAAAATATTAAAAAGCTTTTGTCTTACACCAGAACGACCATTTGTGCTCATTTTCCGTAGGCAGTAATTATGTTGAAGCTCATGTACGAATCTGATCACTGCAGTTCGATTCACCCAGTTGTAGTAGAACTGATACCAGGAAACAGAATAAAGAGATATGGTGTTTGCTAAAGAAATTAAGGCCGGTACATTTGCTCCAGATTCCATTGTAGTATAAATTTCAGCTCTGATGTCCAGATAAATTTTCCAGCACAAATTTAATTGCATCAGAAATACAAGGACCTACACGAGATTTGATTGATCGGAATACATCATTTAATTATTATTAATCATTTATCAATAATGGCTGACTAAATCAAAGATGTAAACTAATATGAAAACTACTTGTGCTGACATTTTGTAATAGCGAGCATCGAATAACTTCATACTGATTATACGATTCGTTCCAACGCAGCTTAAATGAGGAAACACAGACTGTTGAAGAAAAATTGATAACGTTTGCAAATACAGTGATCAGAGGGTTGGCAGGTGGCAGTCCATTTGTTACATACAACATACTTGATCGAGAGGTCCAGTCAGGTCTAAATAAATCATAAATATTGATTAAATGCGAAGTGTCTATCCATTATGTTATACCCCATTGGATTTTGATACCATGTTTACACCCATTTGTGTTTAAAATTATAAGGATTGCAGCGCAATCCTATCAGTGATAGTGTAATATGTCATAACCGATGGAATCTACCCGGAAAATTCAGTTCACCAAACTTATCATATTCATTTATCTCGCTACTATGGTGAACATTTCCGTTCGTTCTTGAGAACGCCCAAATGTATGCAAATATAGTAAATAAAGAAAAGAGTATTGGTGTCCAGCACTAATGTGTAAGCTATAACTAGCTTTAGGCAAATGTTAAGCGGTTTTTAGGGTGGTGTCAGCCCCTAGTAAAATAATCTTGTCCGTATGTACGTCCATGTGTCCTTCCGCACGATATCTTCAAAACTGTTGGACCGATTTCAATGAAATTTTTACGGGCATTACTTGCGGCATCCGTAAGCCTAAGATCGTATTTGGTTGAAATCGACCGGATAGTTTTTGATAAAACAATTCTTGAAATGTTGAGCTTCAAGTCAAATGACAGTATTATCTAAAACTACTGAATTGATTTACATGAAATTTGTTAGGAATATTGCTGTGTACATCGTAATGGTTATTGCTTATGTGATTGAAACCGACCGGATAGTTTTTTTTAATTCGGAAACTCAAGATTCATCCTGCTTTGACGGCGGAAGCCTCAAATTACCGCATAAGGATAAACGGCTTCAACCATAAAAATAAGGAATCGATTTTTGATAACATACGCGAAAACGTTAAAGTAGCAATTTTTTAAAACGAAAATCAAATGTAAAATAATTCTGAACGAAACCGTAAATCAAAAACAAAAGCTGAAATAGTACGCCAGTTTTCATTTTTACTTACGCCCTACTCGTCAAGCCCATGTCGCAGTCTCGTTCCTAAACACAAGTCCTAGTTAAGAGCAACAAGGCCGGAAAACGGTTGTAAACGCAATGAACTTATTGAGAATAGTGCACAACAATTCAACGTTTTGTCCGTCTGTTTACAGTAATATAGTAAGTACTACTATAAAAAATTAACCTTAAAAAAAACCTTTTCATAAAATAAATTTCAGAAAGTTAAATTATATGGCATACTAGCCAAAAACAAATGTCAAAAAAAAATTTAATAAATGGACGACAACGAAATAGTTAGGAATCTGGCCAAAATTTTGTATTTTACTTTGAACCTAAAGAGTCGTTATGCGGGTAATATAAGAATATCGACCGATTTGTTGAAACATTGTTTGGACATTGCTGGTGCCAATAGCAAGGAAATCAGTCAAGCCGTTCTGAATTATAGTGTTGAAAACCAAATGTTTTCAATAAGTACTAAAAGGAAAACCAACAACGAATTCAACATTAAATTGAAGAACAATTCATTACTCAAAAGTACATCAAATTCTCTCGTCAAATTCTCGATCAATTTTCATAAACTTAAAGAAAAGTTGTAATCATTTGAAAAAAATTATTTAATTCAAAAACCTACGCACTAAGACGAAAACTGAAATATTTAGTTTTCCAACTCTGGTAACGCCCATAAAAGTTTTGAATAATAATCCGCCGCATAAAGGGTGGACAGCTAAAAATAAGCACCCGCACTGTGTATTTGTGTATAGAACAGAAAATATAAATCATAAAATCCTTGACGTAATCTTCATTTATCATCGTAAACACAGGTTCGATTACAAAAATTTGCACAATACACACCTTAACTCCACCAATACCAGTTGTTTGAATTTCGAATAAATTCAAGAAGGCGGTAAAAATAACACCACGTAGATGAATCAATTGTTATTTTAAAAAATGATCATTTACAACTTGCAATTTACATTTTTACATTTCACCCACATAAAGCTGTAATTGCAAAATTATTACAGTACGCACAGGATGTAGAGATAAATACTTGGGGCTCAGCAATTAAATTATTGCGAGCATTTGAAGAAAACTTGGAAATCTATATCCTTATTATTTTACTTCAGTACATGCAAAATTCACTTAAATAGCAGCGTATCTTTGTCCGGTTAGTATTTGCGGATGGTTGACTACAAATGTTTAGCAAAGCCGAGATAAAAGCAAGCTCATATAGGTACTACTTGCCTGTGATTGTATACATTGTGTCGATACATACGACACATGAAACAACGCATGAATTAGTAAAACGAATCCCAGGTCTCTGACGTATGTCATACATAATTACACAAAGCATATTGTGAGTAAACATGTCAGTTGTCGAGATTCAGGTATATCAAAAAGGTATGGAGTTAAAGCGTTAACGTTTAATTACCCTGATTATAACTACTCCTGGATATCGAATAGGGTGGTATGATCAATTAAAATACTGTCTTTTATCTATAAGTTTTTTTATTAAATATTATTTACATCCTGGGTAGGAATTTCAGCTAATGAAAAGTTGTTATGGTTCTTAAGAATACTAGAACAACGTTACTCTACCCTTCTACAATGTTTGTTTGTTTCTGGTAAATTGAAATATGGGAGAACAGCCTTGGATTGGAATTAATATTAGAGTGAGTGTCAAATATCTTGAACAGGGAAAACCATATTAAATATTAGATTTATCAGAAATACAGCAAACTCATCTTTTTTTAGTTATCTAGCAACCTGAGTTACATTAGTTATATAAAACGAGATTACTTTAAGGTAGAAGTAATAATTAACCATCATGCGAATTGACAGTTATTTTGACTTGATCGAATGGTACAATTACAAAACATTTTAGAATTTCTATAAATATATAATCAGGATGATCGAAGGAATTATTATTTCTAGGGCGAAGTGAAACAAACTTCGCAATTGGGATCGTCTCATTGGCTGGTTGTATCCATGTTAGCCTCAACGATAATTGCGGATACAATGTCCGACAATTAAACTTTTGACTATTGACAAATTGGCTAAGAAGTCGGAATTATATTGGTTTTATCATCATTACATGCGGTCATCCAACTCACCTAAATAAATTAAGTGGGGTCACATAAAATTGCATTACAATAATTGCATCGACAAGAGCTGACGCAGACGGTAGATGTGACACGCTTCAGGGAACTTAAAAGTATTTATCCATTAGTCCATAGCATGGGCACATGGGAAAATATATTTGATTACCATGTTTTAGGATTTGTCTTAAAGATTTAAAAAAACTTGTTCCACAACTGTATCTCGAGAACTCCGAGAACAGCGTTCAAGTAACTAGATTAAAATCAGGAGTTTTTTTAGGACAAATTGCTGCGCTGAAAAAAATAACAGGGATTTTCAAAGCTGGTGTGTTTCAGGGAAATTTTGATATGAAAACGGGTTTTTAGATTGTTTGACCTTATTTAACAGGGATTTAACGTCTTGTAGGGAAATTATTTTTGCTAACAGAGATTTTGGAAATCGTTGACCTTTTCTACAGCAGTGATTTTTTAAATTATTGAGGACCTCTCTGCAGGGACATAAGTTCTAGCAGGGAAATTCAGAAATGATGAGATTTACAAAAACCCGACCCCTGCACCTTGAATGGGTCCATGGACCAAGTACCTGCTAGATATAAACTGTTACAATTAATTTTATAACAAAACTAGAAAACTGTTCCGTACAAGTACAGTGTCGATAATTACGAAATTAAGCCGCTCAAAATTAAGCTATTAAAATCATATGACGCACAGGGCAGCAGTTAGGTTCATGTGTATACATAGTTTATGTTAGTATTATGATGGATGTTATAATAAGTTATAACAAAATTTGGTCATTTTGCCCCAAAATGATTCAAAAAGATATCTTTGTCTGTTACATTGAATTCAGGACGAAATTCAAGCTCATCAGGTCATCAGGTGACCCTACGTCAAACCAGGACAGTCCTGATCAAATCTCCAGGACTTCTGGTGTTATTTCAAATCCAGTACTACCTGTGTGCCAAAACCAAGAATCAACAATATTAGATAAACTAATAAAACTAGTTTTGAATCAATTTTACAATGATTATATACCTATTTGATCCATTAAAAAATATATCATGGAATAATGGAATCATGAAAATACACAAAACTCACCAAATTCATGAAACTGCTCTGGTTTGGAACATGAGCATCGAAAATGTGAGGATTTGACTTGCTAGCTGTAGATAGTTCATGAACAAAAAAAGAAAACGTACTTTAGACTACAATTGAATCTGATATTCCTATTCACATACAATTCAAGCAATCTGTAGTTTTTCCTATTTACACTTACGTTACCGCAGACCGCCGGAGTAATACGCAAAAAGTGACCGCTACAGCTACCGTGAACTCCATCGGAAATATCCTTCAGAATTACTCGTAATTTGTAAATTGGTAATTCAAGAAGTAGGTTGCCTCTTAAAATTTTGGTCATCCTTTTGCACTGTCAAAATTAACATTCGGCATGAACAACCTCAATCCATAACGTTTTGTTGGGGTACTAGCATCCGTTTAAATATAAGGCTAAATTTCATTTCAGTTAGTTTCAAATTACTAAAATTTCGTTGCCTTTAGTAATTGATTTTGCTTTGTAAAATTTGTACGAAAAGTGATATATTTGCCAAATCTCAGTAGTGACTTAATCGTATTATGCATTTATTCTATTTGAAAAATTTAGAAGGGGTTTACCAATATGCAAACGTCAGCTGGAACTTTATACATTACAACCAGGTCAAAAATAAATAATAACATGGAGAATCTGGTATAAATGTCCACATCCTGTCCGGTTAACCCCCAAAGAATCGATGTATTCCCGAGAGGACAGGGAGTAGAAAGAGATGCAGGCGATGTAAATCAAAAGAGTCCAACCAGAAAAGTAGACGTTCTTTGTTCGCTGAACTTCTTTGCAACTTTCATACAATTGTAAAAACTACACAAGGAGTTAAATCACTCAGTTAGTCAATTATACTAAGACATGCATAAACGATCTTATACTACAACTTTATTATTAAAGGGCACTTGCTTTTAATTTCTACACTCACACTAATACCTCTCCAAGTAATTTTGCCTGTGAAGCATAGGGAAAATAAATGGCTAAAGTCAGGTTAATTTCAAAGCCGTATATTATCCCGCACCTTTTAAAATTTGACCGTTACCTCTTTCGATGTCAGATCGTCACCCTCAGCTTTGATGAGTAACAGGAATTCCTTTGTTATTAACAATGAGCATGTAAAAACAGGAACTCCAATCACGTCCCGGTATGGATCGTTCATCAGAATTACAGGTAGATCCATCTAGTATCGTGAGAATTCTCTGTTTTTAATTTGTTGAAGATTTTGGTTGTTTTTTTCAAGGTCCGGGTATCTTGTTACCCGGGTACAGACATAGCGACGCAGCAATGATAACAGATTTATATGGAAACCGTGCCTCAAAATAAAAAACTGCATTCATTTGGTACACATTTTAAACGCTTGGCCATTCCGGGCATCATGGTGCCCGCTTCGGATGTCGGAGTGAAACATTAGTTACCAAAATTAGATTCGGGATTTGATTTTAAGCACGAAAACATTTTATTTGGTACAAATCGGCATACAACAACGCTAGTAACGCATACCCAAGTGGCCAAAACCAGGCCTGGTATCATGTTACCCGATCGGTTTAAAAAAATTAAGTTAAGGTCCTGGTATGCCAGTGAACAAGTTTGCATCAATTCCGAGCCTCTAAAGCCCGTATTTAAGAAATAGCCTGGGGCGTACCACCTCTCTTCATCTCGGGACGTCAATGGGGCTCAATCCTGCCAGCAGTTGCTCATGCCTGCATACATCTGTCCAAACAATTTCAGTTCAGCATGATTCATCACGAAAGTAGGGAAATATCTGGGAATTAAAGCAACACTGTTTTCCCAAATTAATTTAAAATCCCAAACTGGGGCTTCGAACGGTGCCACAGAGAACCACATTAAAGCTGTAAGCAAACAGAGCTTCCATAGGAAGTATGTTTTTATTATCTGGAAACAGAGGTGTGGAATATTTTTAAATATTATATTTGAAATAATATTTGAAATAATTACATTTGGTATTTCGTATTTGGTATTTTTCTAGCCGTAAATTGTTTCAGGTATTTTGTATTTCGTATATTGTCAGCACCAACAAGTCTACGGTATTTTGTATTTCGTATTTTGAAGATTACGAAGGTGATAGTATTTTGTATTTATTTATCTTGTAAAAGTTACCCAGCCAGTATTTCAAATACAGAATATAGTTTTAAAATACATGACGCTGGTAATTGTTAAGGTCGTCTCTAAAACATACTCAAATAAATATTTTTAATGTAGAAGCACTGATTTAAAATATTTTTAAACCAGTTTTTGAAACTTGCTTGGCGGGTTTGAAGAACTTACTGTATATGTAAATATGTACATAAAATTCATTGTATCTGAGAACTACAAAGCTATCTAAATTAGTGACGCGAATATAAATACCCAGGAATAGAGCTACTTTTGGGATCGGGTTACACCCGGGAATCGGGTTCGGGATCGGGAACGGGTTCGAGTTCGGGTGTCTAATTAATGTTCCCAATTACTTTGGGTCCAGGTTCAGCAACATGCTCAGCAGACCCGGGATTTCGGGATCGGGACCGGGTTTGGGAACGGGTTCAAGCTTGATGCAGGTATTTGTGTTCCCGTCGGGAACCGGGAACATGCTCGTTCCCACACCCGTTACACGCTTCACGTTCCCGGGAACTACGCAACCATCTAGCGGAGAAAAAAATACAAAGCATGCACGGCTTCCCTCGTTAAAATGTTGAGATACTAATTTTACGTATGCGACTTGAGCCGTTTAGCATATTGTCAGTTGGGATCGCATAGTAGTGATTTCCGCCTACTCTAACTTACAAGATGAAAGTCATTGCAAAACTCATAGTGGGAATCGTTTAAGCAGTCTTCCTGCATCTTTTTCGGCAACGCAGACCAGACGTTTAGTTTGATGACAATTTTTAATAGTTCCTAAATATATTGTATCATGGTACACATGCATAAGTATTGCTAAATCAATAAAAATGTGAAGAAAAAAATTGATTTACACCAAATGCACTGGTCCCGGGAACGAGTCCGGGTTCAAGGGATTCGGGATCGGGATTGGGAGCAATTTTATCTGATTTCGGGTTCGGGACCGGGATCGGGTTTGAGATCAACGATTCAAGCATATTTAATATCTGGGTTTTTGTGCACCCGATCCCAGTATTTCGGGAACGGGTTCGGGTGTGAGTCCGAAAATATTGATGACCCGATTTTCGGGATCGGGTTCGGGAATGGGATCAAACTTTTCGTTCCCACAAGTAGCTCTACCCAGGAATTATAAGATTATTTGCTTAACGAAAAAATATTCGGTATCTAGGGCCATGTTAATTTACTTTGATACACACAAATATAGCTCCTCACGGGTCGAGTAGTTATCCATACCGTACTCGTACTTGGAACCGTACTCGAATTGTCGGGTCAAATTCCCCCTTGACCCGGACTTGTGTCTTCAAGTACGAGTAAAAAATTCTGTACTCGGAGTACGGTATTATATTTCTTAACTTTTTACCGAACTTGGACCGTACTTACGAGTATAAAACGTTTATACCGACCGACCCGTACTTGAACTCGTACTCGAACCGTACTCGAGTATCAAGTTCACCGAAAAAAAAATTTTTAGACACTATTTTTTGTTAAAGAGAGATTGCCATAGAAAGCAAATAGTAGATTTCACTAACAAGAATTTTTAACTGCAACTTACGAACAGTGTTTGCGATGAAAAATTTCTCCACTGAGATTAAAATGCCGACGAACAATAGATCAAGATTTGATTCTGCCAGTCATATCGACTGGATTCTCTTCAGTCAGGTCAATGTCATTCTAATCTCCATTAATTTCGCCCTATTCTCCTGTTCCATTATATTTTACGGCGATAGGTAAATACTTACAATTAGTAACTACAGTAGTAATCAATTCGGAGCTGGAACAATAACTTACGCTGTAGGTGTAACGTTTCATGCTATTCGTAGTCATTTTGAATTTAACCGCTTTTCCTTTTTTGCTTCGGAAAAACAACTTTTTTGTAATATAGGAAATATGGATCTGGACTTTGTGCTTGAGGAAATTACTCGAGTATCACATGTAAATCCAAGTACGGGTTCAAGTACTTTTGAATTTATGTCCCGAACTCGTACTCGTGCTTTGGTTCAAGTACTTTGAACGTACTCGTACTCGCTCTGATACTCGTTAGAAATATACTCAAGTTCGGGTACGAAAACGGATACTCGCCCGACGAGTACAAGTACCAATTTAAGTTGATACCGTACTCGACCCGTACTCGTACTCGAACTCGAAACTCGAGTATCTACTCGTACTCGTGAGGAGCTATACACACAAATGCACAACTCTAAAGTCTAATACCTTACGTAAGTTGATTCATTTTTAGATATATCGTATTATATGGCCGAATTATACAAAATACTTTGAGAAAAAAACTTTAGATACATCTCACAATCAGATATGTACTTTGAGATAAATTTGAGAGTATTTTCAATATGTATTTCGTATTTCAAATGCGGTATTTTTGTTTCATATTTTCTCTTTTTGTTGGGAGCAAAGTATTTTATTTTGTATCTTGCCCAAATGACTCGGATATTTGTATTTTATTTTGTATCTTAACTAAGTTACACCTGGTATTTGTAGTTTATATTTGTACTTTAACTTTTCTGAAAATGTATTTGCATTTCGTATTTCAATAATAAATTTAATGTATTTTCCACACCTCTGTCTGGAAATACCAATTAAGCATTTCATTCATAACTGTTTGCATTTCAAGGATTTTCCTGAAAATATTAAAAAGCTTTTGTCTTACACCAGAACGACCGTTTGTGCTCATTTTCCGTAGACAGTAATTATGTTGAAGCTCATGTACGAATCTGATCACTGCAGTTCGATTCACCCAGTTGTAGTAAAACTGATATACGGAAACAGAATAAAGAGATATGGTGTTTGTTAAGGACATTAATCCCGGTATATTTGCTCCAGATTCCATTGTAAATACAAGGACCTACGCGAGATTTAATTGAAAGGAATTCATCATTTAAATATTATTAATCATTTATCAATAATGGCTGACTAAGTCAAAGATGTAAACTAATTTGAAAACTACTCTTGTTGACATTTTGTAATAGCGACCATCGAATAACTTCATAGTGACTATACGATTCGTTCCAACGCAGCTTAAATGAGGAAACACAGTCGGCTGAAGAAAAATTGATAACGTTTGCAAATACAGTGATCAGAGGGTTGGCAGGTGGAAACCGTTTCATGAGTATTTTCGGAAATGGTGGACAACGAGTGCTGAGTCCATTTGTTACGTACAGCATACTTGATCGAGAGATCCGGTTAGGTCTAAATAAATCATAAATATTCGTTAAATACTAGATACCATGCCCACACCTGCTTAAAATTGTAAAAACTGCAACGGAATCCTATCAGTGATAGTATTATGTATATGTTATTACCAGTGGAGTCCACTCGGATAAGTCAGTTAACTAAACTTATCATATCCATTTATCTCACTACCATGGCGAACGTCAAAGAATGAATTTGTGAAGTTTCACAATCGTTCAAACATTTCAAGGCCCGTTCGTTCTTAAGAACGTCCAAATGTCTGAAAATACTGTAAATAAAGAAAAGATTATTGGTGTCCAGCACTAACATGCACCCCGTTAAGGCGCAGTAATGTGGAGGGTAACTAGCTTTAGAGTCTGTTTTTTTTGAGAACGGCCACCCTTGATGGTCACTATTCCAGAAAACACTTTGATTTATGCCCTGAGTTGCATAATGTAGAGAAAAAAATTTCTCAAAAAACATTTTCCCCAAAAACCGAATAGGAAGGTCAATAAACCGAGAAAACCCGAAATCTTAAATAATTTTTTTCAGCGTTACTACTTACAATATTGAAAATCGTACTATCTCAGATTTACTATATAAGCTTCTAATACACTGATGATTTTTTCCCGGGCCCTAAAATAAATACTTCGAATTTTTGTAAAAAAATCACATGCACATTTTTGAAACTTCGGGATTTTTTTTGGGTGCCGGCAGACGCAAATATGCACTTTTGAAACATTCTAAACTCAAGGGAAGCATAAATACTACATTTTAAAATTTGGAAAAAGTGCATATTTGCATCTGCCGGCATTCAAATCGGAGGAAATCCGAAACGGGTAATTTATATACATATCTGGTTAAGGCGTTGTGCACATATTACCAAGCACGCCCCTGCCAACGTATTATAAGGGCAGCGCCTTCGCCGTAAACAGAAAGCCCTATCACGCTCCATTCTTTGGAACCGTGCCGCAGCTCAACTAGTCCCAAATTCTTTTTTTAATAATTTGGGATTGGTAGGTTGCAGACTAATTATATTTGACCTCAATATTATCCAGAGTATTTAAAATGTATGTATGTACATTATATGTACGTATTCCAAAAAAATGCTTCACTATGGGAATGGCTGTTCTCAAAAAAACAGACTCTTTAGGCAACTGGTTAGCGGGTTTTTAGGGTATGGTCAGCCACTAGTAAAATAGCCTTGTCCGTATGTACGTCTATGTGTCCTTCCGCACGATATCACAAAAACTACTAGCCCGATTTCAATGAAACTTTTATAAACAATACTTGAGTCAACCGTAAGCCTGAGTTCGTATTTGGTTGAAATTGGTCAGATTGTTTTGTTAAAAAAATTCTTGAAAATTTGGACTTCAAGTCAAATGACAATTATCTCGGATGATTTTTAAATTATAATCGTATTGTAGGTTCATTTCAAATTGCATGAGGATTAAGGGGCTTACATGTATTTAATATTAAAAGTTTCATAACATCTATCGGTTGATATTGTAACAACCAGGGATGGTAAACGTTAATGAAAACAGTTTTCAAAAAGCGGTTTCAACCATAAAAATAAGGAATCGTTTTTTGATAACATAAACGAAAACGTTAGAGTAGTAATTTGGTCAAACGAAAATCAAATGTAACATAATTTGGGACGAAAACGTAAACCAAAAACACAAGCTGAAATATTACGCAAGTTTTCATTTTTGCTTACACCCAACTCGTCATTGCACTCTCCTTCTTGCTCAATAAGTCTTATTGATAGTCAAGAGCAACAAGGCAGGAAAACGGTTTTAAACGCATTGAACTTATTGTGAATAGTTTAAGTGCACAACAATTCAAGCGTTTTATCCGTCCGTTTACAGTAATAATGTAAGTATCTACTAGTATAAAAAATTAATGGAAAACCTTCACATAAAATCAATTCAAGAAAATTAAATTGTTCGGCATACTTGCCTAAAAGAAATGTCAAGAAAAAAATTAAAATACATTTAATGAATGGACGACCACGAGATAGTTAGGAATCTGGCTAAAATTTTGTATTTCGTTTTGAACCTAGAGTCGTTATGCCGTTAATCGAAAAATCTCGACCGATTTGATGAAACATTTTTTGGAAATTGCTGGTGCCAATTGTACGGAGATCGGTCAAGTAGTTCTGACCGATTGACTAACAAGGACATAGTCAACAAACAGATCACAATAAATATTTTATCCACTCAGCCCCTCAAAATTGGGCGGACGGTTGAAAATAAACACATATTTTATATATTGTGTTTGTAATAGTAAAGATAATATAAACCATTTAAATCCGTGACGTAATCTTCATTTAGGATCGTACATAAAGGTTCGACTACAAAAATTTGCACAATACTAAAACCTTAACTCCACTAATACCAGTTGTTTGAATTTCGAATGAATTCAAGAAAGCGGTAAAAATAACACGTTGTAGATGAATCAATTATTATTTTAAAAAATGAGCATTTACAACTTTTAATTTAAATTTTTACATTTCACCCACATAAAGATGTATTTGCAAAATTATTACAGTACGCACAGGATGTAGAGATAAATACTTGGGACTCAGCAATTAAATTATTACGACGATTTGAAAGAAAACATGGAAATCTGATCCTTATTATTTTACTTCAGTGCATACAAAATTCACTTAAATTTGCAGTGCATTTTGACTAGTTAGTATTTGCGGATGGTTGGTTACATATGTTTAGCAAAGCAGCCATAAAAGCAAGCTCATATACTGCTTGTAGGTGCTTTTATGCATAATGTTCATACTTACGACACATGAAACAACGCATGAATTAGTAAAACGAAACCCAGGTCTCTGACACATGTCATACATAATTGCACAAAGCATACTGTGAGTAAGCATGTCGCTTGCTGAGGATTCAGGTATCTCAACAAGGTATGGAATTAAAGCGTTAACATTTAATTACCCTGTTTATATATAACAACTCCTGCATATGGAATAGTGTAGTATGATCAATTAAAAACTGTCTATTGTCTCCAAGTAATTTTATTAAATATTCTTTACACTCTGGGTAGGAATTTCAGCTAATGAAAAGTTGTTATGGTTCTTAAGAAAACTAGAAAAGCTTTACTCTACCCTTGTACATATTTTGTTTGTTCCTGGTAAATTGAAATGTGGGAGAACAGCCTTGGATTAGAATTAAAACTAGAGTGAGTGTCAAATATCTTGAACATGCAAAACCATATTCAATATTAGATTTAACAGAAATACAGAAAGCTCATCTTTTTTTAATTATCTAGCAACCTGGGTTACATTAGCTATATAAAAACTGAGAGATTTCTGTAAGGTAGAAGTAATAATTAACCATCAGGCGAATTGACATTCATTTTGACTTGATCGAATGGTACAATTACAAAACAATTTAGAATTTATATGTAAATATATAATCAGGATGATCAAAGGAATTATTTTTATTTCTAGGTCGAAGTGAAAGAAGGTTGTCTCGTTGTCTTGTTGTCTCCATGTCAGTCGCAATGATGATCGGCGAGACAATGTCACCAGACGAATTAAACGGAGCTTATAAATGTGGATTTCCAAAAGCAATTGACCTCTCAGAAGCTTCGTAAAATTTTACAGTGTTAGCAAACAATTATAAGAAACCCGAAAAGAATTTGCTTCATGCCTGATGAACTTCTTTGTAACTCTCGTACAATTTTAAAAACTAAGCACAAATTGCAATTATTGTACAATTACTTTAAATATGCATATGGGGATGGCAATAACATTTGGATTTTGTTTGTAAGTTTGCAGCAAACAATGGAGCACAACCTCTTTCGTCGATAAAGTCTCCTCTTCAGCCCCAGCAAGGGACGACATGAACTCATTCGTTATTAATTTCGAAATGAAATTGACTGGCATGCCGTAGATATCAGTCAAGAAAATAAACGTGTCACAGTAGACGTACATAAAAATTAGGAAAACCTGACCCCAATATTTCAGTCTCACGCTGTCGGTAATAAAATCCGGGAAATATCTTGGAATGAAATTCGTGCTATTTTCCAGAACTTGCTTCAAATCTAGAAATGGGGCTTCAAAAGGTAATAGGCTGAACCAGAACGTAGTTGCTCCGAACAATATCACCCACAGGATGTACACAAATATTGTCTAGGCCAACAGATCATCTCGCGTTTTGGTTGCTCTAGCTTGACCAATATCTATTATCTATTTTTAAAACTTTATTTGCTTCAAAATTTACAACTTACAGGAATGTGGCCACTTTTTTTCATATTTTGCAAACAACTTCTGTTTTGTAGCAGATGAACAAAATTATTCACCGCTGCTCGATTCACCCAATTAAAGTAGAGTTGTGACACAGAAGTCAGGCTGAGAACCAAATGGTTTGCTAAATTAATATACGAAAAGATATTTGTTTTCGAATCAGCTACTTCAGCTGTGGCGTCCTTGATATCCAGAAATATTTTCCAGGCGAGATTTGCTGCAATGAAAAGTACGAGTACCTGGAGATCATTGTAAAATGTGTGATGTCATGTGTGAAATCCTCTAGAAACTATTATTAATTAAAACACATCCTCGTAATGAGAAATATATTGACTAGGTTTATAATATTCATATGATAGCAAAATCTTGAATTAATGGTTTCTATTATATATAGAGATGTTGACAGTTTAAAAAAATTACTAGCATTCAAGCCATCCACCAAGGTGGTTGGGAAATCTGGGATTGCAATGATTTGTAATTCATAAAGAACATTAAACTTAGCATTATATAATTAGACCGTTTTTACATAGGCTGTTCTTCGTTTAAATAAATGCAACGGATCCTTTAAACCTCCAATCCGTTTCGATTGGGTAAAATCTGTAACAGAAACCAACTTCGTTGCTTATTAATGGCTTTATGTTGTATTGGCTTTATCTGTAGTCACAAATAAACATTGAATGGAACTGGCATCGTAGCTAGATATAAAAACCACTCTTAAGAAAACTAAACGCATCATACTTATGTTAGCAACATTGCCACAGACTTTGATCAAAATAGGATTAGCTGTTTTTAAAAAACTGAAGCATCTCCTTTTACTCCATGAAGTCGGTACTCAAAGAATAAGTTCTAGAATAAAATTGTTCTCAAACTTTTCCGGGGCATAAATGTGTTTTCAAAAATATTTAAATGCTGTTTAGTAAATATGTGCTGTATAGGGGGCTTATACAATGGTAGTTAAATTATTCAAGCTGAGTGCATGTTTGCAATTTTAAATTGTCCTTGTTAATGTTCATTTTGCTGGAACCCATTATTAAAATTATAAGAATTGACCATAAAATGTTATTTATGAAAGACCGTAATTTTTTACCACGAAAGTGTCAAGTGTTTTGAATCATCCAGAACGCTATCATTGCAGGATAGCTACATCACTGTAGTGTTGACGGATCCCAAAGTTACTCATATATACTCTTATACTCTACTTACGCTCTTACCCACGGTTAGAATTTAATCGTGATGGTTAAAAGATGAAGCCTGATCATGTTAGTCACACTGTACTAAATATTTAAAGGCGTACACAATAAGCAAAAGTAGTAGTAGATTCTAATTAACCACACAAAATCCAAGATGCAAGATAGTAACTTTGTTGGCAACTTTTGTTTAGCATTGCGGCATTTTTTCGTTTCTCATTTTATTATATTTTTTGTATTCTAAAGTGGAATTACTTTTATTGACTTGGACAATATGTAGTAGCACTTGTTTACTATAACTTAAGCCTGTCCAAGTAAACAAAGCAAAATTGAAAAAGAATAATAATTGTCCATCTTTTCTTTTAAAAAAATGTTTTGAAATAAAACTCAAAGCATTCTTTTCATGAATAAAAGAAAAAAATTAGCCGCTTTGATTCAACATGTCATGTACACAAGTGACGACTGGCACCATCACCATCAAGACAGTCACTTTCAGATTAGTATATAGGATGCTGACAAGGTTTTTATAAGATGGAAAAACCAACCTTTTTCAACAAAACACAGCCCACACCTTCATACTGGTTAGTTCTGGGGTTCCATTGTAACTTATACGTAGTAATAAAGCATGTGGAAGTAAAACTATGGATAAATCCAAATATAATTAGTACTAAGAATATTTGCAGGTGGCAAGAGACTTTTTCCTGTTCCGAACCTCTTTAGCACATGAAATAACATACTGAATAATAAGGGAAAATGTAATATTAATCAAGTAATACATATATAGTAATTAATGGCTACTTATTTTAAAACGTATTCGGACAATCAAAGTGCAAATATAGTGTAATATTTTGTAATTTACTGAAAACAGACTGGGGTTTACAATTTAAAACTATTTTCAAGAAGTAAGGACGAATACAGTTTGTGATCCCTAAATTGAAACAAACAAAGTAAGTTATTTTCCTCAACAATTTAGAATTTAGGGAAATGTAGGTAAAATAGATAAAGAACCCGACTTTTTTTCAGGGATAGGCAGGAACCGGTTTACATTATTCCAATATTACACAAAATAGTGAGTATTGTTAATCTGTAACTCTAGTCCCAGTTCAAAGTTATAAGCCAAGTCCATACTCCGCAGTACCGGATTCTATAGAATAACCCTGTATGTAATCCGTTATTCCACTACAGTTTTTGCCTTGCATTGCTGACATTTATTTTTAAGAAATAATTGGATGTTTATATCAAGTCTGGTGTGTACAACACTTGGAATCATGACAGTTGTAATCCAGGATTATGAAAAATATGAGTGTATCCGTTAGACAATTCCATGAACGTCTTTAATGGATCCCTAAACCGGCTTACTGATGAAATGAAAAACAATTCCTACAATACTTATTTATGTCACTCTAGTGGTCGGACCAATTAAATTCAGAATTGGAAATTTTCGATTTGATTCAATAATATTTCGATTCGATTTGCTGCAAAGCCAAATCAAATGATTCGATTTGTGGTATTGAATTGAATCATATAATGTGAATGGCAGTTCAAACAATTCAGCAAAACCGTTCCGACTACGCACGGGTACTTTTTCTTTGCATATTCAGAGTCCAAATACTACGTGTACCAGAACGTTTGTTATTTTAGCGTAGCTTTTACTATACCCTTTATAATATGTATATAATTACATATGACACTGCATTAATATAAGGAAATTTTGTGTTTTTCTGCTTGAATCGTTTGATTCAATTCGATTCACTGAGTGAACCGAATCGAATTGAATTGCCTTGGGGCGAATTGAATCGAAAATCAGTTTTGCAATTCAATTCAAACTTCAAATTGGATCAAATTGAAAATCTTGAATCGAATTGAATCGATCCGACCACTATGTCACTCTTGCGAAGCAAAATAGGGAGAGTTTAACTGTGTAAATATCAGACGCTATAGATAATGTAATGAGTTTACATAGCAGCAAGGAAGCTTTGCCTTTAATTTGGTTTCGATACAAGCCGAAATTACAGACACTGATATACTAAGTGGGGATGTTAGTATGTCAACATGATATTAAAATGAAATTCCACAGTCAATTACTGTATATTGTGGTAAGAAAACGTTCTCTTGTTCCACTGACAACAAACAACAATAATCAATTCCCCATTTGTGGGGTTTTATAATTCACATTTATTCAATTTTTAAACAGGAAAAATAATTATAGTGCTGCCAATATTAATTACGTAGCAATATTCACGTTTTATAATATTCACAAATTATAGCATGTATTTAATTATCCCTTAACGAGCATTTAATAACAGGTGCTTGCACGGATGGGAAGTATTAGAAAAGCAAGAATTTAGTTCGTATAGTATATAATTTACTACTACTACAATTTGATAATGAGCGTAACTTTTAACTAGTAAAACTTTAAATTAAAATTTTGTTAATATTCATTACAATCCAATATTCTAATAACGGGAGGAATTCTGCGTCATGTGAGAGTCAATAGTGGCAATCTACCGTACAAATATGCTAGGAAATATGCAGGCTGAAAAATTTGCCGTAATGCAGGGAAGACGAATAGGCTAGGCACTTCAAAATGCCCATTTGGAAATACGAATTGGGTAGGTTTATGCTAATTCCGCCTCGGCAGGGAAATAGGTAAAGTAAAAAGCAAACTTAATGTATACTTACTAAACATGGAAGGGTAACTAAAGCAGCAAATTTCCACAAAGTTTTTACTAGGGTGCGACAAGTTAAAACAAAAAGTCACAATTTTTAAGATATAATTCAAGGTTGCAAATCTTAAATTACGCCATTTACTCAATTAGGTAAATTGTTTCCTATTTGTAGGCTGTAAAAGTGTCAAAAAATTGTTCGCATATAGGCGATTAGATAGAAAAAAACAATTAACTATTTATAAGTTTGGAGAGTAGAGAAAATCCATGCTATTATAGGGATGTAGGCAAACAATAAAGGTACGACAATTTGTACATAAGAACATAGGGTAGGCATTACATTTGCACACATTTGGCTTTTATGACCCTCGACGCTTTGACCACCCAAGTTGTATTGCAACATATACACATGACACGTTGAAAATTGATTCCAGCTAAAATTAAACAATGACTGGTTAGTATAAACAATTTCGAAAATAATTTTATTAACTGCCACGATTCTGTTGTTGGTGTTATTTCGAATACTATCTGCGCGCCAAAACCCAGAATTAACAATTAGATAAACTAGTAAAACTAGTTTTGAACGATTTTTACAGTGATTATTTACATATTTTATCCATTCAAAAATAAATTATGGAATTATGAAAATAAACAAAACTCACCAAATTCATTGAACTGCACTCTTTTGGATTATGAGCATTGAAAATGTGAGGATTTGTTTTGCGAGCTGTAGATAGTTCATGAAAAAAATAGAAAGCGTGCTTTAGATTGCAATCAAATCAGATATTGTTCTCCACAGTCTCCACATTACATTAAAGAAATTTTAATAATTTTTCTTATTTGTATTTACTTTTCCGCAAACCGCTGGAGTAATACGCAAAAAGTGACCGCTACAGCTACCATGAACCCCATCAGAAATATCTTTCAGAATTAAACGCAACTTGTAAATTGGTATTTGAAGAAGTAGGTTGCCTCTTAAAATTTTGGTCATCCTTTTGCACTGTCAAAATTAAAATTCAGCATGAACAACCTCAACCGATAACGTATAGTTGGGGTACTAGCATCCGTTTATTTATAATGCTAAATTTCGTTTCAGTTCGTTTCAAATTACTCAAATTTCGTTGTCTTTAGTGATTGATTTTACTTTGTTAAATTGGTACGAAAAATTATATATTTGCCAAATCTCAATAATGACTTAATACTTTATGTGCATTTATATTATATGAAAAATTTAGAGGGGATTTACCAATATGCAAACGTCAGCTGGAGCTTTATATATTACAATCAGGTCAAAAATAAAGACTATCATGGAGAATCTGGAATAAATGTCCACATCCTGTCCCGTTAACCCCAAAGAATCGATGTATTCCCGAGAGTACAGTGAAAAGAAAGAGATGCAGGCAGAGTAACTCATAAGAGTCCACCCAGAAAAGTAGACGTTCTTTGTTCTCTGAACTTCTTTGAAACTTTCGTACAGTTTTAAAAACTACACAAGCAGTTAAATCACCCCGTTAGCCAAATATACTAAGATATGCATAAACGATCTTATACTGCATCTTCAAATAAATGCCTAATTTCAAAGCCGTATATTATCCCGCACCTTTTAAAATTTGACCGTTACCTCTTTCGATGTCAAAGCATCACCCTTAGCTTTGATGAGTAACAGGAATTCCTTTGTTATTAAGTATGAAAATGTAAAAACAGGAACTCCAATCACATCCGCTAAGAGGATAAATAGAGAGGAGTAAACTTGCACAATTATCACATACATCTGTCCAAACAATTTCAGTCCAGCATGATTCATCACGAAAGTAGGGAAATATCTGGGAATTAAAGCAACACTGTTTTCTAAAATTAATTTAAAATCCCAAACTGGGGCTTCGAACGGTAGCACAGAGAACCACATTATAGTTGCAAGGATACAGAGCTTCCATAGGAAGTATGCTTTTATTATCTGGAAATACCAATTAAGCACTTCGTCCATAACTGTTTGCATTTCAAGGATTTTCGTGAAAATATTAAAAAGTTTTTGTCTTACACCAGAACGACCGTTTGTGCTCATTTTCCGTAGGCAGTAATTATGTTGAAGCTGATGTACGAATCTGATCACTGCAGTTCGATTCACCCAATTGTAGTAGAACTGATAGCCGGAAACAGAATAGAGAGATATGGTGTTTGCTAAGGAAATTAAGGCCGGAATATTTGCTCCAGATTCCATTGTAGTATAAATTTCAGCTCTGATGTCCAGATATATTTTCCAGCACAAATTTATTTGCATCAGAAATACAAGGACCTACACGAGATTTATTTGAAAGGAATTCATTATTAATAATTAATAATCATTATTAATCATTTAGCAATGGCTGACTAAGTCAAAGATGTTAACTAATATGAAAACTACTTGTGCTGACATTTTGTAATAGCGAGCATCGAATAACTTCATACTGATTATACGATTCGTTCCAACGCAGCTTAAATGAGGAAACACAGACGGTTGAAGAAAAATTGATAACGTTAGCAAATACAGTGATCAGAGGGTTGGCAGGTGGCAGTCCATTTGTTACATACAGCATACTTGGTCGAGAGGTCCAGTCAGGTCTAAATAAATCATAAATATTGATTAAATACTATGTGCCTATTCGTTTTAATATTATACCTCTTGGGATTTTGATACCATGCCCACACATATTTATGTTTAAAATTATAACAATTGCAGCGCAATCCTATCAGTAATAGTGTAATATGTCATAACCAGTGGATCCCACCCGGACAATTCAGTAGACCAAACTTATCATATTCATTTATCTCGCTACTATGGCGAACGTCAAAGAATGAATTTGTGAAGTTTTACAACTGTTCATACATTTCAAGGCATTTCTTAAAAACGTGCAAATGTCTGCAAATATTGTAAATAAAGAAAAGATTTTTGGTGTCCAGCACTAATATGCACCCCTTTGAGACGCAATGATATCCTCAAAAATAATGCGAAATGTAACTAGCTTAAGGCAAATGGTTAGCGGCTGACGCTAGTAAATTAGCCTTGTCCGTATGTATGTACGTCCATGTGTCCTTCCGCACGATATCTCAAAAACTGCTAGACCGATTTCAATGAAATTTTCATGGCGTCGTATTTGGTTGAAATCGGATGGATAGTTTTTGATAAAACAATTCTTGAAATTTGAAACTTCAAGTCAAATGACAGTTATCTCTAAAACTACTGAATTGATTTCAATGAATTTGTTTGTGAATATTGCTTTGTAAATCGTAATGGCTATTGCTTATGTGGTTAAACTTGGCCCAACTGTTTTTTTTTTAAATTCGGAAATTTAAAAAAAAAATCAAAGTTCATCCTGATTTGACGGCGGAAGCCTCAAGTTATCGCGTAGTGATGATTTTAAAATTATAATCGTATTGTAGATTCATTTCAAATTTCATTAATATTAAGGGACTCATATTTGATATCAAAATTTTTTGACATCTATGGGTTAATATTATAACAACCAGGGATGGTAAACTTTTATGAAAATAGTTTTCGAAAAACGATTTCAACCATAAAAATAACGATTCGATTTCGGATAACATAAAGGAAAACGTTGAGATAGTAATTTGGTAAAATGAAAATCAAAGGTAAATTAATTTCGAACGGAAACGTAAATCAAAAACACCAGCAGAAATATTACACCAGTTTTCATTTTTACTTACGCCCTATTTGTCAAGCCCTTGTCGCAGTCTCGTTCCTAAATATAAGTCCTAGCTAAGAGCAACAAGGCCACTGAAAACGGTTGTAAACGCAATGAACTTATTGAGAATAGTTTGAGTGCACAACAATTCAACGTTTTATCCGCCTGTTTACAGTAATATAGTAAGCACTACTATAAAAAAATTAAGGGCCAACCTTCTCATAAATTCAATTCAACAAAATTAAATTAAATGGCATACTTGCCTAAAACAAATATCAAAAAGAAGTAAAATAATTTCAACGAATGGACGACAACGAGATAGTTAGGAGTCTGGCCAAAATTTTGTATTTCGCTTTAAACCTAGAGTCATGCCGTTAATATAAAAATCTCGACCGATTTGATGAATTATTTTTTGGACATTGCTGGTGCCAATTGTAAGGAAATCGGTCAAGTAGTTCTGAATTATAGTGTTGAAAACCAAATGTTTTCAATACTAAAAGGAAAACAAAAAACGAATTCAACATTAAATTGAAGAACAATAAAATACTCAAAAGTGCAACAAATTCTCTCGTCAAATTCTCGATCAATTTTCAAAAACTTAAAGAAACAGTTGTAATCATTTGAAAAAAATTATTTAATTCAAAAACCTACGCACTAAGACGAAAATTGAAATATTTAGTTTTCCAACTCTAGTAACGGCCATAAAAGTTTAGAATAACCATCCGCCGCATAAAGAGAGGACAGCTGAAAATAAGCACCCGCACTGTGTATTTGTGTATAGAACAGAAAATATAAATCATAAAATCCTTGACGTAATCTTCATTTATCATCGTAAACAGAGGTTCGATTACAAAAATTAGCACAATACAAACCTTAACCCCACCAATACCAGTTGTTTGAATTTCGAATGAATTCAGAAAGGCGGTAAAAATAACACGACGTAGGTAAATCAATTGTTATTTTAAAAAATGATCATTTACAACTCGCAATTTACATTTTTACATTTCACCCACATAAAGCTGTAATTGCAAAATTATTACAGTACGCACAGGATGTAGAGATAAATACTTGGGGCTCGGCAATTAAATTCTTACGACCATTTGAAAGAAAACTTGGAAATCTGTATCCTTATTATTTTACTTCAGTAAATACAAAATTCACTTAAATACTGTAACAGCGTATCTTTGTCCGGTTAGTATTTGCGGATGCTTGATTGCAAATGTTTAGCAAAGCCGCGATAAAAGCAAACTCATATACTACTTGCTGGTGCTTTTATCATTTATAGTGTCCATACTTACGACACATGAAACAACGCATGAATTATTAACACGAATCTCAGGTCTCTGACGCATGTCATACATACATAATTGCACAAAGAATATTGTGAGTAAACATGTCGCTTGTCGAGGATTCAGGTATATCAAAAAGGTATGGAGTTAAAGCGTTAACGTTTAATTACCCTGATTATAACTACTCCAGGATATGGAATAGGGTAGTATGATCAATTAAAATACTGTCTTTTATCTACAAGTTTTTTTAATAAATATTATTTACATCCTGGGTAGGAATTTCAGCTAATGAAAAGTTGTTATGGTTCTTAAGAATACTAGAACAACGTTACTCTACCCTTCTACAATGTTTGTTTGTTTCTGGTAAATTGAAATATGGGAGAACAGCCTTGGATTGGAATTAATATTAGAGTGAGTGTCAAATATCTTGAACAGGGAAAATCATATTAAATATTAGATTTATCAGAAATACAGCAAGCTCATCTTTTTTTAATTATCTAACAACCTAAGTTACATTAGTTATATAAAACGAGATTACTTTAAGGTAGAAGTAATAACTAACCATCATGCGAGCTGACAGTTATTTTGACTTGATCGAATGGTACAATTACAAAACATTTTAGAATTTCTATAAATATATAATCAGGATGATCGAAGGAACTATTATTTCTAGGGCAAAGTGGAATAAACTTCGCAACTGGGATCGCCTCGTTGTCTGGTTGTATCCATGTCAGTCTCAAGGATAATTGCTGAGACAAAGTCACCAGACCAATTAAACTTTTGACTATTGACAAATTGGCTAAGAACTCGGAATCATATTGGTTTTATCATCATTACATGTGGTCATCCAACTCACGTAAATAATTTAAGTGGGGTCACATAAAATTGCATTACAATACATGCATCGCCAAGAGCTGACGCAGACGCTAGATGTGACACGCTTCAGGGAACTTAACAGTATTTATCCTTTAGTCCATAGCATGGGCACACTGGAAAATATATTGATTTCTCTGTTTTGGGATTTCTCTTAAAAATTTAAAAAAAACTTGTTCCACCCCTGTATCTCGAGAACTCCGAGAACAGCGTTCAAGTAACTGCATTAAAATCACGAGTTTTTTTAGGACAAATTGCTGTGTTGAAAAAAAGAACAGGTATTTTCAAAGTTGGCGTGTTTCAGGGAAATTTTGATATGAAAACGGATTTTTAGATTGTTTTACCTTATTTAACAGGGAGTCCCTGCAGGTCCAGCAGGGAAATTCAGAAATGATGCGATTTACAAAAACCCGATCAATGCACCTTGAATGGGTCCATGGACCAAGTACCTGTTAGGTATAATGTAGTACATTTAATTTTATAACAACACTAGAGAACTGTTCCGTACAACTACAGTGTCGATAATTACGAAATTAAGCCGCTCAAAATTAAAATATTAAAATCATTTTACACACAGGGCAGCAGTTAGGTTCATGTGTATACATAGTTTATGTTAGTATTATGACGGATGTTATAATAAGTTATAACAAATTTTTGTCATTTTACGCCAAAATGATTCAAAAAGATATTTTTGTCGGCATCATTGAAATCAGGACTAAATTCAAGCTCATCAGGTCATCAGGTGACCCTATGTCAAACCAGGACAGTCCTAATCAAATCAGGACTTCTGGGCTCCCAAGTCAAGATTCGGTTTTTGGAGTTATTTCAAATCCAGTACTTATACCTGTGCGCCAAAACCAAGAATCAACAATATTTGATAAACTAATAAAACTAGTTTTGAATGAATTTTACAACGATTATTTACATATTTGATCCATTCAAAAATATATTATGGAATAATGGAATAATAAAAAAACACAAAACTCACCAAATTCATGGAACTGCACTCTTTTGGATTATGAGCATTGAAAATGTGAGGATTTGACTTGCTAGCTGTAGATAGTTCACGAACAAAAATAGAAAGCGTACTTTAGACTACAATTGAATCTGATATTCCTATTCACATACAATTCAAGCAATCTGTAGTTTTTCCTATTTGCCCTTACTTTACCGCAGACTGCCGGAGTAATACGCAAAAAGTGACCGCTACAGCTACCGTGAACTCCATCAGCAATATCCTTCAGAATTACACGTAACTTGTAAATTGGTATTTCAAGAAGTAGGTTGCCTCTTAAAATTTTGGTCATCCTTTTGCACTGTCAAATTTAAAATTCGGCATGAACAACCTCAATCCATAACGTATTGTTGGGGTACTGGCATCCATTTATATATAATGCAAAATTTCATTTCATTTCGTTTCAAATTACTCAAATTTTGTTGTCTTTAGCAATTCATTTTACTTTCTTAAATTGGTACGAAAAATGATATATTTGCCAAATCTCAATAACGACTTAATACGTTATGTGCACTTATGTCAAATGAAAAATTTAGAAGGGATTTACCAATATGCAAACGTCAGCTGGAGCTTTATACATTACAACCAGGTCAAAAATAAATAATAACATGGAGAATCTGGTATAAATGTCCACGTCCTGTCCGGTTAACCCCAAAGAATCGATGTATTCCCGAGAGGACAGGGAGTAGAAAGAGATGCAGGCGATGTAAATCAAAAGAGTCCACCCAGAAAAGTAGACTTTCTTTGTTCGCTGAACTTCTTTGAAACTTTCGTACAGTTTTAAAAACTACACAAGGATTTAAATCACCCAGTTAGTCAGTTATACTAAGACATGCATAAACGATCTTATACTACAACCTTATTATTAAAGGGCACTTGCTTTTAACTTCTACACTCACACTAATACCTCTCCAAGTAATTTTGCCTGTGAAGCACAGGGATTTTAGTAGTCTTTAAATAAATGGCTAAAGTCAGGTTAATTTAAAAGCCGTATATTATACCACACATTTTAAAATTTGACCGTTACCTCTTTCGATGTCAGATCGTCACCCTCAGCTTTGATGAGTAACAGGAATTCTTTTGTTATTAAGTATGAACATGTAAAAACAGGAACTCCAATCACATCCGCTAAGAAGATAAATACAGAGGAGTAAACTTGCATAATTATCACATACATCTGTCCAAACAATTTCAGTCCAGCATGATTCATCACGAAAGTAGGGAAATATCTGGGGATTAAAGCAACGCTGTTTTCCAAAATTAATTTAAAATCCCAAACTGGGGCTTCGAATGGCAGCACAGAGTACCACATTAAAGCTGCAAGGATACAGACCTTCCATTGAAGGTATGCTTTTATTATCTGGAAATACCAATTAAGCACTTCGTTCATGACTGTTTGCATTTCAAGGATTTTCCTGAAAATATTAAAACGTTTTTGTCTTACACCAGAACGACCGTTTGTGCTCATTTTCCGTAGGCAGTAATTGTGTTGAAGTTCATGTACGAATCTGATCACTGCAGTTCGATTCACCCAGTTGTAGTAGAACTGATACCAGGAAACAGAATAAAGAGATAAGGTGTTTGCTAAGGAAATTAAGGCCGGTATATTTGCTCCAGAGGACCTTGTAGTATACATTCCATCTTTGATGTCCAGAAACATTTTCCAGCACAAATTTAGTTGCATCAGAAACACAAGGACCTAGTTCATTTAGTTTAATAAAATCTTAATTAAATGAATTGTTTATGTAATCATTATTAATCATTTATCAATGACTAAGTCAAAGATGTAAACTAAATTGAAAACTATTTGTACTGACATTTTGTAAGAGCGAGCATCGAACAATTTCGTACTGATTATAGCGTTCGTTCCAACGCAGCTTATACGAGGAAACACCGACGGTTGAAGTAAAATTGATAACGATAGCAAATACAGTGATCAGAGGGTTGGCAGATGGAAACCGCTTTATGAATATTTTCAGCATTGGTGGACAACGATTGCTGAGTCTACTTATCACAGACAGCATAATTGATCGGTTTGTCCAGTTAAATCTAAATAAATAAAAAATGTTAATTAAATACGACGCGTCTATCTGCTTTAACATCAGTCTTGATTGGATTTTTATACCATGTAATGTATTTTAATGTTATATCTTTATTGTTAATCCTCATCAGTGGCAGGCACATTTTTACATGGGAAAACAGCTTTAGATGTTAAGGACATCTAATGCAGGAAAATACAATTTGTGAATAGAGAGAGTAGTTACTTAATTCTATACAATTGTTTTTTTTTATTTTATACAATTTTTACTTTAAATGTTAAAGTCTGTCAGATATTTTTTTTCGTTGATTGGAAGGAATAGTGTTTCACAGTTGTATAGCACGGTAATGGAAGGATTTTTTGTAGTGCATATATGTATGTGAATTTCGCCACATTCCTACTTGGGATCCGAATAAAATTTTGTATACCTGGTCCAATGTCCCAGCTAGAACAAAAGTTCTGCCAATCTGGCCCTGGTTTGCGCTGGAAATCGCGCAGAATTTGTAAATTCTAACTGGTCGATAAAGGTCCAACTTAAATTTTCCAATGCTAAATCCCACACGAAGTTAAAAAATATTAAGATTTCACGCTATTTGTACGTTGATTTAAATCATTGGTTTTTATTTTTTAAAACCGTGTGGTTTGAGCCATGGTTTAAATTATTTGGTTTAATCTAAACCAACCCTGATTTAAAATTCTAAAAATTGAAACGGAATCCGCAATCAGTGATAGGGTATTATGTCATTACCAGTGGAAACCACCCTTCCGTGAAAGTACAATTCCGTAGACCAAACTAATCATTCTATTTATGGATATATCTCGCTAATATGGCAAACACCAAAGAATGATTTTGCTAAGTTTCAGAATCATTCAAACATTTCAAGGACATTAACAGTTTGTCAAACAGTCGTAAATAGTGATGCTAATGGTCTGGTCCAATCCAAATTTTATGATACTTTTCTGGTCTGAACTTTGGAACAGACCAGATCAAAAACTGTTGTCCAGAAGGCCATTAATATTTATTATATTTTATTGAGCGAAATTTTGGTTTTATTCCCAAAAAATGTCATTTTTAACGCGCTCGATAGGATTTTTGTTAATTTATTAATTTTTATTTTGCTAACTTCTAGGGACAGAACCATGCTCCTGTGATCTGAACTGGTCCAAATGTTGGATTAGACCGGACCAGTTTAATAAGGAACCATTATTTTTATATGGTATTTACCAGACCATTGGAATCACTATTCGATGAATTGACAACTGTTCACCCTGCCCCTGCCTGTCGAAATCCTGCCAATGTCTGTTTATAAAAAATCTGCCACCATCCGTAGCTAATTGATCCACTATTCCCAAAGCATACTACCCAACTCGAAAAGTCACCCCTATTCGCAATCTGAAAGACTTCCTCTTCCCAAACCAAAATAAATTGTGCGGAACTCTAAAATATATGCAGATATTGTAAATAAATAAAAAATCATGTGTCTGTGTTCAGCACTAACATGCATGAAGCTCAAAAGTAATGTGGAAGGTAACTAGCTTTAGGCATATCGATAGCTGTTTTGTAATTATAATCGTATTCTAGACTCGGTTCATATTGAATGAGGACTACGTGTTCATATTTGATATTAACGGTTTCACGACATCTATTAATTGATATTGTAACAACCTGGAATTGCAAACGCTTTATGAAAACCATTTTTGAAAAGCTTTTCAACAGTAAAAATGAAGTATCGGTTTTTGATACCGTAAACGAAAACGCTAAAGTAGTATTTTGGCTAAACGAAAAGGAAACATGCCAATACATACCGTGCGTATCATCATTTTAAAATTATTTAAAATCATGTTGAACGAAAACGTAAACCAAAACACACCGAAATATTACGGCAGTTTTCGGTTTTGCTTACGCCCTACTCGTCAAACCTATGTCGCGCTCTCGTTCCGGTGCAATCAGGTTTAGTGAAGAGCTTACAAGCAAAATGGATTTAAACGCAATGGACTTATAATGAATGAAGTTTACAACAATTATACGTTTTATCAGTCCTTTCACAGTAATATACATAGTAATTACTACTGTAAAAAATTATAGACAAACCTTTCCACAAAATCAGTTCAAGAAAATTAAATCATACGGCATTAAAACTTGCCTAAAACAAATGTAAAAAAATAGTTTTAATGAATGGACGACAACGGGTTTGCTAGGAATCTGGCCGAAATGTTCTAATGACTTTTTGAACTTGTAGATAAATTGATTCCATTACGAACGTGCATCCATTGATATTTTACTAGGGGCCTCACGCCAACCAAAAAACGCGTGCATAAAAACTCCAGTCAACATTAAAACGAAGAATAATTCATTACTCAAAAGTGAAAAAAACTTTCTCCTCAAATTCTTCGACCAATTTTCATAAAATTAAAGAATCAGTTGTAATCATTTGAAAGAAATTATTTAATTCAAAAACCTACACACTAAAACGAAAACAGCAATTTTTAGTTGTCCAACCCTGGTAACGACGTCCATAAAAGTTTTCCACAATGTGACACCTAGTGACTGCACCATATGTCGGAGACGTGTGCATTGTCATTGTCATATCTTGTTTAGAGACCTTGTTTAGGTCAACAGATGACCACATCAACTGACTTTTGACTAATTAAATGTTGTGCCAGGGTAAACACGTTGAACTTTGTGATGTCGTTGGTACGACATTTATTGTGAAGACGAACGAGCATATAGACAAATAGAAGATGACAATATACATAAAACTTCGATTCACTCAGCCCCTAACAATTAGGGAAAACGGATGAAAATAAGATTCCGCGTTGTATACACAGTGTAGGTCGTATATAATTATTTGACATACTCTTCATAGTGCAAACACAGGTCTGATTTTTAAAAAATTGCACAATACAAACCTTAACATCACTAGTTCCAGTTGGTTTAATTTTGAATGAATTCAAGAAGGCTGTGAAAATAGCACGACGTGTATCTATAGATGATTCAATTATTTTTAAAACAATGTTCATTTAGAACTTGCAATTTAAATTTTTACATTTCACCCACAAAGCTGTATTGTGGCATTATTACAGTACTCACAGATTTTAGAGATAAATACTGGGAGCTCAATAATTAAACTGTTACCCCAATTTCTCAGAACTTGGAAAACTGAAGCCTTATGATTTTACTTCAGTACAAACAAAATTAATGTAGACAAAGGAGCAGAGAATGTTTGTCACATTAGTATTTGTGTACGGTTGATTACAAATATTTTGCAAAGCCTCGATAAAAGAAAGCTCATACATAGACTACGTGTCGCTGCTTTTATAGTGTCTATATTTACGACACATAAAAAAACGCATGAATTAGTAAAACGATTCCCAGGTCCAGGTCTCTCAAGAATGTCATAAATAATTATACAAAGCTTATTGTTAGTAGGCGGGTCGCTTTTTGAGGAGAGGATTCATGTATATCAACAAGGACTGGAGTTAAAGCGTTAACGTTTAATTACCCTGATTACGACTACTCCTGAATGTGGAATAGGTTAGTATGATCGATTAAAAAACTGTCTTTAGTCTTCAATTATTTTTATTAAATATTCTTTACAATCTCGGTATGTACATATTTCAGCTAATGAAAAGTTGTTATGATTCTAACGAACATAAGAACAACGTTACTCTACCCTTGAACATTGTTTGGTTGTTTCTGGTTAACTGAACTGGGGGAGAACAACCTTGGATTGGAATTAATATTAGAGTAAGTGTCAAATATCTTGAGCGGGGAAACCTAAATTCAATATTAAATTGAGCAGAAGCTATCAGAAATACAGAAAACTTAGCGTTTATTGATTATCTAGCAAAATGGGTTATATAAACAGAAGAATCCTGTAAGGTAGGAGTAGTAATTAACCATCATGCGAAATGACACTTATTTTGTCTTATCGAATGGTACCATTACAAAACATTTTTGAATTTATAACATATAATATCAGGAAGGAATTATTATTTGTAGGGGCAAAGTGAAACAAGGTTTGCAATTGTGATCGTCTCGTTGTCTGGTTGTGTCCGTGTCATATTTCTTAAAGTAGCACGAATGGGATCCGCTCTTTTTTCTTGCTTGTTTACCAATGATCTGGCCATTGTCTAAAAAATGTCAACATTTAACGCGTTTCAAATCTCATTGGGATTCTGTATTACCAGTGGACAAGAAGAGATATATAAGAACGGACAATTCATCATTTAAACATCTCACAATTACTCCTTTTAGTTTTTTATGTACGTTCTTTGCTTCTCCATTTTCCCCAGAAATGCTTCAAATCTTCTCCATGGCACAATAACTAGATTGTCACCTTGTTTAACCTTTCAGAAACTGACCATAGGTTATAACCGCAAATTTCCTTCGTTCTGGTGAAGGCGTAAGCCAATTCCTTGGGAATTATACAATTTTATTCTATTTACAATTAGAATCCCATTCACCTCACGTCTGCTTTTGTATCTAATAATATGCGGGATGCTTGTAGCATTTATTATACAGATTATTGATAACTACATTTGTATGCATGTTTTCAAACACCGTAATTATTATTACGCAAATTTCATTAGAAGGAAAAACGTAGAGCAATTCGACATTAGCTGTATTTTAGTTATGTAATAATCAAAAATAACCGTATTTTTTTTCGTTTACGTGACCGTTTTCGCTTTCATGAAAATACGATTATCGTTTGTGTTTGCTTAACCGAATTATTTTAATTTCGGCTTCCGTTTCCGTTTCCCAAAAACAGTTTGTTCATTTTGTTCGGTTAACGACGTTCTTCGATAAAGTTTTCCATGGCTAATAATGTCGCAGAAAACAATGAATGCAGGAAAGTGCCGTCCAATTGCTGTACTATGAAATAGTGTAAGGAATGAAGGACATTACATTTTGAAGATTTATGGAAATATGCTACAATTGGATCACCAACACTCAAGGGTGGATTAAAAATTATTTATACCCTGGTCATGACAGGATGGGCCACCTCGTAAAACCTCCTTTGCTTATACTAGTGAAAAAAAAATGAATAAAATAAAATAGCAAAATGAACAAATTAATATACGCTAGAATTTATTAATCGAAAATTCACCGTGTTAAATTGAATTCCACGTGATACTGAGGGAGGCCAGTCTTTATGTACTGACCTGGAAGTAGCACATTAATAAACCCGGGAATTGAGTTGAATTAATAGTAAATAAAAACTGTTTTTGATCGAATTTTTTGCTGAGAATTCCTCAATACCTCAAAACTAATAAACTAACAATAATAGAGCACTGGAACAACCAAATTCATCGTACTGTTTCACTTTGGATTATCAGCATTGAAAATGTGAGAATTTGACCTGCGAGCTGTAAATAAGTAATCCGCAAAATAAAATAATTTTGAACCAAACTAAAACATTCTTTCATATGCAATATCTCTGTAAACAGAACAAAATTGTAGTTTTGTTAATCTGCACTTACTCTACCGCTGGTCGCTGGGGTGATACACAAAAAGTGACCAGTACAACTACCGTGAACTCCTTCGGAAATATCCTTCAGAATTACACGCAGCTTGTAAAGTGGAATTTCCAGAAGTAATTTGCCTCTTAAGATTTTGGCCATCCTTTTGCACTGTCAAAATTAAAATTCGGCATGTAATACCTCAATCCTTAATGCATTGTTGGGATTATAGTATCAGTTCATGCATAATGCTAAATTTTAGTTCAGTTCATTTCACATTTAGTTATGGACTTATACTCATTATTCAGATTTGGTTGTCTTTAGCAATTGGTATTGTATTTGTACGGGAAATGATTGAATTTTTCAAAACCCAATAATTTTAAGATATAATAATTTTAGTAATCTATCCGCACTCAAAAATAAGGTACGCAAATAAGGCATTAAAAGTGACTGTGGACAAATATGTTGGGTACGGCATTTTGCACTAATTAAAGTTCATTTAAGAATTCGTGCTACCAACACTCATTGTTCAAATTTTGTTACACGTGTATAGTCGTAATTCGGTTGGTTAATTCTTTAAGGATACACAGGGTATTATGACATGCCAAAACTCAATGTTGTCTCACTACATGTGGGGATTTATTCTTTATGAAAAATTTAGAAGGAATTTACCAAGATGCAAACATCCGTTGGGGCTTTATAGATAACAATCAGGTCAAAAATGGATAGCAGCATGCAGAATCTGGTGTAAATGTCCACATCCTGTCCCGTTAACCCCAAAGTGTCGATATATTCCCGAGAAGAGAGTGAGTAGAAAGTTATGCAAGCAATGTAGATCATAAGATTCCACCAGGAAAAGTAAACGTTTTTTGTTCGCTGAACTTCTTTGAAACTCTCGTACAGTTTTAAGAACTGTGAATACAAAATACAGACTCAATAGCATCAGTTGTAGTATGTACGTACATGCAAACGTAATTTTAAATCGTATTTCCAGTGTCCATTGAAATTTGACCGTTACCTCTGTCGAAGTCAAAACATCGCCCTCAGCTTTGATGAGCATCATAAACTCCTTTGTGATCAGATAAGAAAATGTGAAAACAGGAACTCCGATCACATCTGCCAAGAATATAAATGCAGTAGAGTACATTTGCAAAAATATCACATAAATCTGTCCTGCAAACTTTAGTCCAGCATGATTCATCACGAAAGAAGGAAAATAACGAGGGACGAAAGCGGCACTATTTTCCAGAATTAACTTAAAATCCCAAATTGGGGCTTCGAACGGCAACGTACAATACCACCACAAAACTACAAGTAAGCACAGCTTCCACATTAAGTAACTTTTTATTATCTGTAAATATATCAATTAATCATTTCATAAATAACTGTTTAATTTTTGAAGATTGTTTTGTAAATTGTCATAAAATATGTTCAACTTACGCTATCATGACCCCTTGTACTCATTTTCCTTAAGCAGTAATTATGTTGAAGCTCATGTACGAAATTGATCACTGCAGTTTGGTTCACCCAATTGTAGTAGAACTGAGACAAGGGAACTGCATAGAGAGATATACTGTTCATTAAAGTGATGAAGGTCAGTATATTTGCTCCTGAGGCTCTTGTAGCATAAATTCCATCTTTGATATCCAGAAACATTTTCCAGGAAAAATTTAGTTGTATCAGAAATACAAGAATCTGCATATGGTTTATATTTTAACAAATTTGTGGTATTAATATAAAGTGTTTCATTCATCAATCGCTGACTCACTTGATGACGTAAATAAAATGATAACTGCATTTGCTAACCTTTTTGAACAGAGAGGATCCCACGACTTCATACTGATTATCCCTTTCGTTCCAACGTAATTTAAATGAGGAAATGCCGACAAATGAAGTAAAATTAATTACGATTGCAAATACAGTGATGAGAGGATTTGCAGGGTGGAAATTCAGCAAGCCTTTTAGCTCATACGACATGATTGGTAGGTCCTTAAGGCAGTAAAAATACGCCAAGTGAGAGATTTAACTAAAAAGTCACTGAAAGTATTCTGCCAAGATTAAAAATTTCTTGAATCATAAGTTTAAAATAAAAATAATTTCCTCTGTATTTGAGTCCACAAAATGTAATGAAAACAAACCTGCGAACCTCACATTTACCCAGAAGTTTAGGAGACTGCAAAATTAGCACCTTCACATGGAAGTTAATAAAACACCGTCTTGACAAATGGACTCGTGCGTAAGCATTTAGATCTTATCTTATTTTAGTTTTTGGCTTTCAACCAAAATTTCAAAAGGAACAACAGGTACGTTTAAATCATAAACATGAACAAATAATTTATATCAGTAATTGTTACAAAAACCAGATGAGATAAATCCAGGAAAGTCTCTACTTAAATAAATATTTTCTGACATCAGTCTCCAAGAAAAGTTTGAACGTGACTTATTCGTTCGCTTCTGTGCGTACAATATCACGTAAATGAGAAGCCTGTCTGCCACATTAGTTCTTTAATGGTGAATTCTCGAATGCTTTCCAAAGCTTCAAAAGAACATGATATTTATACGTATTCGGCCATTTATGTAGTATCCGTAAGTCTACATGAAACACAACATTTTTTGTAGCAACTGTAATGAATCAAAAACTATTTACAGGTTATTGACGAATGTCGGAAATAATTATAAAGACTTAGTGGTCAACGCTGCTGATGGAATATGTATATATGAAGATAAATTAACTAGAGATAGAATTGAAAATTTATCAGTTAATTAGACCCAAATCCGGGAGCTCGTAACCAAAGTATATTATGTGCCAAAGGTGTCCGCCTATCCTACATATAGGCCTATTTGTAGGCTATTTATAGGGTGCTAGGATTTTATTAAAGAGGCTTGTAGGCAAAATAGGGTGCAAGAGTATACACTTAAAATCTAGCCTACAAAATAGGTAGGCTCAGCCGTCGTAGAATTATAGGCATATATGTAGGCTATTGAAGCATCTCATCTTCATTTAATGGCATATGGAATGGACAAAATGATAATTAAAGAATAGTCGGCGCCTGGTACTTGCAAATTGTTTTATGGAGTGGTTCAAGGATGAAAAGTACGTGCTATCTGGCCTTGATATGCGCTGAAACCTCACCGAAATCATAACTTCTAAATATTCCGTAAAGTGGGAACTTAAGGAAATCTTAATTGTGACATCCTTTTTGACCAATATTGTAAAATTTGCGTACTATTTCCATGCGTAAACCAAATCAAGATCCATACTATTTTTCTCTTAAAGTTTTGGTCAAGGTGTCTAAACTTAAACTATTTTATTTCAACCCCATTTACTTGAGACAGGATTTTAAATTTATTAGAGTAGAATGGTCTTAAATAGTCTGTCAGTTATGAAAAGCACATAAGATTTAGGAAGGGCGCAGAATTCGTTGAGCTAATTTTTTAGCGAAATGTAGGCTAATATGTAGGTTTGCTGGACCCCATATAGGAAGGATGTAGGATAGGCTGATCTATTCGGCGGTTAAAATGTATGGCATATATGTAGGCTCGGTTCAAATTTTATAAATAGGAAGGATATAGGATAGGCTGAGCCATTTGGACACCTTTGGTATGTGCAATTAAATATGCGTAGCTTTGCAATGACTTTTGGCATCACCAATTGTGAGCTGGTATGAAGGGGCAGCGAAATGTGAAACTCCAGAAATGTTTGACCAATGAAATTCATCTATGAATCCTTCGAAGATTTATGCATGGAGAATATCGGTGTACCAAGATTGAACAAAACCGAATGATGGGTTAAGAGTTTTCGAAAACCTTAACGTAACTTGGAAACAGTTTGATTGAGTGAGCTTATTTAGTAGTTTTTGCCGGCAATGCGCATGGACACACTAGCAATCTTGAACAAAATCGAAAAACTGGTTCCCTCGTTTACAAAAAAATTGAGCTGGGCTGACCCACTGGTATTAAAATTCGATTGCCGATACAGAATTACACAGCACCGATGTTCAAACGTACAGACGTTACAAATTCGTAAGGGCAATATCGCTGTCCCGAAAAACCGACTTGACTCCCAGACGTATTCTCATTACTTATTCTTTAACATTCCCCATCAATTATTTCAGCTAATGAATGTTTGGTTGTGTTCTGTTATTGGTAAACAATATTACTTTATCCTTGTACATTTTGTTTGTTTCTGGTTAATTAAAATCTAGGAAATAAACTTCCATGGAGACATGAATATCTTGAATGAGTATGTTTCTGAGTAATTAAAATGTGACGAAGCAACGTGGAGTGGAATTAATACTAGAGTGAGTCTTTCCGGAAGAGTTAAATATTTTCGTATCATATACTTTTCAGGAATACGGCAAGCTCATTAAGTTTTAATTGTCAACCTAACCAGGCTAAATTGGTTATAAGAGGATTCATGTATGAAATGAGTAAGACTTAATTAACCAGCAGGGAAACTGAAGAACATTTACGAAAGCTCAGAGTTTATTTTAAAGTCAACAAAAATCAATCATACGGTTCTATTTGTACTTATTTGGAAAATAATTTATTCAAGCATAAATGTTGTAATGAAATGTTTGTTTCTCAAGAACATATCAGTATATGCAAGAAGTCAGTACAGAATTGGGGCAAGTTGACGGAAGTACCAACATCCGAGGAAGACCGTATCTTAAGTACATATAAGTGTTTGGATTTTAGATGTCATTATCAGGTCTATGTTTCTATTTCCCTATTTCTCGCTTAAAGGGGTCGGTATTGTTTATTATTTAAAAAATTTTGCAGTCCTTTTTTCCAGTACAAATGTTTTATACTTAAATTTATTGTACCATTTAAACGTATCTACATACATTGGTCTGCGACGATTATGTAACCTGCCAGACTAGAGCAATGAGAGGAATTAATTATTGGAGGGTCACGTTTATATTACTTGTTCAAGATTGTTTGTGAGGCGTGTAGTTGAGTTTGAGAGGAGAGGGATGAAACAGCATGTGAATATGCTGATATGAATGAAAACAAACGACTTATTGGCATTAGGGCTTACAAGCACATGAACAATTTACGATTATATATTACATTTATATTATATATTCTATTTACCATGTCGCCAGCATGATTATGACTTTGTCATAGTATGTCGTTTGTGAGAATCCCATTTTAGCAATGGAATACCATACGTTGGAATGACTCCTTTTTACTACATAAATCATGTCCAGGTTCTCGATATTACACATCGTTGCTGAAGAGGCAAAATGCTTTTGTACAGCACTTAGAGAATGTTGCTTCTTCAACAACGATCAACGATATTTAAGATACGCCGAAGACCGATTCAATTTAATTTTCAGATAATTACTAACTCGGATACTAAAAATATCATATTAATCTACATTACTTCATAAACAGTCAAAATAGCTGATCATTGGTAGTCAGACACTTGAAATATAATTATTGTACTCGACTGAACTATTTCAGAAACAGTTTACATGTTTTATTTTTTTTATGTTCAAACGTACGTTCGTTGACTTTATATAAGGGCAATGACACCGCTTTTAAAAAATGTTTTAGAGTTGTTATGTATTTTCAGTTGCGTTTCCGGTTAATTAAAATGTAGCAAGAAACCTTCGAAAGGGGATATGAATGAGTATATCTTTAGTATGTTTCTGAATTATTGAAATTTGACGACGGAACGTGGAGTAAAAATAATACTATAGTGAGTCTTCCAGAAATAATTAAAAATGTTTCAGTATCATATTTATTAGGAATATTGCAATATCATTATCTTTTAATTATCAAGCAAAACAGGTTAAATTAGTCATATGAGGAGTCATGTATGATAAGAGTAAGAATTAATTAATCATCATGCAAACTGACGTAAATTTAAACTCACATAAGCACAAAACGTTTATATTTCAGTCAACAAGAATCAATCATGCACGGTTCTACTTTTTTAGGCAGAATGAAATGAATTTCTTCGTACTAGTGTCTCTGTTTGGTATCGAGAAATCCCGAGGTTCCGGTACCGGTTTTGTGTCAACGATTTAATGAACCGCTAAATTTTGGCCCTGTTTCGGGTACAAAAATTAAAACCATTATTTGGGTATTAAATGAAACGTACTGTACAAACATACTTTAAAATACAGTATTTTGTATTCTACTTCAGGTATTTTATTTTGTATTTTGTCAACGAAGACCACATAGTTTGCATAGTCTGCCGGTTTTTAATCCGTAGCGTCAGAATCGAAGAATAGGCTTTAACATTCAATACACGGCTGTATTAATATTACATTTGGTACAACCAGCGTAAATTGAATTGCAAAACGTTTGGGAACAAGTATATTCCCAGATGTGTGTTGCAAATATATGTTTTGCTGAGCAAAAAAATACTTCTGATCCTTTGAAACTATACAGTGTGTAATAGGCATGTTCATTACGATAAGACGATACGATATTCTCGTTAATATCGTCCATTTTTGAGGAACGATCTTGGACGATAAATATCGTTCTGTCCAAACGATTTATCGTAATATTACGATATCGTTTGCTCTAGCGTTGTGCGCAAAAACTACACAGTTCTATGGTCTCCAAAACGCTGGAAAATGCATAAACTCATGCATGCCTTTGTTACTGTTAACAGAAAAGCAGTTAGCACTCGTCAGTGCAGTAGAGCATCTCCCCGTGGGATATTTCAGGGCCGTGGCCGCCCGTGGCCCGTAAATTTTAAACCGTACCCGCCCGACCCGAAATAGAAGTTCAACGACAAAGCTTACAAAAAAAAGTCCGTAGCCCGCCCGTAAATATTAGTTCACATTAAAAATTCTTAGCTAGACCCACAACAAAATGCTCAATCAATTTTGCTGTCACAATCTTGTACCCGTTTAAATGACCGTAGCCCGTCAAGCGTAATAATTGTTACCCGTATTCTCCCAAAACACGTGCGGGCCGGGTTTTTTACGGGCTTACAAATTTTAACCGCCCGAGATGCTCTACAGTGCAGTAGCGCTATCCTCGTTTTGAGTGAACTTGTACGTCTTGTATCTATGGTCCATATTTCCAAAATGTCTAAACGAACTCGTTCTTTAATGCATACTCTGAGTAGTGCAAACTGTTAAATTGAACTTTGATTTTCAATTTGTAAATGTAATAAGCTTCACTAAATTGTAATTAATTTTTTATACATGAACTCATTTAATTCATTCAAAATTACCATTTATCGTTAATATCGTTCCTCAAAAACCGTATCGTGTATTTTTGACACAACGATAACGATACGAACGATATTTTAAAAACGAACGATATGAACATGCCTAGTGTGTAAGCAATCTAATGAGAGCTTTATTTCCTTTAATATTTCGTAACATCTTGAGGTCCTTGCGGAGTAATGACCAATGATTGAATGCCAATTACTCCCAAGCGGAGTAATTTAAAAGTGGCTAGACTTTATCTTAAGTCATTCAAGCCAAGTCAAGTCCTGTGAAGCCTAGTGCAGCATTGGTCAGCCCTTAAAAAGTTGGGCGGACGGATAAAAATAATCTTCCACATTGTGTGTATTGTTAATATAGTATAAATATCATAAATCCGTGACGTGCTATTCACATAACAATGTAAATACATGTATTACAAAAATTTGCACAAAACAAACCGTAACATCATATATATCAATTAGTTGAGTTTCGAAATAATTTAAGGATTCGGCAAAAATAACACGACGTGCGTATATGAATCGATTATTCTTGAAAATATGATAATTTAGTATTTGTAATTTAAACTTCTACGTATCTCCCACAAAGTTTTATTGCAACATTATTACTGAACGCAGAGAATGTAGAGATAAATACTGGGAGCTCACAATCAGTTTAATTCAGTTAATTTAATTCTTACGGAAATTTGAAAGAAAACTTGGAAATCTAAAGATAAAACATTATAGTACTTCAGTGCGTTAACAATTCACGTAAATGAGCAGTGTGCCTATTTTATATGTCACATTAGTATCTATGAGTGGCTAATTCCAAAGTATTTGCAAAGCCACGATAAAAGCGACCTCTTATACTATTTGTCGGTGCTTTGATAGTGCCCCACATTCAGGCAGGATTAGGTAGTACCTACATGCATACTTGTGGAGATCAGTTCATCTGGATAAGAATTTAAATTATCTTGGTGGCAGATCCGCAGGAGAAATTAATTATTTAATAAAAACAATTCAATCCGCCAGACAGATAGAATAGCACAAAATCCCGAAATTAACTTGCTTGAGTCCCTGATTTTGAAAACCAAAAGTGAAATCGAGCAGTGGGATTCACGAAAGAGACAAAATTTTACAGACAACGTCGTGGGTGATGCTACGGAAGTCAGAATTGGATCAATCAGTATTGCAATAAAATTTAATGTTGATAGGGTGATCATTTAAATAATGCCTTAGGAATTCAACGCACCTATATACTCACGGGTTGATTAAAAATATTTTAATACGCCAGAATTCCAAATCTTAACTGAGTTTCACATGTTACTGCAATAGACCATTCTTTATGTACTAACCTGGAAATAGCACGTAAAAAAGCCAAGAATTGAATTAGCAATATTTAAAAACTGGTTCCGATCGAATTTTTTGATAAGAATTCATCACTAATTACCTCAAAATTAATAAACTAACAATAAATGAACACTGGAACAACAAAATTCATCGAACTATTTCACTTTTGATTATCAGCATTGAAAATGTGAGAATTTGGCATGCGAGCTGCAAATATATAACCAACCACTTAATACATTTTTAAATTCAATTAAATAGATTTTTCACATGCAGTAATATCTATCTGTAATCAGAAACACATATAGTCTGAAGTAGATAATAGTAGCTAATCGGCACTTACTCTACCAGTGACCGCTGGGGTGAGAAACAAAAAGTGACCGCTACAACTACCGTTAACTCCGTCAGAAATATCCTTCAGAATTAAGCGTAGCTTGTAAATTGGAATTTCCAGAAGTAGGCTGCCTCTTAAGATTTTAGTAATTTTTCCGCACTGCCAAAAATTAAACAAATAACGAAATTAACCTAATTGTAAGCACACGTCTGGGGTACGCAAAATTATTGCACTATTAAAAGTTCAGTTGGGAATATCTGTAAGTCCTCCCAATATTCGGTGTTCAAATTATGTTTCACGTGTGTATAAATGTAAATCGATTTCTTAATTATTTAAGGATACACAGGGTACTGTGTCATGTCAAAACTCAACGGTGCCTCAATACATGTGGGGATAATTTCTTTTTGAAAAATTTAGAAGGAATTTACCAAAATGCAAACATCCGCTGGGGCTTTATACGCAACAATAAAATCAAAAATGGATGTCAGAAAGGAGTATCTGATGTAAATGTCCACATTCTGTCCCGTTAATCCCAATGAGTCGATACATATCCGGCTGGACAGTGAGTAAAAACTGATGGAAGCCATAAAAGACATAAGAGCCCACCAAGAAAAGTAAACGTTCTTCGTACGCTGAACTTCTTTGAAACTCTCGTACAATTTTAAAAGCTGTAAGTATAAAATACAGGCTTCATAATCTCAGTTGTAGTATGTACATGCAAACGTAATTTTAAATTTATTTCCAGCATCCATTAAAATTTGACCGTTACCTCTGCCGACGTCAGATTATCGCCCTCAGCTTTGATGAGCAACATGAACTCCTTTGTGATCAGATATGAAATTGAGTGAATAGGAACTCCGATCAAATCTGACAAGAATATAAATACAGTGGAGTAAATTTGCATAAATATCACATAAATCTGTCCTGCAAATTTTAGGCCAACCAGATTCATCATAAAAAAAGGAAAATAATAAGGGACAAAATCGGCACTATTTTCCAGAATTAACTTCAATTCCCAAATTGCCGCTCCGAATGGCAACAAAGCATAGTACAAAAAAGCTGAAAGTAAGCTGAGCTTCCACAGGAATTAAATGCTTAGTATCTGTAAATATTACATCAATCAATCATTTCATAAATAACTTTAATTTTTGAAGATTGTTTTGTAAATTTTTATACAATTTTTGTAATTTTCAACTTACAACGGAACGATCACTTGTGCCCATTCTCCGTAGGCAGTAACTATGTTGGAGCTCGTGAACGAAACGGACCACTGCAGTTCGATTCACCCAATTGTAGTAAAACTGACAGATTGAAAGTGAATAAAGAATTATGTTGTTGGCTAAAGCACTGAAAGCCAGAATATTTGCTCCAGAGGCTCTTGTAGCGGAAATTGCATCTTTGATATCCAGAAACATTTTCCAGCAAAACGTTAGTTGTATCAGAAATATCAAAATCTGCAAATGATTTACATTTAAACAAAAACATTGTTTGAATGTAAAGTGTATCATTTACCAATCGCTGACTCACATAAATATACAAGCTAAAATGATGACTGCACTTGCTAACCTTTTTTAACCGAGAACACCCCACCACTTCATACTGATAATGCCTTTCGTTCCAGCGTAATTTGAATGTGGAAATGCCAATAGATGATGTAAAATTAATAACGAACGCGAATACAGTGATCAGAGGGTTTGCAGGCGGTAACTTTATGAGTTCCGTTAGCTTATACAGCATGGTTAACAATTCGCTGAAAGAATTCTGAAAAGATGAAGAACGTTTTAACTACATGATTTTGAAAACAGATTTATTTCCTGTGTATCTGGATGCACAAAATATAAAGAAAATAAACTTGAAATTGACAATTGGTCAAGTTTTCAAGAATTCCAGTAGGCGACGAAAATAAAGCCTTGACACCGATAATTAAATACTGTCATGAAAAAATAGAATCATGTTTGTAAGCATTTATAACAATGTTATGTTAACTGTTATTTTAATTTAGTTTTTACCTTTCAACCAAAATTTCAGACGGAACGTCAGGTACATTTAAATCACAAACCTACACATTAATTCAAACCAATAATTGTTACAGAATTCAAACAGAAATAAATACAAAAATTTAATTTTTCACATTTATATTGGTTTCAGTGGAATCCATTTTTATTATTAATAGCAAGATTTCGAACAACAACAGTTGTTGTTCACAAAGTTGTTTTATCACAGTTACTGTGCTAAAAACAAATTTAAGTACTTAAAGAAATATTTTCTGACATCATTCTACAAGAAAAGCTGCAAATTTTAACGTAGTTTATTCGTTTACTTCTCTGCATACACAATCACGTAAGCGAGGTGTGTTTCTCACGTTAGTAGTTACTTCTGGATGGTCGATTCCCAAATGCTTTCCAAAGCCTCAAAAGATTGTCTTACTTGTAAGCATTAGTGCAATAATGTAGTATACTAAATGGGTATACCCATGTTTATGTTGACGTGAAACAGAGCTTGTTTGTAAACACTAAAGTGAATCGAAAATTAATCAAAGGGAACTAGCGAATGTCGAAAATAATAACTATTATAAAAGCTTAGTGGTCAACTCTGTTCCGGGAATATAAATTACGATAAATCAGTAAGGAATGGAATTGAAAATTCAGAAGTTAATTACACCCGATTCCGGCTACTCCTAACTAAAGTAGTATGAGTAATTAAATATTCGTCGCTCTGCAACGATTTATGGCATCACTAAATGGAAGTTGGTGTGAGGAGGCAACGCTAGTACTGTGTAACTCCAGAAAGTTTTAACTAATTAAATTCATTTATGTATTCTTCAGACATTTAGAGAGTTTATTTTGTAGTTATTGCAGGCATTGCGCATGGAGTCACAATTTTGAAAGTTTAAACAAAATCGGAAAATGGGTTTCTTCGCTTACAATAAAAATATGTAACTCCGAGACGGTTTGGCCGATTGAGTTCGTTTATTAATGCATCCCAAGTTTTTGCGTGGTAATAATTACGCTTACCGTTTACATAAAATTTAATGACGGATTAATGAGTTATTACATTCCTGCCCGTGAAAACCCGGGTAACTTCAAAACGGTTTGACCTATTCATTCAAGCACAAACTGACCTAACCGTTGTATCTTGAGACAATGTGTACAGGAGAATGAGTGTAAGGTGTGGCCAAATGCTTCCGGTACAAGGAGATTTCCGTAATTACAGATGTGCAAACGTACAGACGTTACAAACTTATAAGGGCACAATAGCGCTGCCCATAAAAACTGTCTTGACACCCTGACGTATTTTCATTAAATATTAAATAGGATCCCCCGTCAAATATTTCAGGTAATGAAAGTTTGGTTTGATTTTGTTATTGATGAACAAAAGAGGAGTATCATTGTACCCTTGTAAATTGTATGTACGTGGAATGAAGTTAATACTGGAGTGAGTGTCTTTGCGGAAGAGTGAAAAATACTTCAGTATTTATCAGGAATATGGCAAGCTCATTTCCTTTTAATGCTCAAGCAAAACGAATTAAATTTGTTTTAAGAGGTGTCAGGTATAGTAAGAGTAAGAATTAATTAATCATCATGCGAGCGGACATATGTATATTTTAACTTACATAAGCGCAGAAATTTTCAAGCAATAAATGTTTTACTCCTGGTTGTATAGAATACTGATTATGCCTTTCGTTCCAGCGTAGTTTAAATGTGGAAGTGCCGATTGATGATGTAAAATTAATAATGAACGCAAATAGAAGCATATGGAAATAAAACTATGGATAAATGCACAAACAGTAATGATTATATTTGCCGGTGATAAAACACATCACTGCAGCGAACCTCTTTGTTACAGGAAAAAACATACTGGGTAATTAACCATACAAGGGAAAATGTAATAGTAATCAAGTACTATCTGTACTGTAGTGTATATAAAGTACTTAATAACTAATTATTAAAAAGTATTTGGACAATCAAGGTGCTTAAGTATTGGAATATTTTGCTTTGACTGAAAACAGGTTATTAGACCGAAAGGGCATGAATATGTTTTTATTTAATGTGTTAGCACATGGCAATGCTGCAATTTCCTTTTTATTTTTATACACATGACCAACAAATATATTATAATGAGTAAGCTCCCTTTTGGGAAATCCAGTGGCTTGAATGGTAATATGATCTTAATTTTCCTAAAATTTGAGCCGAAATTAAGTAAAAACCTGGGTTCACTATGAAGATTATATGAATATAATAATATTAATATAATTATATGAATGTAATATTTCGTACTTCAGTTGGTTCTTTAACTGTTGAAATTAAAACTAAATATTGTAGTGTGTTTTGCAATCCGAATCAAGTTAGAAATGTAATTCTGTAAATTGTAATATCCAAATGGTAGGTAAACCATATACATCAAATTTTAAGTAACAGAAATGATTTTTTTGTAACCCTGAAATCAAAATGTTTTTCGAATGAATTCAAGAAGACAGCGAAAAAAACAAGACGTACATATGCATGTACATACATAGACGAATAAAGTATTCTCCAAAAATAATCATTTAGAACTTGTGATTTAAGTTATTGCATTTCATCCACACAAGCTTTATGGCAACATCATTTCAGAGCGCACAGGATGTAAAAATAAATACTGGAAGCTCAGTAATTAAATGTTTACAGCAATTTGAAAGAAAACCCGGAAATCTAAATGTAAAACCTTTTATGATTTTACTTCAGTGGATACAAAATTCACGCAAATGAGTTGTGTTCTTGTCACAGTAGTTTTTACGGATGGTTCATTCCAAATGATTTGCAAATTAAGTCTCGATAAAGAAAGCTCATATACTACTTGTCGGTGCTTTTATATACTGTCCATATTTAATATCCCATTCACATTCAGATTTATTAACGCGCTGAGAGCATAACATTACATGTTTTTTTTCATGTTGAACACCGAACTTAATTAATGTGTCAGATTAAAAACCGTTATTTATTTGCATTGCATTATTAAATCGGGGGTTAGCATTACATACAATTGATCTGTACTCATTTTGTAACAACTGATCTCGCAGAAAGTTTTCAAAAACGATTGGTGTACAGATCTCTTGAATGTGTTTATTTTTTTTTCTGAAAGATATGGTCAGTAATTTATTTTGCTACTACTTTTTTTTCGTACATTCACATTCAAATATAATTAGTAAGATTGTTACAACAAAAACACAGAGGTCTTAGTAAACATCCACATATGAAATTGAATGTGTGTAGTAGTGAGTTCCAGTACTGTCTTTCACTACAGTACACGTAAATGATTTTTCAGCAAACGAGTTTTACTTTACAGTGGTCGAAGTTTAATTTTTTGCTTAGGTGTAATGTTTTCACAGAACATGCCCCTAATTCCAAAGTTACCCTTACCCTGAAGAATGTGTTTAGTTAATTTTATAAGAATTTTAGCTGGAATAGTTTTCTCTTTCCTGTGTTAGCATCCAGCTCATTTTTTCTAAGATATTACATGAGAAGATATGAAACAACGCTTGAATTAGTAAAACGGTTCCCAGATCATTGACTAACGTCACAAATAAATAATTACAAAAAGCTTATTGTTGTAAGCAAGACGCTTGTCAGGGATTCAGGTATATCAACAAGGTGCGGAGATAAAACGCCAGCATTTAATCACCCTGATTTTGACGAGATACTCCTGAATATGGAATAGGGTAGTGTGATCAATTAAAACAATGTTTAGTCTCCAAGTATTGTTATTAAATATTCTTTACTTTCTACGTGAATGTTTCAGCTAATGAAAAGTTTTTAAAATTCTTTAGTATACGAGTATTAAAACAATATTGCTCTATATCTTGTACATACGGCTGTTTCTGTTTATTGGAAATGAGAGCAACCTTGGAATTGATTTAATACGAGAGTGAATATCAAATGTCTTGAAAAGGGGAAATTATTTTCAATATTAAATTTTGCGAAAATATGCCTAGCTCAGCTTCTTTTAATTAACTAGCAAAATGGGTTAACATAAACACAAGATTCCTGTAAGGTAGGAATAATAATTAACCAGCATGCGAACTGCCATTCATTTTGAGTTATGGAATCAAATTATACCAGAAAGTATTTTCGAATTTAATCACATAATATCAGGAAAATAGTATTGTAGGGGCGCATTGAAACAAGGTTCGAAATTGTGAGCGTCTCATTGTCTAGCTCTCTACATGTCTGTCTCAACGAAACTGTCGAAACGCAGTGTCACCAGACTAATCAAACGTTTAACTACGACACATTGGCTAATAAGTCGGAATCGTGTTGGTTTAAGTATCAAAAGATCTGGTCATGAATATGCCCCAAGTAAATTAAATGAGGTCACATAAAATTACATCACTCTTATTTAGTTTGTCTTCAAGTAATCAGTATTTTTTTGAAACACTGTAGTTTTTAAATATTTTTATTTTTCAAATATATATGAAAAAATATTTGTAATAACTTAAACAATGCTATGAACTAGTAAGACGGTTCCCTATCATTGACTAACATCATACATGAATAATTACACAAAGATTGTTGTTAGTAAGCATGACGCTTGTCGAGGATTCACGAATATCAACAAGTAATGGGGTTAAAACGTTAACATTTAATTACCCTGATTACGACTACTCCTGAATATGATACATGGTAGTATGATAAACTAAAAAACTGTATTTATTCTCAAAGTATTTTTATTAAACATTTACATTCTCGGTACATATTTTAACTAATGGAAAGTTGTTATGGTTTTCTAGTTGACGAATACTTTAGGACAATATTACTCTACTTCTTGTACGTTGTATAGTTGTTTCTGGTTAATTAAAATGTGGAGGACAACCTTGGATCGGCATTAATACTAGATTGAGTGTCAAATGTCCTGAAAACGGGAAATGATTTTCAATATTAGATTTAGCAGAAATATGGCTAGCTCAGTTTCTTATAATTAACTAGCAAAATGGGTGACATAAGTTAGAATCTAAAAATAAGTAGGATACAAGGTGTGTGAATGTTTTGCCCAGCTTTGGTCACCGGACTAATCAAACGTTTTACTACTGACACATTATCTAATAAGTCGGAATCATATTGGTTTCAGCATCATCATATCTGGTCATCCATCTGGACTCACTTCAGTTTTGAAATATTTTTATTTTTTATATTTCCTAACGCGGCACTTTTTTCTGGCTTGTTTACCACAGATCTGACCGTTCACTAAAAAATGCATTTAACATGCAAAAAACATTTAACACGTAGCAGGGGAGGATTCTGAGTTACTTTCGAACAAGATGAGATATAAGTATAAGAACGGACAACTCGTCATTTAAATGTACCTCAATGACTCCGTTATACGTACATATAAAGGCAATGGTAAAAAATGGATGAACGGAAGTATCGTCCAATTTCTGTACTTCCAGCTTTGAATAACGTTTTTACAAGAATACTTGTTATAAATTAAACAAAAAATTGATGGAGTGACGCAGGTAGATTCGCATTTACACATTATTCATAAATAATCATTAGATATGGTAGGAATGAAGGTATCTATACATTTTGAAGATTTACGATAATCCTTCGATACAATCACAATGGGATCACCTGTACTCACGGGTGGATTAAAAAATAATGTTTACCCTGGACCTAAGCTTCAAAACAGTGCTGCGGACAAGTTCAAGTAATACTTGAGTTTTCAAGTCAAGTTCAAGTTCGGGTCAAGTTCAAGTATGCAAATTTTTTTACTTGAATCTGTCGGGTCAAGTTCAAGTACGTACTCGGCTTGACCATGACATTTTAAGACAAGTCAGGTTCGAGTACAAGTAAGGGAAATTTACTTGAACCTCAAGTCAAGTTCAGGGTCAAGTAATGGAAAGAAAAAACTTGACCATGAACTTGAGATTTCATGGTCAAGTTCAAGTAATTTTATATTGCGCATGCCATAAAGGACCGACGCAATTTCAAAATCACAACCCAATTTCATGTTGTGTTTAGGGTATTTTGTTTGCACATGTCATAAATCAAGCGACAAAATTCAAAATCAAAGTCCGTTTTATGAAGGTCTTGTTAACCAGACGTTGTTCATTGTTAGTTGTTGCAGCGACCTCTCCATGAAACGAAAGAATTATCTTAATAATTCAGATTGTTGCTTAGAATTATTAGTTTCAACTTGTGCAAATAAATTTCAATATAAAATGAGCTTGAATGACCCTTTACAAAAAGTGTTTAATAAATAAGTAAAAACTAGTTTATTAAATATTAAATTAAGAGTACTGGTAATGCTCAAATAGGTATATGTATACATACATATATAAACATTAAATAAAACTTGACACCATGTAAAACTCGTCAGATATTCAGTGAAAGTCCGTTATAAGGGCTCAGCTTATAAGGAATGTATCGATATCAGGGATGCATTTGTTTGACCCCAACTTTCGTTTACACAATGCTTTAGACATTTTATAATGGAAAATTCTTTATAAATTGTAGTCAATTATATCGATCTTTTACTGTATTCAATATGCGCTCAAAGTTGTCCTCGAATTGTTTTAAATAAACAATTTTACTAAAATTGTTATCTGAATGATTTGCCAAAACAAGTTCGACAAGTTATTGTGGCCATGTTTTAATTTTTGTGGTACTTAACTTGAATTATCAAGTTCAAGTCGCGTTCAAGTCATGGTGAAGTCAAGTTCAAGTCAAGTTTGGAACTTTAACAACTTGATCAAGTTCAGGTCTTATAAAAGTTACTTGATTACTTGAACTTGACAAGTCGAGTAATTACAGGAACGCGAGTTATCAAGTTCAGGTTGTGTCTTGAAAGTTACTTGACGTTTCGTGGTCAAGTCAAGTTCATGGTCAAGTTTTGAAATTACTTGACCCGATCGCAGCACTGCTTCAAAACATTTTTTGAGTGTTTCCCCGTGCAATTTGAGGGCTCTAATTAAATTTTTACCCAGGTCTAGCCAGGTTAGGTCACCTCGTAAAACAACCCTTGTTTATACTACTGAAAAACATTAATGAATAAAATAAAATAACAATTTCAATATGAACAATTATTTACGCTAGAATTCGCTATTCGCAAATTCGCAGTGTTGACCAAAGTTTCAGGCGTTAGTGCGCGAGACCTGTCTTTACGCACTGACCTAGGAATAGCACGTAATAAAGCCATGAATTTAATAGATTTTGACCAATTTATTTTATGAAAATTCATAAATAATTACCTCAACGCTAACAAACCAGCAATAATAGCACATTGGAACAACTAAGTTCATCGAACTGTTTCACTTTGGATTACTAGCATTGTAAATGTGAGAATTTGGCCTGCGAGCTATAAATAAAAATACATACCCAAAAATATAAAACAATTTTTAATTCAATTAAATCAATTTTGTGTGACTAGAAAAAAAATTAGTCTTAAGCAGAAAAAAGTAAAGAATCTGCACTTACTCTACCGCTGACCGCTGGGGTGATACTTAAAAAGTGACCGCTAGAACTACCGTGAACTCCGTCAGATATATCCTTCAGGATTACACGCAGCTTGTAAATTGGAATCTCTAGAAGTAGGTTGCCTCTTAAGATTTTAGTAATCTTTCCACACTGCACAAAAATAAAGACCTGCAAATAACGCATTAAACCTGATTGTGACCACAAGCGTGAGGTACGGCAAAATATTGCAATATTAAAATTTCATTTGGGATTTAGTCCTAAGAAACTCCTCGTTCAAATTATATCACAAGTGTGCATAGATATATTTCGATTTGTGAATTCTTGGAAGGATAAAAAAGGTATTGCGTCATGTCAAAACTCAATGTTATCTCAATACAAGCGGGGATTCATTCTTTTTGAAAAATTTAGAAGGAATTTACCAAAATGCATACATCCGCTGGGGCTTTGTACATAATAATTAGGTCAAAGAAGGATAGCAGAAAACCAAATCTGGTAAAAATGTCCACATCCTGTCCCGTTAATCCCAATGAGTCGATATATTTCCGAGATGACAGGGAGTAGAAAGTGATACAAACGATGTAAAGCATAAGAGTCCACCAAGAAAGGTAAACGTTCTTTGTCCGCTGAACTTCTTTGAAACTCTCGTACAGTTTTAAAAACTGCATAAAAAAATACAGGCTTCATAAGATCCGTTCTAGCGTATGCAAACGTAATTTTAAATCCTAATTCCAGAGTCCATGAAAATTTGACCGTTACCTCTTTGGACGTCAGATTATCGCCCTCAGCTTTGATGAGCAACATGAACTCCTTTGTGATTAGATATGAAAATGTGAAAACAGGAACTCCGATCACATCTGCCAAGAATATAAATACAATAGAGTACATTTGCAAAAATATCACATAAATCTGTCCCGCAAACTTTAGGCCAGCATGATTCAGCACAAAAGAAGGAAAATAAAGTGGGACGAAAGCGGCACTATTTTCCAGAATTAACTTCAATTCCCAAAAGGGCGCTCCAAACAGCAACGTAACATAACGCAATAAAGCTACGAGTAAGCTGATCTTCCACAGGAAGTAAATGCTTAGTATCTGCAATTTTTTACACTAATTAATCATCTCATCAATAACTGTTTAATGTTCTGGGATTGTTTTTTAAATTTTCAATTCAAAGCAAATTTAAAAAGTATTTTTTTTGCTTACACCACCACGACCTGTTGTACTCAATTTTCTTAAGCAATAATTATGTTGAAGCTCATGTACGAAACTGATCACTGCAGCTCGATTCACCCAATTGTAGTAGAACTGACATATGGAAAGAGAATAAAGACTTATGTTGTTGGCTAAAGCAATAAAAGCCAGGATATTTGCTCCAGAGGCTCTTGTTGAAGAAGTTGCATCCTTAATATCCATACACATTTTCCAGCAAAGCGTTATTTGTATCAGAAGTAGCAAAGTCTGCAGATGATTTAAATTTAAACAAAATTGTGGTATTATTGTAAAGTTTATCATATCTCAATCACTGAATCTCATAAAGACGAACTAAAATGATAACTGCGTTTGCTAACCTTTTTGACCAGAGAGCATCCCACGACTTCATACTGATTACCCCTTTCGTTCCAGCGTAATTTAAATGTGGAAATGCCGATACATGATGTAAAATTAATAACCAATGCAAATACAGTGATCAGAGGGTTTGCAGGTGGTAACTTTACGAGTTCGTTCAGCTCATACAGCATGATAAATTGGTAGGTCCAAAAGACAAGAAACAATAGGCGCAGCCAGAGATTAAACTAAAAAATTCGCTGAAAATTTCTGAAAGGATGAAAAACTTCTTAAAAACATGAATTTGAATACAGATTAATTTCCTGTGTATCTGGATGTACAAAGTATAAAGAAAATAAACTTGGAATTGACAATTGGTCAAGTTTTCACGAATTCAAGTAGGCGACGAAAATAAAGCCTTGACACGGATAATTAAATACTATCATAAAAAATAGAATCATGATAGTAAGTGTTTGTAGAACTTGTTATTTAAATTTAGTTTTTACCTTTCAACCGAAATTTCAGACTGAAGGACAAGTACACTTAAATTACACACCTACACATTAATTCAAATCAGTAATGTTTACAGAATTCAGTGCAAAAAGAAATACAGAAAATTCAATGCAAAGAAATGTTTCCTGACATCAATCTACAAGATTTTTTTTCTTCTATGCATGCACAATCACGTAAATCAGGTGTGTTTGTCACGTTAGTACTTCTGTGAATGTTTCCCAAATGCTTTCCAAAGCTTCGAAATAGTGTTGTTTAAATGCATTAGTGCATTTATATATAACAAGTCTTTAAGTTATTTTTTGTAGAAACTGAAGTAGATAAAAAGTTAATCAAAGGTTATTGACGAATTCCAAAATAGTCACAAAAGCTTAGTGGGCAACGCTGCTCGGGGAATATACATTGCGACAAATGAGCAAGACATAGAATTGAAAATGCTGAAGTTAATTCGACCCGATTCCGGGTATGTACTCGTTAAGAGAATTGTATGAATAATTTAATATTCGGCACTTTGCAACGATTTATGACATCACTAAATGGAAATTGGTGCGAGAGGGCACCGCTAGAACTGTGTAACTCCAGAAAGATTTGACAAAGTGAATTTATTTATGAATTTTTCAAGGATATATGCCTGCAGACTATACAGATAATAAGATTGAACAAAATCCAATAACGGCAACTGAATTTTCGAAAAACCCGAGTACTTCGAAAAAATTTGATCAAGTGAAATTATTTTGTAGTTATTGCTCATGGAGATACAATTGAAAAAATCGTAAAGCTGGTTCCTTCGTTTACAATAAAACTGTAACTCCGAGACGATTTGGCCCCTGTTTACACAAAATCTAATGAGGAATGTTTGGTTATTATAGCGCTGTACACGGAATTACAGAGCGCAGATGTGCAAACGTACAGACATTATACAAGCGTATGTATAAAGGCGCTAGCGCTGCCCAGAAAAACTGTTTAGACTCCCTGGCGTATTTTCATTAAATATAAATAATCTTTAATATTCCCCGTCAAATATTTCAGGTAATGAAAGATTGGTTTGATTATGTTATTTATAAATACACAAGTAATATTATTGTAACCTTGTATATTGTTTGTTTGTGAAGTGGAATTAATGCTGGAATGAGTCTTTCGCAACAAATAATCAACATTTCTCAGGAATATGGCCAGCTCATTACCTTTTAATGATTGCTCAAAACAGATTAAATTACATTTAAGAGGAGTCACGCATAGTAAGAGAAGAATTTGAAATTACACGAGACTTACCTGGAAGTTAAAGTTTGATTATAATTATGTCGTCTCCTGTTGTCCCCTCTGTAAAAGGAAACTTACAATTCACCGTTTGTACCATATGAAAAGGCTCATGCATGTGTGTGTACCCTATCGATAGATATTTTCAAGCTAAACACATTGGTTACCGCCTGTCTTGAATGCCCAATATGAAGCGAGAGAAGTTTTGAACCTTACTTTAAGTATTGATTAAATTACCTCTGGGCATAATTTTATTTTTGTTAATGTTAAACCGGACAGATTACATAGACATGAAAAGATACTGGCTAATTGTAAGTACACAAATTTCTCTTGATGGTTAATTTGCAGTAAAGTTAGAAGTAAGCGTTTTTTCAACTGATATTATTTTACATATGTTACAATTTTCATTTGAAATTTATTGCTTCAGGGAATTTTCAGCTAGACCTTGTTATAAATTAATTCCAGCTGGACAAAATACAATTGTTGTAATCGAAAATTAATGCGTTAAAATTAATCTACAAGTTTTGATTTTACATTACAAAATTAAGTTAAAATGAACAAAAACGTCAATTTCAATAATTTAAAACTGGATTACGTGATAACATCATAGAACAAAACTGTTTCCACAAAAGGCTTATATCTGGCGACCACTAACAGTTGATACTTAAGACCAGAAACCTTGTTAGCTGCAGACACCGGTGTTTCGTCCTATTTGGGACTCTTAAAGAAAACGTCAATCCTTTCCATGTGTGTCAAGAGTTCGCACAAATTTAGAAGAAGATCTGGAGTTCATTAGGGATCAGCATATTACAGAAGCTGACACAACAGTAGCTTTGTCATTAGTAAAAAGGTGTGCTAAACTGACTTGTCACCATATTGTTACAGACGATTACGAGTGCATTGAAAATGCTGGTGATTTTAATAATGTAACAAAATCATGTTATCAATATTTACACGCCTGCAGAGAATAGAATTGGAAATGTTATGTTAAAAGCCATACATTATATTTGAAAATTTAAAAAGATAATGCCGAAGATCTTTCATATGTTGACGACGACGGCGCTATTGTCAGACAAGTTTATGACAACGACGAATATGTCTCGACGAATCGAAAAGCTACAATGTTGAAATGTATTCAGGAACATCCTGGGTGGAGTTGGAAAACCATTTCGTCGAGATTTCCAACGCTTATGCACCAGTCTTACCAACAAATTTGGCAAAAACAAGTAGAAGAAGGGGGACAAAATGGAAAAACTTCGCCAACTTGATAGCATGGTTTACGATAATTTCCAGAAGCTCGCGAATCCGAGTCATGCAAAATTGTACATGACTTGGATATACGACGTTGGGGAATTTAGGTTTCCCGTGTAATCCTGAATTTTGAATTTAAAGAGTCCGCGACCTGGCTCCTAAACTTTAAACGAAGGCATGGTATTGGGTCTCAGAAAATCCAGCGAGTTGTTAAGAAGCGTGAGGTTGTGGCACAATCCAAAATAGAGTCGTAAAGTGATGATTATCGGCAGCAAATGAAGAACGTCTCTTTTGAAGAATTTTGAAGAATTTTGAACCAAATTTTTTATGGTCCATTAATCAAGTCAGAGTAGAATACGAACTCATTGGTACGCAACCATTGCCTTTCAAACGACAGAGAGTGACACATTGGTTTGGGTTTTCACCAAAAATCGAGCAACGCACTCCTACACTATACAGTCTATAATGCGTTTGGCCGGTGAAATAGTTGGGGATTTTTATGCTTGCCTTCAAGAAACAGAGAGAAAAAATGAGCCCCGGCGTAGAGGCATCCATAATACCAACACCAAATTTGACAGTAACATTTAGCGCTTCCGGCAAACTGACAAAGTCGCACGTGGAACACTTTTTGGAGAAAGTTATAAAACCAAAAGTATTCCAAGACTTTCTTTTCACATTTGATCACTGGTCAGCACAGTTGGACCCCATATTATACTCCAGCAGATTTGGAGTCAATGGTGTACGTACTTGTACAACTGTGGTAGTTCCCAAAAAATGCACCTCGAAACGTCAGGCCCTTGACACTGGTGTCAACAGGAAAATAAAGTCACTCATACGGGAAATGTATAATTAAACCACTCTCCACGAAAAAATGAATGTCGACTCGCGGTCAGAAATAGTGTACTGAATATTGAACGGGACTGTCAAAAGCAAGCGTTGTAGATATTTTCTTCTTTTTCCTTCTTGCAGATTGTATATGAATACAGCTGTCATCATCAGGTGGTGTAGAGATTACCTTTTTCTTTCTTCTAACCGTTTTAACCTGAACGGTGCTTTCGCTTTCTGGAATTAGGGTTGCTAAACTCTTCTTCCGTTTCACAAGTTTCACATGAAGAGAAGAAGTTTCACTTTCTTGAGGTGTGATATCAGTAACAATCGGTTGCTTCTCCCGGGTATTGCGTTCTTCGTGAGATTTTCATGCGAACTGTTGTACTAGTGGAATTGCTGCTTATTGCGGGGATCCTTTCTCTTTTGCTGGATTTTCTTGCTCTTCATTGATCCTGCACAAGGTGTTACTACGTCAAGCCGATTATCTGTATTACGTAATGCTTTCTCCGCGTCAGCCAGCGCCTTTTTTAGCTCAAGTTCTTCCGGGTCAATTATGTGGTCGCAATAAGGGACTATCCCTACATTCCATTGCATGATATTCATGAAAAAAGTCAAAGAAGGCAACGTGGCGACAATCCCTACACAGCAGAAAAGAGGGTGGAGTTTCACATATGGTGACGTCAAGGGGGAAGATGAGAAATTTGTCATCCATTCCCTACACTTGTAAACAAGTGTCTTTCTTCCCATTGTTTGCGACTCTAATTATTACTAATTAATTTAAGTTAAAAGAAATCGACAATTATTAGTTTTATCTTCCTTTCAAAATTCGTATGCATTATTTCAGTCGTATACCTTCAGAATAATCCAATACGGAGCAGCTTTTGTTTAAGTTTACTCAAGTTATTTAACAATAAGAATACAGGGAGCTCAGCTAAAGAATCTTCCACGGTGACGTCACGCGTTCGACTTTTTTTCGCGCGGTTTGCTCTTATGGGGATTGTCGCTACCATATATTCTACTAGCACTGCACAGCCAGCTATCGCTGGCTTCGAAAGTCTTCATAATTTGTTGGTTCAGTCACATATAACGTGATTCACAAATAACTGACTGTGCAATAAATATATCCGGATAATGAGATGCATAAACAGCTATCTGCTTCGCCAATGGAAAATACAAAAACGCCAATTGTAAGTACATGAATATTACATTCCGTTAGAGCATCTCGGGCGGTTGAAATTTGCGGGTAAGACCGTAAAAAGCCCGGCCCGCCCGGGCTTTGGGCGGGTACGGGTAAAACTTATTACACCTGACGGGCTACGGGCGGGTACGGTCTTTTCAATGCGGTTGAAAAAGACCGTGAAAGCCCGTAAAAGCCCGTGGAAAAATTCATGTGTGGTGAATGCTGGATCAGGGGTTGTAAAAGTACATTTGCTTGAATACATAACACGATTTTGGAACGTTTGTAATTTTATCTTTAAAAAAGACTTGACATCCCATGTCAACGGATGAAAATGCAGGAAACAGTCGGAAGATTGCAAGTTTGGAAATCATTTAAACACGTACTAGTTGAATATAGGTTTCCATAAATTATGTGAATGCAATGAGTTCAGGGACATTTTAGCAGGCAATCGCGCTAGGTAGGTACGCCAACTCTGGCCAAACATAATTGTAAGAATTTATTTTCATTTATTTTACATTTTCAATTTTAATGTTATATTTACATTATTACGCCTGCACACATTAACCCATCAATATGGAGCATAAACTATTTGAAACAGAAATCTTGTTAAAATCTTTTTTTAAATAAATACTTTATCTTTAGTAAAACCAATTATTGGAGATAAATGAGCTAATGTTTGCATCATTATATAACGAAAGGGTGAAAATAAATGATAAATAATGTGTGTGACAAACTCGGTCGTAAATGGATAATTTCTTTGCTGCTTTTAATTGGTTTGAATCATCGGAATCCTGGGAACCAGTAGATGGTTCGTGTTCGTAATTGACTTCCGTCTGTTTGGTGTTTTTCAAAATTTTTAAGGCTGCTTGGCAGGCTAGGTTTATAATACGTGCCAGACATCTCACTCTCTGATCGTCACAGTTCCATTCAACTTCCTGTAAATTTTTAAAATTATGATGTAAATTATTACGACGATGTTATTATTATAACTTAATTTGAAAAACAATTCTACCCGTCATTTTATAACTATGAATATCTCGCTGGCTAAATGCAATAAATAGTAAAGCTACTATACACATTGTGAAACCAGTTTAAATAATTAAATTGAAATATAAACTATTATTTACCGGCCGTAGCATTTTTGCGAGTTCCTTTAACATCGTATTCATATTTGAAGTGTTGTCGCTCGTTATGGCGAGGAGCATAGTAGTAATACCATAGGACACCAAAACGTCGTAGACAGATTTGGCTAAATTTGCCCCTTTGTGGGATCCCTTCAATATGTCAAAATCCAGAACTACTTGCTGGTAATTCCAATCCGAATCAATGTAAGTTGCCAAGATGCCATGAAAGGATTTTCCACACCTTGATGACCAGCAGTCAACTACCAGTGAAATAGATCCGGATTGAGACTGGTATCAAGATTAAACGTCACACTATATGTAGCAAGTTCTCCAAACCAAATTGATATGTAGTTATCAGAAATAGTACCTGAAGTTTCCGTTTAATCTCGGCCCGTTTATCTTCGTACATGGCTTGTATTTTGGCTTTAATTGTTTCACGCTGAGGCATCTTTACCGGGGGTTGTTTTTGCAAAAGAAACCAATGCTCTAAATGAATCTTTCTCAACTATGCTGAAGGGCTGATTTGTCATAATGATAAACTCGCCAAGTCGGGACATAAAATCTTTTTCCGATGCTCCCTGCAAAATTATTTAAAAAATAACAAATGAGACAATTTTCATTCAGTTTAAAATATTTTTTGTATAACATGATATTTATTTATTGATATACGATGACGTTGCAATTACTTTGCTAAATGCAGCTAATATCGGATTCTTGAAATCACCATACTTTTCCTTTTGGAAATAGCTTAGCTTGTCAGTGTGCTGGCTTTTTAAATGTTTCATTAAATTTCCAATACTAGATCGCGGTTCTTTTTTGAAACTTTTTCTGTAAATATTAAATTTATGGAAATCTGTTTTTTACAATTATTACCAGTAGTAAATCTACAGTTACATGAGGACACCATAAATATAAGAGAATTAATAGTCTACTAATATACATATTTCCACTTACTTGCAATAGTTACACGTGTATTTATCAGTCTCCCTGCAATAAGTAAAATGGTTGTGTGCTACTGATTTTTTCACCGGCTTACAGGGTGGCTTGATTTAAATCACTTGATTTTTTTCAAATAAATCATTGATTTAAAACAAAATTGACTCTTCAACTTTTACGGTTAGGTAAAATTTATTTTACGTCTCCAAACGTTGTAAAATGTGCATTTTTTTGATTTTACAAATTTTTGGTATAAAACCATTTTGGATTTTGATAATTTTCAGAATAATTTGGGCACGTTGATATATTGATTATCTGTCAAGCTGTCAAAGTGCCATAAAATTTGGATATGAATGAGTTTTGAAGTATTGTATAATACAGATACTAGAGCTTCTGCTGGGGACAATTGTTATGCCCCACAGAAGATTCCGCCTCGTTTCAAAATCCAGGGAAATAACACGGAGACAATATTTATATTCCAAAATTGTCTCGTCCCTAACAGAAACTCAGTAACTACAAAAACATTCCAATATCCAATCTTTCTAAAAGAGTACCGTTTAAAGTGGCAAAATTTGACTGTGAATTTTGCATTTTTTAAATGTTACTCTTGTGCGGAGATATATTCACACGACTTGTTTAAACGGTATATTCCCAATTTGCAAATAATTTTTCTGTCCCAACATACTCTACCATCCCATCCCGAAACACTGTATATGCACACACTGTGCACATTTTATATAATTACATATATATAAATATATTTATGTATACATAAATCAATAAAAATCCAAATGAGACAGCTGGTATCTGTCCTACACAGTGTTTGGCTTCAAAGACAACTTAATTCCAAATTGTTACAATATAAAAAATACTGTTTATCTTTGGAATTGGCCTTTAACCAGCTTTTTATTTCACATTAGGTAGCTGACTTGCCTTTGTAATTTTCTCTCAATACATTTGATTGATTGTTCAAGTTTCATTGGTGTCAACAGTGCACAATATTATTAGGAATATTAAAATCCAAAAATTTGTATGGAAATTTTATCGTACTATAAAATTTTGAATTTAAATCATCAAATATTGATTTAAATCAAAACAATCCGATTTAAATCAAATAAATCAGATTTATTTGATTTTTTTCAAAAAAATCAAAAAAATCAGCAACCCTGCCGGCTTATGAGCTTGTATTGAGTCATCTGCACTTTGATTTAATTCGTCAATGCTTTTTGCTCCTTCTTCACTCATGTTGAAAACTTAGTTTTAATTGATTATTAGAGTTAATATAATTATCAAATAGAACCCCATTGAACTATACACTCACATTGATAATAACTATAAAAGCCTGGTTGGCGGTTTTCCAAGCTTCAGCTTTGCCCGACGTTACTATTCTACCCAAACCACGTGTCCTTTGCATCCGGAATGAAAGGTTTTATTCACGTGAAATTTGAATTTTATTCGCGGAAATAAATACCTGCAAATTACCAGAAATGTCAAGGTCAGGTTCAAGTATTTCATATACTGCGACCCGAACTTGAACCCGATAAAGTGTTCAGGTATTTTATTTAACCCGAACCTGACGGGTACCTGCCCCAATTTTCAGGTGCGGATCTTGCAACTACCCGCACTCGACCCGATAATCGGGTACTTCAATTTAGTTAACCCGAACCCGACCCGAACCTGACCCGACGGGTATTTTTCAGGTACTACCTGATACTTGCAAGCAGCTCTGTTTCACATGCAGTAATATATATCTGTTTTCAGAAACACATATAGTCTGAAGTGGGTAAGTTCACATGTATCCTGTAAAGGTAAAACTGGGCGTACGGGAAATGTGACCATAGTGGTCTTGAGCATGAAGTATGCCATAATGCATGTGTTTGTGGTGTTGCTTGCCGGCTACTACCCGGTTGACGGGAGATATCGGGAAAATACCCGGTTTTCGGGAGATCCGGAATATCTTCGGAGCTACACGTCCGATTTCCGTAATGTAAAGTGATCGGGATCTAGAAATGAATGCTGCTTAGTAGTTTTGAACGATTTTTGAAATTTCAAAAAACTAGGTATAAAATTTTGAAAAATAATTTTCAAAATTTTGAAATTTAATAAAAATTTTTGCAGAGTGAACAAATGTGTCGGGTAAACTGGATGTGTTTGTGCACTACGGTATAAAAGTACATGTTAGTCTCAGTGTGCCCCACAAATTGTATCCAACAAATTGTGATTTAGCACTTTGTGAACCAATAATTAGGTACAAAACATAAACAATGCATTTCCTGCGTAAAAACACTACATTGCATAACTAAATTGTACGTTGGAATGCATCCATACAAATTATTTATTTTTTAAATTTAACATAATAAACTGGAGACATTATTCAATGGTAAATAAAATAATGTAATGATAAAAGAAATAACGTTACACAATGTAAAAGTGCTGTGAATACAAAAATATGTTATAAGCTTCAAAGCAGTTCTAGTATCTTGAACCATTTTTTGTACTCCTTTTTGTATGTTTGCAAATACCACATCTGGTTGCGTTGTTCCGTTTTCGGACACCGGAACGATAGGTGCAAACAAATAAGGAATGTAAAGTTCAGAACCGGGCTTCTTTGTTTGTACGTAAGATTTGTCTATTTGCTTCGCAAATATTATTTTAAGTGACTGATCGCTTCGAACATTGTAACCACAGCTGGGTCCAATGCATCGACAATATGAAAATACTCCTCATGAAAGGCACACAAGAATGACAATTTGAAAAGGCGTCATTTTACGAATTTAACAATGCTAGTTAAGAGTATTAGAGTAGAACCAATGATTTATATTATAACAAACATTGTGGTTTTATACCCGAGAGCAGTAAATACAAGTAATGAAAGTAAGTCATGTTAACTGTTTTTATTACTCATCTTGTCCAAACAAGGTAGAAGTTAATTCCAGCATGGTTTTTACTTTTATTATTTATTTTTTGGGCAGTAATATCACACTTAAACTGTTGTTTGTATACTGTTCTAACAAAGAACTGTCATGTAAACGATTACAGAATGTTAATTTTAAAAGTGAAACACTATTTCAAAGCGCTAGTATAAATAACACTTGTGATAGAAAATGCTTGCTCCAAATAGTGATGACAGTGCATAACCCAAATTTTCACTCGATGGAAAACAATTCATTAGTCATGTATAAAACCTATTAAGATTTTCGAGTAAAAGAGAAAGTGTGAAACTTGTATACACTACTTATCTATTCTGGGAGGGAGACAAGTCACTGGCAAATGCAGTACCCAATGTTTGGTGCAATGAAGTATTCCAGATGTAAAAATACTAATTTTTACATACGAAATACATGCATTGAAAATGTATAAATGACTGTTTCCAGTTTATGTATTTCTGGTTCGAGATGTTCCTGCAGCAAATGAATGCAACATCAGTTAGTACTTGTAATTACCGGTTACCAACAATGACGGCCAAATTTAGTTGTACAGAAGTGAGTGCAACGTTCAGGAAAGATCGTCGTAAATATTCACATCATTTAATTCAGAGCTGCTCCAGCAGAACGTCCACGATTTGGTTACACGTGATCCATGATATCAGTTTCCCCTTTTGAATTTATTCCAGAAATTGAATTTAGTAATAATGGGTAGGACAAGCAAGACATTATGCCGCAATCCCTTTGTCAAGAAAGGCCACTCGAAAACACAAGGACAAAATCTATTATTCGTTGAACAACGCGAATTGTTACAGCAACATTACCCAAGCATAACTGTCAGTTTATACGATCAATATTGCGTTGGTTGCTACAAATCTGTTTTAAAATGGCTACCACTAGGAGCAAGTGATACTTCCCCAGCAGGCCAGATTGATCAACACGAATCTATTCAGGGACCTGGGTTAAGTGTTGCAGGCACTGGTGAGGAAAAATCTCCTCCTCGAAAGTTACCGAAAATCTTACAAATTCTTTGCCCCTGCGTGTAGTATTGCAGGGACTGTGTCTCAACCCGAAGCAGCACAGGGAAGTGCGGACGCTTGTTTAGGATACCGAAAGTTCCTGAAACTGCATCATCGTCCTTAGAAAGTTTGGAGGACCTTCCAGAAGACTCTTCGCATCCTGCAACGTCAGCTTCAAGCTCTTACATTGACTCGGAAATCCAGGTAAAAAAGCTAACCACAAAACTCACCTCTTTACTTCAGACTCCCATAAAGAAAGGAAGTACTCATCACGGTTACAAATTACAAGAAAAGTATGCAAAATTGGAGGACCATCTCAAGCAACGATTCAAGAAAGTAGCGAAAGCCGACCTGCAGCTTACACCGAAACGAACATGTTCTGCTTGCGAGGAGCTGTTCCTGGACCTTGCAAAGGTATTCCCTTATCTTAAAACTAGAAGAGAAAAGTATCTCAACCTAACATCTGTACCAAAGTTATTCACCATTGAAGAAATTGAACAGACGTTTCTATGCACAACATACGAATCCCGCAAAGCTAAAGAATACAAAACTAAATACGGGGCTTTTTTTGCCCCGCATCTTAATTTGACTGGAGATCGACTTCCACGGCACGTGGTAGCTGCAGTAGTTGCTTTCTATTTAGACGATCGAAATAGCAGAAATTTGCCTGGGATGCGGCAGACAGTAATGGTGAGAAATGAAGAAGGAATTCGAGAGGCCCAGAATAAGAGACTCGTTTATATGAACCTCACGGATCTTCACGAAGAATTTAAAAAAGCCTACCCGAAAATCACGGTTGGACGTACAAAAGTTTCACTACTTCGGCCCCGTCAGTGTGTGTGGCCCGGTCGTCGTGGTCATCACAACACCTGTGTATGTATAATTCACAAGAACTTTAAGTTACTTTGCACGGCTCTTGGTTTAATTCAGACGACATCAATAAATCTTAGCTAAATTCTTTGTGATCCAGCTACACCGGAGTGTTATCTACGATTTTGTTGTTTCTGTCTAATTGAAAGTAAACTTACTAATCTGACGGCAGGATGCGGAGAGGATAACATTGAGTTCTATCAATGGGAGTCTATTGATCGAACCGAAATACGGAGGTATTCAGAAAGTTTAGATGTGTTTACGTCTACTTTGCAAGAGCAACTAACAAAATTTGCTGCCCACGATTTCATCGCAAGAAAACAAGGTGAACACGTAGCTGTACTGAAGCAGAATATATCTGAAGAATATAATAGAGCCATCTGTCATGTGGATTTCGCCATTAATTATTCATTTGTTCATTAGGATGACGTCCAATCCACTCACTGGAACCCCGTCCAAGCAACGATAAATCCTTTTGTCTTGTATTACCGAAGTACGTTTAAATCATACGTCGTAGTAAGCGACCATATGGAGCACAACACAACTGCATTCCATGCATTTCTCCGCAAAGTTATTCCCATGATCAAGCAAGACTTTCCTCACATCACAACGCTGCACTTTGTGTCGGATGGAAGCGGAGCCCAATATAAAAATTTCAAGTTGCTTGCAAATATTGTTCAATTCAAGGAGGAGTTCGGTTATAATGTTACTTGGACGTACATGGCTACCGCTCATGAAAAATCAGTGTGTGATGGAATATCTGCTGTTGTAAAACGTGTTGTACTCCTTTTTGTATGTTTGCAAATACCACATCTGGTTGCGTTGTTCCGTTTTCGGACACCGGAACGATAGGTGCAAACAAATAAGGAATGTAAAGTTCAGAACCGGGCTTCTTTGTTTGTACGTAAGATTTGTCTATTTGCTTCGCAAATATTATTTTAAGTGACTGATCGCTTCGAACATTGTAACCACAGCTGGGTCCAATGCATCGACAATATGAAAATACTCCTCATGAAAGGCACACAAGAATGACAATTTGAAAAGGCGTCATTTTACGAATTTAACAATGCTAGTTAAGAGTATTAGAGTAGAACCAATGATTTATATTATAACAAACATTGTGGTTTTATACCCGAGAGCAGTAAATACAAGTAATGAAAGTAAGTCATGTTAACTGTTTTTATTACTCATCTTGTCCAAACAAGGTAGAAGTTAATTCCAGCATGGTTTTTACTTTTATTATTTATTTTTTGGGCAGTAATATCACACTTAAACTGTTGTTTGTATACTGTTCTAACAAAGAACTGTCATGTAAACGATTACAGAATGTTAATTTTAAAAGTGAAACACTATTTCAAAGCGCTAGTATAAATAACACTTGTGATAGAAAATGCTTGCTCCAAATAGTGATGACAGTGCATAACCCAAATTTTCACTCGATGGAAAACAATTCATTAGTCATGTATAAAACCTATTAAGATTTTCGAGTAAAAGAGAAAGTGTGAAACTTGTATACACTACTTATCTATTCTGGGAGGGAGACAAGTCACTGGCAAATGCAGTACCCAATGTTTGGTGCAATGAAGTATTCCAGATGTAAAAATACTAATTTTTACATACGAAATACATGCATTGAAAATGTATAAATGACTGTTTCCAGTTTATGTATTTCTGGTTCGAGATGTTCCTGCAGCAAATGAATGCAACATCAGTTAGTACTTGTAATTACCGGTTACCAACAATGACGGCCAAATTTAGTTGTACAGAAGTGAGTGCAACGTTCAGGAAAGATCGTCGTAAATATTCACATCATTTAATTCAGAGCTGCTCCAGCAGAACGTCCACGATTTGGTTACACGTGATCCATGATATCAGTTTCCCCTTTTGAATTTATTCCAGAAATTGAATTTAGTAATAATGGGTAGGACAAGCAAGACATTATGCCGCAATCCCTTTGTCAAGAAAGGCCACTCGAAAACACAAGGACAAAATCTATTATTCGTTGAACAACGCGAATTGTTACAGCAACATTACCCAAGCATAACTGTCAGTTTATACGATCAATATTGCGTTGGTTGCTACAAATCTGTTTTAAAATGGCTACCACTAGGAGCAAGTGATACTTCCCCAGCAGGCCAGATTGATCAACACGAATCTATTCAGGGACCTGGGTTAAGTGTTGCAGGCACTGGTGAGGAAAAATCTCCTCCTCGAAAGTTACCGAAAATCTTACAAATTCTTTGCCCCTGCGTGTAGTATTGCAGGGACTGTGTCTCAACCCGAAGCAGCACAGGGAAGTGCGGACGCTTGTTTAGGATACCGAAAGTTCCTGAAACTGCATCATCGTCCTTAGAAAGTTTGGAGGACCTTCCAGAAGACTCTTCGCATCCTGCAACGTCAGCTTCAAGCTCTTACATTGACTCGGAAATCCAGGTAAAAAAGCTAACCACAAAACTCACCTCTTTACTTCAGACTCCCATAAAGAAAGGAAGTACTCATCACGGTTACAAATTACAAGAAAAGTATGCAAAATTGGAGGACCATCTCAAGCAACGATTCAAGAAAGTAGCGAAAGCCGACCTGCAGCTTACACCGAAACGAACATGTTCTGCTTGCGAGGAGCTGTTCCTGGACCTTGCAAAGGTATTCCCTTATCTTAAAACTAGAAGAGAAAAGTATCTCAACCTAACATCTGTACCAAAGTTATTCACCATTGAAGAAATTGAACAGACGTTTCTATGCACAACATACGAATCCCGCAAAGCTAAAGAATACAAAACTAAATACGGGGCTTTTTTTGCCCCGCATCTTAATTTGACTGGAGATCGACTTCCACGGCACGTGGTAGCTGCAGTAGTTGCTTTCTATTTAGACGATCGAAATAGCAGAAATTTGCCTGGGATGCGGCAGACAGTAATGGTGAGAAATGAAGAAGGAATTCGAGAGGCCCAGAATAAGAGACTCGTTTATATGAACCTCACGGATCTTCACGAAGAATTTAAAAAAGCCTACCCGAAAATCACGGTTGGACGTACAAAAGTTTCACTACTTCGGCCCCGTCAGTGTGTGTGGCCCGGTCGTCGTGGTCATCACAACACCTGTGTATGTATAATTCACAAGAACTTTAAGTTACTTTGCACGGCTCTTGGTTTAATTCAGACGACATCAATAAATCTTAGCTAAATTCTTTGTGATCCAGCTACACCGGAGTGTTATCTACGATTTTGTTGTTTCTGTCTAATTGAAAGTAAACTTACTAATCTGACGGCAGGATGCGGAGAGGATAACATTGAGTTCTATCAATGGGAGTCTATTGATCGAACCGAAATACGGAGGTATTCAGAAAGTTTAGATGTGTTTACGTCTACTTTGCAAGAGCAACTAACAACATTTGCTGCCCACGATTTCATCGCAAGAAAACAAGGTGAACACGTAGCTGTACTGAAGCAGAATATATCTGAAGAATATAATAGAGCCATCTGTCATGTGGATTTCGCCATTAATTATTCATTTGTTCATTAGGATGACGTCCAATCCACTCACTGGAACCCCGTCCAAGCAACGATAAATCCTTTTGTCTTGTATTACCGAAGTACGTTTAAATCATACGTCGTAGTAAGCGACCATATGGAGCACAACACAACTGCATTCCATGCATTTCTCCGCAAAGTTATTCCCATGATCAAGCAAGACTTTCCTCACATCACAACGCTGCACTTTGTGTCGGATGGAAGCGGAGCCCAATATAAAAATTTCAAGTTGCTTGCAAATATTGTTCAATTCAAGGAGGAGTTCGGTTATAATGTTACTTGGACGTACATGGCTACCGCTCATGAAAAATCAGTGTGTGATGGAATATCTGCTGTTGTAAAACGTGTTGTACGACTGGAGAGCCTGAAACCTGGAGTTTTTATTCGTAATGTTGATGAAATAGTAACCTACTGTCAGAGGTACTGGATTGAAAAAACCACAATGGATGTTGTCCTTGTTCGGGTAGAAGAAGTCATGTCAATACATGAAGAGCTGGAACACAGGTATTCGAAGGCAGTGAGGTTAGTCGGGATCAAAGAAATGCACTCTTTGCAGCCAACCGATGAAAATGAATTTATTGTGAAAAGGTACTCGTCTTCACCAACTTATGAAATATTTCGTCCAGTCCCAACTGCTTCCAGTGTGACATCGCACCCCAACATTGGCGTGGGTAACTACGTCGCCTTTCTGGTTCTTTTCAACTTCCAGGTGGAAGTAGTCGACGACATGGAGTCATTTCCCGAGGAGGTTGTCATCCGTTGCATGAGAAGATTTGGACGTCAAAATAGTTTCAAGTGGACTGAAATTGAAACAGTTAAAAGAATTCCGCTGAGACTTGTTATCCGAAAAGTCAACGCCCCCTCGTCTTCATCCACCGGAAGAGTTTACAAGTTAGAAAATTTAGAGTACACATCCATTGAGGCGTCCACTGCATTATTACTTAAACAACTTACCTCTAAACAACCATTAACACATAAGTTGCAGTACCTTGTTAGACGTTATTTCTTTTATCATTACATTATTTTATTTACCATTGATTAATGTCTCCAGTTTATTATGTTAAATTTAAAAAATAAATAATTTGTATGGATGCATTCCAACATACAATTTAGTTATGCAATGTAGTGTTTTTATGCAGGAAATGCATTGTTTATAATGTTTTGTACCTAATTATTGGTTCACAATGTGCTAAATCACGAGTTGTTGGATACAGCGGGGCACACGAGACTAACATGTACTTTTATACCGTAGTGCACAAACACATCCAGGTTACCCGACACATTTGTTCACTCTGCAAAAATTTTTATTAAATTTCAAAATTTTGAAAATTATTTTTCAAAATTTTATAAGTTTTTTGAAATTTCAAAAATCGTTCAAAACTACTAAGCAGTATTCATTTCTAGACCCCGATCACTTTACATTACGGAAATCGGACGTGTAGCTCCGAAGATATTCCGGATCTCCCGAAAACCGGGTATTTTCCCGATATCTCCCATCAACCGGGTAGTAGCCGGCAAGTAACACCACAAACACATGCATTATGGCATACTTCATGCTCAAGACCACTATGGTCACATTTCCCGTACGCCCAGTTTTACCTTTACAGGATACATGTGAACTTACCAATTGAAAGAAAAAAGGTGAAAAAATGAGAAAATATATAAGTACCAACAAGTATATTTTCATTCCACCAAGAACATAGTGGGTATTACTGGAAGAATAACTAGTGCTGACTTTTAGGAATCAGAAACCAGGGCAACCATATTCAAAAAACGTTCTTGTATCAAATGTTCTCAATTTCCTTTGCAAGCTCACCAACCCATGTTACAACTGTTGTGGTCGTCGTGCGATGACCCCTGTCATCGTCCGAAGCGATGGGTATTGATCGGATTTTTGTTGAAAGACGGGAAGATTTTCCCCAGGAAAATAATATTTCTGGTAGAAAAAATCTCATAGGGAAGGGATTTTTTTTCGCGTACAGGGATTTTTTAATTCGTTGACCTTTATTTTGATAGGGATTTTTAATTTTTTTTGTGGATTGTTTTGAGGGATTTGAAGTCTTGTAGAAAAAATATTTTTGCCAACAGGGATTTTTTTTCAGCAAGGATTTATGAAATCGTTCAGGACCTCCCTGCATAGACATAAAATTCAGCAGGGAAATTCTGGAATGATCTACCAGTGAGATTTACAAAAATCTGACCTTTGGCGACGGGTTGTTTCCAATTCCTCAAATTCTGATTCACCCCAAGTTTTGGTTCGATTATGTTACCAAGTTTCGTTCTGGTGAAATCAAAACATACTTGGTGAAACCTGCGCGATTTCTTATTGTCAGCACTAGTTTCTCAAAAATTAACACCAAGTTTGTTTCTGTCGGAGTCAAAACCTACTTGGCGAAACCTGCGTGATTCCTTGTTGTCAGCGCCAGTTTCTCAAAAATTAGTACCACCTACGTTGCAGGTACATTTGAAACATACTATGTACAACTTTCATGATTGTCACCACCAGTTTGTGTTCAATTAATACCAATTACAGTAAAACCTGTATATAATGGCCGTTCATATAATGGATTCCTGTTAATAGTGGACACATTTTCCTTCCCGGTGCCACTTCCTATCCTTTAACATAGGAAACTCCTTCCATATAATGGTTTTCTATATAGTGGAAACCTGCTCATAGTGGACTAATGATCATACCCATTCAGTTAAAAATGCAGCTTGAAGGACCTGTATATAGTGGTCAACCAGTCAGAACGAAGGGATACAACTCGCGCGAACCCGAACCAATACCACAGCTGCTTGAGTTTAACTCAATTAAAGGCATTTGGACTACGTTTTTAAGTATTTGCAGCGGTTTCGTGTTGTATGTATATCTATGTACTACATACTATGCTTATTTATATATTAGGTCCATTGTGTTTAAGTACCTTGTTTCTTATCAGTGCTTTGCTATTGTGATTATTTTAAATTAATTACTAGTGGCTTTCATGCAACATAATATAATTATTAGTTGCGTTGCAAGAAATTAAATAATTTAGTAATGAGAGTTATCTTGCTGAAAAGCTAAAAATGGCCAAAAAATTAGCGAATATTTAAAAAAAAGTGTAAAATAACTGATTTTCAATAACGTTTAGTTAAACTTTGTCGGATTCGTGCCTGTATGTGTATGTATGTATACAGTGACCCCTTATTATATAGTGGTCCCTGTCTATAGTGGACAAATTTTGGCGTCCCTAGGAAAACCATTTTATACAGGTTTTACTGTACATGTCTGGCATTTCTTTCATTCATCCAAAACCCCACTCCAAACCAAAGAACCAGTCTTCATAACGTGTTCTTTAACGTTGTCATTTTGCGGTTGAGTTAATAACTGGTACAATGGATTTATAACATGGTACAGCCTACAATGAATTCCGCAACTTGTACCATGTATTTCCCTGTTGTATCCCGGTGGAAATTCCATATAATATACCCGATAAAATCGCATTTTAAATTCCTACATACCAGGTAGAAAAGTTTAAAATTAACAATAGTCAGTCAATAAAGTAGTTAGTTTTTGCAACTTTGATAAAGAATAAGTTGTAACTAAAAATTAGATTTTTCCTAAACACATGTCTCAGGGAACAATATTATGTTTTGATCCTTCAAAACGATATTTTATACTTAAGCACACTAAACGTCCCTGACGATGAGCGTTTTGTGTACACTGGAATTTCATGTTGGATTTCTAGTTTTGTTTTTCAGTAAATGAGGGAGCCTCAAATACCTGTGACTTGACTAGCTTTTCCATGAAGTCATGCAAGTCAAGTCTAGTCAAGTCCTGTGTTTTTGGAAGTTGTCCTAGTCTATTCTAGTCAAGTCTCAAAATATTAACACCAAGCGTAGTCTAGTCAAGTCTATTCTTTCACGCGTATTTTGGCTCCTAGTCTAGTCAAGTCTAGACTTTCCTAGTCAAGTCTGACTAGACTAGGGCAGCAGTGTCTCAGATGACTTGACGGGTATCTTCCAGTTACTGATAATTGTAATCCCGGTTTTTCTCTTTAGTTCCTCCTCAAATGCCAAGACTTCGAAGTGTTTAATATTTCAGGCACAGCTCTTCCAGCGTTAATCAACATCCAACTCTCATACCTCCCACTCTGCGAGGAACATGGCACTGGGCTCTGAAGCCATTCCCCAATGATGGAAGTTAGGTACTTACAGCGCAGGACAACTCTGGTTGCACCGTAAACACTATATTCCATAATTTATGATTATAGCGAATGTTGGGCTCTTACATACTACATAGGGATGGATACATATGTACTTATGTATGTCCTGCACAATGATATTTCTGTTATACAGGCTACTTGAAACGGATTCTTGAGTTTTCTTGTAGTTACACAGAATTGTAGAGCACGGAAGTGAAAACGTACAGACGTTATAAACTTATAAGGGATTATAATTAAAACCCGTCTGACGTATTTTCATTAAATATTTACAATATTCTCTGTCAAATGTGAATGAATAAACATGCAATTTTATTTTACCCTTGAGCATTGTGTGTATGTGGAGTGACTAGAGTGGTATTAGAGAGCGTTTTTCAGGAACATTAAAAAATATTTCAGTACCATACTTATCTAGAATATGGCAGGACCAATATCTTTAAATTGTCTAGCAGAGTAGGTTGAAGTAGTTATAAGTGGTGTCATGTACGATAAGAGTAAGAATTATTTAGTCATTATGGAATCTGATTTTAATTTAACTTTCATAAGTACAAAAGAAATTAATTTTTGACTCCCGGTTATTTACAATAAGTTGTACTGAAATTGATTTCACAATCAACGAGAATCAAGCATTGTATGGTTCCACGTTTTGAGTTAGCAAAGAACATAATTTCTTCAGCATAATGGAATAACTGATTCGCAAGAACGTATCAGTACAGTAAGTCAGTATAGAGTCGGGGCACGTTTACGGGATTGCCAATATCCGAGGAAGAGTGCATCTTACGTGATCTTCAGATCTGTGTTGTTTCCTAATTCTTGCATAGGGATGTCATCATTGTTTAAAATGTTGCATTTGTTGCTAGTTTTTGCATTTAAAAAGGTTAATGCGTAAATTTATTGTAATTTGCGAAAGTGTCGAAAACTCGCACACATTATGCGCATTACCTGGAAAGATATCAAGCACAACTAAAGAAATGCAGCTTAATATGCGAAAGTAACGAAGATTCAAAGAAGGAAAAATCTTTTATAGTGCCTTTTTCCCATTGGAGATTTGGTCGGCAATAAACTATTTTTTAGCAGTAGACTCTGTGAGTGTTAGAAATGACAACTCATGCATCGTTGTTTAAAATTATGAAATTAAGGAATATTAAATTAATATGGAGGACTTTCACTGTTGAGAATTAGTGAAGAAATGTTTTACCGCAAATTAATTATCCAGGACTGCCAGTAAGGGCATGCGGGTATGTGCCTATTTAAATACGAACATGCTGCTGACATCTCATAGCAAAATTCGTTTGCATGTGGTTAAACAATTGCTAAATAGACAAAAGTTATTAATTACGAGCTTTTGGTTTTAATGATCTCACTAAGTCAATAGTAGCTTCGGTATTTTTGTTTTACTCAAGCCGTGCCTCGCATTTGTTAATCCCACCGTGGCGATATTCAATATTTAAGTAACATTTAAGGTAGTGTTCCTTGAAAAACGTAATACATTACCTATGTCAAACAGCGCCAAAAATTATTAAGGAAACGATTGTTCAATATTAAGTTGCAATCCGCTGTCCAACAAAAATCACTTTGCGATAAACGCAAAGTGAAAAGTGAGGAGCTCAAAATAATTCTCAAAATAAGCTCATTACCATTACATTTAAAGTGAAAAGAGCAAATTTTCATACAGTATCACGTTGAAGTACAGTGGTGAGACCCAAATGGAATTTGTAAGAGCATTATCTCGTTTTTACCATTCTTTGTTACCCTCGATCGTGTGTGATACCATATTAAAACAACAATAAATTATTATACTTTTTCACATTTGCAACACTACGATACAGCCACTCATTTACCAGCCAGTTCAACGCTATTAGTAACTACGGCTTATTCAGACATTGTATTATTTATAATTTGTGTTGTGCTTTTAAAACCGACCTATTCTTTCCGGGATTTCCGCAATTTTGAGTTTATCCGGCGATTATTGTGGAACGTAAACTGCAAAATTCAGTGTGAAAAGTTACTGCTTTGGATTTTGCAATAATTGCAAAGAAGAACGGTGGAACAAAAACTTTTCTTTAAACAAATGAAAAGTGAAAATTGAGGAGTGAAGAGCGCTTGGTGAAGTAGGCCCCTGGTGAAGAATTTAGTTGAAAATGTGAGGGTCACAACATTCCCATAGTGCCAAATGCTTTTTGTATTCAGTTGTGAGGTTAGGGTGATGGTGCATCTTAACCATCGATAATGATGCGGTACAGATATCAGACTTGGTATCGATTCTTATACTGTTTTCACAGATAAGAGTTGTCATTGCCCAGATTCGCTCCGAAAAAATAATTCGACCCTCCAGAAACAGATAACCTGTTACAGACTTGTTTCATACGACTTTCTGATCAAGTTACCATTCAGTCGAGGAAAATCATCTCACGGGATCAAATGTGCCTCAATTATATGTATGTCATGTTAAGCAAGAATAGAACAACGAAAAGTGTTTTACTTGTGCTAATAGTTTTATTGCTACTCTTTAAAGCAATTTCTAAATTCTCTCACATTTAGTTTTCCTATTTTTGTCTTTGAAAGTTGATAATAATAAGACTTAATCCCCATAACATTTTCAATACCCGCAGCCTCTCAATAACTTTTAGGCTCGCCGGACCGTCCATGAAAAAATGACGAGATCCGAAATTCCTGTTTTCCACAGTTTTCTCACTTTCACTCTTGAAGCTGAATTTATTCCACATTGCTCAGGTTCTTTTCCGATGTAAATTCACGTCCACCATTCTCAACGTAGAGACCCATCAAAATAGCTCCAGAGAAAGTCCTTAAATGTCTCTACAAAGCTGTGCCAAAACACTGTTTAAAAACAAATTGTGGAAAAATAAACAAATTTAAATTCTAAAAAATTAATTTGAATAATTCTGGAAAACATCGACTTTGCTTGACGTTTTCAAACTCTGTGACCTCAAATATATAACCATGTCAATGAAGTAAATTTTAGGAAATCTGGAAAACAATTTGCCTCCAACAAGCAGTTTCAAATATTTTATGAGTCCACACCCTTATGTGTGCTAGAGGATTTAAAAATGACTATGGTCACCCTGTATGTTATCGTGAACCAAAAGATTATTTTCGACACCGTGACGCAAGTCTGAATGAAACTTACCAAGTTCGGACATGTTAAAAATGAAACGTGTGTTTTGTTTAAAAAAATAATGGTAACATATCGGATTCTCCATAAATCCTTATCTTCACTTCGACCATGCTTTTAGTATTTCCTGCTGAAACAAAATGTTGTCGAATGTGCTCCTACTTTTTGAACTGACGGGGGTAGGGAAATTTAGGGGGAGGGCTCCACGCTCTACAAAAGTGATACATCTGACAGCATTAATTACTTCAATTAGTACATTTATATTCTGAAAGCGACCCGTTTCCCGGAAACCTCTTTCAAATGAAACTTCCATACATGATGCAATCAAGTCTACAACATTCCAATTAGGAAACGATCAAAGAGTAAATTGCATATCCATTGCCTCATGTATGTATACATATTCTGATTTATTCTGTAGATTAAAGTTTACAAACCCATTCCAAGAATATCAAAAAACTTGTGACTTATTCATAATTACTTACACACATATATATAAGATACACATTTCAATCAATTCTCCAACACTCTGCACATTATAAGTATAATTACATGTGCACTTTCCAGTGCGCAATCATTTCCCCAAGAAAGCTTGTATACGGAAAATATAAGCATAGAACTTACATATGAGGGAGGAACACTCAAAGAACTAGACGGAGGTAACGCTCAAAACATCTACAATCACACAAGCTTATCTTAAATCTCATACGCTTCCCCCATGTCATGTTTGCAAATTTCCAGCTCACTCCGATGAATGCTCACAACCCAAATAAAGAACGCCTGACACCCTGCCCCAACGACATAAGGGATAACCGAGAATGTATTTTGATAGGAGGAAATATAGTTGAAAAAGTAGTCACCCGCCGGAAGGATAATGTACAGGGAAAGTGAAAAGCAGGCGTAATTGATCCAGTTAGTGAGGTAGTCGGTATTTCCCTGGAATCACAAGTATAAGTAAGCTCTCAATTATTGGCTTAAGCCTAAAAATTCATTACACTACATACTAGTCCCTATGACCCCACAATTTTCCTCATCCCTAAAAAATAACCCACGTATATACTCCCTACTAAATACATAGATACTTATACAGAACATACATACTTGTCCGTTGATAAGTGTGGATCCATTTCGTGGGAACTAATTGCAAATGCAACGCATCAATAATTCATTCCTATCATGGACTCTTTCCCAAACACTAAAAGCTACATTGCATCAGATCATGCTCTATTCTTCGGTTGAGAGACCACACTGTCCATAATAGCTAAAGAACATGCCCAATAACAATGGTCAAAATTGATGGAATTGCCTTATTGAAAAATAAATGAAAACATTTCAAAAACTCAAAAGAGGGAGGGTCACTATTATTTTAGGGTCAAAGGATTAAGAAGCACTCACTCACTATCCCTGCCCTGAAGATCCTAACTCTTAACTATCTCCTGCATAAATACATATTTCCAGATTATTATTTTTATTGGATCTTAGCAAAAATACTCTCAGATCAACTTACCCCATACGCTCCTATCAGTAGACAAACGCCCATTGCAGCGCCCATAATAAGCATCATTAGAATTAAAACAATGACGAGGAATCCAAGGATAACTGGAAAGAAACATTTATTGTAAACAAATATCATTACTTCCCCCATATATATCTCCAATGGATATATTTATATTTAGCAACAAATAAATTCCAAGTATTTAATTTCCAATTTCAAAAATTATTTTCCATACTTTCGAGTCCCGACTCTGGGGACATCCCTGTAAAGCTCCCGACTACGACAAAATGAAAAAACGATAAAGTTGCAAGGAAGAACTCAACCTATACAAAAGGACATTACAAAAATTCACAAATTAACATCTCTTAATTCAATGACAGGGGAAAAATAAATTTTAAAAGGGAAGGAGTTTATTTGGACTCGACTCATTTAAACTTACGGTCTGGATCCAGCCAATGATTTTCGTCCATAATTTTGCCTCACAGCAGCAAATCTTCCGGCCTATGGGCTGATACTCCATAATTGATTTGGCAAGGGTTCCCTCCGTGTTGGGACACTACACAAAAAAAACACTACCAGGACCAAATTGCACACATCCAGGAATATTTGTTTACAAATTGGGCTTCCCTATTACTGCTGTTCCCTATACGTATGTACGTATGTGTAATTGAGGCTTCCAGCCTTATTCCTATCCCTCGGATATATACAGGTATATTTCCTGCTTATGTTTTCCTCTCCGAGGGAAAACGACTGGAAAAACAAACCCGTCCCGAAATAAAATTGGAGCTTGTACTCCCTAACGCTCCCACAATGCTACTAAATCCTCCGACTGATTTGAGTGTTTAAAATATCCTTGCCCTTGTTTTTCTCCAGGTCCATGATGACGGAAACGATGTGACTCATTCATTATACGGGTATTACTTCCTTGGATGGAATTCATTTTTTTGTCACCCCTTGCATTAAACTCCCAAATAAACTCATTCTCTCTCTCTCACACACACACACACACATAGTACACACAAGTCAAACGGATCCTCCTGCCTTAGTGAGCTGTCAAGGGTAGGGTCTAAATATTAGGAGCACATAAGCTTAATTATGTACACACATCCCGTCTTCTCACATATCTTTGGGAGCAACCTCTGGAATTGTTTATGTGTACGGAAATTTTCCCCATGTAGAGAAAAGTGCCTCGTTTATATCTAGGTACCTATACAAAGCCATTAAAACTTTTTGTCCCCAGTAGTTATGAGGACTGTGTAGTGCCAGCAAATTGAAAATAGCTGACCGGCCCCATAGCCAGCCTGATATGCGTGATTCAGATTCCAAACTATGATTGTCCTATAGTTTGCTCATATTGCCCTGTTCTGGGGTGCTGGAGCTTTAGTCGTGCAAAATACTGGAGAAATGCGATTCTACAATTTGGTATTTTTCATGCCCTAAAACTTTTCCTTGTTTTCCGGTTTGTTCATACTACTACTCTCATAGTATAGTTAAGGAATGAACCCTCCCACGCGAGAAAATTATTTATCGTGATAGCATTACCATATAGTCCAATCTGCCTATAGACCTTAGATATAATTACAGATAAATACAGGGAAAGGTCCCCAGTAATTATACATTATGGGATGTGCTTATGATCTCCATAGGAATATATATTTTATACAATGTAATTATGTATTTATATCTACACATATCTACATATGTATTTTCGTAAATAAATTTAACCCATTATTTCCATTCTTTCTCAACACAACAAGCTCCTGCACATTGAATATGTACACAGCATGGAGCTCAAGTCCCCTATCATATAATTGATGCGTGGTTCTGTCTTGATTCCCTCGATTAGCCCAGTAATGAAATGAACTTTGGCACGCACAAATAATTATGACTCCTTTTAGTAATATATGATAATCATAACAACATGAAAAAGAGCGTTTAATCTTGCCAAAAGCGGTCCAAGTTGTACATTCAAATATATACATTAACAAAACATTTAATGTACAGTTTGTACATATATGAGTGTGTGTGTGTGTATGTGTGTGTGTGTCTGTGTCTGTGTGCACTCTCATTATATAAAAGAGCCCCTGATTATTATTACATGAAAAGAATTTTTCCTCCACAGTGACACAAATATTTGAGCACAATCCCCTTAATTATAGAATTTTCTCTCTCTTTTTTTCTCTCCCTGTGAAAGCATTAGATATCATTAGAAGATCTAAATCATGTAGAGTATTTTTTAGGTGCTATTATTATTATTATTATAAAGGGAGTGCACACAGCTTACAAAGGATTAAATATATTGCTACAACCATTTCGGTGTTTTTTTAATAACAAGTTGTTTTTTTTTTTAAAACGTTAGAATGGTAAGAGTTAATTACATTTTCTGAGATTGTGTTTTTTTATTTTCCGGGAATATTTTTGTTTTCCTGGGATGTTATTCTTTTGTGGAGGATATTATTTTGAACACGCGCTGGGAAGGGGGGGGGGGTTTTGGTGAAGTCTTAAATAGCGTAAGTCTTGTGGTATCTTGAAAACCCTCTCTCCTGGTCAAACTGGATCTCCTTCATGTGAATGCCCACAACCCCAATGCAGAATCCTTGGATGAGGAGACTCATGATGAAGACATAAATGTACTTGAGGAACTCGGTATATGTCCCTGCAAATCCTTCCGCAAGGCTAACCATGAATGAAATGACCAGATGCATGACCGCGAAAAAAATCCAGGCTTGCAAATACGCCGGTTTCCTCTATATGTGTATTTTTTTGGGGGGAGGGGAGGGGAGAAAAAAAAGTCATAAATGCATTAGATCGATAGAGTAGTAAATGTTAAGAAAAAATAAAATGTAAAGAATAGAAATGACATTGACAAAAATCTGCATGAGCCCTGGATAACTTCCACATCGAAAATCCGGGAGAGCCGGAGTCTATATCTGTAATTTTCTCTACTCGTAATTTTAATATCCGGAGTTTTGTGAGTTGGATTTAAAATCTTACCCCGTAAGATCCTTTGAGCAGCAGGACTCCCATAACCACTCCAATGAGAGCCATCATTAAGTATACGAAGAGTGCGGTGGCTGGAAGGTTTCCATACAAACAAACAAATAAAAGTTACTTGTCTTATGTGTATCTACATATGTAAGGCTTGGAATAAATCCTTAAGCTCAATAAAGTAAGCAGAGCGTCATAAAACTCTGTGCAGTCTTGACGTCAGAGAGGAAATAAAAAGGACAATATTTAGAGGCTCAGTTGTACATATCCATAAATAACCCGAGTATAGACTCTTCCCCTTAATCCCATTTCCTTGTAAGAGCCTAGTGTCCCTGGCTTTGGAGCTATTATTGTTACAGGTCCTTACATTTAATTTTGTATTGTACATAATTTCTCCTAACAATTTTTTTTTAAATAATTTTTAGCAGTGCATCCCAAATTAAGGTCAAATTTTGTTCTTCCAGAGATATCCGTCCTTACAAGCAGTAAAAGTCTTCGGATGGCAATTATACACTATTTGCAAAATTTCTGTAGAATCTCAATTTGACTTCATAAGCCCCTTTTGCACATGCTCACATTTGCTTCTCCCCATTAGCCATTATAGCCCAGGATTTAATTATTTTACATGAGGTCGTCACACATACATATGTAATTATACGTATCTATGTATGTTTGTAGAGCTCATGTGAGAAATTGTACAAGCCTGTAATTGCTTTGGCATAAAGCATTAATTATATGTACATATCGTCCTCGAAGTGACAAAATAGGCAAGTTGTATTTTTGATGAGAAGCAAAATGATCTACATCTACATTTAATATCATATAGGTACATATCCTTTTGCTTAATAACAAAATCAACCGAGTGAAAGATCCTTAAAAGCAAAACGGACCATATACAATTATCAAATAAAGCCAAACTATCAGCAATAATTAAATGCACATTGCAAAACACAGTAGGCATGGGTCAATTGGGTCAAGTATTTCATTTTGCTTTTCCCTTGAATTTAATATGGTCCGATTTACTTTTAGTAATTAGATTTAATGCAATAGGTCCGATTTGCATGGAGTGAGATTTCCCGCCCACTGACTCAATTTTGCCTCCTCAATACCGACCCTCTAATTCCATGAGATTAATTCTAAACAAATTTGGAGTGCATCCTTCCAGAGGAGGCAAAATGGCCGAGTAAATTCATTTTCAATTAAACACAAAATTTCGACATGGAGATTTACTAAAGACAAAATTGTCTACTAACAGATAAAAATACTTGAACATTTTGCTTTTAGTAAAACTGCACGGGGACTGGTTTCTTTTTAGTAAAACTTTGAACGTAGATCATATATTTCTTTCAGGGAAATAGCACGTAGACCATTTTGCTTGTAATAAAACTGCACGTTGATCATTTTGCTGTGAGAAAAACTGCATGTAAAACAGATTGCTTTTAGTAAAACTTGATAATTTTTCCTCCAGACAAACTGCACACAGACTATATTGCTTGTAATAAAACTGCACGTAGATCATTTTGCTTTCAAACAAACTGGAATACGGTAGTACAGGGTTTGCCTGTACTAGTTAAACTGCGACATTATAATTTGAATCAAAAATCCATCCAGTTCACTCTGCCCCTTCACCGATGATAAACATGCTAAATTAACAATACTATCCAAGCTTATTGCTCCGCAATGTGACGTACTTGCCAGCTGGTAGAGTCTCATCTGTTCAATTTTGTCGGGATGAGGAGACTGGTTGGCAGCAGAAGAAGCCACAGAAAGGCCAGTTAGGAAAATGAATAGGATGACGGCTGATGAGAAATTGACAACCTGGAATCAGTAATAATTACACTCTAATAATTAAATGGTCTCAGCAGTATCCAATAAAATTAACTATCTTTATGACATAGACCATTAAGATATATGCAAGTGTCTCGGGTCCATCCTGTTCAATGTAAATTCATCGGAACTGGATAAGCATCACAAACATGTGTTACTTATTCCTCTAGACCTGAAAATACAGTGGGATGTCCCTTTATAAAAGAACCCCTTAAAAGAACATTTATTCAAATGTATCAAATCTATTGACATATTTCTCATTGTCACAGGGTTCTGCTGCGTAGAAATGCTCCTGCCCGAATCGTTCCTACAAAAACGGAGTCTTCCACACGTCCTTTCTTTTCCCTGATTGTCAGTCGTAAACAATTATCAAGATTAGAAATTCATGTGTGAGATATTTGACAGATTTGAGAACCTTACCGTTTGAAACCAGCCGATGACCTTCGTCCACCCACCAGCCCCACAGCAGCAGATGATAATTCTCTGTGACGAGTCCTCCATGCTCCGTCGTTCGCAAAGTACATTCGAATCGTTGGGTATGTATTTACAAGGAATTTAACCTATATACGTCTCATGCACACTGTCAGTAATGATTCCAATCCTTAAGATCTAGAAATGAGGAAAGGATACAATGTCAGGGACTAAAGTAAAGTACAGTCAATTGCGTTTGCTGAGAGAGATTCGAAAGAGTTGGGAGACGTCGGGAAGGCTCGAGAGCTCTCGGGGATATTAGACTTGCCCGGTTTATTCCCAATCCTTTTGCCTGCTATACAATGTGCTCAGTATATCTATCTATAATTATATGTACCCATGGAAACTATATACACTGCCTTACAGGAATTTCCCCGATCTCTATATCCTTCAAGATTCTCCCTGTAAAAGGTAAAGTTTGGTCTTAGGATATATTTCCAGTTTGGAGTTTTGATATGTCGTGTAGTTACAGGGGAGACTTCCCAAGCGAATCGATTTCCTCGAAGAATGCATACAAGTTCAAGGCAAGCTCTATGTCTATATTGTGTTTTGACAAACAGCCATATATCCGGATGAGATTCTACGTTTTAATAAAACGATTCTACTTTTTCCCAAAATTACCAGAACTTCGTGGGAAAATGTTTTTCGGAGAGAAATTCCCCCAGCTCTGTGCAAATTATTATTTCCAGACGTAATAAAATACAAATTTTTATATCAATATTTGGCATCAATTCTTGTATACAAAATTATTTTATCGTTTTGGGGATTTTGTAGACTAAATTTTAAAATGTTACATTGCAATCGGTAACCTATGCTTTTCAAACACCTGTGAACACACTCAGTCCTGTGGAAATGCTGCTTTTTAAAATTCATCAGATAATTTGTGGTTTATAATTTTTGTTGGTAATTAATGACCGGGTGATGTTTATTTATTACCAGGACCAGAAATCAAAAATTGGGATTTTAGTGCAATACACTCGTGCTTGAACTAAGACGGGGATAATAAAAAAGCTTAAATAAAGAACTTTCTCTCTAAGGACAAATAATTTGGGCAAATTTCCATTTAACACTATGTCAATTTTTCTTGTTCAAAAATCTTGCCAGTGTGAAAGAGTCAAAGTTCCCTCGTCCTGAGTATCAGCTCTTGTAGATGTATAGTACTATTAGTAGAAGAGCATTCTGTATGTTGCACATGCAAATCTTCCTTGAGTAGATACAAATACCTAATAAGAATTTTCACGCTGGGAAGGAATTGAGAAGGTGCTGGTTTGTATCCAGCTGTTTCACACAGTTTATTTATCTTAGAATTCCTGGTGAGTTGGGAAAAGACAACTTATTGTTTTGGTTACTCAAGTTTGGTGATCATCAGCCATTCCCCTAAGTTTTGTTGTCTGAGAGTTCATTTCTCTTTACCCAAGAGCCACAAAAGTGAAGGAAATAAAGGAGTCTGTGAACCCTTTCTGGGAATTTTTGCGAGAGTAATTACTCTGTAGTATTGGAAATTCTTGAGAAAAATAAATGATCTTATTTTAATTTGAAAAGTTTCCAAATCTGAAAGTTTTTTCAACTTCAAATTGAAATTCATGTTTTGGGAGGTTTCTGAACGGAGCGAGCTTTTTTTCGTGATTTGACTAGACGTTTGATTAGGAGGGATTCATAGGGAGCACTCAAGGATCAAGTTGAAAAGTTTTTGGATTTTATTTAGTGGCTCGTATACACACATGTATGCACCTTAACATATCCACCTATCAACAGATATGTACATACACATCAGCAACCCCAGCCTTTACTTCCCAATCACTTTGTCTAAAAAGCACAGAAAGTTTCGAGGTTAAATCACCTCCAACTATAACTCCTGTCAATTTCAGTCACGGAACCTCCCACCATTCCAAATCTTGCGGCTTCAGCGGCGCCTACATAAGTCGTTAAAAAAACCTTATAAAAAATCCATCATATAAAAAAAAAATTTATATGGAAACTACCTCCACCCACATTGTATCACTAGAAGTAATTTTCCTAGAAATTACTGTCAACGAGCGTTCGTTCATTTTGAGGCAATGCCTTCCGTGACGTACACCTTTACATGAAAAATGTCTAAACCTATAATTATTAGGAAAAAATAGAATTATTGAAATTTCTCTACGCTATTGAGCAAAGGTGGGCGCCTCCCCTACATGTAGGGCCTACAAGTAGGCAAAATATAGGCTGCAAAAAAATTCCCATGTTAATTGTAGGCATTATAGGATAGGGGGATAAATTGTTGTGTAGAATGCCTATAAAATGTGTTGGGCATAATAACTTATCCATATAAATGTAGGCTAAATGTAGGCACACATTTTACATTCATTTATATGTTAGGTTGATGTACGCACTATGCTGTGGACATTTGCTACTGTTTAAATAGTACTTCCTTAAATTTTTCTCTAAAATTCCTGAAAAAGTAGGAAATTATTGTTTCTAACTGCAGTCATAAGTTAAAAATTTAATTTTCACGTAGTATTCAAATTAGTTATCCTCAGGGTGCATGAATGGGGTAATGTGCATTTTCTAAGGAAAAGAACACTTCAAAAGTCCTGCAGTACGTTCCCTAATAGTGATAAATAATGTTATTATGTTTGTTTGCGATAAAGTTTTCCCAGGTGATGTCAAGGGCGGAGGGGAACTGCAAATGCGTCTATTAGCGCTATCATACATACTATACATAACTCTTATTGTTAGTGTAGGTACTTTAATTATGTATGATATACCTAAGTTTGGGATAAATTAATAAAACGTATAACGCCGGGAGAACTCCAATTTGACATAGGGGAAATCCTTGTGTAGGGAGACAACTCAGGCGTTCCTATATCAGCATAGATTTCCTATAGACTGTTACATATTACTCATAGGCGCAAATATAGGCTAAAATTATGTAGGCGTAAATGTAGGCTGTGGATTTTTTCAAGAATATGTAGGCGTATATGTAGGCTATAGTTAACTTTTTTTTAAAATGGGCATATAGGTAGGTTTGCGAATAATCCTTCCATATATGTCGGTATAATTATTTTAGCGACACTAATGTAGGCATAATGTAGGTAGGATCGTGCATTAAAAATATATGTAGGATATAGGCGAGGCAAACTATTTTGCCCACCTTTGCTATTGAGTAAAATAAATGAAGGAAAAAAGTAAGAAAGTAAAAGAAAAATATAGGAATTTTCTAACAATAAGCAGAGCATTTATTGCAATCACAGATCCAAATGAATTTACATCTATTTGATTAGCACCAATCATATATCATAGTGTAATATAGTTAGCGTCCTATTTTTTTTTATTTGTCCTAAAGGGTCTATTGGCAGTAACCGCAATTAGTTCTATAATAAATTCTATATTATTAAAATTATATATTTTAGTAGATGAGTATATAGTAATTAGTCAACCCTGGTGAAAGCAGTTCTAAATGTAACAAGTCAGGTTCGCATTTCTACATTTAATGACCCTTGTGCTATGTAATTACATATGTATGTATATGTCTACAGTGAATACATAATAGATCTCTTTTATATAATTATATTTTTATATTATTTTAATTATAATTATTATTATTGTTATTATTATTATAGGAAACTGCTATTTTTTTATACTGAGGATGAGATATAGATTCATATCACAAATCCCTAAATTATAGCAAATATGTATAATTTCATAGGAAGCTTCAAGTATATATGCAATGCTATTGCTGTATACACTTGGTCACATGAGGAATGTGTGTCATCTAACTTTTTGGCATAAAATGTTACATTCAGGTATATATGTTTTTTTTGTATTGTATCTAATTATTTATATATGTAATATATAGCCAGGTATTGCAAGTTCCTCCGTAATTCCGTATATAAGAGTCTAAATTGTCTAAATACTATTGGTTTGTACATGAGAGGTACATTTTTTCTCTAGAGACTAAGTGTGTATATGGCCTGAGGTTATAATCTGATATTAGGTAAAATTATTCTATAGTTTGATGGTAAATATATAAACGGCTCATAGGATTAATATCCTAATGGATATAATTTTCCTGTCGTAACTTTACATAAAATTAGTAAATTTTTTAGCGGGATTTTTTCTTGTTGTCGTTGAAACATTCTTTTTTACAAGACAAATATCATCGATGCAATTGGATTTACATTGATTCGTATAATTGTTTATGAAGATGAATTGTAATAATTATTATGTAATTAGTAAGTACATATTTCGATGAGTGTATATAATTAAATACATTTATATATCTATAATTATTAATATTATTATTATTGAACCCTATAATTATATGTATAGTGTGAGCGACTGATTTTAGCAAGACCTGCTCGCATCCGTTTTTTCCTGAACGCTCCCGTCCTCCTTCGTATCCTCAGTCCCTTCCAAATGATGGCCCCGGAGCTCTTGCTCATGAATCCTCACTACCCAAACGCAAAAGCTCTGGATGGCAAATGCTACAATTACGGTGAAAATCCAGCGGAATCTCTCCATCGTATTCTCCTGCTTAAGGCTCGCCACCCCGGCATTGATTAGCCACACGAGTGTGAATACCACTGTGAGGAATACCCATATCTTCAGCAAGCACGGCCTTTTCTGTAAAATATCCCCATACAAAAAAAAAATATTATTTTGTTACAGCTTGTAAATAATTACATGATATGGATTTTTGTGTAGATACAAAAAATCCATAAAATTTCCAACCAGAATAAAATCATTATTATTGACAATTACAAACAGAATTTATGGGACTAATCTGGAAAGATGTTATTCGTAAATAAGAATATGAAAAATATCACAAAAAAGTACACTTACGCAGTATGAACCTTTAAGTAAGAGGTAGGACAGGAATATCCCAAATAAACTCTCAAAAAGTATCACCCAACCGTTTGCATACAGATCCGAGCCTTTTGAAGAGGAAGTACAATTATTTTGAAATTAGTAATTTTTCTGGGGTTCCTTTTTTCAAATGGAATTCTTTGATAGAGAGAGATTAGAGAGAGTGTGTGCTCTACAATAGTAGTGCAGTATGTATATATTATGTTAACGGCATGAATAGCAAAATATTATTATGGAGAAATGCCTGTCGTAAACGGAACACCATTGTTAGCTTAGGCTGTGTATAATATAATTGTGGTTTATATTTATTTCCGTACAATTCAATAAGTTTGGATGTAACTTACTATCAAAATTCTGTGCTTTGACTCCGTATCTCTCCATCATGGATATGACAATATCCTTCCCTTTCTTTTCCCAAGGTATGAGCGTCAGGACGACTAGGAGTGTGAAAACGTGGAAGATGCTGGAAACCTTAGGAAATCACAAACATTTCAACAATAACAAACATGTAGAATTACTGTTATTTCCTGGGCTCAAGTCAAAATGGCCTTCACTCAAACAAGATAGTCCACAATTCCACATGTCCAAGCCACCCAAAATGATAAACCAAATTTTTATTTAAATAAATCAAAATCATTTGAATAATTATTAATTACTGTCCATTTCACTCCTCCCTCTTAACTCGACTCAATAAAAAAGTCTCCACTTCATTTTTGTTATAAATAAAAAATCCACCTGTACATTTCCCCTGCTTGCAGTACCTTCACACCTATACATCTGTCTATATTATTACATCCACAAATTTTGTCAATACTGCTCCACATTCCAGTTAAAATTTAACAAACACTAAAAAATTTAAAATAAAAACTTTCGAAACAATTTCTAAAAATGTGGCACTCAAAATCTTCACTTGAAAAATTTCTGTCTACTTTCTCCTTAAATTCTCCTTTCTTTTTTTACTTTAAAAAGCTTTATGTTTTGCGTAAAAACCGATCACAGATGTTTAGTATTGCTCCTTGGCCATGAAAAAAAAATCCTATGTACTTATGAATTCGACATACATTCATCTGTTGAGGATTCATATTTATAGATATCAATTCACATACATACATACATACATACATACATGTGTACGAGTATCTATGTATGTATGTATGAATGGAATGATGTATACATTATACAAGGTATATGACTCAAAGGTAAAATATATTGACAGATTTGTACTTACAAAATAAAACCACCCAATGGACTTGGTCCAGACACCCGCCCCACAGCAACAAATCTCTTGTTCAGGCATTTCAAGACACACGAACACTAATGCACGAGCTTAAAAAAGGTTACGGAATGTTACCAATAAAATACTTGTTACTTTCTGATACTTTCTCTCTCTCTCCCTCTCTCTCTCTCTCTCTCTCTCTATTCCTCTCAATGGCTAGGTAATTATATGTATATATGTTTTTCACGAGAGGAGATAGAGAGAAGACTTGGTGCATGCAAACCCTCTAATCTACCTTTCCCTACTGTATTAGGACTTCAGTAAGGGGGAAAGTCAGAGTCAACATTTTTCGCAGTGGAAGAGTTTCTGGGCTCTGCGCGCGGGATCTTTCCCGTATCCTTTCACCAGAAGCCTGAAAAGGCTGGAGAGGAGAAGGAGATGAAACTTTCCCTAAACCATACAAAATATAGTTGGTTTATAGTAGATACAGAACTAGTACATACGAAAAAAGAGCCCACTCTTTTTATACACAGGTCTGGAGGAGGAAAGCTCTATGGAGAGATAAATTGGAGCATTGCTCTCCTTTCCCCTTCTATACTTCGGGACTTTTGTCAGGGAAGAATTTTATATAGGACGATCCCTTCCCTATATAAAACATCCATGGAAGGTCCCTACTTGGGAACCAGGGAATGTTTGCCCTACTTTCCAAATTAACCCACTGACAAGAAGATGAGCACATTCATTCGAACCATTTCAAAGGGACGCTATACCCCCACACCAGTCATATCATCAAAACTTATGGAAAAGTTAAAGTTACATGAGTCTCCGTGTTTTATGAGGTCTTTCGGCAAAATTTCGGGGTACACTTTTGTTACCATTCCTATTTTCTTCTCCCATGGACAGTCAGCAAGCCTATCGTATAGTAATAAATCCCTTTACAAGAGCATGCTCTCTCACTGCAGGGCGCGGGAATATGCTCCAAGACATAATTATTAAGTTTTGGATGTTCAGCCCATGTTAAGACATTTAAATAATTAGTAATTTAATAGTAAAAACGTAATTTTTTGCTGGACACTTTTTGAGGCAGTTCATAATTAAAATGAATCCTATACGTGTCAGTTTAAATTTTATTCTTTTCAAATTGAAGGTATCACAAGCGGTAGTATTTACCTATCTATATGGATATAAGTGCACAGGGACAATCAGGACTGGCCAAAAAGGTAATAATTGTAAATGCAGTTTTGTTCAAGCGCTTAGAGCTATTCTGGTCATTCCCTCCTTCGTTCTTTTAATCCTACTAAAAGTTATCGGTGAAGTCATCCTGCCCGGTCCTCATCTCTTTCTCGTGGAGGCTGACAACCCAAATACAGAAACCTTGTATGATCAGGCCCATCAGGATGAAAATTATATTTTGGAAAATCTCAAGACCCTTATTGAGCAAAATAACTTGGATGATGGCCATCAGGGCCACCACAGTGAGGACTGTGGCAAATGTGTAGATCCAGACCTTGAGGAGACGGGGCTTAGCCTGTTTTTAAAACGTATAATTACAAAATATTGAATTGGGCATAATTACGTACTTTGTAATTTAGAATAGTTACTATAATAATTATTGTAATTTATTTATTTTATTTATTATTATCAAATAAATATTTTACTTACCTTGTAAGAACCAATGAGCAAAACCAGGGAGAAAGGGATTGGCAGGAAAGCTAGGAAGGTCAAAATCCAGCCCATAATGTAAAGGTTGTCCGGATCATCTAAAAAGGAAAAAAGTTGATGAATTGTTTGGTGTTAATTAATTGAAGGAAGTAATTAATTATAATAAAAGGGAGTATCCATTTCAAATATGCGGGGGTGTGTTTACGTCAGGACTTATATTACGCACCGATTTTAAAAAAATAGTCGATGCCCAAGGTCTCCAAAATGGTTGCAATAAATGTATTCCCATCCCCCTCCCAAATTGAGGACTGGAGGAGAGTAACAAAAAGAGTGATGAAATTCACCAGAGCATATACCTGAAAGAGGGATTTTGAATGTGGGCTTTAAAATTTGGATTAGTTACTTTTAAATGGTATTTTCTATATAGTTAAGGACAAGGGAACTTACAAGATCAAACCAGCCGATAAACCGGGTCCAAGTCCGTGCCCCACAACAGCAAATACTGCCTTTCGGCATTCTTAAAACAGGGATGTCCTCACGTGTGTGAGCGGACGGGGGGAAGAAGCAACACGTCCCAGGAAGTATAAATATGTAATGTTCTTCTCTTAAGACTATCACTTATAATTAATAATGGACCAAGTGCCAAGATACACTTCATCCCTGACTCACTCTCTGCCTGGAATAGTAATGCGGGAGGAAGATCTCTGCCTCCAGCTGTAAAATTATTTTCTCTAAAGGTTGCGCCGATGCTCTTCTATATTGTTACTTTTCCTTGGGAAAGAGGAGCCCTTTCTGTATGTATGTGGCTCCTTTTACATTTTCCTCCACAGCACTAGTGAAAGGAAAGGAGTATCTATCTTTTACGGGATGAAGAGCAATGCTGGAGAACTCTCTGACTGAGCTGGTCTTCTACATATGAAGGGGCTGGCGCCAGTTTTTTTCTGGCTCAAATATGATTCTAGGAATGAAAACCCGGATTTCTCAATTTTTCTCCCTATATTTTGTGTCCAGTTTTTGAGGGAAATAACCCGGACCTGATTTATGCATTTATTGTCTTTGCTTATGGCCGAACATTATTCCGACGTTTATATCTCCACGATGCGCATTTGTTTTTTTTGGACTGTCTAGCTTCATCCAATTCTGAATATTTTACTCAACTGGGGCCAAATATCCAGGATTCAGAATCCTTGCTTTTACTTTATGCATAGTGACAGATATGTTTTCAAAATGTTCTTATTGTGAGTATTTATTTCCGTCCCATTAATATCCCATGAGTGCTCAATTAACACTCGTGGGTTTTTTGATATAATATTTTAGAGAAACTTGAGGGTGAACTTTGAAAATTATTAAAATTGTAAGCAATTTTGAAAAAACAACCCTTGATCTTGTAAAGTGATATTTAAAACCTTATGTTTTCGTCGTATGTGTCATTGGATTGGATTAAAATTAAATTTCCCTGAGACGATATGTAATTTGAGATTTTGAGGAATTTTAGGAATAATTTCGTTGGGATTTCTATAAATTTTTATAATAATTTGAATAAAAATCTGGATTTGTTTGCAGGACGAGTAGAGCCTTGGAACAGTTTTTCGGCGTGCGTATTTCGTTCCGCTGAACTCATCCACACCTGACATTGGGGCCAGGAGGTGAAAATTATCTTCTCAAATGAGTTTAGAATAAAATTTAGAGGATGTGAGGGAGCAATATACAGTAGAGCATGTACACTCTGGAGCTGAAGTGCTATCCCAGAACTTTACACTCTCAATCATCCGTCCTCAGGGAGAGAGAGAGAAACATATAGGACTTGTTGATTTTGTGACCTTCTTCCACGTCGAGGTTTACATCTATTGATCACTCGGGGTTGGCGGGAGGGCTTAGATTCAACGGTTGGCCAGGGACTTGTATTTATTTAAGCATGCGCTAAAAATTTCATTCATTTGACTTTGTTAATGGAATTAAACCGCCTAAAATATTAGGGCTTGAAACGGTGTAACATCGAAGGAATAAAAAGAATGTCGAAAATTTCAAACACGTCATACACAGGTATTGTGAACAAATATCCGGTGAAATTGATTCTCATTGCTGGCTGCGACATCCGAAATAAGAAATAGGAAAATGGCCAAAAATGACTAAAGATTCTTCATTTTCTTTAGAGAATTTTGACGTTTTATAAATCTGCAAACCAATTACAATTTACTACTGAATCCATGTGAATTGTTTACTCTGCATGAGACCTGCTTATGAAAAAACAAAGAAGGTATGCTAAAATTAGAATTTTGGTATTTATTTGTTCTACAGTTGCTCCAGTATTTGCTAAATGTAATAATTATACTTACCCTAAAAAAAGAATCTTATTAAATAAATATGAAAACGGCAAAAGCTAGAGGTAAATATGACATTGAGCGTGAAACAAGGAGTAAACTCATGTTTTGTCACCCATGACATTTGGTAGCTGTTTTATGCGAAGTGCAATTTATTATTGCTACCTGGACAAATTCGGGAAAAGAACAAAAATAGCAACCTATCGCACCATATAATTATTTCCTCATCAACTACTCTTTTGCGTGCTTTTAAGCCACGGGATCGCCGAGCACAATTATTTTAAGACCTTGCCTTATTTTCAGCGGACTCCATGAGAAGCCGTTTGTCACAATGTCTCCAGTTTCGAGTGGTGGAAATTCCTTGTGGAAATCCCTCCATATTTCATAATTCGAATCTATATCTATAGATGACATACATATCTTAGCAATGGTGAATATTTGCTATCAACAATCCTTTATTGTGAGCATCTTTGGGTGGTTGGATGTGGTAAGGATTTTAAATTTTATACTAATATTTGACTGTTTTCTTCATTTAATTATTTCAAATTTTGTTTCCAAAAAATGTCTTTCTTTAAAAAAAAAAGCAGTTCTTCTAAATACTAGCAAATCTTATTTAACCCTGTCATTTTTTATTACAAATTCGTCAAGATTTTCAGATTGATGTGCGTAATATTCTTAATCATCACAATGTGCTACTTCCCGGATGTCTATCCAGATCTTCAATTTATCCGTGGTATTCTGCTTTGTTGGATGGTGTCAGGGATCTTCATGGACGTTGTCCTTTTGCGCGGGACTTACGAGGTACCTTGATTTCCGGCTAAAGAAGAAAAACTGTTCACAGGGAATGATGATAAATTTTTATTTTTTTTAGTGCAAACCTGGATATCTTCATATGTGGCTTCTCTACACGTGCCTTGAATTTGCGACGAGTGTTATTATCCCACCTATTGCTCAGATATTCCTGTTAGGGGAACATGGAAATGTCAATCAGCCCAACCACTTTGCTTGGTTTTTGTGGGTAATTAAAGAAGCTGGATCCATCTGGATCGTTCACACCCTCAAAATTAAATTAGATGCTACTCAGCGTACGTGTACAAAGCCACTGCTATAAATAAAATATGGATTAAAATTTTGTGTGATTATCCATAAATCAATGGCTACTTTGATTTACGTTCTATCATATTAATTATCTGTCGGAGGTCTTAAATACATACAACTCCAACATATTTCATATTTGACACTGTCAACTTTTATTTTAATAATTATATCAAGGGAAAGAAACGTACAATAAAATTGTAAATAATTGTAAATAAACAAAATTACTAGAATAATTGTAAGAGAAATAAATATTCAGATCTTGTAGACATTTCCCATTGTCGGCCGAACCTTCCGGTTCGAGTTCTCCAATTCCGCCTTGTGAGTAGCCACGAAACAAATTAGGAATCCATTGATGAAGAAACAACAGAGGATTTTCATTGCACAGACTGCCATGTCCCGTTCAATAATGAAAACAACGCAAGTTGCTACTTCCATTCCTATTGTCAGGATTGTGTCCGCTATCTTCACCACAATCCATGGTATTATGTATTTTGGCTTTTTCTATGGAAAAAAAATAAATTAAAATCAAGATTCATGCACTAATCTGATGCTTACATAATTACATGTTTCTTATTTCTAAATTAATAATAAAAATGCTTCTGGAGTGTGGCTTCCAAAATGTAAGCTGAAGAAGATGATTTGTTCCACTAAAGTTCTTTTGAACAAAATATTATTTACGAACAGGAATAATTGAGCGTTGTCAGAGATTAATAGTAAATCCAAAACTTTATACTCACCTGATAAGTTCCTTTGAGCAGAGCAAATGCCGTGAGGATGGCAATCAGATTACTCACACACAAAATAACTAAGTACGTGAGAAGGAAATTGTCTGTGGAAACAATTCCCAAAGTTACACAAAGTTCATGGAAAGTTGAGCAAATATGTCTACACGTGAAGCTTTTAGCAAGTTCCGTGAATTGACACTTGCGTGTTCAAATGTGTAATAAATTACATTTGGGGAAAAAAAAACAAAATGTTGTGTATATGTGTCTAATAATTACTTACCTTGAGTCTCCGCATCAATTTTTTCGAAATCCAATGAGAATCCTAGAATCGCAGCCATGTTGACTTTAGAAAACTCAACGGTTATATCCCATGGGACTAAAGTGAGGGCGATGGTGAGGACCACGACGGAGATGATGCTGCTCACCTGAAAAGTTTATAAAAATAAAAAGTAATAATTAAAATTATTACAGCCAAAAGTTTATTCTTGAGAAATGTCATGTAATTATAGACACGTACTATTTGAAACCATCCTATGAATCGGGCCCAGCAACTGACCCCACAACAACAAAAAATCGTCTCACTCATTGATTCACAATTGATTGACAAAATAATGCTCAATAATGATGATAAAAAAATAAATGGAAGATCAGAGGAGGTTCATATAAAATAATAAAAATCTTTTTTTTTTTTTTTGATGGGACAGAGTCACATACTAGTTTGCATGACAGTCCGAGGACATGCAACACGCTCACGGAGGGCAGTGAGGGGAAAAGCAGATAATGAACACTTTGGAGAGTTTAGCACTCGGACGTGGATGGTATTGATCGGCGTGTCCTTCGTCCAAGTATAATATCCATTTATTTCATGAATAAGTAAAGGATGCTTTCTCCTGAACTTGCTTTCACTGGAGCTACCCCGACGATCCATACCTTCACGCTTGACTCAATTCCATTTGATTAGGAAAATATACGGTTGGCTGATATTTCCGTTGGAATCATGTCATGACCTTCTTTTCTCCCGTGTGTTATGTGGCATTAAGCCTTTGTGGACGTTAATTTGTTACATTATGTGTTCTTTGGGTTGGGCCTACTTTTGGAAATCATCCGTAAATTTTCCCACGATTTGTATGTATGTACAATTTTAGCTATGACCATCTGCACCTGCACATTCTATGTACCTTACTCCCGTCACAGTGTACATCCAATTTGTCTTCCCTCTAAATGAATGTTTGATTTAGATGGGGATGCCTTGAAACATAATACTAAAGAGGAAGTTCAAATTAAACACATGGGCCAGCAGCAGCATCGTCGGAGAACATTTATATTTACAGGTATTTCTGAAACTACTCAACTTGGAATTGTGTTGTGTGATTTGTAAATATATAGCTTTATCATTGCGTGCAAGTTTTTTGCTGGCGAAAACCTATTTTTCCTTTTTGGGGAAAATTGAGCCAGTGTTAAGGTCAATGTTAAAACGTATAATACTCAATTCCCCCATTTTCTAGGAAATTTTCTCCTAGAGTTTTCAAAATTTGTTTTATCCTTATAGCTTGTAAATTCTGGATGGAGCGACCATGGATATGGAGCAACGTCAGGATTTTTACTATATCCATAATTTGCTCAGTCGGATTATTAGGAAATGCCAGATTTATTCCAAACACGGGGACGTCTAATTCATCGAACTCATTGTTGCCATTCGTTTTGTACTGTTAAAATACTGAGAGTACAAAAAATAGCTATTTTTTAATTATTGTAAGTGTTACAGAAAAAATACAAAAATATTGTAATTAAAATAGATGCTTGCTAGATTACACAAAATATTTTTAGCGGTGTTACATGTAAGAGGATTAATTACATCTATGATTTTGAATGTTTTGTTCCTTTAATAAAATTTTTTAAATCATTTAAAAAAATGGAGCAATGTCATAAAGGTTTTGTAATTATGAGTTTTGTACTTGGGCATTACGCTGAATAGCTCATGATGAATTGCATGATGTAATATCTACTCCAAGACATTTCGGTACTTTGTGTTCAAATTGGTTTTTTTTTTACGAAATGTGTTTTATTTGTTATTCGATATTTATACATAATTACTCAATATTCGGTCACAGAGAACACATTGCATGAACTAAACTTGAAACTATTTTATGGTTTCAAAACCTTTAAACAAGAAAAACGAAACAAGAACACAGGGTTGCTGATTTTTTTGATTTGTTTGAAAAAAGTATTTAAAAAGTCGGATTTATTTGATTTAATTTGGTTCTTTTTTTATTTAAATCAATATTTTCTGATTGAAATTCAAAATTTTATCCTACGATAGAATTACCATAAAAATTTTTGGAGTCTGATTTTCCTCGTAGTGTTGAACACTGTTGGTACCAATGAAACTTAATAATGATGAACAATAATAAAATATGTATATTGAGAGAAAATTACGAAAGCAAGTCAAATACCTAATATGGAATAAAAAGCTGGTTATAAAGGCCAATTCCAAATAACAGCAGTATTTTTTACATTGTAATAATTTGGAATTCAGTTTTGTCTTTGAAGCCAAACGCTGTGTAGGAGGGATACCAGATCTCAATTGGATTTTTATTAATACATAAATATATTTATAACTAATTATAAATATATATATATATATAGCGTGTACTTATTTGTGTTTCGGGACGGGATGATAGGGTATGTCGGAACAGAAAAATTATTTGAAAATTGGGAATATATATATACCGTTTAAACAAGTGTGAGTATCTCTCCGTACAAGAGTAACATTTAAAAAATGTAAAATTCACAATCAAATATTGCCACTTTAAATGGTCCTCTTTTAGAAAGATTGGATATTGGGATGTTTTTGTAACTAATGAGTATCTGTTAGGGACGAGAAAATTTCGGGGCACAAATATTTTCCCCATGTTATTTTGAGACGGGTTTGGGATACTTATTTTTGTCCCTGGATTTCGAAACGAGACGGGATCTTCTGTGGAACAAAACAATTGTCCCCAGCAGAAGCTCTATAGTAATATACAATATTTTAAAACTCACTCATATCAAAATTTTATGGCACTGTGACAGCTTCAAAATGTTATTAAACGCTCGTTTGTTGAAAAGTGTCATTTATTTTCTAAAGAGATATTGCTTTCGGGCAACTGTGACAGAGACTGAGGATGATGAGCAACAACAGGAGCAAACGTTTAGTTTAAAATTCCCAACGTCAAGAGCTTAGGGAGGGAAATTTAGAGAATAAGGAAATTCGCTATTATTACCTGTTGAAATCATGACATCTAGTAAGGATATGGCCAGAGGAGGGTTTAAGTGATTACTAGAATGTTGTAAATTTGAGAGAGGTGTCAAAAAAGGATTTTCACTAAAACAGTCTGTAGTGCTGGATATACACATGCACAATGTTGAAATCATCCAAAGCAAGAAAAGATTAAAGGCCGACACTTAAATGCTACGGAAATAATATGACGAGCAAATAATTTGTATATTTTAGTCTTGATATTGCAAATACCATCTCATGAGCAGATATATAATTAATTATATGTTGGATCTAATACTAGAATGTAAAGCCTCCAATATTGCAGAATATATGGTGTTCCGCTCAAATTTCAAAATATGGGGTATTTGTACATCCCATTGTATCTATTCATAATCTCAGATTTTTTGGCCCGAGCAGGGTCCTCTTTTATGACATTAAAAAAATTGCTAAATCAACTTGAAATTTCAAAATTGGTCAGTGATCGAACAATTGGAGATAGCTCAGCAGGGGTTATAATTAGTTTTAGCGGACATTTCATTAGTAATTACTTGTCTTGAACATTGTGTAATGGATTTGAAAAAGCTTCGGGTTCTAGAATTATTACGGAAAAATTTCAAGGGAAAAACATTCGCAATAATTCTGTTTTTAATTTTAAAAAGTTAAAACCCTAACTTTTACAGTAATAGTGTCTCCAGGAGAAATATAATTAGCCAGCTAGATTAAATTAACCTAAATTGCATATATTCTTTGTAATTTTATTAGTCCTGGAGACTCCATTTATCTGGACCTTCAAAGTTTTTCGACAGAGAACACTCCTCTAACTCTGTAGGATCCGCCATTAATGGATATTTCACTGGTGCCAATAATATACATAATTATGCATGTGGGACGAATTTTTTACCAAGACCTGAAAAGTGTTTCCGTCAGACAATCCGATCAAACGTTACGGGTCCCTGCTTGATTTCTTTCAATTAATTTTTGACAGAAACCACTCCTTTATACTGTACATTTCGGAGAGTTATGTATACAATGTGCAAGAATGACCGCTATTGAAGCAGGGATGAATGAAACTTGGAATTTAATACACGTACATGTAGCATATTCGAGGACTATTGAATTCTTATATGCATTACTAACAGGAATTCATCTAGCGCCACGGCCAGAGCTGCTTGCAGGTATCAGGAAGTACCTGAAAAATACCCGTCGGGTCGGGTTCGGGTCGGGTTCGGGTCAGCTACAAAAAAAAAGTACCTGAGGTTCGGGTCAAGTGCGGGTATACATCCAGGATCCGCACCTGATATTACAGGTCGGGTTACGATCAAGTTCGGGTTTAAAAAATATACCTGACCTCAATGTCAGGTACACAGGTTCGGTATGACGAATTCAAAATACCCGAACCCGAACTTGCAGTTTCAGGTATTTTGCAAGTATTTTTTTACCTTAATAATTTAACTTTAAGTTCACGTGAATGAAACTTTCAGGCTGATCTGAACATTAGTGTAGCTTCACATGGCTGAAAGACACGTTGTATTTAGTTATGCGTGAGAGCCGCCATATTAATTAAATTAACAAACAGTCAAACTTTGCTAATTAATTTCATGATATAGTCTTAGCGTTGTAGCAGACATAGACATCGATTTGGAATCTATTTCGTGTATACTTGTGCCTTAACTTCGTTAAAATTTGAAAAGCATGACGATTATCTGCGGTCTCATTCTAAAGCGATCACTCAGAGAATGCTTGGGGAAGCTTCAATAGCTGTTCCCATTCTTTTTTTGTGCTGCATGTAACTTAAAATTAGTACAAATTTTTGCATTTTTAACTTAACGTCATTTGTAAATCATATTTACTTTGATAAAGTCTTAGGATAGAACTTATGTTTATGAGTTTCCTCTGACAAAATAAATGAAAGTCAGGTTCGGGTTCAGGTTCGGGTTCAAGTTCGGGTCGGGTTTGTTTTGAGATCCGCACCTCAGGTATTTTTTCAGGTGCGGGTAGCCAAGCAATACCTGATCCAAAAATACCTGACAGGTGCGGATATTAACTCGGATCCGGAGGGCCAAGTTCGGGTCGACGAAAAAAATTAACCTGATATTTCAGGTGCGGGTCGGGTTCAGGTGCGGATCTTGATTTTTTGCTACCTGAAAGCAGCTCTGGCCACGGCAATGTCAATAACTTCACTACTAAAATGTCTTTCTCCAAATACATATAAACAAAAAGACCTGACACAATTATAAATATATAACATTAAGTAAATCCTGCTCAAGATTTTTGATGAGTTGCTCAAACTCACACTAGGACTTTCAAATGACACTATAAAAGCCAGTGAAAACCAATCAGCTTCACATATAGTCTCAAACATTACTCACCTCAGTGTCAATAGCACCAACAAGACTGGACTATTCCCAGACCTCCGTATCATAACTATTAAACTTGAAATCCATCCAAATTAAATTATCCAATAATGTTAACTTCAGAAGACGTACGTCTGAATGCAAAGTTTCTGTTTCTTTTGTCGAAATTATGTTTGATCCCTTTTTCAGTTGACAAGACAAGTGTGAAAATTCACGTGAAGCCCAGTCAGCAACAACGTCACTTATATAAAGCTGTATATGTTGCTCAAATATTGTACTTTATTTATTCATCCCTAACGCTGGTAAAATTATTGCTCTCTGATGCGGAAGTTGATATTAAATATACGACAGTTCATTTTTTCGTGGTTGGTTCAGGACTGTTAATGGTTTATTGGGGCGCATTAATTTACAATCTGAATTCTGAATTAACGGTTTTGATCTTCAATGGCTTGTTCGGAACTGGTAAGTATTGGAACTGGTTAAATTCATAGATTTTTATCACAGTTACGCAAAATACTTGGTCTGTGTTGTCAAAATACAAAATAAAATACATTACGAAAAACAGTCAAAATACAAAATATCATTGAAAATACATTTTGCTAAAAACTCAAAATACAAAATAAAATATTTGTGCCATAATACAAATTACCAAGTACAAAATATTTTAATTTGAAAGCAAAAACAGTATTTTAAATACAAAGCACATTTGCTTAAACTGCTTTCTCTGAACGACGTCACAATTTTGTCATGACAGATGGCAAATCAGCAATCATAGTTATAATGATTTACTTGAGACGTATTAGAAGAAAAATACTTTATTTCAAGTACATTTTGTTTGTCATTCCAAGTTAGTAAATTCAAAATACTTTTTGTACCTCCAGTCAGATAAAATTCTAAGCTTTTAAATACTTTTGTACATGAAATATTTTAAAATACTAAATGCAAAATACCTTTGTACCTGAAGTTTTTCAAAATACTAAATACGAATTACTTTTGTAGTTGAAATATTTCAAAATGCTAAGTACAAAATACTTAGAGGTCTCAAATAAGTATTTTCAAATAATTACTATATTTTAAAAAACTGCATAGCTCTGGTTCATATTAAATTCATGTCTTTAATAGATAGTTTTCGTTTTATGGAAGGTCCAAAAGTTGGAGTTAGAAAACATTGGAAGGGCTACAACAGCTTCGAGCTTTTCTTAGTCAACATGCCATTTATGATATTTGGTGCGGGAGTGGCTACCCTTGTACTAATCTTACTTTTACCTGAAAGATCATTCTCAGTTCATTGTCTGATTCCTGTAACGTATCAGTCCAACTTGACCTACTTTGCATGCTCGGTGTTGGATGTTGCATTTTTGTTTAACACGACCTCGATAGGATCTGTGGGGATGTTCATCCTCCTGGCGTTCTTTCTAAAGATTGATGGAAGTTTGGATGCTCTAATACCAGGGTCAATATAAATTTTCATTTCATAAATGATTTTAATATCTAGACATAATGAAACATCAGCGATAATGTAATCTGGCAATGCGACAGAATACTGTATTATTCGTGTTGGGAAGTACATATGTATACTTCATCATATTTTCAATTTTTAATGTTTTGTTGTTAACTTTTACAGCCAGAATTCAGAACGATATTCGAATTGGCGTGAGACCTGCATGAACATTTCGATAGATTCCTGTAAGAAAATCCAACTGGAATTGCAACTGTTCAATCATAAATTCATGAACATGAACTACTTCATGAAACTATTTGATATGATGATGTCAGTGTTCTGCTTTTATTTCGCGATCGTATACTACGATCAACACCCGAAATTCGCTCTGAATTTCTTGATGATTGGCTTGGATGTTATGATGGGATTTGTCTTGTTGTACGATAAAGCTTTTAAAATTCCTTTAAAAATACAAAACTTTCGGAGAGAGATTGTTTTGGCGTCTGGCGTACTGAAAGATGCGGGTAATACAAAATATATCTACAGTCGGGTCAGATCCATACGGAATGTTGGAGTGAAAATGGGTGGATTTTGCACACTGGAAAGGCATTCCACTCCAAATTTCCTTCACTTTATTGTGTCCAGTGTGGCAGACCTTATTGTAGCAACCAAGTGACTGCTATTTAGTGGCATTGTGAACTTAAAAACTATGTTTTAAATTGAATTTAATTCTATGCACTATCCTTTTGACGGCCTGAGCAGTATCTCTCTCAATGTTGAGAGGGAACCCCTAAAATACATGCACTATCCTTGTATTTCAATTGTGCTAACATGATCGATCTTCTATACTTTACATCAACAATGAATTTTGGAATGTAGATACAGAATAGATAGTATATAGGAACATATACCATCCGTTACCACTATTAGTAAATTGACAAATCTTACAAAAGCTACTGCACTCATTTAAAATAAAATCGTCTTAGAAAGACAAAAAATATGGCATTTGAAAGTAAACATGGGAAACAATATGTGATATCTCCCAATTCTCCAAAAAATAATTACACCAAAATTGAAACGAAATATTAGCCAAACCAGTGTGGGGGGGGGCATAATGAAATGAAAGCATGTCTGGCTAAAAAATGGATTACTTAATGCGCAATAATAGATTGTAATTTCATTACAAATGTATTAGTATAAATTTAATTCTGAAGTTAATTAATATTGTAGTTATTTTAATTTCTAGCAGAGCCCCATATGTCTTTAAAAATGAATACATGCACACACTGATACATTCCTGCGGGCTTGCAATTTCAATTTCCCCTTGCCAGAAGTTTGCGATAGTAAAAGAAGTGTAACATAATGAGCAGGGTTATAAAAATAAAAGTTGTTAAAGCATGATAGTTAAAATGCCCTGGCATGTTGGACATCATCAAATACAGGTATAGCTGGGCCTGGGCCCTTTTCTCCAACGTTTTCAAACTTACTTTGGCAAACGTTTACAGGGCAAAGCCTTTTTCAGGTGAGAGTGGCTAGCGGGGAAATAATGACCAATTTTTGGAAATTTTAGTGTAAGCTCAAATTGTTTCTGCGTGAGTTTAGTAACGTATTGTCGTGGATGAATTGATAATATTATTTTTGGAGTAATTTAATTTCGCGAGAATTAGAAAACAACTCATCCGTACCCTAGTAGAAATTATGGTAACCTGAACGTCAGCGCAACGTAAACATTTGACGTCAACAGGTCACCTCAACGTCACTTACGGACGTTCATGTGAGGAACAAATGTCCGCTTTTTTAACGTTACGGCTACCAGTTTGAGGACCGTTCGATGAATGTTTAAAATCAGCGTTGCACGGACGTAAACTCTTAACGTATTGTCGACGGGAATTATTTACTGCTTTATGACTATTACCTATTTATGTCCATTGTTGTTTTAAATTAAAGAAATTATTAATTTTAAAGAAATAAATATTTATAACACACATAGTTTTATTGCGATTTAATATTTTTTAATTTGTATATTCACTTACAATTGCGTACTTTTATAATAAGTAATGAACAAAAGTAGATTTGCCCACCCTGAAAAAATTGGGGTCAAGTGGATAGTCCCACCAAGCCATTTTGAGGATTAGGGCCAGGGTAAAAATTACTTTAATATTCCCCAAATTAGAATGACTACACAAAAGTCACATCAAAATTATCTTCCTCTGAAATAAATGAGATTAGAACAGGAGTTTGGTGGGTTCCCCGGCACTTAGTAAGGTTGATCCAATTTTTAACGTAGCCTTCAATGAATTTGTCTGTACTATTTTCTCCAACCGTCGGAACACGTAGATACTAAAATATAATATGCTTATAAGTACAATAAAACATTTTCACATAAGATAAGAATAACTCGTAATAGAATTAAAAACAACACTTCTGGGAAATTGTTTAATTCCCATTTTGGAAACAACAAGAACCACTCTTCTTGACCACTAATTTCCTAATTTGTATGTGTTTACCATTCTAGTTCCTATACTTACGTTAATATAGTAACTAATTTCAATTTTCAACTATCGACAGGTGTTTACTCAAACATTTTAGGCATTGTAATGTAATTCCGAGTAATGAACCTAATTCAAAGAACATACTATTCTGCAAAAGAATATAATTAAAATGAGAAAATGATGCACTTACCGTTATAAAACCCGGATGAGACCAAGGAACTTACAATTACTGGAATTCCTATGATGGAAACATTTTCAAATGTGTTCAGTTTTAGTGCACGTTGTTATGCATACCCACGTGGGCAAATTTGTTTTAGTAAATTATGATAGAGATGGTAACGTACGCGATACGTCAAATCTTAACGTAACGTACGGACGTTTACAGAACGTTTCCGTAACCACTGCAATTCTTCGTCCAGAAAATACGCTGTTGCAACGTTGCTTCTACTACCAGATTATTCCTTAACACTTAAATTTGGTCCCGAAACGTCTATTGACGTTCGGGACAATAATCTGACGTTTATGCTACCAAGCTCTTCTACTAGGGTAGTTGCTGTGAATATATGCTGTAATAATTAGATTTAATATACGAATTATGTAATTATATGTATGTGTGTACACGCAAAATAACACTACTGACATACATAATCAACAATTAACTCACGGTTATCAAAATAACAAGCAAATTTTGAATGTTTTAGAAAATTTGTATTTCAATTTTTTGTTTTAAAATAATACATTGAAACAAAATTGAATCATTACACTGTAGCATTTGTACGCTTCTTTTGTTATCAAACAAATTATTGTACCTCTAGTAGTCTGAGGGAGCAGACATCCTTTCTTGACTTGACTTTCAGGTCTATATATTTGCTTCCCATGTACCCCGTGGAAACTTACAACTTTGTTCTGCGATTAGTTTGATATCAGATACTGAACACACAAAATTCCGTAAAACTCAGCGGAAATATTATGCTCTGACTTTTTATTTTGGAAACGAAAAGGTTCTAATTTCCAGAAAAAATCCCGAGTGTGTTTTGCTTGTTCAACAACGATGTTCTTTCGTTTATTGGCCTCTGTAAATTTACAAGTAACTTTTCATCAACAGAGAATTCACGCATTTTCAACGCTAGTGCTGCGCTCGGGTCAAGTATTTATAAAGATCCGACCACGAACTTGACTTGACCCCGACTTCTCAAGTACGTATTTCAAGATTACCCGAACTTGACATTTTCAGTTCAAGTAATACTTGAATGAAACAAGTTCGGGTTTTCAAGTAATTCTCATATTACTTGACCATGATTTTATACGCGCGTTTCGGGTCCAACTTCAACTTGACTTGACCATGACCCGAACTTGACCATGAACTTGAACTTTCAAGTACTTTCAATTAATCCATTGGACATCAAAATACTTAAGTTTTATTGAATTTATATTTCTAATGAAAGCGAACCTGGGTTTCTAACACACTAGGTTTCACCCAGCATTTTGCTAGCAACCGCCTCTAAAAATAATAGTTGTATTTTTGGTTCCTTTCAATGAATGTAGAACGATTGTACACTGCAGATCTACTCTGATTTCGTGTACCGGGTGGGTCTGGTGACTCAGTTGACATTTTCGGGGACACAGAACTCCTTTTAGGTTTTGTTGTCACATACTATATACATACTATACTATTATAAACATGGGTGCTAACATTTTTAAATCAATTTCCACGGAGCCATATGAATGTTGAGCTTTCTTTTGTATTTGTGTACACGAACAAATTAACAAATGCCGCTTAAAGTGATGTATTAAATGCCGTTTTAAGTTTCATTTAGTACAGTGAATCGTAAGTGAATTGAAAACTCCCTCAGCCATGAAGAATTGCACAAACAAAATTACTTGAACTTGTACACGAAAAACTCAAGTTCGTGGTCAAGTACTTTTTAATATTTACTTGAACATGACCAGGTACTATGGTTCAAGTAAAATAATTATACTTGACCACGAACTTGACTTGAGGTAAGAAATCATGGTCAAGTCGATGAAATACCTGAACACGACCCGAACCGTTCATGGTTTTAAATTTATTTACTTGACCACGACCCGAACGCGAACTTGACTTGAAATACTCGTGTACTACTTGTACTTGTGCGCAGCTCTGTTCAACGCTAAAGTAAAATTTTAAGCAGGTGTTCTTACTATAAGCTAATAATTTTTCATCATCTTCAAATTATGGTATTTAGATTGTCATATGGGTCAGTTTATAATTTTGTAGTAATTAGTTTTATGTAATTTAGCTTTTTGAGGGGTTGAAACAACATCTAGTGGTCGGACAAATTCAGTTTGAATTACAATTTTAACAATTCAGTTCAATTCAATTCGATCGTTTACTTACCCAAATACCCCTCCCCCCTCGAATTGAATTGTTTTCTTTGAATTCCATTTCAAAACAATTTCAGGATGAATCAAAACCGATATTGTTAGATAAGTTTAGCAACATATTTGCGTTAATGTAACCAGCATTAAAACGTATGTGTTAATATTTTTAGGGTGGCGACAGCCCCATTAGAAGATAGTGTTGTCCGTGGATTCTTTTGAAACTATTTGTCCCGACGTTTTCCTCCGAACCAATTTGTTCAAACTTCAAACTTGTTGTGAACATGCGTGTGTTCGCGCGTAATAAAACAAAAACGACAAACTGTTCCACCGATCTCAATGGAATTTGTTTTTACAAGATCAATTGAGATAATTTTGTACATATTATAGACCTTACTCATGAATTGCAAGTTTGAACAGCATTGCATGTAACTGGTTGCTGCGTTTACAAAGTACCCTATCTAACTCTGATACAGTTCGACCTACAAACCCACCCAGGGTTAATGCATGGAGACTATGTGTACATACCAAGATTCAATAAAATATTATCAAGCGTCCTTGAGTTATAGTGTCCACAAACAGACGTGGTGACATTACAAACTTAATGTAAATGATGCTATCGCTACCCTCAAAAATTCGGGTAACTCTGAAAGGGTTGGGCCAATCAAGCTCATCTAGAAACTCATTCAAGCTTTATGCCTGAAGAATATATGTACGTAGCAAATTTCAGCAAAATCTAATCACGCGTTCTTGAGTTGTAGTGTTTAGACGAGCAGCCATTGCAAACTTAAAACTGGTGCTAGCCCTTCCTCCAAAAAAACAAACTTCGGAGGAAACAATGTCGCTGTATCCCGCCCATTTTTCCAAATTACGATTTCCAATATTTGAATACGGGAATGGGTATAAGCCAGAGGCAGAGCATTTGCAACAACAACAACAACAACCAGAAAATGGTCATTATGGAACCAGTCATGCTGAAATAAAATATTCATACATCTCTATTTTAATTGTGAATTTCAGGAATCATTTCGACTAGTCCCACTAAAAATAGGGGTATACTTTAATCCAATTTGAAACAAAATAGCTGTAGTTTCTACAGATGTTTATATAATTACCTACAAAACCTAATAAAACGTTAATGCTATTTCTGCCAATTAAAATTAAACGGGTTTAGCCCGTGAACTAAATGGAATAATTATGCTAATAAAATTACATAGTAATTACGCCAACCGATGTAATTAATACTTTCAAATAAGTATGGCAGCAAAATCTGCGGATTGATTTAATTTTTAATTCAGTGGCTTACGAATCCTGGGAATAAATCTATTCCAAAACAAGCTTAAATAAATTTAGCTTGTACCGTTTTTAGCACACTACAATCTCACAATTTTTACAGGCCTGTAATGATCCTTGAAACCCAGTCACGTAAACAAATCTGCTATAATGCTAACATCCAACGATGTACATCTAAACGCAAAGCACCTGGATCTACTCGCAAAATTATGCGTGATTCCATTTTCAGTTGACAAGACAAGTGTGAAAATTCGTGTGAAGCCCAATTAGTGGTCGGACAAATTCAATTCAGAATTGGAAATTTTCGATTCGATTCGATTCGATTCGATTCAGCAGTATTTCGATTCGATTTGCAGCAAAGCCAAATCGAATGATTCGATTTGGGGTGTTGAACTGAATTGAATCATATCATATGAATTGCAATTCAAGCAATTCATCAAAACCGCTTCGGCTGCGCACGGGTACTTGTTTTCGCATAATTCAAAGTCCAAATACTACGTATACCACAACGTTTGTTATTTTAACGTAGCTTTTACTATACCCATTTATAATATGCATAGTAATACATATGACACTCCTGTAACAAGTGAAACATAAGGAAAATTTTGTATTTTCCCAATGAATCGTTTGATTTACGATTCAATTCGATTCACTGAATTGAATCGAATTGAATTGCTTTTGGGGCAAATTGAATCGAAAATCGGTTTTTCGATTCAATTCAAGCTTCAAATTGAATCAAATTGAAAAATTTGAATCAAATTGAATCGATCTGACCACTAAGCCCAATCAGCGACAACAGCACTTATACAGAGCTGTTTATGTCGTTCAAATATTGCACGTATTTTATTCATCGGTAACGCTGCTAAAAACATTGCTCTCTGACGTGGAAGTCGATATTAAATACACGACAGTTCATTTTTTCGTGGTTGGAACAGGACTCTCAATGGGTTATTGGGGCGCATTAATTTAAAATCTCAATTCTGAATTAACGGTTTTAATCTTTAATGAATTATTCAGCGCCGGTAAGTAATGAAGTCGGTTAAATCAAATAAGCTGTTTTATATGATCATATTAGTGTTATGTTTATTTTTTACTTAATAGTAATATTTTTCCATTCTGCCAGCTTCCGAAGGTAAAGGTCGAAAAAATTGGAGGGAATACAGCACTTTCGAGCTATTCTTAGTCAACATGCCTTTTAATATATTTGGTGCGGGGGTAGCCACCATTTTACTAGTCTTACTCTTGCCTGAAAAATCCTTCTCAGTGCATTGTCTGATGCCTGTGACGTATCAGTCGAGCCTGACATACCTTGCATGCTCGGTATTGGATGTTGCCTTTTTGGTTAACCAAACATCGGTAGGATATAATTTAATTATATAGTTAAATTCATTTACACAGATTAAAGTAGTATATTACACTATTGGGTGGACAAAGTGTAATCAGTTCATACGACAGACGAGTCATTTGAGTGAAGCCACAAACGAAGTATGTATATGAAAAAATTAATTCGCTTGACAGACACTTTGAATTTTCTATACTAGTACTAGCCAGAGGTGTGGAAAATACATGAAATTTATTATTAAATTAGAAAATACAAATACATTTCCAAAAACATTAAAATAAAAATCTAAGATACAGATACTAGGAGTAACTTAGTTAAAATACAAAATAAAATGCAAATGTCAGTAGGAATTTTGGCAAGATATAAAATCAAATACTCTGCTTTCAACAAAAACGAAAATTTGAAATGAAAATACCGTATTTGAAATATAAAATACAAATTGAAAATACTCACAAATTCATCTCAAAGTACATATCTGAGATGTAACTGTATCTCATGTTTATTCTCTCAAACACAGTATCTTGAACAATTTAACCAAATAATTGGGTATCCAAAAATTGTTCGAAAACGTAAGGTAACAGGCACGTGATGAGAGCTTAGAGCTGTGCAATGTGCATCTGTGTGGATCAAAGTAAATAACATGACCCTAGTTACAAAATAGTTTTCCTTAAAACGAATAAAGCTCTTGGGTAATTTATCACGGATTTTATGTTGGCGTCACTAATTTTTTTTATAACCCCACAAACATGCATACATTGAATTTAATGTATTTATCCGATAAGAAAGTACTGCAAGCAAACCAAACAGTTAACAAACTGGTTTAAAAATGTTTCAAATTAGTGCGTTTACCTTTAAAATATTTATTTGAACATGTGCAACAGAAACTTTGGCAGTTACAGATCTATGTATGTATTTTGAAATTGTATTTGAAATACGAGCTGGATAACGTTACAAGATAGATAAATATAAAATATCATAACTTTCGTAGATCTTCAAAATACGAAATGCAAAATACAGTGGAAATTTTGGTGCGGACAAAAAACAAAATACAAAACATCTTGAAACATTTACGAAGATAAAAATATCAAATAAAAAATATGGAATGTATTTCAAATACTATTTTAAATACAATATTTCCAAATATTCCACACCTCTGCTACTAGCCACACCAAAAGTTTCAAAAAACTTTCCACCAATAATTACAAGATCAGTTTTTATGGGTTTCAAGGCATTTTTGTTTTTTTCGGCTCACTACACTTGTACCTGCTGTAAACCTGTACTAAAACTACCATGTACTTTGGTTTTATATTTTTAACACATCTAGAAATTACAACGTCGTGTGATGAGTCATATTTGAAAAAGTTAGCTATGCAAGTACAAAACGTGATGCAATAGACACGTTCAATTAAATGACAGTAGGTGTAACATCATGCAAGCTAATAATAATGAAATACTGGTAAAGTTTGAACATACTAGCGGCACGACTATAGAATCCATAATCCACAATGGTAACTGAAGTGGATTTTGGAGTTAGGATTGATCACATTGTTTGTCAATAATTGGATTAGGTTTGATAATTAATTCATAAAATGCAGCTAAATTGGATTAGGATTATAGATTAAAAATGAATTTATTAAATGAAAATTGAGGATTAAGGATTAGATTCAAGTTTGCTACACTCTATGCTAAGGATTAGGATTGGGATTGATTCTTTACCAAACAATTTGCAATCCGGGATTAGTAATCCGTTCCCAACCCTGAACATATCCTGTAGTAAATCCCATAGTAAATTTGAATTGTGCTCAAAATGTTTTAGTAATAGGACATGATTGCCTAAATTAAATAAAGTACTATACACACAGAAACAGGAACATTCAAACGAGCCTACAAATAGGCTAATACGTAAATTCTTACACAAATTTACTCTAATTTGAAACAAGTACATACAGCTAACTGTCAAACTTAGTAAGTTAATTATATCTCTGCCAAACATAATTGAAGGTACTTAAAGTCCAATAACGAAACGATATATACGAATAATATTAAATGTTGCTTGCAGGTACTAATATAATTATGACTTTTAAGTAAACGTGACAAAGGAAATTGTTTATTCCTATATTTTTTCAGTGGCTTTCGAATGCGGGAAACATCCATTCCAAACCAAGGAGCTTTGAATAAATTAGCATGCAAAATCTTTAGTATAAAAAAAGTTCACACTTTTCCCATACGTGTTTATGATTCCAGAAACCCAGTAACATAGCCAATATCTACTATAATGCTAACATCCAACGACGTACATCTAAACCCAAAGTTCTTTGATCTACTCGCAAAATTATGAGTGATTCCTTTTTCAGTTGACAAGATTTCTATGAAATTTCGTGTGAAGTCCAGTCAGCGACAACGGAACTTAAATATGTACATATATAGAATTATTTTTGTCTCTCAAATATTCTACTTATTTTATTCAATGATAACGTTGGTAAAATCATTGCTCTCTGATGTGGAACTCGATATTAAATACACAGCAGTTCATTTCTACGTGGTTGGAACAGGTCTGATAATGGGTTATTGGGGCGCAATAATTAACAACCTCAATCCTGAGTTAACGGTTTTGATCTTTAATGCTATATTCAGCACCGGTAATGTAGGACAATATTATTAGAAATGTCATTATTGATTTTAATTTTATACGGTGTGTTTCATAACATTGTTTCCACCCAAGCCCGTATAAGAAACGATGACGCAAAATCTGTGATTTTCCTATTTAAAATGAAACCGTCTGGGGAACTTTCCGAATGTACAACGGAAAGCGTTTCCAATTTTGCAAAATTTAAGATAGATTGAAGATCGTAACAGCAATAAGTAAATCATTAACGACAAGATTTAAGATATCATTCTTATGGCTTATTTTTTTCTCAAAATTTGAAAAAAAGGTTTCTTATGGGATATTTTAATGGGCAAAATTTTAAATCAGACGGAATTAAGTTACCTGTTTTAAAAATATCTAACATAAATCCGGTTTCCACCGGAAATGAGGGTGGGATGGCCCAAATAACCGAGTTTGAAAACACGCAAATATTGTGTTATAGGGGATATTAATGAGCTTTTACACTTTTTGTTTTTTTTTGTGAAAATTGAAAATGAAGTTTCTTTCCGAATGAAGTTCCTCATTGGAAAATTTCAGTTCAGACAGGGCTCACGAATTATAATTTAAAAATTCTGCGCGATTTCCCGAACAAACCAGGGCGAGATGGTTCAAAATTTTGGTCTCGCTAAAACATTGGGCAGGTACCTAAGCTCCCACAAAATTTCATTCCGATCCCGAGTGGGCATGAGGCGAGGGTTACTTGTACGCGTATTTTGCACAAAATGGTTTTAGCGGTATTATATGTTAGCGGATTAATTACATCCATGATTTTGAATGTTTTGTATCCATCATTTAAAAAAATGGAGCAATGTTCATAAAGAAGTTTTTATAATCATGATTTTTGTACTTGGACATTACTTTGAATAGCTCATGATGTATTACATGATGTAATACTTCAAACCATTTCGGCATTTTGTGTTTAAATTTGTTTTTTACGAAATGTATTTTATTTATTAATTTGATATATTTATATACCCAATATAAGGTCACAGAGATCCCAGTGCATGAACTAAACTTGAAAATATTTTATGGTTTCAAAAACCTTTAAACAACAAAAATACAGCAAGAGCATTAAATCCCGGATGAAATAAATTTCAAAATGTTATTAAACGCTGGTTTGCTGAAAAGTGTCATTTATTTTCTAAAGAGATATTGCGTTCGGGCAACTGTGACAGAGACTGTGGATGATGAGCAACAACAGCGGGAGCAAACGTTTAGTTTAAAATTCCCAACGTCAAGAACTTGGGGGAGGGAAATTTAGAGAATAAGGAAATTCGTTATTATTATTAATTCTATTTTTGTAAATTCCCATAACCGCTTCTTCCAAAATCTGTCCTGGATTGAGGACCTTACCAGGATATTAATCAGAACAATTATTCCGCTGGTTTGAATTATTTCCTCGTGCCGATTGTTTTGTGTATATTTTTTTAAAATATACATTTGGGCGTAGATCATGAAGAACTCGCCAGGTCAACAGGCACATATGTCCATTTAAATCATAGTATGTTTCTGTTCCGTCCTGTGGAAATCATGACATCTGGTAAGGATATGGGCCAGAAGAGGGTCTAAGTGATTACTAGAATGTTGTAAATTGGAGAGAGGTGTCAAAAGGGGATTTTGAGTAAAACAGTCTGTAATGCTAGAAATAGGTACATATGTATGTACATTGTTGAAATCATTGAAACCAATAAAAGATTAAGGGCAGGCACTTAAATGCTTCGGAAATATTATAAATAACTTGTATATCTTAGTGTTGATATTACAAATACCATCTCATGAGCAGGTATGTAATTAATTATATATTGGATCTAAAGCTAGAATGTAAATATTCCAATTGCAGAATATATGGTGTTCCGCTCAAATTCCAAAATATGAGGTACATATATCCCACTTTATTCATAATCTCAAATTTTTTTGGCCCGAACAGGGCCCTTTTTTATGACATTGAAAAAATTGCTAAATCAACTTGAAATCCCAAAATTGACCAGTCATCGAACAATTGGAGATGGCTCAGCAACGGTGAGAATTAGTTTTCGCGGATATTTTATTAGTAATTGTCTTGAACATCGAGTACTGGATTTTAAAAGGCTTCGGGATATTGGAGTACGGAAAAATGTCACGGGAAAAACATTTTCAATAATTCTGTTTTTAATTTAGAAAAGTTAAAAAGCAAACTTCTACAATAATAATTATAGAGTTTCCTGGAGAAATATAATTACAAAGAATATGTTTAATTAGGTTAAAATTATTTGGCTAGCCTTTCAAAGTTTTTCGACAGAGAACACTCCTCTAACTCTGCAAGAACCGTAGGGATAATTGATACGTGCAATTTAATAAGCGCAATTGTAGCATATTCGAGGAATATTGAATTTTTACCCATTACTAACAGAATTCACCTAGCACCACGCCCAATGTCAATACCTTCACTACCGAAATTTTTTTTTCCAAATAAAATCACAAAGGTCTGACACAATAATTATAAATATATGTCTTGAGCACAATTTTGAGCCAGATTTAAATAATAATTACACTAATTAAATCCTGCTCACGATTTTTGATGAGTTGCTCAATTTCCCAGTAGGACTTTCAAATGACAGTATAATATCCAGAGAAAACCAATCAGCTTCACATATAGCACAACAAGATTGGACTATTGCCAGACCTCCGTATTGTAACTATTGAACCATCTAAATTAAAATATTCTATAATGTTAACTTCAGAAGACGTACGTCTGAATGCAAAGTTTCTGTTTCTTTTGTCAAAATTATGTTTGATCCCTTTTTCAGTTGACAAGACAAGTCTGAAAATTCGCGTGAAGCCCAGTCAGCAACAACGGAACTTATATAAAGCTGTATATGTCATTCAAATATTGTACTTTATTTATTCATCCGTAACGCTGGTAAAATTATTGCTCTCTGATGTGGAAGTCGATATTAAATATACAACAGTTCATTTTTTCGTGGTTGGTTCAGGACTGGTAATGGGTAATTGGGGTGCAATAATTTACAACCTCAATCCTGAGTTAACGGTTTTGATCTTTAATGGCTTGTTCACAACTGGTAAGTATTGGAAATGGTTAATTTCATAGATTTTTATCGCAGTTAAGTAAAATACTCGGTCTGTGTTGTCAAAATTCAAAATAAAATACATTCCGGAAAGCAGTAGAAATACAAAATATCATTTCAAATACATTTTGCAAATAAAATCAAAATTCATAAAAAACTATTTGTGCCAAAATACAAAATACCAAGCACAAAATACTTTAATTTGAAAACAAAAACAGTATTTTAAATACAAAGCACATTTGCTTAAACTGCTTTCTCTGAACGACGTCACATTTTTGTCATGACAAATCAACAATCATAGTTATAATGTTTACATGAGACGTATTTGGAGAAAAATACTTTATTTCAAATACATTTTGAATCATTTGATGACATTTCAATCCAAGTTAGTAAATTCAAAATACTGTTTGCACCTCCAGTCCGATAAAATTCTAAGCTTTTAAATACTTTCGTACATGAAATATTTTAAAATACTAAATACAAATTACTTTTGTAGTTGATATATTTCAAAATCCTACCAAGGTAAGATTTTGGGATGGTATACGCGGATTCAAACAAAGCATAGCTCATGTTTTAGTACTCCCCTAGTATGTTTTAAAACTCATGTAACTCGAGTGCATTTTGCCCCGTTCTCTTAGAACACGTCATCCCAAAATCTTACCTTGTAAGTGCAAAATACTTAAAGGTCTCAAATACGTATTTTCAAATAATTACTATACATATTTTAAAAAACTGCATAGCTCTGGTTCATATTAAATGCATGTCTTTAATATATAGTTTTCGTTTTATGCAAGGTCCAAAAGCTGGAGTTAGAAAACATTGGAAGGACTACAACAGCTTCGAGCTTTTCTTAGTCAACATGCCATTTATGATATTTGGTGCGGGAGTGGCTACCCTTGTACTAATCTTACTTTTACCTGAAAGATCATTCTCAGTTCATTGTCTGATTCCTGTAACGTATCAGTCCAACTTGACCTACTTTGCATGCTCGGTGTTGGATGTTGCATTTTTGGTTAACACAACCTCGATAGGATCTGTGGGGATGTTCATCCTCCTGGCGTTCTTTCTGAAGATTGATGGAAGTTTGGATGCTCTAATACCAGGGTCAATATAAATTTTCATCTCATAAATGATTTTAATATCTAGACATAATGAAACTATCAGCGATAATTTAACCTGGCAATGCGACGGAATATTATTTGTGTTGGGAAGTACACATGTATATATATTTAACCATATTTTCTATTGTAAATACTTTCAATGTTTTTTTAACTTTTACAGCCAGAATTCAGAACGATATTCGAATTGGCGTGAGACCTGTATGAACATTTCGATAGATTCCTGTAAGAAAATCCAACTGGAATTGCAACTGTACAATCATAAATTCATGAACATGAACTACTTCACGAAACTATTTGATATGATGACGCCAGTGTTCTGCTTTTATTTTGCGATTTTATACTACGATCAACACCCGAAATTCGCTCTGAATTTCTTAATGATTGGCTTGGATGTTATGATGGGATTTGTCTTGTTGTACGATAAAGCTTTTAAAATTCCTTTAAAAATACAATACTTTAAGAGTGAGACTTTATTCGCGTCTGGCGTACTGAAGGATGTGGGTAGTAGAAAATATATCTACAGTCGGGTCAGATCCATACGGAATGTTGGAGTGAAAATGGGTGAATTTAGCACTCTGGAAAGGCATTCCACTCCAAATTTCCTTCACTTTATTGTGTCCAGTGTGACAGACCTTATTGTAGCAACCAAGTGACTGCTATTTAGTGGCATTGTGAACTTGAAAACAATGTTTTAAATTGCATTTACTTCTATACAGTATCCTTGTATTTCAATTATTTTAATATGGTCGATCTTTTATGCTTATACCAACAACTAATTTTGGAGTTTAGGTGCAGAATATAGAAAGTATTAGTACATGCAATCTGTTACAATAATAATTACAATTAATAGTAAATTGACAAATCTTACAAAAGCTACTGCACTCATTCAAAGCAACATCATATTTTTTGTCTTGGAAAAACAAAAAATGACATTTAAAAGTAAACAATATGCGATGTCTCGCAGTTCTCCAAAAAATATACTAAAAGTAAAATAAAAAGGTTAGCCGAACCAGTGGGAAGCATAATGAAAATAAAGCGTCTGAAAAAAAATGTCTACTTAATGAGCAGTAATAATTATAATTACATTACAAGTATATTAATATAAATGTAATAATTCTAAAGTGAATTAATACTGTAGTTATTTTAAATAGGTGAGCCCTATGCCAGTTAAATGTATGCATGAACATACCGAAACAATCATGCAGGCTCATAATTTCAATTTTCCATTAACAGAATTTTGCCATAATGCAAGAAGTATAACAATGAGCAGTGTTATAAAAATAAAAGTGTCAATGCACGCTATTTAAAATGCCCTGGTCTTTTGGACTTCATCAAATACAGGCATAATTATGCCCTGTTCCACATATTCGAAGTTTTCAAATTTATTTTGGCAAACGTTTACGGCGCAAAGCATTTTTCAGGTTAGCAGGACCTTACAATTAAGCTCACGGTAGTCAAATCAACGAAGCAACTTTTGAATGTTTTAGAAAATTTGTATTCTAATGTTTTGTTTCAAAATAATACTTTGACACTTCAATGTTACATTTGTAGGTTTCTCTGGTTATCAAACACATCATTGGACCTATAGCAATCTGAGGAACACATCCTTTCTTCACTTGACTTTCAGGTTTAATAACCTTCCCATGTACCCCGTGGAAACTTACAACTTTGTTCCGTGATTAGTTTGATATCAGATTTTGAACTTACAAAATTCCCTACAAACTGGTAAAAATATTATTTGTTGAATTTTTATTTCGGAAACGAAAAAGTGGAATCTAATTTCCAGAAAAAATCCCGAGAGCGTTTTGTTTATTCTACAACGATGTTCTTCCGTTTATTGACCTCTAAATTTTTGTTCTTTATAAAAATTGGCAAGTAACGCCTCATCAACAGAGAATTCACGTATTTTCCACCTGATCCTAAAATAAAATTTTTTAAACACTTGTTTTTACAATAAACTAATGACTTTTTGAAACAATCGGGCGTGTTTACAAAACAGTATATTTGTACACTGTGTATAGAAAATATTATACGAATTAATTTGAGTTGGTGATCGTTTTTCCAAGTCAAATGTTGCGGTATTCAGGATGTAAATTTAGACGGCAAGATTGAATATTTATTTTGCGTTACAGCTTCCAGCTGTATAAAACAAATATTCATAAACTTTCTCTCACAATAACGGAGTCTGAGACGGCAATATTTGATCAGACGGGCAAAAGTAGACTCAAATGCTGCCATGTGAGAGTTTTGAAAACCAAGTACAAACATCTAACATCAAAATATCAACAATAATCAAAGTAACTGAAATCCAAATATTGCATCCAATTAATAGTATTGACCATTTCATAGACATCAAAAATTTCGTAAACATTCCCTGCAATAAATGCTAAAAGCGTCATATATGCCCAGGATTGAAAATGCTCAAACTGTCTACACAAAATGCCTAGGCAATTTCAAACGGCCAACACTGAGTAATTACTTGTAACAATAAGATACGGATCTGACTCGAATCTTACAACTGTATATTCATTAGAAAACTTATCTCATAGTGGGTCTTAAATATTTTTAAATGCAACGCTCCTAATGAAGCTAATTAAATTTAATCTAAATACCCTGCCCCTTGAAATTATTCGTTGATGAACTACATTGTATAAGTCGATAAACAGGCGATAAAAACTGACTACGCTCTATTTCATTACTAGATTCCTGCGAGGAATCATTAGAAGCGTTAGAATACAACGACCACGTAATCAGAAATGAAACGAAATCCCGTGGCACTTTCACTGACGCGAATATCCGTTTACAAAGGAGCAAAGCAGATTTACGCCCAACTCCACGCGGGCAGGTCTTGACCATTGCAATCCATCCCAGTAGCAATCCTTGAATTACCCAAAAATACTCGGGTACAGCATGCACGGGTACAGATATTTTACGTAGTGATACCCGTATCTAAGGCTTCCATCCGACCGGATAAATCGAATATCCGATCCGAATCCGATCCGAACCGAAATTTTCGGATAAATTTTCTTATTATCCGATCCGTAACGGTCGGATCGGATAAAAATTTTATTTATCCATATCCGATCCAAAAATTTCGGATCGGATAAGTGCATTATCCGATCCGACCCACGGATATCCGAAAGTATTCGAATTGATACCATTGGATGATGAAAAAAGTATTAGGAATTTTCACTGGAAAAATACATTAGCTTTATACTACATCACAATATTAATCACTTTTGCATACATTACGTACAAACTGAAGAAAAACTTTACAAATTTGAAGCACAGAATTAATAAGAAAACACGTAAAGAGCGGCACAGTTACTCCTTTTACAAATTGCTGTTGCACACTTCGTTCTTATTGGTCGCTCGAACGCGCTAAAAATTTGATTTTCGGATGTCCGTCGGATTATCCGATATTTATTATTTGTGATCCGAACCGATCGGATAAAGTCGTTTCCAAATCCGATCCGAATCCGATGACCGGATAAGGGGTACGTATCCGATCGGATTGGGTTCGGATCGGATAAGTAGTGTATCCGATCCGAAATTTCGGATATCCGATCTTCGGATATCCGCGGATCATCCGATCGGATGGAAGCCTTACCCGTATCTGTTGGGAAATACGCGATTGCCACTGAGTGAGTACCATACCTGTACCTGTACCCACTTTAGTATGTAAAATCCGGAGTACCCGGGTAATACCCGTGAATATGTGTATTTTTGAACAAGCAACTTCTGGTACTACCCATGCCCATAATCGTACCCATTTACCCGAGTATTGCCCGTTTCCAGTCCGAGCACTCTTAAGGCCCGAGGCCAATCTCAGACCGGTCCCGTTATTGATTTACTGCTTGAACCAGATCGGACCCCGACATCGGTAATAATTATTTTAGGGCCGAACCCGGACAATAATCCCGCCCTGTAGGGTTATGGCTAGCCCAAAAAATAAACTGGTTCCGGACCTCACCTGTAGCCCAGGTGGGCCCTGGAATTGCCATTTTGTTTAATTATGTACCCCATGTAACTCTGAAACGGTTCGACCTACAAACTCATCCAAACTTAATGTCTGGAGACTATATCGTCGCTGAAGAGGCAAAATGGAATACATCCATTTTCGATTAAAATCAAAATGGTCTCCATGTAGTTTTACTAAATGCAAAATGGAATAGATGCATCAAGTTTTCAAAACAATATGGTCTACATACAATTTCGTCTAAAAGCATAATGGTCATTATGAAAGTATACATGCATGTAGACCATTTTGCTTTTAGTGAAAACTGCATGCAGTTCATTTTGCTTTTATGAAGGCCTGCAACTATTCCGTTTTGCCTTTAAGGAATAAAGTATGTGTACCATTTTTCTTCTAATCGAAACTGTACTTAGACCATTTTGCCTCTTCACCGACGATATGTACCAAGTTTCAATAAAATCTACTCACGTGTCTTAAGTTAGTGTCCACAGACAGACGCGGAGACATTACAAACTTATATGTAAATGATAATATCATAAAAACTCAGGTAACTCTGAAAGTGTTGGACCAATTGAGCTCTACTTGTACGTACCGAGTTTCAGCAAAATTTAATCACGCGTTCTTGAGTTATAGTGTTTAGACGAGCAGACATTGCAAACTTGAATGGGTCCTAGCGCTGGCCCTTAAAACAAACATTGGAGTAAGAAATGTCGCTGTTTCCCACCCACTTGTCGGAATTATAATTTCCAACATTTGTAACAGCAACAACCAGAACATGGCTATTATGCCGCCAGTCATACTGAAATAAAACATTCATATATCTCCATTTAAATTGTGAATTTTTCGACTTGCACTAGTCCATTACAAATATGCACATACTTTAATCCGACTTGAAACAAAATACCTGTAGTTTCTACACGTGTATATACAATTAGCTAGAAAAAATAATACGTTACTGCTATCTCTGTCGAACAATATTAAACGGATTTAGCCCGGGAACTAAATGGAACAATTATATTAATAAAATTAAATAGTAAATGCACCAACCGATGTACCTACAACTTTCAAGTAAGTATGACAGCCGAAATTGCTTATAGATTTAATTTTTAATTCAGTGGCTTTAGAATCCGGGTAGTAAATCCATTGCAAACCCAGCTTAAATAAATTAGCTTGCATCGCCTTTAGTACATAACAATTTCACAATTTCCACAGAGCTGTTTATGATTCTTGAAACCCAGTCACTAATATAATGCTAACATCCAACAATGTACATCTAAACGCAAAGCTCCTTGATCTACTCGCAAAATTATGCGTGATTCCATTTTCAGTTGACAAGACAAATGTGAAAATTTGCGTGAAGCCCAGTCAGCAACAACGGCACTTATATAAAGCTGTATTGTTAAGCCATACTTGTATTTTAAGAAAAATATTACATTGTATGTAAAGAGTAGCAATGAAGCCTCTTACTGTTAACTGTAACACGTAAGGAATATCACTTACATTTGTAAAGAAAAGAGAATCTTATTGTCTATTGTATCGTGCTCAACTATTGGTTAAAAAAGGATGTTTCATCTAAGAAGCTTGGACTCTGTAGTCGCATTGGTATTAGCTCTGAATAAGAGTAACAATGTAAATGTAACGGAAACGAAACCAGTTTGAACTGGATAATTCCTGTTTTACAGCTAACCCTACAGTATATAAATCCAGCTCCTTCACACACTCGGGGAGTCTGGCTCGGATCTTCTCCATTGTAACTTACTGTTACTCTGCCGGACTCCACTCCACTCTCCTTCTCTAGCTCTCACTCTTCCTCTCATTCTTTTTGTACACTGAATAAATATCACTATAATTGGCAATACGCAGTTAATATTTTACTTTACATTATATAACAAGAGACTAAACTCCCGAAATCCCTCACAGCAAGGGAGTGTATTCTCTACCTGCTACATTTCCCCCTATTTATTATACTTTATTTTACTCTTTTCGTTACGTACACGAACCTGCTCATTTTTACAAGTTAAGTAATCCCAATTACAATTATAACTTAATATGGTGCACGGTGCGGGGACGACAAAGTCTCACACCAGGTTCGTATCAAAAATCTTCCCACTTTTTTTCCTATTTTTAAAACAAAATTCAGTCACAAATATCTTCGTGGCGTAAGCCTCTGCCGGAGGTTCTGCCCAATTTTTTTACGCAATTCTCATTTTACCCCAACAAATAAAGCTAGATCTCTGAAAATTTCATAGATTAGATAAAAATTTACGGGTAATTTAATTTTAAAATCAGCTCCTGAAAATTCGAAAATTTTTTGGTAAATTTTTTCCAAAAATGTTTTTCCCCCGTACTTTTAACGAACGAATAAATTATTATGTACCTACACTTTTCCTTTGTTATTCCACTATACAATCTTCTACTATAATAATTTTTCGTGGCGTCAGCCTCTGCCGGAGGCCCTGTCAAAAATTTCCCTAAAAAATTTCATTTTACCCCAAGAAGTAGAGCTAGATCGATAAAAAATTTACAGTATATGTAAAAATTTACTAGGAATCATATTCTGAAATAGGCTCCTACAAAATCTAAAATTTTTTGGTCACACAGTTTTTCATTTAATTAAATCTTTATTTCGACCGACAATTTGTTCCTATCTTTCTTCCTTATTTCCTACTATCCAAACTACTTATACAAAATATTTTTGTGGCGTCAGCCTCTGCCGGAGGCCCTGCTCAAAATTTTCAAGACATTCTCAAAATGCCCAGACCAGTCAACCAACAATTTTGCCGACACCCGGATTACCGTTTGAAATTACTGAGAGAATTGATCACTCTACCCGTGATTTCCCATCGCAAAACTTCTGCCCATTGCAGACGAAACTCCAATGATGACCCTAGCCAAGTCACCAGCCCAATATTGACCTGCTTAACTACAATTTACGGACTTCACTCACCGCGTCCCATGCACGCCCTGGTTTTCAAAATAGCGACAAGACACGCCTCATGCCTCATCCATTTACGACGTTACTACAGAATCAAAGAATACTCTGAGTGCCAGCACACGTATTGTGACTCATGCACGTATTCCAAATACTTACAGAAAGTTTCCAGTACAGAGAAACCTTTCAATAAACCTTCACTTCCACGGTATGTCTAATTATTACTTTTGAATGTCACGGTTAATCTACATTTTATTTTGAAGTCTACTCTACGAAATGCAGTGTCTCCATTCTCCGCCAATTTTTGCGACAAACATTTCCACGATAATGTTATCATATTTCCATTGAGTTGTGTACCTCACCCTAGCGTAATTGTGATTTTATTTTTCGAGGACGAAAAATCTTTATGTAAGGTGAAATATACGTAAAAAGTGTCATTTTTATGAGAAAGTCATGTATTCTGTGTTCCAATATTTTGTCATTCTAAAGAATTTTATTGTGTAATTGAAAATTTTAATTCGGACTCAAAATTTTTGCAGTGTACTTAATTCCACATTTTATATTTTTCCAACGATGAGGTCATCGTTTTCTCTAATCCAATGAATGTTAAGCCATACTTGTATTTTAAGAAAAATATTACATTGTATGTAAAGAGTAGCAATGAAGCCTCTTACTGTTAACTGTAACACGTAAGGAATATCACTTACATTTGTAAAGAAAAGAGAATCTTATTGTCTATTGTATCGTGCTCAACTATTGGTTAAAAAAGGATGTTTCATCTAAGAAGCTTGGACTCTGTAGTCGCATTGGTATTAGCTCTGAATAAGAGTAACAATGTAAATGTAACGGAAACGAAACCAGTTTGAACTGGATAATTCCTGTTTTACAGCTAACCCTACAGTATATAAATCCAGCTCCTTCACACACTCGGGGAGTCTGGCTCGGATCTTCTCCATTGTAACTTACTGTTACTCTGCCGGACTCCACTCCACTCTCCTTCTCTAGCTCTCACTCTTCCTCTCATTCTTTTTGTACACTGAATAAATATCACTATAATTGGCAATACGCAGTTAATATTTTACTTTACATTATATTACAAGAGACTAAACTCCCGAAATCCCTCACAGCAAGGGAGTGTATTCTCTACCTGCTACATTTCCCCCTATTTATTATACTTTATTTTACTCTTTTCGTTACGTACACGAACCTGCTCATTTTTACAAGTTAAGTAATCCCAATTACAATTATAACTTAATAGTATATATCGTTCAAATATTGTACTTAATTTATTCTTCCGTAACGCTACTAAAATTATTGCTCTCTGATGCGGAAGTTGATATTAAATATACGACAGTTCATTTTTTCGTGGCTGGTTCAGGACTGTTAACGGGTTATTGGAGCGCATTAATTTACAATCTCAATTCTGAATTAACAGTTTTGATCTTTAATGGCTTGTTCGGAACTGGTAAGTATTGGAGTCGGCTAAATCACATGAGCTGTTTTGTATTATCGTAATAATGTAATCTTTATATTTACTCAATTGTCATATTTTTTCATTATGCCAGCTTCAAAAGATGAAGATCGACTCAAATGGAGGGATTACCGCACTTTTGAGCTGTGCTTAATCAACATGCCTTTTAATATATTTGGTGCGGGGGTGGCTACATTCTACTAGTCTTACTCTTGCCTGAAAGATCATTATCAGTGCAATGTCTGATTCCTGTAACGTATCAGTCCAGCTTGACATACTTTGCATGCTCGGTATTGGATGTTGCATTTTTGGTTAACCAAACATCGGTAGGATCTGTGGGGATGTTCATTCTTCTGGCATTCTGTCTGAAGATTGATGGAAGCTTGGATACTCTCAAGCAAGTGTAAGAATAAATTTATGTTTGATTTCGTACATTTCTTTTGACCAGAAATAAATAATGGTAACAGCGAATGCGGTAGGAATACTTTCTTGCAACAATGGTAATATTATTTGAGCTTTTCCAAATTTTGGCGTAGAATTCGTAGCGATGGCAGTTGGCATGACAACTCCTTGAACAAAGCGCTAAATTCCTGCAGGAAAATCCAACTGGAATTGTGTCTCTTCAACCGAAAATTCATGAACATGAACTACTTCATGAAACTATTTGACATGATGGCGACAGTATCCTGCTATTATGTTGCGATAGTATACTATGATCGGAACCCAAAATTTGCTTTTAGTTTCTTATTGCTTAGTTTGAATATGATGACAGGATTTCTCTTGATGTTCGATAAAGCGTTCGAAATCCCTTTGAAAATGCAAAATGTCAAGGTGGAGATTTCATTGGCCTCTCACTTACTAAAAGATCCTGGTAGTCGTAAATATGTCCGCAGTCGGGTCACATCCATACATAATGTTGGAGTGAAAATGGGTGGATTTAGCACTTTGGAAAGACAGTCCACTCCATATTTCCTTCACTTTATTGTGTCCACTGTGACAGACCTTATTGTCGCAACTCTTTGAATGTTTCAATGTCTTGACGACTTTAAAATATCCTTTATTTTTAAAAACAATCAATCGTTGTAAATGTATGTTAATAGAAATTATTTATCCACTACAGCCATTTATCAGTTTACACATATACATACGTATAAAAAATATTGCACCCACATTCTTAAAAAGTCTGTAAATATCATATTGTAAACAATTATGAAATAATATTCATATATCACTCTGAAAATATATTCATTTTTATATACACACTTTACATGACATTTATGTATGTCGTGGGGTGAACTTATATTTTAAAGGCGTACTTTTTAGACCAAGTTTGTGTCTATTTACCTATTGCAATATTTGTCCTATTAGCTGTCATACCTTGTTGTTTAAAAGTACTTATATGATACATAAGGTTTCCGTGTATATCGTGACATTACTTTTATAAGGAAATAACATTCCCTTAAATATGTCATTTCACATGATGTATGTAGCTTGAACTTTGGATGCTTGATGTGAAAAAACTTCCGGAAATAGGAATATTAAAAGAGTTTATCTTGTCAGCGCAGAAAAACAATCTCAACAATTCAGTTTTTCATTTGGAAACTTCTAAATCAGTGGCATGGGAAATACTGTATAATACAATTTTATTGTATTGCAGCTGCTGACAATTTCATTTTCTAGAGAATGGATGCAAATAACCAGGCACTGCTAACATGATTGGTAGTACAGCAGTATGCCGCCAGAGATAGAATCAGGGATGGGAATGGATTATTAATCCCGGATTACAAATTGTAAAAGAAATAATTAATCCCAATCCCAATCCAGGTGTTGGGGAAACCTGGATCCAGGGTTGGGTTTTTTTTTGGTTTTTTTCAAAAAAACCAAACAACCAGGTTTTTTTGGTTTAAACCGGGTTTTTTTGGTTTAAACCAGGTTTTTTTGGTTTAAACAAATTTTCAATCCAAAACATTCATTAATATGCAAAACCATGTAAATTTGAACAAATTTACGTATTTTCCAAACTCAGTAAGTAGCATAAAGCATTAAATATTTAATAATTTTGATATAATTTTGACGATAAGTTTGTAATATATAAACACAAGTTTGGCAGCTTTTTCATTCTACAAACGATTCCGAATTTCTAAACGTACAAGACCAGAAGCTACTATTACTGCATTTACTTCAATTCACTAAAGTTTAGCCACACAATGTCCTGTTTTCTTCCTGAATTTTGTTTATTAAATAATGTGCTAACAAATAACCCTCGCCATACGCCCACTCGGGATCCAAATTAAATTTTGTGTGGTCTCCGCTGTCCAACGAGAAATCCCATACGAAATTTTCATTTTCGAAAGTTGATGCTATATTAGATGAATGACACATTTATGGCATGCATTCATCATAAGTGATTCTAAGGGCTTCTATGGGTTCTAAGAGTTGCATGTGGCGACGGTTACTTGTGTTGTAAGTAAATAAGTTCACGGCAAAGATGAAATAAAAACAAAGTAATAAAGGATTTGAGTTCTATTAAAATGGGTGGAATTCAAAATGTAAGTTTTGTGCACGACGAAATATAAGCATTTTCGATTGAAAATGTTCAAATTTCAGGTGTTTTGTACCTTTTGTTTAAACCATTGGTTTTTATTAAAAAAACATGTAGTTTAAACCATGGTTTAAACCATGGTTTAAATCATTTGGTTTAAACCAAACCAACCCTGCCTGGATCTAATCCTTAATCCTCAATCCTGGCTCAATGCTTTCATTTTAATCTACTAGTTAAATCCGATTATTTGTATGGCAACGAATTAATCCCAAATCCTAATCCAATTCTTAATGGATTATTTGGTCAATCCTAATCCCAAAATCCATTGCTGTCAGTAGTATGGATTGGATTATATCTGCTGCTATATCATTTCTACATTTTTCAACATGTAGCAGCTTTGTAATGAACTTGTAGCTTGTGTTCATATGTCACAATTCCTAGGCTGTTTTCAAACAGGAATCGTCGTTATGGTTTGTTAAAAATATAAATCTTAGCAAAGAACGTGGGAGCACAGAAGCTTCAAGCTTTTTTACTGATTACGGAGTAACAAATTCTCTTTACCCTTGCCTCAAATATGTGCATATTTTGATTACTAGTATTTTAGCCCGCATGGAAATTAGCAGCACAATTGTGCTCAAACAAATCCCGGGCAAAAAATGTGAAGCGTTTTTCTGTGGGAGTTTAATATAATAATTGAAATGTGTATCGTACATGTGTAGGCTGGAATTGTGAATTGAACTCTATTTTAAGCAGATTATTTCTGGTTCCACTCCATCCATAATAATTTACTGTATACTGATGTGTTTGAATCAATAGGACCAACCTTGTAATTTTAACCAACTATTAGGATATTCACGTCATCGCATTATCCCAATCTGAATTACTGAATTTATGGTGGCCAGTAGCGCAAACCATATTAGTATGTATTAACAAATGTTGACCCGTTAATCTGACTTATGTAAGAATTAAATTGGTCTATGTGCTAATCCATTATAAAATTTTTGATTTTCTTCATCAATCCTTAATATCCACATCTTTATTGGAAATCCAATGTAAATCTGCGAATTTTTATTCATCAACCATTTCCCCGTCAATCCCTTAATCCAACTCAAATTGTCAGAATTTCCCCCTCAATCCCTTAATCCAATCCAAGTGATCGGAATTTTTTACTTTAATCCGTGAATGCAATCCAAGTGGTCAGAGTTTTGTCATTTAATCCGTGAATGCAATCCAAGTGATCAGAGTTTTGTCATTTAATTCGTTAATCCAATCCAAGTGATCGGAGTTTTGTCATTTAATCCGTTAATCCAATCCAAGTGATCAGAGTTTTGTCATTTAATCCGTTAATCCAATCCAAGTGATCAGAGTTTTGTCATTTAATCCGTTAATCCAATCCAAGTGATCGGAGTTTTGTCATTTAATCCGTTAATCCAATCCAAGTGATCAGAGTTTTGTCATTTAATCCGTTAATCCAGTCCAAGTGATCGGAATTTTTTCCCTCAATCTCTTAATCCAATCCTGCAGGTCGAATGTATAATATTCCCATTCCTGGATAGAATGGAACCCCAACGGTCAGTGTGAGATGTTTGAATCATGCATGCAACAATTCACTCAATGAACTAATTCGTTAACTTAATTTTTCTGGAATATTTCAGGATTTGAATAAACTTAAATAAATATTCCACAATTTGGATATTGATTACGGAAGTGGAAATACAAATCTAACAATTTTGATTTGGAATAAGAGATTGACGAAAAAATGGTTTGGATTGTGACATACCTATTTGGGGGAATTAGTGTATGTACACATATGAGCCTGTGTGCCTATGATTATATATGAACGTAGATTCAGCGAGCTACGAGAGGGGAATCTGTAATAAATGATATGCTTAAGCAGGGCAGTTTATAATGTAGGTATTTATTATGTAACACTTAAGAGATGATGTTTACACTAGGGCGAGGACACACAGACTGAGGATTCAGCTGTGAGCTGGGCTTATATACCCAGTGTGTTACCTACGAGGAGCGGGTAGCGAGGGAGTAAGATTATTAGGTGGCGAGTAACAATAAGCGGGGTAATGTATTACTTAATAAGCTAGGGTTTACATGTATGCCACACCCCCACACTTACGTAACACTCACGTCCTCGTGAGATAATCAATGAGTATGTAATATAACAGTATAATATAGTATTAAATATTTACAAATTCTATTAAGCAGGTGTAATCTAATTTTAACAATTACTATTCATAAAATGCAAATTCATAAATAAGTAAATAAATTCAATGTAACATAAGTATAATTAGGTAATAATTCATTAGCTGGAAGAATACATCAGCGAGATAATATGAATAAGTAATCTTAAAGTAAATCTATATTTCTAAAATTCTAAAGTTTTAAAGTTTTAAAGCGAGATAACTTATGTCAGTCAATGGGAATAATAATTATATCGGGTGATAAGTAAAAGAAAAATAAATCATTTTGAGAAACATCTGTATTATACTTCGAGCGAGAGAGTTAAAATTTTGTATTCTTAAATTTTCAGTGGTTCATTCTTGTTCGTTAGTCTTGAATCATTCGGGAACTCCATTAGGCAACCTAAAGGTTGATGGCTGGTAAACCGACAGGAGAGATTAGTGTTAAGGAAGGTGAGGTAGGAATTGAGGATTAGCATTTTGTATTGATTTTAAATGCTGGGTCACACTAGCAAAAGTTTGTTGGTGAGTATTGAGGAAATTTGAGATAGTTTTAAATGGTTGTATTTTCGAGTTGGATTGAAATTTAGATTGTTCGCGAGAACTTCGTAGTGCTAATGAACGACCAGGTACGAGTTAGGTTAAGGATAGGGTAGAATTGAAGGTAGGTAATTAGCGAGAGTTTATAACGTTTTTGGGTAAGGAATATTATGTAAGGAAGTTGGTGAGTCCAATTTTAGCGAGTTCCAAATGCTATAATTAGCAGGATTTGCATGTCCATTTCTTGAAGTTGAACAGATGATCTTGATAACTAGATATTTGCGAGTTGAAAGAAATAGAATGCTCATATAATACAAATGAATAGCTAGTTATACAAGTAATTAAACAAATATAATAATTGAAAGAAACATGGTTTGACTGACTGTCGTTATTTTGCTGATTAATTTAAAGTAGGTGGCTATTCCTTGACTAGTTTAGCATATTTAATTTTAAATCTATCAAGTAAAGCTAGAAATAAATCAAAGCGAGTTATTTACATTAATAATTATTAGCAGGTTTAAAAAAAAATAGGTAAGTTGTTGTATAAGTTAAGGAATAAGATTAGCGAGGAAATAAGTAACTGTAGTAACAAAAGGAATGTAAAAATTAATTACTTATATATGTACAGATATAATCTTTAAAATTACTACATTACACTACTGGTGTTATCTAAGCGAGTTATCTAAAACTAATATAAAAAAAACAAATATTTCAAACATGAAACAAATATCAATATCAGGATTCGTAGCAGGCCAACTTTTACGTGAGGAATTATTCAGGTTCACTCTCAGTTGATGAGTGAACAGTTATGAACTCAGGCTCAGTGGCACTGAACGAGCGGCTCTGTCTTCGAAGCAGGGACGCGTGCATCTGGGCTGAAAGTCTTCGAGTACTTGTAGGAATCTCATCTGGTGTACCTACACTGTGTTCGGGAGAAAAAACATTAGTTTCTGTGTCCATGAACTCTTCAGGTGGGGCAGCAGGGGATGCTTCTTTTGAGCTTGACTCCATTGGCTGGTCAGGGGAAGACACTTGGCTTGACCCAACTGTAAAGAGGGGAGCTTCCAAACATTTCTGTGGGGTTTGTTCTGTGGTCTGTAAAGCCAACCAGGGCTTTGGAGTCGGTGCGGGTATTGAAAATACGGCAGGAGGAAGATGAACTTCCTTTAACAAGGTTTGGGGTCTTGCAGGTATTACCTTTGGTAGTGGGAAGGCTTTCGGGGGGACTACTGAGTAGTCCTGGAATTGCATAGACAGGGCATCTCCAACGGGCCATGGGACCATCTCCAGTTCATTATGTTTTGATGGCTTGACTTTGTATTGGTAACGTTCATAAGTCACGGCGGGTTTTAATTTCACTATCGTTGGAGCGGGTTTTGATGTTGCTGGTAGCGTCTTTTTAGCGGGTAATTTACTTTCGGTAGTTTTGACCGGCGCTGTTGTTTTTACTGTAGCACTTGTTGATGGTAGTGTGCTGTCACTAGGAAGGTCACTATCAACTGCTTTTAATTTTTTCGGTTTACAACTATCTGCAGGTTGTCTGATTTGTCTCTTGCGGGTTTCAAAAAATTGTTTATAATCTTTTCGAACTTCACCTCTAGGGCGAAGTCTACTTCTGATGGGAGTAGATCTGGCGGGTGTCTTTTTAGTTGAGTAAGTCTTTATATTAGAAAAATTTGCACTAATATTTGACTGTGTTAATGGCGTTGACTCTACCGGAGGTAATACACTTTCTGGAGCCATCTCCTCCACCCTGGGAATGTTAGGCGGGTTAGGATCGGAGACTGGATGTTGTACTGGAATTTCGGGTGCCTCCGGAGAGAGCATTTCATGGTCTTGGGCAGGACCTATTGGAGATTCAAATAGGGGAATTGAGTCATCATTCGGGGCACTGTGAGACGAACGTTCTGGAGTCGTGACCAGTGTTGACTCAAAATCTAGGGTATCCTGGGAGATATCTTTCCTAGGTGAGCGGGACTCTGCAGAGCTCGGGGAATCGAGTAATGCAGAGATGCTGTCGATAATATTTTCAGCAAATAAATCAGGTGAAGGGATTTTCACATGAACTGTTCGCTTCTCGGATTGCGAGGTAGCTAATATTAAGCAGTCGGGGCAGGTATCGTGGTTTTCGGGATGTATTTTATCCATCAAGCGGTTTGCTAATGTTTCCGTGTACATTATAGCTTGTTTACGGTGTTTTCGCATGTCAGCATTATCGGGATGAATTGATATTTTGTCTAAACTTAGCTGAATTTGACCCAACATAGCATTGATGTTCCTAAATGCTTGGGTGATGTGTATATCCGTATATTCTTGTACAAGGGTGTCCATGGTTTGAATTTCTTTCATCAGCGGGGCAATTTGTGACATTATTGCATAATTCTCTGAATTTTTCCATTCAGTGATAGCAGGTTCTGTGTAATAATGACAAAATGGGTGAAATAAGCCTAGGCAGGTACATCTTGGGACTTGACAATGTACGGTTGTTGATGTGCCAGGTCTGTTATTAATAAATTCGCGGAATAAATTCCATTCCCATTCTGTTGCTCTTGGTATTCGGGCTTCCACAAAATCTTCTGGTGGGCCTTCGGGTTCTTCCAACTCTCGTGGAAGTCCATTTTGCGGGTTATATAAAAAGCAGTGAGGGTGCATGTATCCTTCGCAGTCCTCTTCTGTGCAACGGTAGGTTTGCATTTTGTCGTAAGGGAATTTATACATTTCCATACAATTGTGTACGAAAGTATCGAGTTCTTCTTCGCTAGCATAGGGCATTCTAGCGGGTTCGGAAGTTGCTGGTAAGCTCATTGAAAATAAGGGCTTTGGGGAGCTTAATCCGAAAGGCGGTACTGTAGTAAATTGACGTAAATCATGTGGTGGGTATAAGTCGTCTAGTGGGAAATTATCTTCATGGGGGTCATCGGTGGGATCGGTAATTGATCCTATATATCCATACATTTCTTCAGCTGTGCTTGAGTGCGTACTGAAGGTGGGAGATACTGGGGCAATATTTGCGGGAATATTGTCTCTGACGGGGGAATGTCGGATAAATGTTCGATGAATTGTCTCTAATATCGGGGAGATCCTGAACGATCTCGGCGGGGTAGTTCGCAATGGGAAAGGGGAGCGAGATAAAAATTGTTCAGGCGTAGGAGACGAACGTATGGTGGGTGAATTAATTTCGGGAGTATTAATTCTTGTCGGGGTAGTGACTTCGGGTCGAAGTATAGGCGGGGAATTAATTTGAGCTACTTCAGTGTCACCACTGTGTTGCTGAGTACTAATGGGAGTTAACAATCCTCGGGTAAGTACAGGCATGTACTGGAAGAATGATGAAGCGGAGCTGATTGTGAATGAAGGCGAGTGAGCTCTGGACATAGGGGGACTTCGAGTATTTTCTGGCAAAATTGGGGTGGGTGTTCGTCTTTCAATACTCCTTGGAGACGTCTCTCGGGAATATTGAGCACGTCTGGGGCGACGTGTTCTTGTATTATAGGCAGGACCAGTATAATTAGTGTATCCACGAGATCTACGTGGCGGGCTGTAATCCAAGTCCCTGTAATTATCTGGGTCGGGTGACGGTGATCGTGACACCGGTGGGGTAATAACCAATGACATGAGTGGTGGTATTGTTGTGTTTTGCGGAATGAGCGGGGGCTGTGCACTGCCATCCGTTCCTTCCGAAGTTATTATATTATAGGTAGTAGTGTTAGATGAATTAGTTGATGTTTGCAAGTCCAATGGTACTTCGGGAGGATAGGTGTACAATCTATCCGGGCGAGATAAAATTGGAGCATCTGTCTGAGCAAAGATGGAGCTTCCCAAGTCTCGGGCAGGGATGGGTTCCTTAATCAAGAAAGGATAGTCTTCCATCCATCCATCGGGCATTTGATGATAGGGACGTAGGTGCTGTTGATGCACATTACGTGTCCTTAAATTTGTATCTTCATAAGCAGGAATAACTTCATAAGAGGAATTCCCTAATATTTTAGAAATAATATAAGGGCCTTTCGTTCGCGGGTTTAAACCCTCCTGAAGTGAGTCCACGAGGACCCAGTCTCCAATTTGATACGAGTAGCTAGTTCGTTTCTGGTTGAAGGCTGCATCCCTCTGGATCTGCTTCTTTCGGGAGAGTTCCGCTGCAATTTTTAATGCCTCATTAATTGCATCCTGGTTGTCCTCAGGTGGTATGGGGATTCTCGGGTTGGCGACGGGTGAAATTAAGTCGGCCTTGAGTAGAGGTTGTCGGCCATGCACCAAATAGTATGGTGAGTAGCGAGTAGCCTCATGAACTTTAATATTATGCGAGAAAGCTGCTCTGTGAGCGAGTGAATCCCAAATATAGTGTTTACTCGGGACGTCGAGAAATTTTCTCACATAGGTCTTGATGTCGCGGTTACTTCGCTCTACTATCCCATTGGATTGAGGGGAATGGGGCATCACCACGACATGTTGAATGCCATGTTCTTTTAAGCTGGCTTTGAATGTGGCCCCTGTAAAATGGGTACCTCCGTCCGTAACGATTTTTCGGGGCCACCCATGATTGTAAAGGACGTGCTCTTGGAGAATTTCCCAAGAGTTAAATGCGGTGGCTGTCTTAGTTGGAACGATTATTAAGTAGCGGGACGCGTAATCAATGATGACTAGTGCATATTGATTACCTCGGTGAGTTTTGAATAGTGGGCCAATATAATCCATGGCTATTGTATCAAATAGTTTAGTAGGCGTCGGGATTGTTTCACGGTTGCCCAGCGGGAATTTATTGCGGGCATTTTCACGCTGGCATATTTTACAGCACTTGATATATTTAAAAATATCATCAGTCATTCGAGGCCAATAGTATCTTGTTCTGATGAGCGAGCAGGTCTTATAAAAGCCTCCATGGCCTGCAGCGGGGTCGTCATGCATGAGTTTCAGAATATCTCGGCGTAAAGGCAAAGGTACCACGAGCTTATATGGAGAGGCGCTCATGTTTGCGTCAATACGGTATAATAATCCATGTAGTAGGCAATAATTTTTTCCAAAAATATGCGGGTGTTCTGACTTATCTCCGTTTTCTTGCAGGTCTTGAATTATTTTGAGGAGTTTCGGGTCCTGTTTCTGTTTATCAGCGAATAGCGAGATGTTACCACCAACTGTATGTTGTATTAGTTGGTCCTCTTTTCCAATGTCTTCTGGCGAGGAGCGGGCTATTGCATATCTGAGTTGTCTTATAGGGTAGCGGGAAAGGCAGTCCACATGAGCCATGGTAGCTCCTTTTTGGTATTTAATTACCATTTCTTGATCGGCAAATTCCAATGCCCAACGAGCGAGTTGGCCATGGGGGTCCTTCAAAGAGTTGAGGTATTGAAGGGCTTGGTGGTCGGTTTTTATGTGGATCCTTTTTCCAAATATGTAGGGTCTAAATTTCCTTATAGCAAAAATAATTGCGAGTAGTTCTCTTTTGTGAGTGGAATATTTTTGCTCTTCCGATGTTAATGAGCGGGATGCGTATTCAATCGGGTGCAAAGATTTTCCTTCATCGATCGTTTGCATGCAGATGGCTCCAATGCCAATGGCGGAGGCATCTGTATGGATGTGGATTTCTGCAGCAGGGTTGTAGATTTGTAACACTGGTGAATTTGTTAACGCTGATTTGAGATGGTTAAATGCGTTATCACAAGCGGGCGTCCATTCAAAAATTGCGTCTTTTCGTCGCAAATCTGATATTGGTTTGGCTATTTTTCCATAATCTTGGATGAATCGTCTGAATTGTTCGCAAAGTCCTAGGAAGCAGCGAACAGTTTTGATGTTTGTCGGGACTGGGAATTTTTGTACTGCGTCGATCTTATCTTCAGGTACACTTATTCCATTTAGGTCTATTCTCCAACCTAAATACCGGATGGAGTTATATCCGAAAAAACATTTCGATATTTTAAAACGAAGTCCATATTCTTGACATCTAAGCAGGACTAGTTGCAAGCGGGTTAATAATTCTTCGAAGGTTGTAGCGAAGACTAAGACGTCATCTACATAAACTAGGACCAGGGAATATTTAAGGTTTCCTAGTATATCGTCCATCATGGACTGAAATTCAGCGGGTGCATTCATGTAGCCGAAGGGGAGCCTATTAAATTCAAACTTCCCTTCTGGTGTGGTGAAAGCAAATTTCTTCCGGTCATCGGGATGTACTTCGCGTTGTAGGAAGCCTTGGAGTGCATCCATGAGGATGAACCATCGGGCTCCATGCAGGCGGTCTAATTGCTGCGGGATGTTGGGCAGTGGCCAGGTATTTTGTGATGCCACGTTCTTATTGACCCATCGTAGGTCAATGCAGAACCGATGTTCTCCATTAGGCTTCTTGATTAATAATATGGGCGAGTTCCACGGGGAAGTTGATGGGGATATGATTCCGGCGTCTAACATTTGGTCGGTATGTTGCTTCATGACAGTTTGTTCGAAGTCCGAAACTCGGTACTGTACCTTGTACACAGGTGGGGAATCTCCGGTGTCAACTGTGACGTATTTGTATTTTAATTTTCCGAGTTCGGTTTCATTCCGGGCAAAGCAGGTTCTGAAAGAATTAATTTTATCGAGCATCAAATTCTTTTGTTGTGGCGTCATAGCCGGTCCCATATTTATCTCCTCCATGGTAAAAGGTGTTAATGGAGGTGAGTAGGGTTGATTATTAATATGTCCAATTATAGGTGGGTAGGGTGAGTTGTTGTTGGTATTAGTAGGTTCAGGTATTTCCACTTCTTCTCCGTCAAACGGATCATAACTTGCTATATTTCGAATGCGGGGAAGGGTAACGTTTCGGTTATGCGGGTTAAAAATTAATAGGTAAGCGCATTTGTCTTTTACTGTGACAATGGGCGTTCCCATTGAAAGTCCTCTGATCTGGGAAGTTTCAGGGAATATTACTGCGGGGCCTTCGTAGTCTTCGCGGAATTTCACGCATATGGGCTCGAAGGTTCTTGCAGGGATTTCATAAGGACGGGATGTATAGCAGGTTAAACGTCTAACTGATTGTGATGAGCTGGAGTGGTATTCAGTATTAGTTGAGTAGTCATTATCGGGTATGTCTATATCGGGTGGTTCAGTATGAATTACTGAACGTGAGTCTGAAGCAGGATTTAATTCATAGGTGCGGTGACCAAAATCCAGGTAGGATTTATGGTATTCGAGAAAGTCTAATCCAATGATGAGTAAAGTTGAGGATTTCGGGACTATGGCGAAGTCAAACGAATGGTACTTGTTTTTAACTTCATAAAATAGCGAGGCGGTCTTGTTATAGTAAACCACCGAGTTTTGTACGAATTGTCCTAAAGCACGTCGTGCATGGGTTTTGACATGTATAGCCTGGGGTGCTATACGTTCGAGTTCTTGAACCAAAGCTGGTGATATAGTTGAGATGGTAGCTCCACTATCAAAAGATCCTTTGACATGGCGGCTGGTGTTAATTAATTTAATTGAACAGAAAAAATCCGTAGATTTTTGTTGGCGAGCTTCTAACATTCTAAATTCTTTTGCTAATTCAAGCGGGGATTGGTACGTATGTACAGATCGGGAATCTGCACTCTGATTCCGAATTAGGTTTGGTTGATGAATAATTTTAGGTTGAGTAGGAATATCCGGAATTGAATCTTCGACTGATTGTGAGTACAATTTCTGATTGTGAAATGCCGAATTAGTAGGTTCTTGGTAATCATGAAAATTTTGAAAAAGAGAAAATGGATGCGAGGAGTTGTAAATTCCAGGATCCGGTGGAAGGTTTGGTGTGGTGTGTTGATCCCGAGTCAACACACCTATGCGTTTTCCGAAGGAAACCATGTAAGTTGAGGTGGTTGTCTGGCAGGAGCGGGTTGTTGTGTAGGTGTTGGTGGTGCTAGGCGGGCACTCAAGTTGAGAACCGCTGCCTCCAGAGCTCGAATATTAGGTTGATTGTTACGATTGGGGTTTCCTCGCGGAGCATTGTTGTTATGTTGAAAGCGAGGATTCTGCTGATTATGATTTGGATTTTGATTTCCTTGTTGGCGATTCTGATTATGAAAGCGAGGGTTATTATTGTTTTGTCTGTCATTTTGTTGTTGGTTTCGAGGGTTCTGTTGGTTGAACTGACGTGGATCATTAAAATTTTGATTGTTGTGTCGGTCATTTTGTCGAGGTTGTTGGTTTTGATTCTGTCTCTCACCATTTCGAGGTTGAATGGGAGGTAGTCCATCTCGGAGTCGGTAACAGACCCCGGCGTGGTGGCCTTTCTTCTGACAGTATTGACAGGTCATTGGCGAGTTTATTCTGACAGCAGCGGATGCGTCCGACTTATGACTGACAGGTTTAGTTGTTGTTGAGTCTTTAGGTGGTCTTGTTGAGACGGTACAACCGGGTTCGGCGTACTTACCATCAGGAAAATCGATGGTTAGGAGTTCCTTCAGGCGGGTTTCAAATTCGGGTAGAGAGCGATTTTGCTCATTCGCAAAATGCTTGCGGAGATTGCCGGGAAGTTTTCTTCGGAGGTTTTCCACGACTTCTGTGGACGACCAGGTTGGATCGATGCGGTAACATATCTTGACGAGTTTGGTGACAAACTCGTGGGCATCCATCCCGGTCTTGAGCGTAAAAAGGTCATAGTCGTCTTTGGCGTCTCGGCGCTGGACGACATCGTCAAATTGGTTTAAAAAGGAATCCTTAAAGTAGGTCCATATATTTTCGGGAGTTTCTCGAGCATCCAATCTGCGGCGGACTTTGGGTTGGATTGTTGAGAACCAGTCCTTAACGTCTTGATTGGAGCGGGCATCGAAAAAATAATGGAAAACTTGTAGGAAGTAGTCCAGTGGTAGGTTGAGATTTTCACGTTGCGAGTATAAAGTTGTTATATAATCTCGAGCATTTTCAACTCCATTATAAGGAGAGATTCGAGTCTTCAGTTTTTTGAAATTATCATCATTACGATCTTGAACTGAGCGTCCGAATAATTTTAATCCGGGTAGCATCTTTTCGAATGAATCAATTTGTTTCTGTAGGTCAGCGACCTGAGTCTTCTGTAGGTCGAGTTCATCTTCTTTTAATTTACGGGCGTCGATTAATTCTTGTTTGAGTGCTGCGATTTCAGCTTGTAAATCGTCGTGCGACATTTTGTTGAATTTGGAAGGGATGACGGGTAACGGAAATGGAATGCGGGAGAATAATCCAATGCAGGAATAATGAATAGATAATTTAGATTACCGGATTTGAAGTTGTGTCTACGGGAAAATCCGGGACTGGCATACCAACGGCATCCGTGTGTAAAAACGTCTAATTTTGTTAAAAATCGAGATGCGAGTGTCCAGAATCGGGTGAAAATGTATTTGTGGGATGAATTATCATCAGTTTAGGGTTGTCACATGTTGAAAAGCGGGTTGAAAAGGGTTGAAAATCGACATCAGAGCGAGAAAATCGTCAGCCTTTGTCCTAGGGTTGTAGTATGGGAACCTGGGCCTTGGCTGAAGTCCGTCCTATCTACGAGGGGTTGAGCCGAAAAACGGCCAATTTTGTTGAAAATTGAAGAAAAAGTTCGAGAATTTCACGTGGACTGATTAAAAGAAGTAGTTTAGTTTGCAGGAAAATTGTTAAATAGTTGTAATAGTCGATAGTTTAAAAGTTAGGAATGTGAAAATCACTGGAGTTCACACAAAGGAAGTACTTATGTGTGCTGGTATGGGTGCCGTTTTCGACGGTCACTTTTCGAGTCTTCTACATAAATAGTTATAGTACACAGTTCGTAAGTTATATAAATTAGTTTTTCACTTCAAATATTTTTAATCACTTATTTATCACAGATTTCGGGTATTTTTAGGGCCTCCACCAATGTGACATACCTATTTGGGGGAATTAGTGTATGTACACATATGAGCCTGTGTGCCTATGATTATATATGAACGTAGATTCAGCGAGCTACGAGAGGGGAATCTGTAATAAATGATATGCTTAAGCAGGGCAGTTTATAATGTAGGTATTTATTATGTAACACTTAAGAGATGATGTTTACACTAGGGCGAGGACACACAGACTGAGGATTCAGCTGTGAGCTGGGCTTATATACCCAGTGTGTTACCTACGAGGAGCGGGTAGCGAGGGAGTAAGATTATTAGGTGGCGAGTAACAATAAGCGGGGTAATGTATTACTTAATAAGCTAGGGTTTACATGTATGCCACAGGATTAACGGATTGAAAAATAAAGTCTGAAAATTTGGATTGAATAAGCGGTTAAAGAATTGAATTCCAAAAAATGTATTGGATTGTCGATTGATAAATAAACTGAAAACACGAATTTCGATTTGATGAACTCAAATTTAAAAATATATTTCTAATTAAAAGAATCTTAGAAGAGTCTTATATTGACGGATTGACTTCGAAAATCCACTAATTTTGGTTTGTCTAATTGGCTAACGTACTCGTACGACTCTCGAAATAAATCCAAATAATTTAATTATATGGTTAAATTCAATTACACGGATTAGAATAGTATATTGCCCTGTTGGGTGAACGAAGTGTAATCAGTTCATGCGAGACAAGTCATTTGATTGAATCCGCGAACAAAGTATACGAAAAAAAAATCGGTTGACAGACAATTTGATTTGTACATGCTACTTTCCATATCTACAGTTTCAAAAACCTTTCCATCAATAAATTACAAGATCAGTCTTTATGGGTTCTCAGACATTTTTGATTCTTCAGCTCACTACACTTGTACCTGCTGTAAACCCATACTAAATTACGTTACACTTCGGTTTTATATATATAAAAAGTACATCTAGAAATTACAACGTATTTGAAAATGCTAGCTTTGCAAGTACAAATGTGATACATTGGACAAGTTCAATTAAATAACGGTAGGTGTAACATTATGCAAGCTAATATTAATGAAACACCAGCAAAGCATGTACATACTGACCGCACGACTAACGAATCCATAATCCACAATGGTAACTAAAGTGGATTTTGGAGCTACTATTGACAAAACTGTTTGTAATAATTGGTTTAGGTTTGAGGATTAATTCTTTGAATGGACCTAAATTGGATTAGGATTATGGATTAAAATGAATTTATTGAGCCGAAATTGAGAATTAAGAAGTCGATTCAAGTTTGTGATACTCTTGGATTAGGATAGGGATTGATTATTTATCAAATAATTTGCAACCCGGGATTATATACACAATATGCATACATACAACCCGGGATTAATAATCCATTCCCAGCCCTGAACATATCCCATAAAAAATCCCATAGTAAATTTGAATTGTGTTCAAACTATTTTAGTTACACAACATGATTTCGTAAATTAAATAAAGTACTGCACACACAAACAAAAACATTCGTTTTCGAAGGATTTATTTATCAAACAACAATATCATGCCTATTCCGACAAGTGGTCAACACGGGAACGGGTAAAACCCGGGTACATGGGAACGGGAACGGGTACAGGAACAAATATTTTGTTCCCAGCCAGTTTGGGTACTAAAACAGGAACAAACTCAGGATCAAAATTGATCTTGGAAGACTTAATAGTATTTATGTGAACAATTCAATTTGCATATTCCATGGTATTCTTTTTTGTGCAATTTCTACACCCATATCCTTGCCTTGAAGATAATAATTTTAGAACTCCTTTTTCAGTACAATTGAAGTATTTCCTAGAATAATAATTCTACAAATTTAATATAATGAATATTAAAATAATTATTATTAGTTTATTCTTTTGTTACAATTTTACTCTTGAGAAATTGATTGCTCGAATTAATGTTTTTTCAAATAATACCAACAAAGGGAAACTAATCCTTGCGTTTTTCAGATATTTTGTGTATGCAGAAAATTATTTATGGGCCAGCTATGATCTGAAATAATAAGTACCATTTTGAAACCCTCATCAACATTCCATTTAATTGTTGGAAAAACAACATCACTGCTCCAATCATTGTTGCATCCTTTCCCAGTATGGCATTTTAGTGTTGGTATTCGCCTACTTGGTACATAATCTCTGAAGAATTGAATAATTAGTTATTAAGCTGTTACGTTTGCTATAGGGGTGCGTTTAGGCGGCCTGCACATTGTTTTCATCTGCAAAACGAGGGGTTTGGTATTTACAAAAATTTTGATAATAACTTTTACGACGCCTAAGTACAACATGACCTGGACCCGGGAACACCAGCTGTGGGAACGGGTACGGGTCCAGAACATTTTAAATGTCTGGGCACGGGAACAGGAACAGGTCCGGGTACGATATTTTATTAAATTCATGGGAACGGGTACCTAAAATAATGTTCCCACGCTCACGGGAACGGGTCCGGGAACACTTAAGGGGAGTGACCCATTGAGTGGGAACAGGAACGGGAGCTGGAACAAACTTTTTGTACCTATGACGACCACTGGTGTGTTCTCTAAGGTCTATGCTACATAATTGTGGACGACATTTCATACGTTAAAATACATTTCTGTACAGCTTTGGTTTGATTAAGATTGACACCACAGGCTACAAATGGAAAATTCCAAAGTTAGCCATCGCCGACGGGTAGAAAGTTTTTGATAACAGATGGCACTGAATATTTTCATAGGGAATGGTCGGGAACGCATGCGCAATTATTTGTTTCAATAAATAGTACGTAGCGTGGCTAGTGGTCGGAATGGTTCAGTTCAGTTCAGCTTTTTCCAGTTCAGTTCAATTCGCATGTTGAACTGAATTGAAACTAGATTTTCATTTCAGTTCAGTAAAAACTAATTCAGTTCAGTTCAAAATTTTGAACTGAATTGAACTGAACTGAATCGAAAACCAGCGGTTTCTACAGATAAACATACTTACAAATACTCTTTCTAGAAATGGCGGCAGTGTTTTCCACGCGCACAACAAAAGGGAGCTAATTAAGGGGTACAAATCGGTCCTTAAAGGATCTGGAGAGTTTGTAAACGGTGGATTTTTTATCGAAATACTTCGGGCAGAATGAATTGTTTGAACTGCAATTCCAGTAAAACGATTCAGTTCAATACAAAGTTATGAACTGAATCAATCGGTTCAATTTCATCTTGAATTGAATCGAAAAAGTAGTGAATTCAATTGAACTGAATTGAACTGAACTGAATCGAAAACCAGCGGTTACTACAGATATACATACTTACAAATACGCTTTCTAGAAATGGCGGCAGTGTTTTCCACGCGCACAACAAAAGGAAGCTAATTAAGGGTACAAGTCGCTACTTAAAGGATCTGGAGAGTTTGTAAACGGTGGATTTGTTATCGAAATATTTGGGGCAGAATGAATTGTTTGAACTGCAATTCCAGTAAAACGATTCAGTTCAATTCAAAGTTATGTACTAAATCAATCGGTTCAATTTCATCTTGAATTGAATCGAAAAAGTAGTGAATTGAATTGAATTGAATTGAACTGAAAATTTTAGTTCAGAACTGAATGGGTCCGAGCACTAAGCGTGGCGTAATAACATCTCCAAAGAACGCATATATGATAAATATAAAGAAGCTCTATAGAAAATAAGGTCGTGTACGAAGCCCTTAGTATTCGTTGTGTTGTTAAAGTATTAAATAACTTTGGTCGCTGTTGTTTATGAAGTTTTCGAAAACCTTTACCTATACATATGTTATTTAACATAATTTAGTTTGTGCTGTAGTATATACAAGGATAAGGACAATTGGGCTCATCAACATATTTATCCATCATTTTATTGCGATTATAATTTCATTGTAGCTAACAAAACATATTTTCAGCTGTTTACAAGGTTAAGCTGATATAATATATTGCTTGTATCATTTTGAAACAATATTTAGAGATTGATAAAAACTTCTGAAATTATTGCTGATTTCTGCGTTAATTTGTGAAAACAGTTGCTAGTTAACGGGATAGTAATGGAGCAGGTCAGGAAGCGTTTTCGGAAAAATGAGAATTCCAACGGAAGAGCAGAATCATCGGGCACGCCCCTCTCCAAAGGAGGTCAGGAATTATTCCAAATAATTCCGACTTTGGTAAGTTCGTTGGAAAAAACTAATAATACATGGTGTAATGTAAATTTTGAAATTCACAAAAAATGATATGTACTCAGTTATTGCTAATTGGGACTGATTAAATAAACGACCGGTTAATTTTACAATTTTAAGGTCTCGGAAACTTTCCTCAAGGAACTTCGGGATGCCAAGTTTTTGAAAGCGTGTCGCTTCGTCTGCAAATGCTGGAATATTGCTGCAAGTAGATCTCTCAGAGCCTGTTCAGTGGTGTCGTTCAAAGAGAACTCGTCTACAGGATTTCGCATTTCAGTTAAAGTTTTGTCGAACGCAGATCTACATATTTTCTGTCACTTGAATTTACAAAAAATTGGATGGGTGCCAGTCTGTCTGAAATAGTTGTAACTTGAAAAACGGCTGGAATTTGTGTTGCCAATCTAGTGACTTCATATCCAGGATCAGAGAAAAATGAGGTTTCACCTCCCACATAAGTATACAAGGAATTACTAAGGTTGTGATTCTTAATATTTCATAATGTCATTTTTCTGCTGCATTTTAGTAAACAATTGTTGGGAATACCTTTGGAATCATTTCCATCAATTCATCAAAAGTTCTTATATCCACAGTCAAAAGAAAATCAAACTCAATAAAACAGGTCTCCCCACTAATTTTGTGGTACCACAGATGCTGTATACTGCCAACGTTTTCATTTTCTTTGCTAATTACATGTCCAAAAATGTATGAACAATCCACAAGCGCAACTTCCCAATCATCCGAATTCAATCTTTTAACATCGCTTAGCTTGTTTTGAAATTCCCAACTGTGTTTTCTGGGGAAATATTTAAACACGCATTTGACTGAAGAGACATACAAATTCTGACATTTTCATCGTTTAATGGCTAATTCAATACTAAGTTAAACACCTACTAAAATTACTAAACCTACTACTACTAAAATTACAACACCTCTCTTTTGTTGCCACTAAATAGATTTTTCACACATTCATGTTTCTCTTAATTATAAGAATATTTTTGTACCTACCCGCATGTCTTCGCGAACATAAATCCCCACTTTACTATTCCTTGCTAACTTGTACGTCTATTTTATTATTAAAGTTTTGTCAATAATTATTCTGATTGCTTGTTTTGGAATCAAATATGTATTACAAGGCTTAATACAATGACTGCTACGAATTTGCAACAACCATATATGCTGGATTCTTATTTTGAAAATCCTGTTGTTACGCAGGAATTATTATAAACACGAAATACGTTAGTGCAAAATTACGTCTATAATGCGTATGTATGAGTCAAGCTTCTATGCACGTGCGCGTTTGCATAATTAAGGCTTTTATTTCGTATGTGACTGTAGTGAAGCCGATAGCTGAGCTTGGCTGCTTAAACCTGCTCAGCTTATTGTTAGCTCATGTGCTTGTACCTGAGTACCTCAGCTCGTCTGCTTGTACCTGAGCAACTCAGCTCCTATACTTGTACATGAGCAGTTAGGGTCCTATGCTTGTACCCAGGGATGTCAACGATTAATAATCACGATTAATGATTAACGATTAATGACTACTAATTATTAATCGTCAATCATTAATTCAGGAAGCTTGGATTTTTTAAAAGAATCATTAATTGTAATCATCAATTATCCGTTTTCAAAAATCAATCATCAATTTTAATCGCCAATTATTATTAACCAATTATTATCGCCTATTATAAACCATTAATCGTTAATAGCAATTGAAATTGGAAGTTTATCAAAACGTAATTTGTAATTGTAATCGTATATGAAAATTCACCAAAAAGTAATTTGTAATAATTGTAATCGTATATGAAAATTCACCAAAAAGTAATTGGTAAATGTAATCAAATTTCCCGTAAAGTAATTATTAATCCTAATAAATAATAGATATTTTGAAACGGGCAAATTTTTCTCAATAATTTGTATCACCTGTCGACGTTAGACTCCTTGTGGCCGAAAGCTTGTACATTATAAACTTTTTAATACGCAATTTACAAAAAACATATACTCGTAACCATACAGAGCAATTATTATTATTTTGTTGCATCATATGCAGTTACTACTTACTACAAGTTCGTAACTATTATTCACAAATGGAAGCCAACATTTATTTTAAGAAAACAAAAATATTATCTATACCATATAAAAAATGAGAATGACATCTCATCGGCCGCGAGGATGGCTTGCGCTGTTCAGCGATTAACTAACATGTAACAAATTTTTAAAAAGAGTGACTAATTGTATTTGTCAATTAAATAATTTATAAGAAGACAATCATTAGTTGTAATCCAAAATTAAATAAAGTTTTAAAAGATATTCGTTAATTATAACAGAAAATTATATATTTAAAAGAAAAATCGTTAATCGAAATCATTAATAAAAATGATTTGTAAAGTCATCGTTAATTGTAATCATCAATGATAATTATTTTTAAAGTAATCGTTAATTGTAATCATCAATGCCAATTTTTAAAATAATCGTTAATTGTAATCATCATTGACAATTTTTAAAGTAATCGTTAATCGTAATCATCAATGCAAATTATTTTTAAAGTAATCGTTAATCGTAATCATCAATGCAAATTATTTTAAAAGTAATCGTTAATCGTAATCATTAATGCAAATTATTTTTAAAGTAATCGTTAATCGTAATAATAAATTAGTAGTTACAATTCCACTAATCATCAATTGTAATTATAAATTCATTTTGTTTTTGAAGTAATCATTAATTGTAATTTGTAATCACAAAATTGGAAATTGACATCCCTGCTTGTACCTCGGCAGCTCAGATCCTATCCTTCAATATGTGATTCTGTGTATAAGCGGTGTACCTGGGCGGTACTGTTCCTACGCATATGAGCCTACTCCCACACTTTATACAAAATTAAACTCTGCTGAAAAAATATAATTACAAAGAATATATATAATTTAGGTTAATTTAAATGAGCTAGCCTTTCAAAGTTTTTTGACAGAGAACACTCCTCTAACTCCGCAGGAACCGTGATCAATGAATATTTCACTGGTGATAATATGCATATGTATATTGGACGAACTTTTGCCCATGACCTGAAACATGTTTCCGTCAGACAATCCGATCAAACGATATGGGTCCTTGCTTTATTTCCCTCAATTTAACTTGATCGAAACCACTCCTTTACACTGTACATTTCGGAAAGATAATGTGAAAGAATGACTGAGAATTCGTACCCATTACTAACGGAATTCACCTAGCACCACGCCCCATGTCAATACCTTCACTACCGAAATGTTCTTTTCCAGATAAAAGCAAAAAGGCCTGACACAATTATAAATATATGAAATTACATTCATTAAATCCTGCTCAAGAATTTTGATGAGTTGCTCAGTCTCCCAGTAGGACTTTCAAAACCCAGAGAAAACTAATCAGCTTTACATAGTCTTAAACATTACTCATCTCAGTGTCAATAGCACCAACAAAATTGGACTATTCTCAGAACTCCGTATTATAACTATTGAAACATCCAAATTAAAATATTCTATAATGTTAACTTCAGAAGACGTACGTCTGAATGCAAAGTTTCTGTTTCTTTTGTCAAAATTATGTTGGATTCCTTTTTCAGTTGACAAGACAAGTGTGAAAATTCACTTGAAGCCCAGTCAACAACAACGGCACTTATACAAAGCTGTATATGTCGCTCAAACATTGTACTTTATTTATTCATCCGTAACGCTGCTGAAATTATTGCTCTCTGATGTGGAAGTCGATATTAATTATACAACAGTTCATATTTTCGTGGTTGGTTCAGGACTGGTAATGGGTAATTGGGGCGCAATAATTTACAATCTCAATTCTGAATTAACGGTTTTGATCTTTAATGGCTTGTTCACAACTGATAAGTATTGGAATTGGTTAAGTTCATAGATTTTTATCACAGTTACGCAAAATACTTCTGTGTCATCAAAATACAAAATAAAATACATCCAGGAAAACAGTCAAAATAGAAAATAAAATACATTCCGGAAAACAGTCAAAATACAAAATATCATTGAAAATACATTTTCAAAAAAAAAATCAAAATTCAAAATAATTTTTGTATCTCCAGTCGGATAAAATTCTAAGCTCTTAAATACTTTTGTACATGAAATATTTTAAAATACTAAATACAAAATACATTTGTAGTTGATATAAGTATTTCAAAATACTAATTACAAAATACTTAAGAGGTCTCAAATATATATTTTCAAATACTATATTTTTTTTAAACTGCATAGTTCTGGTTCATATAAAATGCATGTTTTAATAGATAAGTTCGTTTTATGAAGGTCCAAAAACTGGCGTTAGAAAACATTGGAGGGACTACAACAGCTTTGAGCTTTTCTTAATCAACATGCCATTTATGATATTTGGTGCGGGGGTGGCTACCATTGTGTTAATCTTACTCTTACCTGAAAGAGCATTCTCAGTTCATTGTCTGATTCCTGTAAAGTATCAGTCCAGCATGACATACTTCGCATGCTCGGTAGTGGATGTCGCATTTTTGGTCAACACAACCTCGATAGGATCTGTGGGGATGTTCATCATCCTGGCGTTCTTTCTGAAGATTGATGGAAGTTTGGATGCTCTAATACCAGGGTCAACATAAATTTTTATCTCATAAATGATTTTAATATCTAGACATGATGAAACTATCAGCGATAATATAATCTGGCAATGCGAAGGAATACTGTATTGTTCGTGTTGGGCAGTACACACAGATTTATACTTTAAGGTATTTTCTAAATGCTATGAATGTTTTTTTTTTAATTTTACAGCCGGAATTCAGAACGATATTCGAATTGGCGTGAGACCTTCCTGAACAGTTCGATAGATTCCTGTAAGAAAATACAACTAGAATTGCAACTGTACAATCATAAATTCATGAACATGAACTACTTCATTAAACTATTTGATATGGTGATGCCAACGATCTGCTTTTATTTCGCGATCGTATACTACGATCAACACCCGAAATTCGCTCTGAATTTCTTGATGATTGGCTTGGATGTTATGATGGGATTTGTCTTGTTGTACGAGAAAGCTTTTAAAATTCCTTTAAAAATGCAAAACTTTAGGAGAGAGATTTTATTGGCATCTGGAGTACTGAAGGATGCGGGTAGTAGAAAATATATCTACAGTCGGGTCAGATCCATACGGAACGTTGGAGTGAAAATGGGTGGATTTTGCACTCTGGAAAGAAATTCCACTCCAAATTTCCTTCACTTTATTGTGTCCAGTGTGTCAGACCTTGTTGTAGCAACCAAGTGACTGCTATTTAGTGGCATTGTGAACTTGAAAACAATGTTTTAAATTGCATTTACTTCTATACAGTATCCTTGTATTTCAATTATTTTAATATGGTCGATCTTTTATGCTTATGCCAACAACTAATTTTGGAATTTAGATACAGAGTATAGAAAGTATTGGTACATGTAATCTGTTACAATTACAACTAATAGTAAATTGACAAATCTTACAAAAACTACTGCACTCATTCAAAGCAACAGCGTCTTTGTGTCTTGGAAAGGCAAAAAAATCACATTTAAAAGTAAACCATATGTGATATCTCGCAGTTCTCCAAAAAATATACTAAAAGTGAAATAAAAAGGTTAGCCGAACCAGTGGGAAGCATAATGAAAGGAAAGCGTCTGAATAAAAGATGGTTGCCTAATGAGCAGTAATAATTATAATTACATTACAAATAATTATTTTAACATAAATGTAATAATTATAAAATCTGTTTTTTGTCTGTCACTGGAAATCAGTGCTTTGCACTATAAGGTTTCGACGTAATAAAGCCATTACATTACATTAAAGTCAATTAATACTGCAGTTATTTTAAATATGCCAGTAAAATGTCATAGGCAAACTCATTCGAATAATATTCAAACACTGTTAGGGCACCTCTCAGTTTATGAATATTCTCCATCATAGCGATGTCAATGAAAGGTTGTTTAAAAGCAGGGGTGGAGTTACATGGTGGTCAACCCTGGCCCGGCACGTTTAAATAATTTAGGGCCAGGGTAACAAAATTAACCATGTCCTCAGATTGCATGCGGGAAGGCCCATGAATCTACTTTGAGGCTTAGGCCCAGGGTAAAAATTATTTTATTAAACCACCCCTGTTTAAAATTACTCAAGTTTAACAGTAGGATACCAGAGATAGAAAAGAACGTCAACGGTCAGGGTGAGATGCTTGATTGTCACACAGGTTAACATTACCAACCACACCCAACCGGCCAACGTGTTAAATTTTGATCCGGCCAGATCCGCTTCGTCCTCCATACATTTAGTCAAACCCGAACCTACAGAAAACCCGACTAAATTCATCTACGGCTAAAACCCGGTCTTTACATTTTGGCTGATTTTGCAATTATAACCACTGTATACCTATATTAATAAATTTTCAACCCATTTAATATAATTGCTTTTCCATAGAATTCGGAAACTCAAAACTGCACCGATACATTTGGAAAATTCGCAATAAATTTTGTGACCCAGAGCTTAATGAACAAATAAATAACCAAGAGCAGTAAAATATAAATTCAAAAACAATAATTAATTACTTCTAAATACTTTAATAATTTTTAGTACAAATAATATTAACTTTAGTAATTCCTTTGAAAATCCTACTAGCTATAAAGTCAGAGCAACGAGCAATGTTCAATCAGCATTAGGGCTTCTACCAAAGCTGGGCAAAAAGATTGCGTATCCTAAATCCTACATACATTTTATAGTTTACGAAGAGCATACATATATGCATACATAAATTTGTCCAGAAATGCAATCATACATATATGCATACATTAATTTGTCACGAAATGTAATCATACATATATTCATCATATAAATAAATTTATGTATAAATATATGTACACGTGCCTATAAAAGTGCATGTAGAACGTTCTGAACCTTTATAAAAACTAATGAAGCATGGCTTCGCGCTTGTATATTGTTAATTAGTTAAGTTTAAAATTGTTAATTTCTAGTTTCGTAGGTTTCAGTCACAACGTATAGAAATCGTTTGCATTGCAGCAGGAAATAATAAATGCGAATACACCAATAAACACAGACCGTGCCAAGAAAATACAGATGGAGCTCGCTGAACATACACGGTGCATACATAATACATACCTAAATCTCCCCGGCCTTTTAAACATACATACTCGTAAATATAGTATTCATGCCATACATATATCATACATTTTTTTAGTGGAAACACGCAGCCTACATAAAATACATACAAATATTCGGAAAATGTGCGAACATACATAAAAAACTGCGTATATTTATGCATAAATGTAGGATATGTGCCCAGCTTTGGCTTCTACTGGGATATTTTTATTTGTCCCGCCTACAATTCTGTCCCGTCCCGAAAACCTCGGGAAAAAAAGTTCAGATTCAGTCCCGAAATGACATGAGGACAAAAATTTTGTTCCGAAACTGTCCCGCTCTGACTGACTACGCTCTATTTCTTTATTAGATTCCTGAGAGGAATCTTTAGAACGGTTGCATGCAACAATCACGTAATCATAAATGAAACGAAGTCCCGTGGCACTTTCTCTGACGCGAGTATCCGTTTACAAAGGAGCAAAGCAGATTTACGCCCAAATCCACGGGCAGGTCTTGGCCATTGCAAACCATCCCAGTAGCAATCCTTGAATTATCTAAAATACTCGGATACAACATGCACGGATACAGATATTTTAAGTATCTAGTGATACCCGTATCTGTTGGGAAATACCCGATTGCCACTGAGTGAGTACCATACCTGTACCTGTACCCACTTTAGCATGTAAAATCCGGAGTACACGGGTAATACCCATGAATATGTGTATTTTTGAACACCCAACTTCTGGTACTAGCCATGCCCATAATCGTACCCATTTACCCGAGTATTGCCTGTTTCCAGTCCGAGCACTCTTAAGGCCCGAGGCCAATCTCAGACCGGTCCCGTTATTGATTTACTGCTTGAACCCGATCGGACCCCGACATCGGTAATAATTATTTTATGGCCGAACCCGGACAATAATTCCGCCCCGTAGGGTTAGGGCTTGCCCAAAAAATAAACCGGTTTCCGGGCCTCACCTGTAACCCAGGTGGGTCCTGGAATTGCCATTTTGTATAATTATGTACCCCATGTAACTCTGAAACAGTTCGACCTACAAACTCATCCAAACTTAATGCCTGGAGACTATATGTACCAAGTTTCAATAAAATCTAATCAGGGCTCTTAAGTAAGTGTCCACAGACAGACGTGGAGACATTACAAACTTATATGTAAACGATGCTATAAATGTAATAATAATAATATATAATGTTGCCCATAAAAACTCGGGTAACTCTGAAAGAGTTGGACCAATTGAGCTGTACTTGTATGTAGGGATGCCAGTGGTCTGGTCCGGACCATTCATAATGGTCCGTTATTGGTCTGGTCCGGTCTGATCCAACGCTTGGACCAGACCAGATACAATTGGTCCAACTTCAGGACCAGACCAGACCAGACCAGACCACAAGGTCCCCAATGTATGCAAAATAAAAATTTATGAGTCAACAAAATCCCATGGAACAAATACAAAATGTCATTTCTGGTGATAAAACAAGAATTTCATTGGATAAAATGTGATTTATTGCACTCTATGGTTTTCTGGACCATGGTCTTTGGTCTGGTCTAGTCTGAGCTTCAGACCAGACCAGTTTCATAAAATCTGGATCAGACCAGACCATTGGCATCACTACTTGTATGTACCGAGTTTCAGCAAAATTTAATCACGCGTTTTTGAGTTATAGTGTTTAGACGAGCAAACATTACAAACTTAAAAGGGGTGCTAGCGCTGACCCTAAAAAACAAACTTCGGAGAAAGCATTGTCGCTGTTTCCCACCTACTTGTCCGAATTATGATTTCCAGTATTTGCATACGGGAATGGATATATGTCAGATGCAGAACATTTGCAAAAGCAACAACCAGAACATGGCTATTATGCCGCCTGTCATACTGAAATAAAACATTCATATGTGTATCTCCATTTAAATTGAGAATTTCAGGAAACATTTCGACTTACACTATTTTCATTAAAAATGGGGACATATTTTAATCTAATTTGAAACAAAACAGTTGTAGTTTCTACACGTGTATATCAGTGATGCGACCGATTACGATTATAATCGAAATGTTCGATTTCGAATACGAACCGAATCGATTAGCCAAGAGCTATCGGTTCGGTTGCGTTAATCCGAACATAATTCGAATGGAATGAACAATCGAAATTGGTTTATCAAACCGATTAAAGTTCGAACCGATTAGTTAAACTACAAATCCAATTTCGATACCGATTCTGTTTTTAATCGCTTTGTATTCGAAATTGGTTTTTCGTACAATCGAATTCCCGCCAGGGTTTAAATTCCATCAACGAATTATACACCCCACGGCATTCTTATCACGAGGAGAGTAACCACTTGACTGATGAGGAATGTAGTGAGGAAGTAAGAGTCCCAACCTCAACACTTTGAACGTCTTGGAAATTAATTTTCGTAAATTTAAAATTACATGGAAGCAAATATCATTGATATTGTCACCAGTGACGCTGATAGCTGTGAGAATACTCCACAACGCCGAAAAAAACCTATCCGTTGCCCACAATCATTTTACGTTAAAAGAAAATCTGCATCATTGCAAATACTTCAAGTAAGATTTTATTGCAAATAAGCTTCCTAAATATTTTGAAATTACTTAATAGACATATATTTATACTGTAACCCTCCACTTGGGCTTCTACTGGGACAATTTTTTGTCCCGGCGACAATTCTGTCCAGTCCCGAAATCCTCTGAACAAAAACGTTCGTCGCCATTCAGTCCCAAAATAAAATGGGGACAAAGATTTTGTCCCGAAACTGTGCCGATCCCGGTCCCGTCCTGAAAACTTCGGGACGTCAGGTCCCGAAAGAAGCCCTAACCTCCTCCATAGTATTCTCAAGGTGTCTAACGTTTAATGGTAGGTATTACTTTTATTTATACATAGATCAAGCTTTGTTAAATTGTCATCCGGGACCACGAGCTAATTTGATTCGTTTAAGAAATAAACACCTAAAAGCAATTAGTTCTTAGTCAATTTTATGAGACAATTGACGCGACAGTTCAGGCCGAAAGAACTTTTCGTCGCTACGTATTCATTTTCAAGAATTGTTAAATCTTTGACTTTGTTATCTAAATAAATTGAGGAATGGATAAACTTAACCGATTAATCGAAAAAACCGATTCGATACCAACTTCGAATCCAAATTCGAATCGATTAATAAAAATCGATACCTAGTTTTGATATTCGATTCGAATAAATTGTTCGAATTCTTGATTTATTCGATTCGGTTTTGTAAAACCAACTTCGATTTGAAGGCATACTTCGAATCGGTAATCCGAATTCGAATACGAACCAACATCGAGTTTTGAAATAATCGGTTCGATCGCATCACTGGTGTATATACAATTACATAGAAAACCTAATACGTTATATCTGTCAAACAATATTAAACTGATTTAGCCCGCGAACTAAGTGGAACAATTATATTAATACAATTAAATGCACCAACTGATGTAATTACAACTTTCAAGTAAGTATGGCAACCGAAATTGCTTAGATTTAATTTTTAATTCAATGGCTTTTCAATCCGGGTAATAAATTCATTGCAAACCCAGCTTAAATAAATTAGCTTGCATCGCCTTTAGTACATAACAATCTCACAATTTCCACAGACCTGTTTATGATTCTTGAAACCCAGTCACTAATATAATGCTAACATCCAACAATGTACATCTAAACGCAAAACTCCTTGATCTACTCGCAAAATTATGCGTGATTCCATTTTCAGTTGACAAGGCAAGTGTGAAAATTCGCGTGAAGCCCAGTCAGCAACAACGGCACTTATATAAAGCTGTATATATCGTTCAAATATTGTACTTAATTTATTCATCCCTAACGCTGCTAAAATTATTGCTCTCTGATGTGTAAGTTGATACTAAGTATATGATGGTTAATTTTTACGTGGCTGGTTCAGGACTGTTAATGGGTTATTGGAGCGCATTGATTTACAATCTCAATTCTGAATTAACAGTTTTGACGTTTAATGGCTTGTTTGGAACTGGTAAGTATTGGAGTCACACAATCTGTTTTGTATTATCATAATAATGTAATCTTTATATTTACACAATAGTCATATTTTTTCATTATGCCAGCTTCAAAAGATGAAGGTCGACACAATCGGAGGGATTACAGCACTTTTGAGCTGTTCTTAATCAACATGCCTTTTAATATATTTGGTGCGGGGTGGCTACCATTTTACTAGTCTTACTCTTGCCTGAAAGATCATTCTCAGTGCATTATGTATCTGATTCCTGTAACGTATCAGTCCAGCTTGACTTACTTTGTATGCTCAGTATTGGATGTTGCATTTTTGGTTAACCAAACATCGGTAGGATCTGTGGGGATGTTCATTCTTCTGGAATTCTGTCTGAAGATTGACGGAAGCTTGGATACTTAAGTAAGTGTAAGAATAAATTTATGTTTGATGTCGTATATTTCGTTTTACCAGAAATAAATAATGGTAACAGCGAATGCGGTAGGAATATTTTCTTGCAACAATGGTAATATTATTTGTGCTTTTCCGAATTTTGGCATAGAATTCGGAGCGACGACAGTTGCAATGAGAATTCCTTGAACAAAGCGCTAAATTCCTGTAGGAAAATCCAACTGGAATTGTGTCTGCTCAACCGAAAATTCAAGAACATGAACTACTTCGTGAAACTATTTGACATGATGGCGACAGTATCCTGCTATTATGTTGCGATAGGATACTGCGATCAGCTCACTGCACTTGTACCTGCTGTAAACCCATACTAAATTACATTGCACTTCGGTTTTATATATATAAAAGTACATCTAGAAATTGCAACGTATTTGATAACGCTAGCTTTGCAAGTACAAATGTGATACATTGGACAGGTTCAATTAAATAACAGTAGGTGTAACATTATGCAAGCTAATCAGAGCTATGCAAAATACTTGGTCTAAGATTACAAAATACAAAATAAAATACCTGAAGTGAAATATAGAAAATCCAAAATAGAAAGTAAAATACCTCAGGGTATATTACTAAAATAAAAATACAATACATGGTCGGTAATTTAAAATACTCAAATACAAAATACTGTATTTTAAATACAATACGTTTCTTAAAATACCCAAATAATGCTCACTATTTTCAGTTTCTGGGAATCAAACAGCTTTAAAAATCAACATTTTAAAAATTAATTAGATAACTAATCACTTCAATGACTGCATAATATAAGACTGGTGTAGTAACAAATGATTCAACTTTTGTTGAATTGGTCAGTCCGTTAATTATAATTACATTGACTAACGATAATCAGTTATTTTGATTGTTTATTAATGTATATTATTATGATATTTTTAGTATCTGAGTTAGTATCTGAAAATTAAATTGAGTGCCTTCGACGGATCTTAAATATTGTTGTTGAAGAGGATAAGTGGACTAAGTGATGTACAAAAGCATGCGCGTGTAGACCATTTTGCCCTTTCATTGACGATATGTAATACTGAATATGGAGAACCTGAACATGTTTGATGTATCCAGTAAAAAGGATTCATTCCGTCGCATGTTATTGCATTGCTAAATGGAATTCTCACAGATATTCAACATGATGCAAACTACAAACAATGTCAAAGTTGTAATCACGCTGGTGAAAAGTATTTTGAGCCAAATACTTTATTTGAAATACATTTTCCAGGCCCTTGAAAGTAAGCGAATACAAAATACTTTTGTACTTACAGGCCCTTAAAATACTAAGTACAAAATACTTGCTTACTGCTTACTAACTTGAAAATACCAAATACAAAATACTTTGTGGTCTGAAAATACGTATTTTAAAATACTGTATTTGAAAATACTGCATAGCTCTGAAGCTAATATAAATGAAATACCAGCGTAGTATGTACATACTGGCCGCACGACTAACGAATCTATAATCCACAATGGTAACTAAAGTGGATTTTGGAGCTACGCTTGACAAAACTGTTTGTAATAATTGGTTTAGGTTTGAGGATTAATTCTTTGAATGGACCTAAATTGGATTAGGATTATGGATTAAAATGAATTTATTGAGCCAAAATTGAGAATTAAGAAGTCGATTCAAGTTTGTGATACTCTTGGATTAGGATTGGGATTGATTATTTATCAAATAATTTGCAACCCGGGATTATGTATACAATATGCGTATATACAACCCGGGATTAATAATCCATTCCCAGCCCTGAACATATCCCTTAAAAAATCCCATAGTAAATTTGAATTGTGTTCAAACTATTTTAGTTATACAACATGATTTCGTAAATTAAATGAAGTACATACTACACACAGAAACAAAAACATTCGTTTTCCAAAGGATTTATTTATCAAACGACAAGATCATACCTATTCCGACTAATCATTACACGGACTTGGGTTACAAATCCCGGTTCCTCAAAAGAAAGGTCGGGTGATGTAAAACAATATGCCAAAATCCCACAATTAAATTTGAATACAAATATATCTAATAAATTCTACTGCTGGTATTAGTATTATAGGCTCGGCTTTAGAGTAGAATCCTGCACCCCATAAATAGTCTACAAATAGGCTAAGATTGAATAAATGTAAGACAGTTGGACACATTCGATTCACTCATTAAAACCAACCAACTCTTGGTAATAGTGACAACTCTTAAATTATTTATCTTTGGTGTATGTGTATAACTATTCGCTTCCACTCTTAATTTACATAATAACAAGATAACCACACAACGAAAATCTACTAAATAGGAGAACTGCAGCGCTCAACTCTTATGTAGAGTGCGCCAAAGGATTTAGAAAACCCGACGAATGATTTCCTATAGTGCGTCGCATCCGTGTAGCTTTGGAAGTGTCGACAGATCAAATATTTGTGAATTCTCCCAAAATTTGTAACTGCAGACTTAGTGTACTAAGTTCGAAAAAAATAAAATAACTTGTATTTTTGAAAACCCAAACTCTGAGACGGTTAGATCAATTATATTGTGTAATTATTGTAGGCTTTGCTCATGGATAGCAAGTTGGAACAACATCATATGAAACTGTTTGATGCCTTTACAAAATACCTGTGTAACTCTGAAACGGTTCGACCTACTACAAATTCATCCAAACTTTATGTCTGGCGACTATATGTATGTAATAAGTTTCAATAAAATCTAGTAACGGATTCCGGAGTTACGGTATCGCTGCCCATAAAAATTCGCGTAACTCTGAAAGGGTTGGGCCAATTGGGCTCATCCACAAACTCCTTCAAGATTAATGCATGGAAAAAATATATATATGTATGTTGTTAAGTATTAATTGAGTTTGGGGGGAATTAGAGCTCAGAAATGAGGAAAAGGGAGTAAAAAGGATAAAAATAGGAAAAAATGAAGAAGAAAGAATTAGAAGTGAGAATGGCAATGTAATTGTGAATGGGGGAATGTGCAGCAATGCAGAGCACACACTTTTGCTGTGTGAGAGGGATGAGACGACGGTCGTGGGAAATAAGTGCGTTATGTAAGATATGGGATTTACTCACGCAGTATAGTTTATTCTCGTATTGTGCGTACTTAGGGATACACAGTTTGACTGTTCTCACACGCGTCTCTTGGTCTTTCTTGAAAGTGGCTCGGGATTCTCTCGTCTCTCCGAGACTGAGGAAGCTGGGGTTTATATACGGAGGTGAGCACTTATGTGCCCTCCTCCTGGAATATTCCAGACATTATTTTAACCAATTGAAATGTAACAAGTAAAGGTACCTAATGTATTTTACAGAGGTTATTGTACTTTTACCGGACATATATGTACAACAATGTTACAGTATGGTCCTTGATTACTCTTAAAGCCAATAATGGCTTAACATTCTACCAATTAGGAAAAAACGATGGCCTCATCGTTAAAAATGGAAGGTTGAGTAGAAAGGCGAACTTTGTATAATTTTTTGTGATGGTTTTCCGAGACGTTCCGAATGGACTGGAAGTGGAGCGGTTTTTTCCTTCTTTTGCAGTCTTGAACTTGAGGGTGGGTTTATCTTGGCAGACATGTTTGCAAAAGTGTTCAGCATAGGAAGTACGTACAAGTGTTTAAAAATTCCGTAAAAATACAATTTGTAACCGATTTTGGTGCGGTAAACTGCACTAGGAAGGGGAAAATTATGACCCCATAATTTGTGGAGTGGAAAGTACAACAAAGTTCATATACAGGGTGAGTAAAAACAGTTTTTCTTTCGTTCATATGAATTTTAGCATAAATTATGGGTGTAAATATGTGTGTAAAAGATATTACAAAGAAATTTTGTGTGGATTTCAGAGTCTCGAATGGGGAAGGGGTGATACAATATTTGAGTGATCAATTCGAACAAGTATCCAGGAAATTGAAAGTACGTATACGTAAAAATAGTGTGTGTTGACAGTGTAAATAAATTGTGTAATATAAGAGTGGAGTAAATTATGTGGAAATGTTTGTGAAAATCAAAAGCAATAAAGAATAATTATTTTAAACGTAGATTTCATGAAATTGGTTGGTGCCGTTGTGGATCCAAAATTGTGCAGCTGCTAATTCAGGGAGAAGGAGATGTGAAGATTTCTTCAGCTGGAGTTTCAGAGGATTATTCTGCAGAATGTAAATGTTACTAGAACTCAAAAATATTCATGAATTAGTGGAAGCTTGTGATAATCAAAATTTTAATCCTGTATTTTCTATTTTCTACAGGGTGACGAAAATTTTGGTGTTTTGAATTCATCGCTTATGGATAAAAGTTCAAAAGTGAAAGTGATAGTTGTTGTTAGGATAGGGCGAAGGGTCTGCAGGCTGGTACCCTTACGGTCTGTAGATCCAGGGAATTTATCTATGATGCCAGTTATGGTGTAATGGAATTTTCTTGCATTATGGGCACTCGGTACTTGTGGGTCAATTCTTTGTTTAATTGTTTATTTGGTTGAAGTGCTCCGCGGGACTCGGCAACCTTTGCCCTTGCACGGTATTTGAGTGTCGTAATAATGCTGGGCGAGACCATTGCATCTGGGGCAGAGATAAGTTCTCGAGAATGGAATTTTCTTGAATTCCATAATTTTTCCTGTGAAGTCCTGTTATTATTTTCTTGAGTAAAATGTTTCTCTGGACTCAGATTAAATTTAAGAACAACGAATAAGCATTGAGTGGAATAAATTCTCCACGGCAGCGATATTATGTCTTGTGGACCTTCGGAATTCTTCATCTTTACGGGTGTAAAAATCCGATGGGATAATGTTTTGAGAATCTGCTTCTAAAATTTGTTGTTGAGTTCTGCGAACTCTTTTAGTAGGCAGAGTAATTGATTCTGATGGTTGCAAATTTGCACGTAGTGAATCATTGGCACATGATAATGCCGTAGGTTGATTAATTATTGGAGGTAGGTCAGGTGTTGAATCTTTAGAAGGGTTTGATTCCAATGGGGGGAGGCTACCTCTTGGGGGAGGGGGGTCTTCCATAGGGGGTGGGGTTTGGGTGGGGCCCCCAGGATCGTGCTGTTGTATACGGGTCATGCCCGATTTTTCTTCCGGTAAAGACTTTTCAGGGTCAGGTGAGGCCGCATGACCTGCAGAGTCAAGAGGAGTGTTTGTTAATTGTTGTAAATTTGTGGATGGCTCTGGATTTGGAGCTTGATGTGTTGTGTTCAATAAAGATGGCAGTTTCAGCCAATTTGGTCGTTCGTAATACTTTTTGAGTCTTGATACGTGTACTGTCATTGTTTTGATAGTGGTTCCAGTGGAACCTCTTATTGTATAGTTGACTTCGGACGGAATATCAATGATGCTGAATGGGCCCTTCCAGCGGGGAAGAAGTTTTGTGCTAATTCCGGGCTGGATAGATGTATGCTCCAAGAGCACATTATCTCCTATTTCATATGTAACTGTGCGTTTATTCTTGTTAATTCGGGCTGCATATTTTTCTCGTTGTCGTGTGAGAATGTCATATGTCAATTGCCATAGAGCTTCCATATTCTGGATATTTTGATGTTCAGGGGAAAACGTGGGGAAGGAATTTCGAAGAGGTGTCCGAGCATTGAACCCATGTAGCAAAAAGAACGGAGTGTATCCATGAGAAGAGTGTGTCGTGTTATTCAGATGGAAGGTCAAAGCAGGTAAGCTAAAGGCCAGTCAGCTTTAGCTTCAGCAGTGTACATTGCTATAGCATCACCTAGAGTTTGATGGGTCCTCTCTACGAGTCCTTGGCTCTGTGGATGGAATGTAGTGGAAAACTGCATATTGAAGTTAAAAATGTTGGAGAGTTCAGTGAGGACAGAATTATTAAATTCTGTTCCTTGATCGGTTTGAATGACCTCGGGTAGTGAGTATAAACAGGCAAGTTTATTGCAGATGAAACTCGCAATTGTTTTAGCATCTGCTATGGGGATGATTTCGGTGACTAAAAATTTAGTCAAGTAGCAGATAGCTGTTATGATGTACCGTGGGCGGCCAGCTTGATTTGTTAGTGGCCCCTGGATGTCCATTTGTACTCTCTCAAATGGGCGGAGGGGAATTGGGATGTACTGGAATTCTCCGGGTTGTTTCTGTCCTCTGGGAGTTTTACGTTCCTGACATATGTGGCAGGATTGAATAAAAGCATGGATGTCTTTGGACATTGTCCTCCAGTAAAAGCTAGTTTGTAGTTTCCGTAAAGTCTTGGTGTGTCCCATATGACACACAGAATTGTGATGTTTGTTAAGTATGTCAGGAACCATCTGCTTGGGTATCACAATGAGGGAGTCATCACCCTGTCGAGAATTGTATTTGTACAAAATACCGTTAATAAGTGTATACTTTGATTTGAGCTTCCAGGTTGTTGGTAATTTAGTAATTATTTTAGCAATAGCTGGGTCAGTCATTTGTTCTTCCTTGAGAGTACAGATGCTGATGGCGTGAATGGACAAGCAGGCATCATCATCAGTGGCGGAATGGTCAGGTTCTCCAAATGGGTGGCGACTGAGGCAGTCAGCCACTCGATGTGTGGTGCCTTTAACATATTGAATTGTTATGTCATAGGGCATGAGTAAAAGCTGGAGTCTTTGGAGTTTTGGATCCAAGTCGTCCTTAGTTTTCATTATGTAACATAGACTGTGATGATCAGTCCTCACAGTAAAAGGAATACCTAACAGGTATTCTTTTAGCTTCGTTGTGGCCCATGTGATGGCTAGTAATTCTAGCAGTCTGATGTTGTATTTTTGTTCGTACTTGTTAAGTCGACGGCTTAGGAAATAAACTGGATGTTCGTGTCCGTCATCTTGGAGCTGGGTGAGATAGGCTCCTATACCGAGTAAAGATGCATCCGTGTATAGGAATGTGGGTTTAGTCGGGTCATAATGCGCGAGTACTGGTTGGCAGAGGAGAAGGTTTTTTAACGCTTCGAATGCCTGTTGACATTCTTGGGTCCACTCAAAAGGGACGTTTTGTTTTGTCAGTTCGCGGAGCGGTGAAGCAATTTGGGCAAAGTGTGGGATGAATCTGCGAAAGAAGTTGGCCATTCCTAAGAATGATTGAACCGATTTGATATTGTGAGGGGCTGGCATGTTTCTTATGCCATTGAGATTTTCATTATATGGTTGTATGCCATAAGATGTAATTGTGAATCCTAAGGGGTTAATTTTCTCAAATCCAAACTTGCACTTTGTTGGTTCAAATTTCAAGTGATGTTCTGTGAACCGGTCAAAGATTTTTCTTAATTTGGTGATATGTTCCTCTATTGTTTGGCTGGCTATGATAATGTCGTCCACGTATGCCATTGCAGTTGAGTATTTTAAATCAGCAAGGATGACATCGATAACTCTGCAAAAATGAGAGGGGGAGTTCTTCGTTCCAAAGGGCATCATGCAGTATTGGAATTGTCCGTTTTTGGTAATGAAGCTAAGTTTTTCTCTGGACGCTTTATCCACAGTGATTTGATGGAAACCTTGAGCCAAGTCCAAGGTGCTGAAGTATTCTTTATTTTGAAGACGTCTTAGGATTTCGTCAATGCTTGGAAGGGGCCAATGCATTGACTTAGTTAATGCATTAAGTGAGCGAAAGTCCACAACGAGTCGTGGTTTGCGAAGACCCTTATCGTCAGGTTTTTTCAGGACCACAATTACTGGGCTAGTAAACGGAGATGTTGACGGCTCAATAATGTTGTTATTAAGTAACTTTTGTACCTCAGTATTAATAATGTCATCTTGATATGATGAAGTTTTGTAGGCCTTGTGGGCTACAATTTGTGCATGCTCGAGTTCCACTGTAAACGGTAGGGTATTGCAACTTCCTAATTCGTGAGGGGAAAATTCAAATGAATTGCGGTATTCTTTGAGTAAGCTTCGGATTTTTGTTGTATCTTCGGAGTTGAGGTCGGGATTTATTTTAAATGAGGCAACGTCGTTGTCAATTTGGGAGTTATCAATGGCGTTGATTGGGATGGGAGTCATAGAGTTATCATAATAGTCGAAAGGAGTTATGTGGCCTAAACCGAGGCCATCGGGTAGAGTAACTGGAATATTGGTGGGGTTAGTAACAAGTAAAAATTTAGAAGTTGGAGACAGGATGGAGTGAGGAGCTAAAATGTGATAATCGTTATACAGAGAAGGATGAGGTTGAAAATATATTGGAGAGTTTTCCTCACAGGAGTGAAAAATCGGGATTGTGAAGTGGGATCTTGGGCTAATGACCTGAGTACCCAGGATTCTGAGCACATCTGTTCGCTTTGTATGTGAGACACACAGAATCGGAAGGGATGGGGTTGTCGAAGGCTTAGTAGTTATAATATGTTTGAAAGGTTTTGAAGTGGGCATAGTTTGAAGAAGAGTTCGGCGAGAGGTTGATATACGTCGACGGTTGGGATGGGATGACCTATGGGAGTATCCCTGGTCAGACTCGTCGGATGTAGTATCTTTTGGAGTTGAGTATTGTGGCCGTTGTCGGAAATATTTATTTCCATGTAAAGTTTTATTTTTCTTTGTGGGAAGGGTTTGAGATGAGCGGTCTGTAAAAGTGGAAAGAGTTTGTGTTGAGGCAGATGTTCGAGAAGGTGTGTAAGGTTCCTTGGAAGGAGTCAGAGGAGGGTCAACGGACTGAATTTCCTGTTCTTTGTCTAAGGGTTGGTGAAGCGTAGTATTCGTTGCTGTCGAGATTAGGTGCAATGACCTGTTGGAAATAGTTTCGTTTGTTATAGTTGCCTCTGGAAGTAAAACTGGAAGTTCACTTTGGTCTTGTAAAGCCTTTTCATGTTGAAGTACTGTGTGAATAAGGGGAACGTGTCCCGTGAATTTATTCCAGAGTGTATTTGCTGTAGTATTTATGATGAACCCAGTTTTAGAGTACAGAAAATCTGTACCTAAAATACAGTGGAGAGAATTTGATGGGGCGACAATAAAGGGATGGTTGAAGGTACATTGACCTATCTTGAATTTGACGAGAGTTAGCCCGTTGTTCTGCATGGGATTTCCACTAGCGTCTACAAGTCTGATTGTACTCGGCATGATGCGAGATCCATGTGGGACATATGAAGGATGGATCAATGATGCCGCAGCCCCGGTGTCGATGAGACACGGGAGCTTATGGCCATGGATAGTGATGATAATTTTCAAAGAGCATGAGAGTGAATAAATGGACGTTGGAGTTGCAGACAGCATAGAGATGGTGGGGATTATTAATTTCTGTTGGAGTCTTGAGTTGTTGGAGCTGGCAATGCTCGTAAGTTGCTTGTGGGCAGGCCTTGGGCAGCCTGCCCTGGCGAGTTTAAATTTTGGCCTTGTTGTTCTCTTTGTTGTCGTCTTGCAGCAAGATAGTTCCCATAGTCTGTGTAATGCATTGGAAGATGCTGTTTACAATACTTTGTGAGATGTCCCGGTCTGGAGCATCGTTCGCAAATAACTGTAGAGGCATTTGCCTGTCCAGATTGTTGAGTATTAATGGTGGGGCATTGGCTACTTATATGGCCTTGCTTATTGCATCTGTAGCATACGACAGGGTTGGAAGTATTGGAAGGTTGTCCCTGTTGAAAGTTTTGGGAGTACTGGCGTCTTTGTTGTGGAGCCTGTGTGACCGCCATTATGGATGTATTGTTGGATTCCAATTTTTCTAGTCTTTCCAGAACTGCGTCAAGTTTGTCGACCAGACTTGAAGGAATGGTTGGAATAGAGGTAGTTGGTTCCTTGGAATTTGAAGGAGCACACGTTTCGTATGCCTTTAGTCCATCGAGTAAATGGGTAAAGTTACGGATTTTGGCATTGTGTCGCTGCAGAAATATCTTCACCGTAGGATCCAATTTTTCTCGTATGGATTCTATTGCCGTAGTTTCGGGAAAATTGTTCCAGTCGGAACCTGCTGCAGCCTTAACTCTGAGCGCAAACATTGTGGCCGTTTCCGTGGCGTATTTTGTCATGGAGAGAGCATTGAGTATTTTGGTCTTACTATCTGGCACATCTTTCGGAATATTATTGAGGATGTCATCACAGAATTGTGCATAGGTTTTACGTTGCGTGGATCTTAAGTCACAATAATGGTCAAGATAATTCTTGCCAGTTGGGGAGGCATCAGAGATCTGGTGTTGGATGTATGCCTTTTTGGTAGCGTCATCAGCAGTAAATGTGGCAAAGAAAGAATTGCAGCGTGAGAAGAATTTTCGAAGATTGTCAGATGAGAGCTCGGAAGGGGAAAACTTTGGTTTATCGAGGAGGAATCTGTTATTGTCCATGATGGGTTGAGGTGCTATGGGAGGAGGAATCGGAGAAACTGAAGGAGTAGGAGAAGTGGCTCGAGAAGAAGTTCGAGAGGAGGAAATACTATTTGAAGCTGTCGTAAAAGGAAGGGACTCTGAGTCGGAAGTAGAATCAGAATCAATGTCAGGGTTTGATGCAGGAGGAGGTGTGATATTAATGTTATAGAGTGGGTTGTCGTTGTCAGGAATTATAATTGTGGGTTCGGCAGGGTCAACTTCTGTAGTGTTATTGGGTTGGTCGGGGTTTGATGGGGGATTTTCGAGAGCAGAGGAGGATGGTGGGATAGAGAAAAGATTTGGGTGTTGATGAGTCGCTTCAGAAATAAATTCTTGTGGCAAAAGAAAGATCGCCTCACGGTAGGCGTCAGAAGATGTGAAAGGGAAATTTGAGAGAGTAACTTTATGGGTCAGGTTATTCTCGGCTACAAGGTTGAGGTAATATGCTAATGTCAATTGGTGAGTAACGTCTTGGTTTTGTCTTCTCAAAGTTTTGAGATGGTCGGACCAGGAACTAATGAGAGGGATAAGACTATAAAATTGTGGTGCGGAAGACGCAGGAGTAGGGTGAGAGAGAAAAAAATGAGATGCAGTTGTAGTAGAGGTTGTGGGGATTGTACTGGATGTAGTTATAGTCGGGAGAATGTCAGTTGCTAATAATGACTCGTGAATATCTTGAAGTTCTTCTATTAATGATGTGTGGTCGGTACCGTGGGTTTGCCAATTACGAAAGATTGTGATTATTCTGGCAACGATTCTGTTGAAGCTGGCGCGGGTGTTTAAAAAACTAAGATCCGGAGTGAGGGCAGTAGTGAGGTTTAAGTCTCCCAAAAGTTGTTGATAATATGGGTAGTTTACAAGGCTTGTACCTGATGAATCACGTTGTTGTTTCGATTGGATTCTATCGACAAATTGCTGTGCTACTTCCTCAAAGTAGTTGTGATTGTTGAATAGACGAGTAGATGCAGGTTGGGAATTTGTAGCGGTGGGAGTTGCAATGATAGTATGCTCAGGAGAAGAATTAAAAGTATGGCTTACAGTGACTGGTGTAACGGTCGAATCGTTATCAGGATCATGAGGTCCAGTAGAGATGGCTGGGGTTGACGTTCGGCTTGGGTTGAATGACCTGAAGTCGTCAGGCGTTGTCGGTTCGGGAGTCGGGCTCTCGGTATTTTCTCCGTCCGTGCTTGGTGGTGTTTGGGCTCGTGCTTCCTCTGGTACTGGAATTACAGTTGTCTCAGACAGCGTGGTTGGGAGGTTGGTTGAACAAGGAATACGGCTTCGTTGTTGGTACAGAACGGTAAGAGCGCCTTCAGGAACTTCTTCAGGTTGGATGTCCGGGTTTTGATAATACGGTAACTTCAACTTGAAGAGTTTGTAAAATCTGTATTGGTAGAGTGCTCGTTCAACGCTTAGATGAGAGTATTTCTGGATCGCGTGTGCCTGGGCCTCTGGAGTGAGCTCGACACGTTGAGCGTTGTGGAGTAATATGGCGATATAATTTGTGTTCTTATAACGGATGAATTCACTGTGAGACTCTAACTTGACCAGTCTGATGAGTTTTATTTCGCGAGACATGGGATGGAGGAAAATAGGGTATGGTTAAGAAAAGTGAGGAAGTTGCGGGAAATTTTGAGCAGGGCCTCCGGCGGAGGCTTACGCCATATAAATATTTTGGAATAGGATTTACACGGGAGCAAACTCGCTGAGAGGTAAGGGTATCGTCTTTACCTGAATTAACAAATGCAGAGTAAAGAAAACCGCGCACCGTGCACCATGTTAAGTATTAATTGAGTTTGGGGGGAATTAGAGCTCAGAAATGAGGAAAAGGGAGTAAAAAGGATAAAAATAGGAAAAAATGAAGAAGAAAGAATTAGAAGTGAGAATGGCAATGTAATTGTGAATGGGGGAATGTGCAGCAATGCAGAGCACACACTTTTGCTGTGTGAGAGGGATGAGACGACGGTCGTGGGAAATAAGTGCGTTATGTAAGATATGGGATTTACTCACGCAGTATAGTTTATTCTCGTATTGTGCGTACTTAGGGATACACAGTTTGACTGTTCTCACACGCGTCTCTTGGTCTTTCTTGAAAGTGGCTCGGGATTCTCTCGTCTCTCCGAGACTGAGGAAGCTGGGGTTTATATACGGAGGTGAGCACTTATGTGCCCTCCTCCTGGAATATTCCAGACATTATTTTAACCAATTGAAATGTAACAAGTAAAGGTACCTAATGTATTTTACAGAGGTTATTGTACTTTTACCGGACATATATGTACAACAATGTTACAGTATGGTCCTTGATTACTCTTAAAGCCAATAATGGCTTAACAATGTATACATCTGGTTTCAGCAAAATCTAATCACGCGCTCTGGAGTTTTAGTATCCAGACTAGCAGACATTACAAACTTAAAAGGGGTGCTAGCGCTTGCCCTAAAAAACAAAGTTCGGGCAAAACAATGTAATTGTTTTGCACCCATTTATTTAAATTATGACTTCCAATAATCGTCTCAACAGCGAAAAAGTATAACCAGAATCAAAGCATTGTAACAGAAAATCCGTAAGTGCCAATTGTGCCGTAACAGTCATGCTGAAATTAAAATTTCATTCATCACCCTTTCATTTGGGGAAATCGGGAGCTATTTTAGCTTACGTTGTGCATTATTCCCACGTCAATAGGAACATTCTTACACAAATTTACTACAATTTGAAACAAGTATATAAGCTTAACTGTCAAACTTAATAAATTAATTATATCTCTGCCAAACATAATTGAAGGTGCTTAGTCCGATAACGAAACGATATATACGAATAATATTAAATGTTGCTTGCACCTGCTGATATATGCAATTATGAATTTTAAGTAAACGTGACAGAGGAAATTGTTTATTGATTTAATTTTTTTTCAGTGGCTTTCGAATCCGGGAAACATCCATTCCAAACCAAGGAGCTTTCAATAAATTAGCATGTAAAGTCTTTAGTATATAAAAAGTTCACAATTTTCCCAGACGTGTTTATAATAATTATTCTTGAAACCCAGTATCATAAATAATATCTACCATAATGCTAACATCCAACGAAGTACATCTAAACGCAAAGTTCTTTGATCTACTCTCAAAATTATGCGTGATTCCATTTTCAGTTGACAAGACTTGTATGAAATTTCGGGTAAAGTCCAGTCAGCGACAACGGCACTTATATAGAATTGTTTTTGTGGCTCAAATATTCTACTTATTTTATTCAATCGTAACGCTGGTAAAATCATTGCTCTCTGATGTGGAAGTCGATATTAAATACACGGCAGTTCATTTCAACATGGTTGGAACAGGACTGATAATGGGTTATTGGGGCGCAATAATTTACAACCTCAATCCTGAGTTAACGGTTTTGATCTTCAATGACATATTCAGCACAGGTAAGTATTGGAGTCGGTTAAATCCCATGAGCTCTTTTATATCATCATATTAGTGTTATGTTTATTTTTACTTAATACTCATATTTTTCCATTATGCCAGCTTCAAAAGGTGAAGGTCGAAAAAATTGGAGGGAGTACAGCACATTCGAACTATTCTTAATCAACATGCCATTTAATGTATTTGGTGCGGGGGTGGCTACCATTCTATTAGTCTTATTCTTGCCTGAAAGAGCATTCTCAGTGCATTGTCTGATTCCTGTAACGTATCAGTCCAGCATGACATACTTCGCATGCTCGGTATTGGATATTGCATTTTTGCTTAACCAAACATCGGTAGGATCTCTGGGGATGTTCATTCTTCTGGCATTCTTTCTGAAGATTGACGGAAGCTTGGATACTCTCAAACAAGTGTAAGAATAAATTGAATAATAACAGCGAATGCAGTAGTAGTACTATATTCTTGCAACAATGGTCATATTATTTATGATTTTACTGTAGAATTCAGAGCGAGTACAGTTCGCCTGAGAACTCCTTGAGAGAAGCGTTAGTTTCCTGTAGGAAGATCCAACTCGAATTGTGTCTGTTCAACCACAAATTCCGGAATATGAACTACTTCAATAAACTATTTGACATGATTGCGACAGTAGCCTGTTATTATGTCGCGATAGTAAACTACGATCGTAACCCAAGATTTGCTTTAGTTTTCTCGTTGCTTGGCTTGAATATAATGACGGGATTTCTCTTGTTGTTCAATAAAGCGTTCAAAATCCCTATGAAAATGGATAATGTCAAGGGGGAGATTTCATTGGCCTCTCACATACTGAAAAAACCTGGTAGCCAAAAATATGTCCGCTGTCGGGTCACATCCATACAGAATGTTGGAGTCGAAATGGGTGGATTTAGCACTTTGGAAAGACAATCCACTCCAAATTTCCTTGACTTTATTGTGTCCAGTGTGGTAGACCTTATTGTCGCAACGCAATGAATGTTTCATTGGCTTGGTACATTAAAATAAGCCTTATTTTTAAAAACAAGGAATCCTTACAAGTAGTTGCACTGTATGTTAATAGTAATTATTTGACATCCACTTATAACATTAGTCACTTTACAGATTATATAAAAATTTTTGCAACCACATTCTTAAAATATCTGAGCAATATGTGTACCTACAACTCGTATTTAAAACGAGGAAAAAGTATTTGAGAATATGTTGTTTTTAAAGAAGCTATGATTAACACTGCTGTAAACAGAAATGAATCAATGTTGATATTCTCTTTGGGGAAAAAAACTATGTGAACACATTCCCATATATTCCAATTTAATTTCAGCTTCTTTTAGCATATGTGGCAATTCAAAGGTCAAATTTTGCTTAATTTGAAGGTGCTTTTCTGGAAACGTAATCTATTATTAATTACACAATTTCTGTCGTCCCACCACTCACGAAATAAAGTAGCATTTAATGGAATTTATTGAATTGTCTGTGTGCCGTGGGATCATTTAGTAAGAACAGGGAGGTTCACACTTACTTCAAACGTAAGCATTTCATATGTATCCAAGCAATTCATGCACATAACAGAGATTCCATGTTATTGGGTAAAATATTTTTATATTCGAGTGCCCAGTTCTGGGGAGCTCATTTGATTAATGGACATGTTGCGTGAAAAGTGCAACTAATGAAAGGCTTATGGAGCGAAAACTCAGTTGCTGGAGAACGGTAGGGAAAGAACAGCACACACTTGTTTGAGTAGCATTTATGCTCTTCAAACCTCTGTTGTTTGCATGATATGTAAGTGTTTATTTTTTTAAGTTGATCGATCCATGACGGACTTGTTGGTGGTCATTGTTTGTTACCTTTCGTCCAGTAGTTTTCAGAAGGAGTTTCATATTCACATTGGACATTCCTATTGTTATAGCTCCCCTTACGGCCGCTGCTTCTTAAGATCTGGATTTTAATATAGTTACGCATCCTACTTTAAAAATTCAGTTTTTTAAAGATAGGCAGGTTTTTTAACGATTTTAATCTAAGAATGTCAGAGAGGATTGTTTTCTGCTGTGGAACGAGCTTCTGGACGAGGATCATCGGTTGGTTTCTAAGTGTATGCTTTAATTTTTCTCCTTATATTGACTTTATTGAATGAATATTTTTAAATTCTGTAAAATCCTATTTTTGTGTAAATGTCATAATTATATTTTTAAGGTCTCCAACACTGCATGTGCCCTCACCCTAATAACATGCATTATTTTGCTACCATACAACGACATCCTGGTATTTGCAGAGAAAGCTGGATCATTCTTTTATGGAGTGTCCTTTGAACATATGAGTCCAAAGCCGAAATGTATATTTTGACGATGATTTTTGCAATTATTAATACAAGAGATTATCCAAATTACGGAAAGATTTTCGTATTATTTGCTTCAAAAATAATTTATTTCAGACGCACTTGTCAACTTTTGTTTCATCGTTTTGCTCGTCAACAGTCCAATGTGTGCTATCTGCAGTATTCTACTTTTGGTTGGTTCCTACAAAGTGCGTCCATAATTTAAACAACTTTTAATATTGATTTCTCGTATAATTTCTTCAAATAATAAAAAAATTGTATAAATTTAAATTTAAATAATCAAATGTAACATATTCCAGAGAAAGCCAATGATTATGGTTCCTTGGGTGATTTACATGGTGATGGGCTCCATGGTACAAGTCATTCTGGAGATTATAATTTCCATTTCCTCCAATACTGAAGGAGTCCTTACAGTACTCATCAATATTGCTTTCACATTGTCCTACTCGACGTTTTGCATTTGGGTAGTGGCGACTCACATTAAGGAAACCGAGATGTCAAGGCAACCCAGCCGGCATGAGAGGGACCTGCAAGTGTACAAGGAAACCACTGAAAGTACAGGTATTTAAACGTATTCAGGGAAATGGATTTTTTTAAGATGAAACTGAATAAATATTTGCGAAACATTTTCGATATTTGTCGTGGAAATATCCAAGTTCATTAAAATTTATTTGCTTTTGAAATTCAAGAAACATTTTATGACTGCTACTCCAAAAAAACCAAAACCTTGGAAAAAAGAGCAGGGGTTTACAAGAGAAAAAACATTACTTTTAAATGGAATATGATGTGCGTTCTCAGAAGGCAGGCATGAAATTTTTTCCATAAGGAATCAATTCCTGTCTGGATAATTTCATACTTACAGTATGTATGTACATACGTTTAAGCATATATTATTTGTACATCAGAAAAACCTTTCCTTCCAGAACATTACTCCAATTGAAGTTGTCTCCGACATTTTGCGTACTCAACGGATAACTGAGTCTCCTTCAAGTGATTGTACACTACCCAAACGCAGAAAGTGGTTTTGACCAGGACGATTACTATGACACCAATTGAAATGCCCAGATGATTATTTCGGGCAACGTTACAACCAATGATTTCCGAAACGATTTCAAAAATCGCCCATACAACTGCATATATGATCCAAGATAGGATATATTTCGGTTTCATCTAAAATATAAAATAAAGCAAAACCAATCATTTGATAATGACCGTTTGTTCCATTACCCCGGTTTCGAAAATACCCAAAATTTTTGCAGATTATACCGTGTACGTTCCGTACAAGAGCATCCCACCTGCCGTGCATCCAATGACATGGCTTAAAAGCACCAGGAACAAATAGACCAAGGTAATGACAACTGCGTGAAATGAAGGACAGATTTTAAAAACGTGGCTCATATTCGATTTTTTGTTTACCCATCAAATAACTAACAACAGAACCAGACTTCCAATTTTAATACTTACATTTGTCATACCCGCTCAAATTTTCAACTAGCATTTCATAAATTTCGGAACCCGTAGAATTGAATTTAAATTTCCAATCATAGTGATGTCCAAGGATAAAGAGAATAATGAATGAGGTTGTACCCAGTGTCAGTAGCGCGTTAATTACCTGCAACATTTAATTACATTTGGGTCATCGTATTTCATTTTAATTATAATGACGTAAAAATATGAAAATACGATATAATACAAAACTCTTACCGTGAAAACCCAACCAAGAACCTTCGCCCAGCAGGAAGTATTACAACAACAAATAACCCTTTTCACCATCTTTGATTCTCAATTTCAAGAATAATGATTCAAAAGAATTGTAAATTTAAATATTTAAAACTCCTTATTTTTATTATCTGAATTAGGAAATGTCCTCTCTTTCAAATTCCTGCTTCCCTCCAAGTCTAAAATGCACCTTAAAGTAATATTTTTGAGGATAACATTAACCCAACTACGGGTAATAGAACAGACCAAAGCTATATTCATGTGTTTACTTTCAAGTATCTATTGAAATTATCTTTGTCATGCGAAACTCTTAAAACAAATATGGACAACTAGAAGAACGATTGTAGATAAATATCCACTTTCCATCACGCCAACAGAAGGATCCTCCTCACATACAGATATTATAGAAACGTTTTGTTTAAATTAGTTCTTCATTTACTGTATGCCTATGGATATAAACATCTGACAATGAGAGTTAGCTCATGAACCGTTTACACTTTGAAAACATCTCTTGTTTAATTGCATACACATGTAGAATATATGTATACTCCACGGCCCAATTAAAATTGTGTACACTTTCTGTTCAAGAGTTTTAGCATCAAACTATAAACATTAAGTTTATAGGATTGTGTAATTCTAAGACGGTATAGTGGAATTAAATAAATCGTTTTCCCTTAGCTGTATAGAGATAATTATACGAAGAGACCTTAATGTTAGATATAAGTGTAACTTAATATACATAGTATATCGTTGGCTAAATTCGAAAAAGTACCATTTTTATTTCATAACCTATGATTTTTAAATGGGTTTGCAAAAAAAATGGTACTTTTTAGAATTTAGGCAACGATATGTAATTACCAGGGGTGGATTTTTGTAAATCTCCCTGCAAGATCATTTCTGAATTTCCCTGCTGACAATTATCTCCCTGCTGGTCGGCAAAATTTTTATGGCATTTTATGGCAAAAAAAAATCTCTTAGAAGTCGTGAAATCCCTGCCAAATTTGGCCAATCAAGCCAAAAATCCCTGTTTGCTTAACAAATTTCCCTGAAACCCGTCAACAAATTCAAAATCCCTGCCAAAAAAAGGTCAACGGTTTTTAAAATCCCTGTTCGTAAAAATAAATCCCTTCCCTTTGAGATTTTCCCTGGGAAGAATCTTCCCGTCTTCCTACAAAAATCCGACCTCCTGAGTATTTACCCATACCTACATAAAAATCCGTAAGGAAATTGCATGCGTTTCCCATACAATTTTTGAAAATTGAACACACATTGGTGGAATTTGGTCAAACCTCCAATATTTAATGCACTATAGTTGAGTATACAGTCGAGAGTCTGGAGTCTGGAGGATTTATTGCACCCGATTAATTTGATATTGCTTTTGTTGCTGGTTGGCTCTGGTCCATTTCCCTCGAATATCTTCCCTATGAGTTCGGACGACCCAGAGAAAGCAACCTTGAATGAAGCCCGTTACGAGAAGGACAAATAAAGCATTTTTACGATTCTTCCCGGGTCAGTGTACAATTTTGTAATGGAGAGGACGAAGCTGATGTAATAACTGATGACGGTGTAGACCATGAACGTTTGAAGAAGAAACGTCAAATAGTTATTAACTCCAAGGAAATGCACATTTCCACGAGAATAAATTACACGTCTCGACAAATCCTAATCATAATTTTTTTATCGTGTAGATTGTTTTAAAAAAAGTTTTACAAATCATTCGAAACGGTTCCTAAAACTATTACCAAATAAGATCCTTTCAATAGAATTACAGCCGCCACAAATCCCGCTATGCTGGACATAAATAAAACCACGGAAAAGAAAAGAGTGAAGGTATCTGAAATTCAATTATAAAAATATAAAGGGTCTTCATTTAAAATTCTATAAAAAATATCTACGTAAAAATAAATTGTAAATTTTTGTAATTATTGTGCTAAAAAAATTTCAAACTGTACGAGGCTTATGAGTCCTCTCCACTTCCAAGTACGACATTTGTGTCAAAAGTTGAACAACGGTTGTCAAATAGATCATAATCATGCGACGCTCGCATTCTTCAAAAAAAACGTAATCTCTGTCAATTGTACAAATTTACAATCAAGACAAAATATTAAAGTAAATCGTATCCAGTGTAACCACCCAATAATCCTATTTCATAAATTGTAGCACCACAAATGCTGATTTCCCGACTCATTGAGCCCCTATCCTTAATATTTATGTAGTCCATTAATGTAATTACTCAAAACTAGGATTTACCAAGTCCGAATTTTCCAAGAAACTTATTTTTATTTGTTCCTGTTTGCTGGGAATAATTTTTACAACTGAAAAAGAACTCTTCGTTAAAGTTCCAAGTAAGAATTTTATTTAAAAAATTATATTATTTAATGGGGCCTCACGAGACCACTAGACCCCCAAAGATTCATACATCTCCTAAAATTACTAATATAATTATTGGATTTACAGTTAGTTACGTACTCTCTATCATAAAACTCTGTATGATTTTCTCTACAGTATACAAGAGGCGGAGTCCACTGCATTTTCTATATCTACCTGAAGGACTCAATAAAAGAATGAAGTTTCATTTATGACTCTAAAAATGTCCACACTAAATTCCCTCTCTCTCTAGTCAGGATAGTAATAACAGCTGGATCAAAACACAGAATAAAAAAGTATACATGAGATCCTCCGAACTTGTTATTGCTATAAATTACAACTCTCTTATTCTTCCAGGTACGTTTGTAAGTATGTACACATTTACAAATTGCAAGTCTCAGCTAAATTACCACTGAACAACAGGATAAGTTCCGACATTGATTCCCTCACACAAAATTTTGTTGGATCAGAGTCTAAAAATGTTTTACTTAAATTGCGTACATACAAGGGAACGCAGGATCATAACGCCACTGAAGGGGCAATAGGTCCAAGTGCTCTACAGAGCATTTTGTCCGCATATGCACATTCCATTCCCCCATTTTCTAGAAAATTGCCTCCTAGATTTTTAAAAATTTGTTTCATCCTTGTAGCTCAAAAAGTCCGGATGAAGCGACCATGGAAGTGGAAGTGGAGCAACGTTTTTACTATCCATAATTTGCTCAGCTAGATTCGGAATCGCCAGAGTTGTTCCAAACACGGTGTCGTCTAATTCATCGAACTGGTTGTTGCGATCAGTTCTGGACTGTTAAAATACTGAGAGTACAAAACGTAGATATTTTGTATTTACTTACTCTAAATGTTATAGAAAAAATACAAGATGTAATTCAAATAGATGCTACTATCAGTAGGTGTATTTTGCTCCAAATATTTTTCATTTACCGGATTAACGAGTTTGAATATTTTGTATCCATCATTTGGATTAAATGGAACAATGGTCGTAAAGTTTTTGTATAGTATGAAATTTGTACTTGGGTATTATTTAGAATAGCTCATCAGGTGATTATTCATATTATTCTTCACGCCGATTTTTTTGTGCATACTTTTATTAAATATACATTTTGGGCCCAGGTCAGGAAGAACCCGCCGGGGCAACAGGTACATACATCTGTAAATTTAAATGATAGTATGTACTGTAACATATTTACTTATCCTTACCTAGCTACTAAACGTAGGATAAGTTTATTGATGTTCAGTTATAATTAAACAACAGTTGAATGACGTTGAATTCTTGAACATTAAGTACTGGATTTGAAAAAGCTTTGACAACAATACACGAGTACGAAACCATCTCTTCTCTGTTTATTCTGTTTTTAATTTTAAAAAGTTGAAAACCTAGCATCCACAGTAATAGTCTCCTGAAGAAATTAATAAAATTGGAAGAAATATGTAATTTAGATTAACGTAATTTATCTAGCCTATCAAACTTGTTCAACAGAAAACACTCCTCAGACTCTGGAGGAACCGCCATTAATGGATATTTTACTGGTGCCTATATATACATTTATGCATGTTTGACGAATTTTCGACAGTCGGTACGGGTCCGTACTTGATGCTTGTAGTTTATTATTATTTTGACAGAAACCACTTCCTTATACTGCGCATTTCGGGAAGCTAATGTACAAGAATGTGTTACAAAAGTAGGGATGATTGATCCTTTGTCAAACATGTCACTCTTTTAAAAGTAAAAACACAAGGTCTGCAACTTATAAATATACGTCCATTAATTGAATCCTGCTTACATTTAATGTTCATATATGTATGAACGATCCACAAGCGCAGCTTCACAACATCCGAATTCAATCTTTTAACATCGCTTAGCTTGTTTTTTGAAATCCCCAACTATGTTTTCCGGGAAAATAATTAAACGCGCATTTGACTGAAGAGACAAAAATTCTGCAATTTTGCTCGTTAAATGGATAATTCAATACTTAGCAAAATTACAACACCTCTCTTTTTTGTGACCACTAAATAGATTTCATACAATCATTATGTTCTTAATTATCATATGTTTGTACCTACCCGCATTTGATTACATCCCTTCCCGAACATAAAGCCCTTTTTACAATTCCTTGCTAACGGGTACGTCTATTTTATTATTAAATGTTTGTCAATAATTATTCTAATTGTTTGTTTTGGAATCGTATGTATTCTAAGGCTTAATGTAATGACTGCTGCGAATGTGCACCTACCATAAATGCCGGATTCTTATTTATAAAATCCTACTGTTACTCAGGAATTATTATAAACACGAAATACTTTAGTGTCTAGTTACGCCTATAATGGCGTATGGATGAGTTCAGCTCCGACGCATGTATGCGTTTGCATAATTAAGGCTTCTATTTCGTATGTGACTGTAGTGAAGCTTATAGCTGAGCTCGGCTGCTTGAACCTGCTCAGCTCAGCTCCTCTGCTTGTACCTGAGCAACTCAGCTCCTATGTTTGGACATGAGCAACTCAGGTCCTATGCTTGTGCGTCAGCAACTCAGGTCCGATGCTTGTACCTGGGCAGCTCAGGTCCAATCCTTCAATACGTGATTTTGTGTGTAGGCGATGTACCTGGGCGGCACTGTTCCTACGCCTACATGAGCCTACTCCTCCACTTTCTACAATATTAAAGCCTGCCGGATAAATAAAGTTACCAAGAATATATATAATTTAGTTTAATTTAAATTAGCTAGCCTTTCAAAGTTTTTGACAGAGAACATCCACTAACTCCGCAGGAAACGCCATTAATGGATATTTCACTGGTGCCAATATACATACGTATATTGGACGACGTTTCCCCCAAGACCTGAAACATGTTTCCGTCGGACAATCTGATCAAACGTTACGGGTCCCTGCTTTATTTCCCTCAATTTAATTTTGAAAGAAACCACTCCTTTGTACTGTACATTTCAGAAATATAATGAGCAAGAATGACCGCTACAGAAGCAGGGTGGATTGATACTTGCGATTTAATGAGCGCACGTGTAGCATATTCCAGGGACAATGAATTCTTACCCAATACTAACAGAATTCACCTAGCACCACGTCCAATGTCAATACCTTCACTACCGAAATGTTCTTTTCCAAATATACACACAAAGGCCTGACATAATTATAAATATATTCAATTACATTCATTAAATCCAGCTCAAGATTTTTGATGAGTTGCTCAATCTCCCAGTAGGACTTTCAAATAATAGTATAAAATCCAGAGAAAACCAATCAGCTTCACATATAGACTTGAACATTACTCAACTCAGCGTCAACAGCACTACTAAAATCGGACTATTCCCATACTTCCATATGGACGTGAAATCCATCTGAATTAAAATATCCTATAATGTTATCTTCAGAAGACGTACGTCTGAATGCAAAGTTTCTGCATCTCTTGTCAAAATTATGTTTGATCCCTTTTTTAGTTGACAAGAGAAGCGTAAAAATTCGTGTGAAGTCCAATCGCCGACAACGACATTTATACACAACTGTTTTTGCACTTCAAATATCGTACTTCTTGTATTCATTGATAGCCCTGGTAAAATCATTGTTATCCGATGTGGAAGTCGATATTAAGTACACCGCAGTTCATTTCTACGTGGTTGGAACAGGGCTGATAATGGCTTACTGGGGCGCAATAATTTACAACCTGAATCTTGAGTTAACAGTTTTGATCTTTAATGACTTATTCAGCACCGGTAAGTATTGGAGTCGGTTAAATCACATGAGCTGTTTTGTATTATCATATTAGTGTAATGCTTATTGTTTACTTAATAGTCATATTTTTTCATTATGCAAGTTTCAAAAGGGGAAGGTCGAAAAAATTGGAGGGAATACAGCACTGTCGAGCTAGTCTTAGTCAACATGCCATTTAATGTATTTGGTGCGGGGGTGGCTACCATTCTACTAGTCTTACTCTTGCCTGAAAGATCATTTTCAGTGCATTGTCTGATTCCTGTAACGTATCAGTCCAGCATGACATACTTCGCATGCTCCGTATTGGATGTTGCATTTTTGGTTAACCAAACATCGGTAGGATCTCTGGGGATGTTCGTTCTTTTGTCATTCTTTCTGAAGATTGACGGAAGCTTGGATACTCTCAAACAAGTGTAAGCCTAAATTAATGCATGATTTCGTATATTTCTTTTTACCAGAAATAATTAATAGTAACAGCGAATGCAGTAGTAGGAGGATTTTCTTGCAAAACAATGGTAATATTATTTTTACTTTTCCAAATTTTGCCATAGAATTCAGAACGACGACAGTTGGCCCGAGAACTCCTTGAACGAAGCGTTAGTTTCCTGTAGAAAAATCCAACTGGAATTGTGTCTGTTCAATGGAAAATTCAGGAATCTGAACTACTTCACTAAACTATTTGACATGATTGCGACAGTAGCCTGTTATTATGTCGCGATAGTAAACTACGATCGTAACCCAAGATTTGCTTTAGTTTTCTCGTTGCTTGGCTTAAATATAATGACGGGATTTCTCTTGTTGTTCAATAAAGCGTTTAAAATCCCTATAAAAATGGATGATGTCAAGAGGGAGATTTCATTGGCCTCGCACGTGTTGAAAGATTCTAGTAGCCGAAAATATGTCCGCTGTCGGATCACATCCATGCAGAATGTTGGTGTGGAAATGGGTGGATTTAGCACTTTGGAAAGACAATCCACTCCAAATTTCCTTGACTTTATTGTGTCCAGTGTGGTAGACCTTATTGTCGCAACGCAATGATTGTATCATTGGCTTGGCACTTTACAAAATCTTTATTTTTAAAAACAAGGAATCAGGGCAAGTATAGCTGTGCGATATGTTAATAGTATTGCACCCGAAGTCTTAAAATACCTGAGCTATATGTAGGGTATGTCGATTTGAAAATGTCCGGCATTGTGGGCAACTTGCCCGCCCAAAATTCCCTGGCATTTTGGACATTTTCATTTCACGGCGAGGGCAATAGGGCATATTGGGCAAGGGGATTAAGGCATTTTCATTCGCGGGCAATTGGGCATTTTGGGCAGAAGGGTTGAATAAAATAGCACAATTCGTACAATTTGGCAGTCGATTCGAAAATTGGGCATGTGGGCAGACATTTCAGCTGGGTGGGCAATACTGCAGGGCATTTTCGATCTACATACCCTAGCTAAATGTAACTGCAACTCCTAAATGTTGTTATACCACTCTGCAGAAACTACTACTTTTAATGTACAGTAATCAAAAAGAGTACATTCTCTGTAGGAAAAAACTATTTGTACGCAATCCCATTTAATTAATTTAATTTTCTCTTAGTTTAGAATAGTATATGTAGCAAAAGACAAGGGTCAAATTTTGTTTAATTTAAAGGTGCTCTTCTAGAAACATGTAATCCATTATTAATTACACAATTTCTGTCGTCCCACCACTCACGAAATAAAGTGTAGCATTAAATGGCATTTATTGAATTGTGTCTCTGGGCCGTGGGATCATTTAGTAAGAACTATGGAGGTTAACACTTACTTCAAACGTAAGCATTTCATATGTATCCAAGCAATTCATGCACATAACAGAGATTCCATGTTATTGGGCAAAATATTTTTATATTCGAGTGCCCAGTTCTGTTGCTCATTTGATTAATGGACATGTTGCGTGAAAAGTGCAACTAATGAAAGCCTTATGGAGCGAAAACTGGGTTGCTTGCGAACTGTAGGGAAACGACAGCACACACTTGTTCGAGTAGCAGTTATGCTCTTGAAACCTCTGTTGTTTGCATGATATGTAAGTGTTTATTTTTTTACGTTGATCGATCCATGACGGATTTGTTGGTGGTCATTGTTTGTTACCTTTCGTCCAGCAGTATTCAGGTGTTTCATATTCACACTGGACATTCACATGTTGTTATAGCAAGCCTTACAACGGCTGCTTAAAATCTGGATTTTAATATAGACGCTTCCTACTTTACAAATCTAGCTTTTACAAACGATCTGAAATCTAAGAATGTCAGAGAGAATTGTTTTCTGCTGTGGAACGAGTTTCTGGACGCGGATTATCGGTTGGTTTCTAAGTGTATGCTTTAATTTTTTCTCCTTATAATGACTTTATGGAACGAATATTTTTAATTTTTGCATAATCCTATTTTTCTAACATGTAATTGCATTTTTAAGGTCTCCAACACTGCATGTGCTCTCACACTAATAACATGCATTATTTTGCTACCATACAACGACATCCTGTTATTTGCAGAGAAAGCTGCATCTTTCTTTTATGGAGTGTCCTTTGAACATATGAACACAAAGCCAAAATGTACGTTTTGACAATGATTTTTACAATAAAAGAGATATTCCAAATTACGGAGAGATTGTGGTATGAGTTGCTTCAAAAATAATTAATTTCAGACGCACTTGTCAACTTCTGTTTCATCGTCTTGCTCGTCAACAGTCCAATATGTGCTATTTGCAGTTTCCTACTTCTGATTGGTTCCTACAAAGTGTGACCATATTTTTTTGACTCCACAGTTAAAATTAATTTAAATTGCTTTAAGCATTGATTTCTAGTATAATTTCTTCAAATAATAAAAAATGTGTATAAATTTAAATTTAATTAACTAATTGTAACTTATTCCAGAGAAAGTCAATAATTATGGTTCCTTGGGTGATTTACATGGTGATGGGCTCCATGGTACAAGTCATTCTGGAGATTATAATTTCCATTTCCTCCAATACTGAAGGAGTCCGCACAGTGCTCATCAATATTGCTTTCACATTGTCCTACTCGACGTTTTGCATTTGGGTAGTGGCGACTCACATTAAGGAAACCGAAATGTCTAGGCAGCCCAGTCGACCTGAGAGGGACCTGGAAGTGTACAAGGAAACAACTGAAAGTACAGGTATTTAAACTTATTCACGATAGTTCCGAAAAATGAATGTTTTTACGATGAAACTGAATAAATATTATTTGCGCATCATTTTTGATATATTTTGTCGTGGAATTTCCGACTTCGGTACAATTTATTTGCTTTTGAAATTTAAAGTAACATTTGATGAGTGCTACTCCAAAAATAGCAAAATTATCCTTGGAAACAAACGCCAGGGCTTCCAAGTAAAAACTTCCTATTAATTTTTAAATAGCAGTTGATTTGCGCGCTTAGAAAAGGCATTCAAGAAATTCCTTCCATAAAACATCAATTCCTGCATATCCTATGACGCGTTTGATATTGAATGTAAGTATGTACATTTAAGCATATAGTAGGTATACATCACCCAGATTTTCTTCCAGAACATTACTCCAATCGTAGTTGTCTCCGACATTTTGCGTACTCAACGGATAACTGAGTCTCCTTCAAGTGATTGTACACTACCCAAACGCAGAAAGTGGTTTTGACCAAGACGATTACGATGACACCAATTGAAATGCCCAGATGATTATTTCGGGCAACGTTACAACCAATGATTTCCGCAAGGATTTCAAAAATCGCATATGCAGCTCCTGATATGATCCAAGTTAGGATGTATTTTGGGTTCATCTAAAATATTAAATACAGACAAACCAATCATTTTATAATGACCGTTTGTTCCATTACCACAGTTTCGAAAATACCCAAAATTTTTTCAGATTATACCTTGTAAGTTCTGTACAAGAGCAGGCCACCTGCCGTGCATCCAATGACATGGCTCAAAAGCACAAGAAACAAATAGACCAAGGTGATGACATCTGCATGAAACTAAGGACAGCTTTTACAAACGTGGTCCATATTTGATTTTTTTTGTACCCTTCAAAATGCATAACAACAGAATCAGAATCAGACGTGGAATTTTAAAACTTACATTTGTCATATCCGCTCAAATTTTCAACGATCATTGCAAATAAATTTTGGATCCTGTAGACCTGAATTTAAATTTCCAATCGTAGGGATGTCCAAGGATAAAGAGAATAATGAATGAGGTTGTACCCAGGTTCAGTAGTGCGTTAATTATTGGCCACATTTAATTACATGGGGCTCGTAGTTCATTTTAATTATAATGACTCTTGAAAATATGAAAATAAAATATAATACGAAACTCTTACCGTAAAAACCCAATCAAAAACCTATGTCCAGCAGGAAGTATTACAACAACAAATAACCCTCTTCACCATCTTCGATTCCCAAGTTCAAGAATAATAATTTAAAAGAATTGTAAATTTAAACTTTTAAAAATCCTTATTTTTATTATTTGAATTCCGAAATGTCCCCCCTTTGAAATTCCTGCAACACTTTAAGTCTAAAATATGTTAGCACCTTAAAGTAATATTTTTGAAGATAACAAAAACCCCTCTAAGGTGAATAGGACAGACCAAAGCTATATTCATGTGTTTACTTTCAAGTATCTATTGACAATAGCTTTGTCTTTCGAAACTCTTAAAGCAAATACGGACAACTAGAAGACCGATTGTAGATAAATATCCACTTTCTTACACGCCAACAGTAGAATCCTCCTTACATATTATACAAACATTATTGTTTAAATTAGTTCCTTAAATTAGTTAATTTACTGTGTATTTGGGTATAGACCTGGGAGAAATAGCTCATGAACCATTTACAATTTGAAAACATCTCTTGCATGATTACATATGTATAATTATATATATATAGGTACTGCACGGCCCAATTAAAATTGTGCACACTTTCAGTTCAAGAGCTTTAGCATCAAACTATAAACATGAGATTACAGGATTGTGTCATTCTGAGACGGTAGTGGAAGCACTTAAATAAATCTATTTCCCTTAGTTGTTCAGGGACATACGAAGAGATCTTAATGTTAAATATAAGTCGAACTTAATATCTATACATATACATATAGTATATGTAATTACCTATACATACATAAAAATCCATAAGGAAATTGCATGCGTTTCACATACAATTTTTGAAAATTGAGCACACATTGCTATATATTACAAGTCGTGGAATTTGGGCAGCCCTCCAATATTTAATGCACTGGTTGAGTATACAGTCGAGAGTCTGGAGTCTGGAGGATTTATTGCACCCGATTAATTTGATATTGCTTTTGTTGCTGGTTGGCTCTGGTCCATCTCCCTCAGAATCTCTTCCCTATGAGTTCGGACGACCCAGAGAAAGCAACCTTGAATGAAGCCCGTTACGAGAAGGACAAATAAAGTCATTTTCACACTTCTTCCCGGGTCAATGTACAACTCCGCAATGGAGAGGACGAAGCTGATGTAATAACTGATGACGGTGTAGACCATGAACGTTTGCAGAAGGAATGGATTTTTCTGTAAAGCAATAAATATTATTAAAAGGTCAAATAGTTATTAACTCCATGCAAATTTACATTTCCACGAGAATAGATTACTGCTCCCACAAATCCTAATAATATTTTTTTCTAAATCGTATATATTTTTTAAAAAAGTTCTACAAATCATTCGAAACGGTTTTGGAAACTATTACCAAATAAGATCCTTTCAGTAGAATTAAAGCCATCACAAATCCCGCTATGCTTGACATTAGTAAAACCACAAAATAGAAAAGTGTGAAGGTATCTGAAATTCAATGACAAAAATATTCGGGGTCTTCATTTATAAATTCCATAAAAAGATATCCAAAAGGTAACTATAAATTGTAATTTTTTGTAATTGTGCTAAAGAAATTATTACAAACGGCTCGAGGCTTATGAGTCCTCTCCACTTCCAAGTACGACATTTGGGTCAAAGGTTGAACGATGGTTGTCAAATACATCACAAACATGACGCTCCCGATCTTCAAAAAAAACAAAAAATTCAGTCAATTTTACAAATTTACAATCAAAACAAAATATAAAGTAAATCTTACGGCCTGTAACCACCCAATAATCCTAGTCCATAAAGTAGCACCACAAATACAAATTTCCCGACTCATTGAGCTCTTGTCCCTAATTTGTATGAAGTCAAAAAAACCAGAGCCACTAAATACTCAAAACTAAAATTTACCAACTCCTAATTTCCGAAGATACTTTTTTTGTTTGTTCGTGTTTGCTCGGAATAATTTGTCCAACTGAGAAGCAACTCTTTATGAAAGTTCCAAGGAAGGATTTGACAAATAGGATTTAGTCCGTAGTTGGAGAAAGTAGGTGAGAGCACTGGAATTTCTTTAATGGATGCATTGCCCAATTGCATAAAAAAACGATGGGAGTGGGATAATTTCGATGGAAACAATTCCGGTGCAAACAAACCCCAGTTCTGATAAGAGGACTTGCTCAGCATTTAATTTTGGCTCTTTTTCGTAAATAACATACATACATGCTAAAATGGCACATATTATTTGTCTGTGATTTAGGATAAGATATTTTGTAAGCTATTAGCTGTTTAGCAAAAGTTTCAAGGGGCGTTGGCCGCGTAGCATATTATATTGAGAAAAATACAAATACAGTATTGACAAAGAGTACATTTTTTTTGTAGCTTAAAATACATAACTGCGGGTATAAAATCAGAATTTATCCAATAATTGTAATTGTTTCATTGGGACTTGGCCATAGTATAAAAAGCATGGAACGATCACAGAAATGTCATGGGAAGTCTTCAGGCAGAGCACCAATCGGACCCTTCCGTCTTCGAGCCTCTTTAATCTCATCCATGTAGAGCCGTACCATCCACATGGCAAAGCCGAAGATGACCAGAGCCACGGAGAAGATCAGTACTCGGTAGCCCCTTTCCCAGGCTGTCAGGTCTCCTGTGAAAATTGCCACAATGTAAAAGATCAAGGCAACCACGAGCAAGACAGCAGTGCAGACTATCCATGCTCCCAAATAGACCGGATCCCTCTGAAAATTAAAATCAAGGAAAATAATTTATTCATTTATAACCCACTCAATCATCCCAAAATATTTTAAAACATTCAAAACTAGGATCTTAATTTTGATAATAAAAATAAGGTTTCAAGACATATAAGGTTACTGAGCTCTGTCTCTCCCTATAAATAACTCTGAAACTAACAATATTTGACTCTTATAGAGATATGCTCTCTAAGGAATAAAAATTCATGTGAACAATCTTGATAACACTGGGAGTTTATGATCGCTGTCACATTTTTGATTATTAGAAAGTAACACCTTATTATGTCCAACTATGATGAATGAGCTTTTCTCCTGTAAATGAAATAACATGTGATCCAATATCATTCCCTTTTATCCGCACGCAATTTCAATGCCATGAAATTACGAAATTTATATTATTTTATGGGGCCCCACGAGACCACTGAACCTACCAAAGGCTCACCCGTCTCCTAAAAATAAAAATATATTCTTGAATTTACAGTACATACTCTCTATCATAAAACTATGAATTTCTCTACAGTATACAAGAGGCGGAGTCCACTGTGTTTGCATATCTACATACATACCTGAGAGACCCAATAAAATTATGAAGTTTCATTTATGACACTTAAAATGTCCACAGTAAATTCCCCCTCTCTCTTTGTAGATATAAACTTGGAGCAAAACTATTGGCTAGGTTAGTTATAGGTTTTAGGCTAAACCCCAGCGTTTAGATTACATTGCGATAGGTTCGGGTAGACTAAATACCACACTCTGTGGTAAAAGTTATTACATTCACAAAATACAAGTTACAGTACGCTCCCCCCAAATTGGACACACTTATAAAGAATACTGCAGATATACGAGCATTTACCCTGGAGCACCAAAAAGGGTTAAGACCACATTTGCTTACTCAATTTGTATTTTGTCAAATTGTTGCATAAAAGCATGCGCATAGTATGAGGTTTCTACAAGAGTCCTCCTCCTAGAGAGGGATGCTCCAGGAAAGGAAGTGTACTGTAAATAGCACTAACTATACACATGTACAAAGGTATAAGGCTATATATACAAATAGAAAAATATAAAAAGTTTTTTCAGGTGTAAATACTTTGCTAGCTCCTCCAAGTAGCACAAGGCCCAGCGTGAGTCCAATCAGGATAGTAATAACAGCTGTATCAAAACACACAGTAAAAAAGTATACATTAGATCCTCCGAACTTGTTGCTATAAATTACAACTCTCTTATTCTTCCGGGTACATTTTTACATGTATGTTTGTATGTACATATTTACAAATTACAAGGCTCAGCTAAATTCCCACTGAACAACAGGATAAGTTCCAAAATTGAATCCCTCTCATAAAATTTTGTTGGATCAGAGTGTAAAAATGTTTTATTTAAATTGCATTCATACATACAAGGGAACGCAGGATCATATCGTCATTGAAGGGGCAAAATGGTCCAAGTGCTGTACAAAAGCACGTAGAGCATTTTGTCTTTTCCTTGCGACAATATGCACGTGTCTTTTTTTCTATTTTTTTTTAGGTAACTGGAATAATTCGAATGGATTTTGTAATCATAAATCGAGGCTTTCATACTAAAAGATAAAAAACTCACGTGAGACTTTCCCAGCCCGGTCCAAATTCACAAACTGGCTTTGAGCCCCTGGTTGAACAGGCACATCCAAAGAAGTCACATATAGTTCTCCCACGGTCCAGAACAGACCCAGTAAATTGTCCAGCTATAGGAAAATAAACCACCAGAGGAATAAAAAATAAGGGTACAAATATCCTCAGACAAAATCCAAAGTAAATATCCAAAATGCACTTAAATTAATAGGATAGAAAAATATAGAGGGAAAAACGATGTATGTAACTATACAGAGCTTATTGTAAAACTCACAATTTGCACATAAGCTATAATGAGGGTCCAAAGTTTGGCCTTACACCCGCAAATGGCCTTCCTTTTCTTATCCATTCCAGAGGCGGGAGGAGGAACAGACTCAACGCCGACGGCAGCTCGTCCACAGAACCTCCTGCCTAATGGAAATCATACTTTCCCAAATGGACTAAAGCCATTTTCTTGGAAAATAGAAAATTGATTCCTCCAGGAGAATTAATTCCGTCCAGGGATCATATGCTACTATTCCTGATCCCATCAACTTCATAACGAGCACTAAACGTCAGGACATGTGTGTCCCACGACTCTATACACACACACACACACACATCGAGAGAAAGAGTGTTTCCCTGTCCCGACCCAGCCTCGTTACTTTAGTACCCTCGCGGTCCCTATCCAACACATAGATACATATATAAATACACATGCACTTCCAACAGGATATAATATGTCATAATTATACTATAACTGATAATACTTACCCCGGACTATATACTCTATACATACAGGGGAAAGGCCCCATTTAAAATGTTACCCATTTTCGGTGAAAATTGCATGTATGGCTCACTGGACACAAAAAAACGTGCTTATGTGTAATTAGGAGAAGGTATGCGTGTGTGCTCTGTACCTTTCAATTTCTGTACTGTATACGGCCCCCAGGTCTCCCGTGAGCAGAGTCACACACTCCCTCACTCCATGTACAGATTATAGTAGGGAATGTTGCGAAAGGGATTTTCTAAAGGAGGAAAATGAATTGACTTTTGGGCGGTGGAATTAGTATGGATCGATTCTCACAGAGTTTATGTTCCCTCATAAATGTTTGTGTGCATGTTGTAATGGGGGAAGATCCCAAAGTTGGAAGTTTGGGCAAGAAAAATGCAGTAGAATAAAACTTTTGTGCAACGGATGTGCATGGACTTTTACTGTATAATCTGAATATGACGGAGCCCCTATAAAGTTCCATATGATTTTTGAAAGGAGAAAAATCTTTGCATATATTTTTTTCCTATATGTAAATATATGTTATTATTTGAACCCACAAACCTTAATTTCTCTTGTAGTGCATATACAGATAAATACATACACACTGTGTGGATCTGTAAGAGCAAAAAAAGAGCTATTTTATATGTGAAAGCTTAAGAAGGTTTTGCAGGGCTGCTTTCTAAAGGGAGAAAACTGCATTGAGAGCCGGGCTTGATGGAATCAAAACATCAAAAGTAAATGCTCGTGAGTTGTTTTTATTCCAAACGGAAGCATCTCAAACAAGTCAAGTTACATTTCAAAACTGCAATGTAAGTTGGGCTGGAAAATTGTAGGAGAGCGTATCAGGAGACCTTATCCTATTATTTTCTTTCCCATTTGTCCTTCAGCCCCCTCAACATACACTCAACATTATTCAACAGTAAAATATACTAAATTTCAAATGTAAAATGTTATGGTGACATTTAAGGCATTTGCCAAAATATTATTTTTCCCCGGAGCATATCATATTATTACAGACATTCACATATACATATAGTAACAATAATATAATTATTCGAGTCAAATGAATGTCTGAGATTTGAAAGGAAAAGTGTATTTGGGGAATGAAAGGAAAATACAGGGGAGTATTTTATGTAATGTACATATTTACATATCTATACATAGAGCAATGACAGGATTGTATAGTCTTATTTTTTGTATTCTTATTCTTATATACTACTATAGAACTTGCACACAATGTATTTTCCTAGTATATGGTCGTAATAGTGTAATGTACACAGAGTCAATAGAATCTATGAGTTGGCAATGCTGGCAAACCTCCATTTAATCCTAATGTCGTATTTGGTCTCACCCTAAACGTTTTTTTTTTCAGGAGGGAAAAAATGACCAGTGAGCGACTACATACAGTATGGCTTCGTGTGTAGAGTCCCTATATCTGTTTGTACACAGATATATACGTGTGAAGGCAATATATCCAGAGCGGAAACTATAACTGAATTCCATTCATAAATTGCTGATATTGCTAAAACAGGGGAGCTCAACAGGTGAGGAAGGATTCCCGTTCCTTTCCAAACAAGTGTCCACGTTACGTAGCAGGTCCTTCATATAAGCCCTCTTCAGTATGAGCCTTGGCTTTTAGATTTCCTTCCCTGTCAGGTAAATGATGTATCCGGGAAATTCTGAAGGTGAAGTAGCATCAATGACAGGAAAATAAAGCCCCGACACTGGCATTGTAGGGTCTAAGAAGCAAAAGGTAAAGAAGTTTAGGTCCTGTGAAAGGAAAAGCTTTTAAATGAAATTCCTTCGAAAAGGGGAGTCTCTTTGGTTCAAGACGTCAGGAAGAGTCAGTGTAATGTCTTTATTAAGGAGTAAAAGGGAGTCTCACTGGGGAAATTGCTAAGAATCAAAGTGAAACTGACGTATCATCCACGATGCACAATTCCTGCACTTGTAGTTTAATCTGATTTTTGAAAAAGTTTCTATGGTTTTTCTTCAACGATTTCTTCCCCTCTGAGCTCTTCATTCAGGGATATTCTATTTTGCATTTTGATAGCTTTTCAAATTGCTTTACTTTCTTATCTGGTAATTACATTAGACATTTGCATGGGCTCTCTGTTCTCCTGTGTATGAGATTTCCTTGAATTTTCTCCTCTGCTGGTACATACATATGTCAAGAGTGTGCAGGGACTTTCATAGATAGGAGGACGATTACCTGCCTCAACTGATAGAATTATTCCCCTTGGTTTGGCCAAAGTTTTGACTAGATAGGACTGAGAATGTATCCAAACTAATTTATGTTATAGCTGTATGATGATGATGTAATTGTGAGAATTGTGTGTATACATACAGATAGTAGGAGGGGTTAGTCTTGAAAGACTTACGAGCGTAACTTCAATCGTAACTTTTAAGTGTGGATAGTTGGCATCCACGGAATTAACAACTTAAGTTGTAATTTATTCTCGTTAGTTTTGTTCGAGAATAACCCTCCCCCTGGTTTGGGATAATTTTCTCTTTGGAACACTGGAAATATATCCATGAGGCTGGGAGTATGTAATTTTTGGCATGTGTTTTAATTGTAATGTTTTAATTGTTTTAATTGCGTACAGATAATCATATCTGGGGACTGCTATGAATTGGTGTATGTTATAATGGAGCTATTATTGCAAATGGTGGGTTTCCATTTATGGTGTCAGATGGTATGTATATTATTTTAAAATTAATTGCACATCGTACCGGAAAAATACCCGGAAGATGTAATTACTATAGATTAGAAGGTCCAGGCCAAGGTTTTTCTCAGGGTTCCAGAGATCCTTGCCAACGATTAAGCAAAGCATCACGTTTAGCTTTTGAAACTACCCACTTGCTCTCAACAATGTTAGAGGTACATACTTTGATTTGAACAATGTTCAAACGTTCCATCTTAGGAAGTTCTGAATCATTTAGTTATATACAATTCTCATTGTCAGATTTCCCGATTTGCTTTGCAATTATAAAGAAATACAGCCTTTTACTTTTAAATTGTCCTATTTTCCCGCCTGTATATTATGTCTAATTGTTCCCTTATGATTATTAGTAATGTCCACGTTTACCCCATTACATTTTAACACTGTCCAGAATTTCCCTGCTGATTTTGAACAACGCCCTCATTTACCCTTTCGATTCTTAACAATGTCCAGATTTTCCTATTTGATTTTTAACAATGTCCAGATTTTCCCATCTAATTTTAAGCAATGTCCAGATTTTCCCATCTGATTCTTAGCAATGTCCAGATTTCCCTCTGTAATTTTTAAAATGTCCAGATTTCCCTCTGTAATTTTAAAAATGTCCAGATTTCCCCTCTGTAATTTTAACTATGTCCAGATTTCCCTCTGTAATTTTAACAATGTCCAGATTTCCCTCTGTAATTTTAACAATGTCCAGATTTCCCTCTGTAATTTTAACAATGTCCAGATTTCCCTCTGTAATTTTAACAATGACCAGATTTTCCCTGTTACTTATAAATCTCCCATCCTGCGCCTGGAAATTTGTTGAAAATGCAGATTTTTTGCTCACCTTAAAAATTCTGTACATTCACTGTTTTACTCCTTATTGTAAGTAACGACTGTTCTCAATTAAATAAACATATACAGCAAGAAGGGCAAGAACAGATGACGGGCGTCTCAATATAATTATCATAATAATTAATTTACAAGTGTCCGTAAGTTCTGAAATAATTATTTTTGTTCTCATCCCTTATTTATATAAGCGCAGTCCTTGAACGGAAGTTTTCCTCTCCTGTAGAATCTGTCTGTGGTGTAGATCTTGGACGTGCCAGACATATCCCTCTATTATATCTGTATATCTATACATCGGCGAAGACAAGTTCACAAGTACGGAAGTTCACAGCACAACATGTGTTCACATTTGTCAAGATGCTATTTGTTTACAGACTGTAAACATGTTGACTCAAATCCTACAAGGAACAATCTCCGGCAGTTCCATTTCCTGCTTATGTACATGAACCACCACGATGCTGAGTAAATGAAGCACCAGACTCACAACAAAACCACCAAAGATATACAACTTGGGCACGTAAATCCCCAGAGCGTAGCCTGTGGAGAGGAACAGTTCTATGATTTTGAACACTGCATACACTACTGTGGACATCACCGCATGGATCATCCAGGCCTGCAAGTACGTGGGGTTCCTCTGTAAATATAGTCCCATATAATTAGATATCATAGGATCAATTAATTTTAACTGTACATATGTACGGCATGCAATTATGTAATTATATACACACACAAACATGATTATTTGTCTTAGGAACAATGCTGCTGAAGCCCTCGAACAAGGGAGCAAATCTCCAACCAATAATTACATTAACAGTTTAATTAATTTATCAACAAATGACTATTAAATTGTTCCGTTACAAAACCATTGATTTTCATTCCCAGACATTTCCAGAGCCCCCAAAAGGAACACCGTGCCCGGATCTCTTATCGTACCTCCCAAGATTTCATTTCCTCACTTACCATATAAGACCCACGGAGGAGGACAAGTCCCATGTAGAATTTCAAAATGTAGAAAACTAACGCTGCCACTACCCAGAGCCGTTGAGATTTAACTATGGCACAAAGACCCCATAAAACATTTGATTTATCACCAAAGTATCTACATTTTACATCTTAAAAAAATATTCCTCTGAAATATATAAATGTCCCCGCTGGAATAAAAATTACTGGGAATTTTTTTTCCCTGATTAAATAATTTCCCCTGGAAAAAAAATCATTCTGTCAACAGAATGTTACACTTGAAAAATGTCCCGTCCTTAAATAAACTTATAGCTATAACAGCACTGTCAGGCTCTATGAAAAATGTCATGTCACTGTACTTTATCCAGAGAGAAACTAAACGTGAAGGGGAAAAAAAAAACTTTTATAGAGAATATAAAGTGAATTTTTTCATTAAGACGAAAGCTTACATTCGACCCGAAAGGCATGGGAATCCTCTTTTGTAATATTGCCCCGCACTTGGATAATAATGGGGATGAAAATCCCTCCCGTCATCCACAGCAAGCTCTCAATCTAAAAAATTATTTACCCCCCCCCCCCCAAACAAAACAAAATACATCACTATAAAGTCCCAGCCCGCAATTGTGAATTTAGTCATACATTCTTAAAAATAAATACTTGATATATACTTGTAGAATATAAATGATAGGAATATATTTTAAATGGTGAAAGTCAATACAAAATAAAATAAGGCCCAAATAAGAAAAGAATTTTAGGAAGGGATAAAGTTCAAGTATAGTTGAAAAAACTTTGACTTACAGTCTGAATCACCCCAATGGCCATGGTCCACCCGCCGGGTCCACAGTAACCAATCCGTCTCTCTTCCATTTTCCACTCAAAAGCTTCTTATGTCCGAATTCCCTCGAAAAAAAAATAGAAGAACTTATACAGTATAAAAAACAGGAAAATTTGAGGAGAAACTTTCCCTCAAGTTTTTTTGATAGCTCCTTAGTTCACACAAACACAGACACACATATAGACAGAGGCACTCACACATGTACACTCACACACACACACACATCCACTAGAAAAGGAAAAAGAAAAGTTTTCGCAGAGATTAGAAATTCCACGGAGACAATCCTCCGGACAATGCTAACCCTTGAAACGAGTTCCAGAGACTGAATTTACTGAAGGCAATTTCCTCCAAGATATTGAATATAGTGGAAGGAATACAGAGAGGACAATTTTAGATTATTGATTTTAGAAAAGAATCTCCTTCCTTAAACCATAGGAGAGGTACTTACGATCCCCTGTATGTAAGCACTTGGAGAGGGTCGGGCCAGGGACCATGTGGGACTATATTTAGGTAGTGAGAGAGAGTATAGACACATGTCGGAATTTAAGTACTCGGGATGTGTACATGGTATAGAGACCGTAAGGGAAGGAGGGGAAAGCCACGATTGTCCTTCCTCATATAAGTATTCAAGAGTGTGATCAAGTGAATCATCACGGATGGAAAAACCAGAAAATTTCTCCGGCGCCAATTTTTTTCCTCCCGTCCGTAAAGTCTTCTTACACACATTCACTTAGAGAGAGAGACACACACACATACATATGTGCATACGTATGTACATACGTATGTACATACATACACCCTACCACTGTCTAGCCGCCTAGCCAACCACGTTTCAACTGCAATTCTCTTTCCTATTGGCAAATGACCCTGAGTCGTTCTTCTTAATATTTACATTACACAAGACAGGATGCTACGGATCGTTTGAGTCCGTCGCTCATTCCTTAGCTATGTATGTATGTATGTACAGGGCAATGTGTGTGTGTGTGTGTGTGTGCAGGGTGATGTTAAAAATCCGATTTAAATTACTTTCCCCAATTGTAGCTTGTAGATAGGCATTCGGTGTATGTACATATAATTACATTCTATTCACATGCATGGATGCACGCATCCATGCATAATCCTACACTTATGAACTTACTTGCAGAAATGTCTGGGAGCATGATAAATTATACTCATATGCATATATGTACATATGTATGGGGGCTCAGAGATCCGCTCAAGTTAAATAATAATTTCCCAGCTTTGTCCTGGAATTTTCTAAATTAGAAGTCAATTTGAAGCTCTTTCTTTTTTATTGGTTTCTCTCTCATGATAAAAAATTACTAAAGGGATTGATTTTAGCTTAAGGTTTTCAACCAGGAAAAAGTTTTTTTTTTCTAAATACTTTTATTTTATCAAGAAATAAATCAACAACTTTTACTCAATTCAATGTAATAAATTACGTCTGAGGATAGATATATATAGAGCTTGTGGGTCAATTCCAGGTCACTGTTTTTCAAGTGAGCATCTTAGACATCTCTGAGGCTGCAGCTCAAGTTAAACCCATAAATCTGCTTATTGAGGCGAGTTTAACTTTACTATCTATGTATGTACGTATGTATGTGTGTATGCATATGTAGATAGATACTTTTGCCCTTTCCTAAAATAGATAGAATTGGGCCGGATTTTGGAAGGGGGAGTATTGCAATTCAAATTAACTTTCGGAGCTTGTAAAAATCTATTGAGGGTCATTGGGGTGTCAAGTCCTAAGTAAAATTAATGTTGTAGAAAAATCATGAAAAATGTATCCGTGTGTGGGCATTTATTAGATTCTTTTCTCCTTGAAATTTCCGAATGCGAAAAATTTTATTTCAAAGGACCGTTATCATTAGTGAACTCAACATTAGAAGGGAGATTTTTCGGAGCTATTCTATCGACAAATATTGGAATTGCTCCTCGTTAAAGGGCGTTATGGATACTTTAATTTGATACTAGGTGTAATTCTGAGGGTTTTGAAGACATTCTTGTAATGTCTCTGTTACATTCTCAAAGCACATATAATAATAATTATACTCATAGAAGCCATCACCTGAATGACCCCATAAAAATTTCTTTATACAGGTGGGGATTTTTCTGAGGCTTTCGAGGAATCTCGTAACAATTGTAGTGACACGGGGTAAGGCCAGACTTTAACACAACTCTTGGGAGAATCTCAGAGTCCTATAAAGTGAGTATTGGGAAAAGCCGGGACGTTACAGAGGGATTTTATTAGTAAGGTAATGTTTTATATATACACTCACTATACAGATATAAAACACCCAATAGGCTTCTGCAAATAGCTTTGAGTGTAGGGTATCGTTTAAGACCCCTCCACAGATGATCGTTCCCTGCCCGATGGGATGACCCAATTTTGAAGGCCCATTATCTTTTACCACAAATACTTCCATTAAAGGTTTCTAATAAGTTTGGGACAATTGAGACCTTCTGATCTATAAAGGGTTTATGTACATACATATGTAGTTACTACATTATAGTCGAAATTTGACCTCACAGTACTAGTCCAGCTTTTTAAATTCTCTCACCGAACGTAGCCCTGTTTCCTGTCGGCCTGGGATCTTTTATCGAGTTCTTTTTGTCAGTAGATAATTATGAGTGCTTATATATGTTACTGAATTGTAACTTTATATCATGGTTCGGTTACATACATAGGGATTGCTGTAAAATGCATATATCCGTTTACATATCACTCTATAATTATTATTATGTATGTCAATGTATGCATTCGTATTGTAGCAAAGGAGTGTTGGTGTGTATTCCCAGGGTTTCAATCGTAACTGTGAGTTTGTGTTTGAGGGAGTTTGTGTGTGTGTGTGTGTGTCTGTGCTTGAGTGTAATTAAATCTGTAAATACTTGTATGCATATGTACATATGTGTTGACTGAAGGTGTCTTTACAGTAGCTCTCTTTTGTACTGTTGGGATGTTGTTCATTTGATGTGACTTCCTGTTCCTGAATTGAGATCTCTTTTCTCCCTGTGAGTTCTGGTCCTTGATCTTCCTCCTTTCTCCTTTCTCCTAACAATCTCTGCAGAAGTTGCTTTCTCCTGGGCTCTCAAATACAAAATAGACTTTGTGTATCGTCTCTCCGAGCCCGATGATGTAGTCCCACGTTCTCTCCAGATCTCTCTCCTACCTTTTCAAGGCTAATGCTCACCAGGGCGCGAGTAACTATGAAGTAGGAACTCTCTAGTCTCTGCAATCCTTTCACATCCCTTTCCCTTTGAAGGCTCTTGCCGGATTTGCAAATAAGGAAAAGTAATAAAAAAAGAATTTGAGCACGTCAGCGTCCAGCGTGAGGTTTTCGAGGAAATGTGGACTGGAGACCGACGAAAGCTTTTATGTATATATACGAAAAAGGAGAGGGAGGCTGATGATATCCTGAGTAATGGCAAGTTTCAAACTATTCGTCAAGATAAAAGCCTTGAAGGGAAGAGTGTGCTGGAAGTCACAAGAGCCTTGGTATGGTTGGCAAATAGCTTTCTAATGGTTCCTTCCCCCAAAGCAGACCTATATTTTTTTCCCCTTCGAGAAAAAAAAAATATATCGAGTACCTATCCACACACACACACACACACACACACACTACTGCACTCGCTCCAGCTATCACATAACCCAAGCTTTTTATTACCCTCATCAATGGGCCAAGCCTGTAGTGGTTTCCAAGTGAACGTGTCAAGAGTGTGGAGAACCTTTCACCATAGATACGAGATTCTGTCTATAGATGTTCTAAATATGTATAGTCCTAGTCATACCTATAATATATACACTTACACACCTAACCCTCCTTAACAATGCATGTAGATCTGTACCTTCAAGGGAAGAATACATTATAGAGAGAATAAAGGATCGCTAGGGTCGAGGTTGTCTAAAGTTTCTTTTTTTTTTGAATAATTTTTTTTATGCCAGATTCCCACACGCCATGGTCACACATATAGAAGGAAGGAATTGACTTGTACACTTGTGTGTCTATGAGGAGGTGACGGCAGGTTGAACATGTGTTATTACTTTTAGAAGCCCTGTAATTGGATCCCCGGGTAGTGCATTAGAAAGACTTTTTTTTTGACACTTCCAGTCATTTTTCCCCCCTGTATGCAATTTCACAGTTTGATGGATGACTTTGCGGGGGAATTGCGGGAACGTTGGGCGGAATGTGAGGGCTTAGAATAGATATTACTCGTGCTTTCCAATGATTCTCAATTCCAAGGGAACGCCCGTATATTCTATGCTAGAAGCTCTTTAGTATAATTGCAGATGTATGGGAATTTATGCATGAATTCCTATGAAGGCTCTGCTCTTTTTTTTTTTGACATTACAGTCGATATTTTTAATAGTATCAAATTTGAGCTTTTAGGAAAGTACAATCAAATTTTCTTATGCGAGGAGAGCTAATTGACTGGAAATTCCAATGGGCTCAAAGACCCTGAAAATTAATGTCAAATACAATCCTACCATATTGGACTGTGACTGTATGCACTTACAATTAGCCTTCCTGCCATACAAGCCCTAAATGTATATGTTTTCTATGTATGTAGATATAAAGGCTGTTGGAAGCTTATAGAAAAAATACAATCAGAATGGTCTCCTTTAGAACCGTCAATACAATGAATTTCGTATTTTCTTTTTCTGTCAAGCCTTGTTTTGCTAAAGAATTTGTTTTACAGATTACAAGAGTAGCTTGTTACAGGACCTACAGTATTTATCTGTCTCTACAAATTTGGGAACGTTCAGGAGCAACTGTTAAATCAATACGTTCATGTATATATGACTCCAACAGGAAAATTCAATGGCCTGTAGGCAGTCAACTTTTTCTTGAATCTAGAAATTACAAATCATCGAATGCTCCATCGATATTCAGACTTTCTTTTCTTCTTCCCTGAGGATTTTTCCTCACGAGCTATTCCTTCAGGCAATGTTCTGAAATTCTATAACTTGGAGTCAAAATTAAATCACTATACGCTCAAAAGTTCCTAGCTGTTCATTTTTTCGTTATAGGGCAAAGTAAGCTTTGGAAGTAAATTTTGCATAACCAGAGTTTGATCCCCGTGAATGGTTCCAAGGATCTGCTCCTGATTTCTGACAAGACTCGCTATATACAGTATATGCATATTTAATTTGAACCCCAGTATTACATTTAGGATGACTGAGTTTTGACGGATGTGAAATTGTAGAGAGAGTGAAGGCCTATGTCAATTTACCATATGAAACTTATTAGATATACAATAAGCATAAAAGCAATTGAGAGGTATAATAAATAACGTCTTGGCTTTGGAGTGCTATTAAAAGTAAATCAACTCTGATGATAGCAGGAATTTCCAGAATGTTACGTTATATTGGGTGTAAGGAGAAAGTATAGCTTTCCTCAAAGATCCTCCCCTACAATTCACATCCTATAAAGGAAGAAAGTTTGTTTTCCTCCTAAAATGTTTTTCTTGTAGTTTTGTTTGTTTTCATAAGCTTCCAGTTCTCAAAATAAACTGGAGTCAATATGTTTTTGAAAATAGCAATAAATACAAGTGCCTAAAACTAGATATGTATATTTACATACAATGCTTCTACTACTACATTATTTAATATCTATTATAAGATGGATATCTTTCCCGAGGAAAATATCCATTATCTATATATAAATACTCTATATCTATATATCCAGAACCATATGCTAAGCCACCGAATTACCCAATGCTCCAGCATTTGTTACATTCTGACAAAAGCTCGAAAGCATAAGTTTCTCACTATAAGGAGGATTACTTCTGAGAGGTTTGAAAAATATGGGGAATACCCGATACTCACGTTTCCAATTACTGTATCGTTCGTGTGGGGTGGGAGTGGGGTGGGGAGGGGGGGTCTGGTTGAGAATGAACAAGATGCATTTGAGATTATAAGTAATAGATAGATATATACTTGCACTACAATGAAGGCTATAAAAATGACATTACACACACTCGTTTAAAGGACGAGGAGGAATTCCCCCATAGAAAATTGACTTGCGAGCAGAAGATGAGGGGTAAAATTTGTCAGAAAATGATTTATTTTTTAGTTCGGCTCATAGCGTTGTTCCTTTTGTAATTATATATAAATCTCATTTCTCCTTATATATTCACTCACGTTTTAAGATCCTTCCCCAGAACATTCGTTTGGAGGGGGGAGACAGGAAGGAGTAACTTTTTTTTGAGGGGATAAATCCACTGGGTCAAATCAACTGGAATAATCATTTTCATGAGGGAGGATATAATAATTATAGATAGATATGTATACAATACTTTTGTGTTGATATAGAATATAGATATAGTTTGAGGGCTGATTTTTAGTAAGTGTTCCCCATAGATATGTAGCAGCGACCAGGAGTGACGGGGAAGAAGATTGTAATATTTTTTATAGTTGTCAGATTTTATTCTCAACCGTCATATCCTCTGGAGTGGTTTGGACGGTGAGGGCTCAGGAGTGGGGAATGTTTGCGACATCTCATCCCTGTGCACTGTAATCACCCAAATAAAGAAGCCATGGATGCAGCCTCCGACCACAAAGGCCAACACTGTCACCCAAAAGCCTCGGTTCGAGTTGAGGAAGCACTCTCCGATAGATAGAGCGGCTGTGATGGAGAAACTCACAATGGCGTAGACTATCCAAGCCCCACTCTGTCTTGGCTCGTTCTAAAAAAAATTAACAACACGAAGAGACGATACATTTTTATTTCCTCATATATTTAACCATAGGATCAAAAATCACAATAGTTATATCCTTAGGTTACAGAAACTTAAGAATGCAAAAAAAAGGGGAATTAAGATGTTGAATCAGAAACAATCCGAAGGACATCTCAGGGCTAACTCATTTCTTCAAGTATCTATACACACGCCTGTAGTTCTGTAAAGGATCAAATTGTAAGGCCAAGTATCTCAGCAGAAGTAGCTCAGATTTCCGAGTTGGCCTCCCCAAGTCGAGTAAATAATAAAAAGTTCTTTTATCGGAGTCCCTATTTGGAAAATCAGGATCGGGTGATAAATCAGAAATGTTGGGGCTCCTATAAAGCTACAATGGGAAGGTTCGAAGTTAGAGAGCATGTAATTATGTACATAGCTCAAGGAACACGTATAACGTTCTATAATTTCTAAAAATAGAATGCATTAGTGGCAATCTAAAAGTGAGTCATTTGGACTGTATTGAATGACTACAGTAAATACTGTGAAAGCTATATATTTCGTACAGGATTTGAGATTACTAATGATTATTTTTGATGGTAGTTGCACAACCAATTAACTATCAATCAAACGGTACGCGTAGAGCGTGACACGTATATCTACTTACGAGTCTCTCACAATCAGTCATATCTAACGAATTTAGTTGGGAATACATACGTTCTGGAGTTCATTATTCCCCAAGGATAGAGAAATACATATTGCATAGTCAAGGGATCGATTTCAAGAAATATTATGAATGCTGGAGACATCAAGTCATATTTGAAATTACTTTCGTAGGAAATGTTTCAGTTGAATTAATTATCTCAATTATTTCAGGGGAGAGGTTCCTTCCTTTCCATAAAATAAATTATTAAAATTCCAGATATTCTAATACTGACAAACTGACAAAATAGCAAATCGTAACAAGGAGTATATAGCCTTGACGTCCAGGACTATATCTACTATTGAACAAGGATTATTATGAACAGGGGATTGAGCGGAGCTTGGACGGTATTAAACAGGATCGTAATAAATGCATATATACATACATACATACATGAGGCTTAATCCCCGGGGTACATTTTCAAGATCAATAAAAAGCTCGTTTGATCGGATAAAAACTACTATAAAAAACAATACCAACTTACATTGCAAGCCCCTTGAAGTACTACAATAGCCATGAAAAATCCAACCACGAGTCCTCCCACCAGAACCAAGTAAAGCCCTAAGAAAATTTTGCCTGGAATTTATTTCAAAATGAATATTTTATTTAAGACTCATTCCCTTACATTTACATATAACTTTGTAACTATTACTGTTTCGGAGATGAAAGCCCCAAAATTTTTTTTGGGGCTTTACTAAAAAAACACTTTAGTATGTAAATTTATTATTTTTTCGCACTCTCCTCCTCACCTCCTGAAAATAATCTATTGAATTCTCAAATACCAACCAATTTGTCTCAAATTTTTTGAGAGAATTTTCTTAAAGAAACAATTTTGATATTTGTTTTTTAAATTCCATAAAAGTTATAAGAAACCATTAGTTAAAATATGTTCCGTGCATCAGGCATAACTTTCGGCCCAATCCCGTGACCAAGGGTCATTGTAATTAATTACAGGAAGAGCAATAATTTAAAACAAAATAAAAATTACGAAGTTTATTAGCACAAGTTTTTATTAATAAAAAAATAATCGAAAGTATGTAATTACGTAATTACGTAATATTACAGGGTCAGTCAGGACTCGCCGTCAACAGCTGCAAGAAGGTTCGTTTTTGCTCCTTAGCAAAAGAGCAAAGATATTCGTGCATTTACTTCCGCACGACTTCCAACAGAACTTTGGCATATGCTCCCAAAGTAACGTGAGTAGCATAATCGTTCCAGCCCGCACGAAAGCGTCAATATATGACAGTGAAAAAAAAAAACAAAAAAAAGCCGACGTATACACAAACGACCGGAAGAATCCGACCCCCATTATAGTTTCTTTTGAGACTTAAAGTCTCAAAAGTTAGACTGGGGATGGGATGTGCGTGAGTTTACTTTTTAGTACAATCTTTGAAAATCGGTTCCCTATTTTTAAGCTCCTCTTCATACAAAAGTTTTTTTAAAAATCCCAACGTCTGGAATGAATCCCCCGCCAGAACTGTCCCAGAAAGTACTTTACCTATATACTGTCCTCTGTGATATGTGAATATACAAACTATGTATCTACATTTTTCTAAAGGTATATACACAAGTTTCACTCACAAATGTTCTCCTCCGGAGCATGATACTGCTTCCCCTCACGAAGGAACGGGTAGAGACCCCAAACAAAGTAAGTGGCTAGTAGTATGAAATAGATCTGGAAACATTTATCACCAGTGTGTGTGTGTCAATATATATATAATTACACAGAAAAATATATAAACGTACAAGATAATACTCTGTACTTAAATATAATCTTAATGTTACAATCCGTAGATATATGTAATTAATTATAGCAGGGAAGTTGAAGAAACAAAAGTTTAATTTAGAACCTCTGATTAAGGACTTACAGCCTGAATCCAGACGATTGCCTTTGTCCAGCACTTCTTGCACTCCTTGAAACTCCAACAACAGACTTGTTTCGACATTTTCAGCACCCACCTCTCAGCTCACACATTATTATTTGCACTCCCACTCATGACGACGGAGACCGGCTGAGAGAGAGAGAGAGAGTGAGAGAGAGAGAGAGTGAGAGAGAGAGAGAGAGAGAGAGGGAGAAAGACCGTGTCCATGAGAATGCCATATGAGAGAGGTGTTTGTTACTTTCTGGGAGAGCAGGACTCGGATTTTGTGTGTGTGTTTGCAGGTATAAAAGAGGACTCGAGGAATTGGGGGAAAAACAAGAGAAGAATGAAATAATATATGAGTCAGATGAAGTTCAATAGCGCAGTAGCAACTGTCTAAAAACCTCCACTTACTCCAGGAGTGAAGTTAAATGGGGAAAATGCCACGTCCGAAGAATACCATAATACCCGATGGAGACAAGAGAATAGGAATGTAGTTCATATCCAATGTCGGGCCATTTTCCAATGATTTGTGTCCCCTGGATTCCGGAATCCAATGAAAAATTCAACGTTTGAGGCGGAACTTGAGGAAAGGCCCAGGAATAGTACAGAGTGACGTATTTGTACACCCGGACTCTCTCTCTTACTGTATGTACATATGTACATGGGACTGGAAGGACAGATAATTCCTAATGAACTCGATTCCTTTTCCCTGCAAAATAATTAAATAGCTGGGAGACAGTCATTCCTAGCATTTATCCTTGGATGTGTGTAATGCCCGTACCTACTCCTATATAATAGTGCATGGACCTTTGACTATAAACAGTCCGTACTAAATGTCGACTGTCACTCTCCTATTATTTATCATTATAGCATGTCCTCCATTATTATGGAATATACACATCGTTCCTGAATTCCTATAGGTTTACATGTAGATACCTTATTGTCACATGCTAATTACAATCCATCTACATAATTATTTATACGCTTAATAATTATTATCCGCATTCTTATGGAAAAGTTAGACTGGAACTCTTGAGAAAGTTCTCACACGAGAAGAGGAGGAGAAAGAGGAAGAGGGTCCTCTCACCCCTCATTAGTATTCGGCACAGTTGGACAACTTCATTCCTGCTCTTGATAGTGAATGACAGGGAGATGAAAAATAAATGGGACGGTTTACACACACACACACACACACACACACACACAGAGATGAAGGTGTGGGAGCTTCTTCTTCAGCTTAAGTGGGGAAGTTTGTATGCTGTAAATTAAATTTTGTAACTACATCAAAGCACATTAATTTTTTTTTTCCTCATATTTTTTTTTTATTGAGAGCTTCACGCTTCAACATACAGTCATATATCTTGGGATGTATGTATATATATAGGAACATATATATATACATTGAGACATGTACACATACATTGATTGTGTTATATAATAACACTATAACATATAATTACTGTTTATATGATGTCACTACGGACCCACTAATTGTTAGTAAGAGATTGAAACTAGAATGAAAGGAGGGCTTGACTTCAAGTTTTATTTCCTTGAAAGTGTTTTTTTTCCTGGAGAGGACGGAGGGGCGAATTGTGTTGTTGTATCTACTTACACATATATAATTACATATCTTATGACACGTCAAAGTTGGGCGGAGTGGGAATTTATAGAGGCAAAATAATTGTTATTTTTTTTTGTGTAATTCTTACCCTATAACCTACAATACTGGGGAGGATTTTAGAGCCCAGCCTATTTGTAATAATAAAGTGATTGTATTTGATATATCTAATGGCTCCAGTCGGAGAAGGAGAGATATGTTTGGTTGGAACTTATAGAAGATTTAGAGCTTGTTAGATTTGTACGTCAATAATTATTATGGAAGAGTCACGGGGGGATTATAAAATTATGAGGAAGCTTTTAGAGGGGGATAAACTGGACTTGACATATCCATGGATATTTCAGGGACTGTCAATTAATTTTGATTGAGTTAAAATTCCGAACGAAAGGGTTGGTAAATTTCCGATATATTTCTGGCGCATCTGGTACATATGTACATATGACATATACTTGACGTCGGAGGATTTTCATAGGAACAACTCATCTCAATTTTTAATCAACTAATGGATTTTACATGTGAGCTGGGAGAGGTGAGGACTGGGGAGGGTTAATATAAGGATTAGATAATAGTGGACTGGCTTGAGTTTATATTTTTAGGGAATTATTTGGACGCACTGTTTCTATAAGCAAGTCTTTGATCAGAGACGACATTGTCATGTAATTATCTGTAGCACTGGAAGTAGATACTAAACTGCTAAGTCAATATTAAAGAGACTATTAAGTATAAATTGTTTGACTACTGTCATCCTATAACACGGGGCTTGTACCAAGACAGTCAATTGGTTCGTAATGATTGTCATCCTAGTCTTGCAAAATATACGGCACACTCCAGAGACTCTGGTTATAATAATTGTATATTCCCAGCTCCGTATGATCTCAGTCCTCTAAGGGTTCTAAATAAATTCAAAGATATGAGCGTAATTATTCTTAAATCATCACAGGTGAGATTGATCATCTAATACATCGGACTCTACTAAGCGAATCCTGATCATGTATCGATATGGAAATTCGGGATTGTTCCAGTAGAAGACTTGCTTATTGCTAGTAATTTTTGTATATACAAATCTGTTACAGAATCTCTGAAACATGGTATAAAATAGTGTGCTGTCATAATATCCTAAAGGTTAAATTTGGCATGAAACAAATATTTACGACACTTTTTGGAGAGAGTCCTTCTAACGAGATTCGACTCCAATAGCTTCAATAATTTGACACTTAAGTTAATAGCTTTGGATAACATAGTTTTTGGAGTTATAGTCTAATTCAATTCAAATTCGTATAGTATTAATAATATTGTTAACTGTGAAAATAGTCATTTGATTTCGAATAAAGATTACTCAACTGTCTTCGCCCAACTCTGACAAAGTTACAAGAAGCTCCTGGAATTATGATGATGATGTTTGTTATCCAAAGTTCCTGAGCCCTCATACAGACACAATCCTGCCCCTCCTTCCCCTATACAGAACCTACTCCATAACTAACACCATATATCATCATATCTACTTATATTTTTTTTTTGTTTCGCAGAAAAAAAGGTACACTGACATCCTGTCTCATTCAAGGAACGAACGATTTAAATGGGATTCAGGTCCGACTTGAGCCCTGCCACAAGTTCTTCCTTGTGGACGGAGACGACCCAAACACAAAATGCAATGATTGCAGCACTGAAGACAAAAGCGATGGAAAAGACCCACTCCCCAATTATCAAGGTCCCGGGGACGAGGAGACTGAAGAATGCAAAGGTTACTGTTGCAACGATCATCCATGCATGAAGATACTCCGGTTTTTTCTGGAAATATTTTTTTAAAAAAACATAAACAAAATCCTCCTATTACAAATTCAGTAGAGCGTGATCATTGATTGAAATATTTCCGATGACATCGTCCCTCATCCCTTCTTAATAACCCAATGTGACTTTGACCCCCTTTAATTGAAGAGCCTTGGGAGGGAGCACTATTGTCATTTGAGGGATGTTTTGTGTAAGGACATTGGCCCTTATAGGGAGATCTTCTAGGGATAATTTTGACAATTTTTATAATTTACATCAACGGATCCCTTGAAAAGAAGTGTCGAGAATCCGAGTCCAATGAGGTTACACGTAATAATTGCCAGGGACATCAACCGCAGGCCTTTATCTGAAAAATAATTTTTAAAATTGGAATAAAGACCCCTTCCCAAAACCATCATGTATCAATTATGTGCTATCATCCCCACCTGAGCTCACACGAACGATAAATTTTAATACTGAACTTACCCATGGACTCATCAGGGAATCTCATGATATCGAAAACAATGTGGATGAATTGTGCGGCCTATAATAAAATCATAAAGGGGGCAAACAGAGCACGATTAATCCTTGTTCATATGTCATGGGAGACTAGAATCTGTCTTACCAGGGGGGGGGGCAACGCTATTATTGGAAAAATTGCAGCATCCATATATATAGCACTACAACATGCAACGTCCCAATACTTTTACACTACTGTAATGCCGGATTCAAAGGCTCTACACAATTAGTAGAATATATTTGGAAACAATTAAATTAACTTCATCCATCCTCAATTGATGGTTGCTGTCGGATTGCGTGTAAATTATCCCAGCTGTTTTCAATTGATACAAATGAAGGGCTCGTATTAAAAGATTGACATTTAAATTGTGGGCCGAGGATTTTGGTTTCCGTTCGTAACCCAATGCTTTTTATTTAATTAATTTTATTTGTATGAAATTACACTTCAATTATTCCAATTCCCATATATCTATTATCTACATTTACAATAACAACACGTGTATACAGAGAATTACAACAGGAAGGATACTATGTACGAAATACAAACAGTCATAATAATTATTGTTTTATCTACAAATATAAGCATTGCAGTTGAGTCTAAATGCTTTCACATTTTCTGTGTGATTTTTCCTTAGCATTTTCACAGTCAAAGAACTACAGACTTTTTGACTTTCTATATTATTAATTAGCACAATTAATTAATTATCCATCCTCACCTGATTCAGCTCCGTACAGTTGACAGTACAGACGCATTTCACGTTCCATTTATTACATGCTTAATAAATGGCTCAACCATGCATACAATTTTGAACGGTGTATACTTTCCTGTGCTAAGGCTCAAAAAATATTTGTGTATTGAGACAGTACTTACATACATACTTAAAAATAATTATAGGTACAAACTTTATGTATTTAAATTATAAGTATGGTGTATCTAATTGTAATGCTTAATTACAAAACTGGGACTTATTTAGATTGTGATTGATTAGAATAAGTATTCATAAAATTATCTATTTATACAGGCTCATATACGTACAAATGTGTGTAAGTAGGTCAAAACGTGGGATTTTTTTAGAGTTCACGTAATAGTCCTGGTTTCAGTTAGGATTTTCAACATGGAACAATTTTAAGAGGGACTGGTACACACTGGACTTGTCTTCCACAGAATTGATTTTAATTGAGTTTCGTACATGCAATAAAATGTAAGTACCATATGTACCTGAACATGCACATGGCTATGTATTTTCCAATGTATGTATTTCAATTGCATTTGTATAATTAACGTACATAACTATATACCCATGGAATATTTCATGCGTCTTCAGCTGGGCTTGGAGTTACAACATTTAAATGACAATTACATTAAATAACTATGGACACAATGACAATCATGTTACGTGTATAAGTATACTACTATCCATTACCAAAAATAAAGGAGTAATTATATGTACTCATATATGCACCAAGCTGATTTCATATTTTACAGGAGATGGTCAAAGTTATTGCTTCACTTTGACGCAATTACATTAGCTGGAAATGTACAGTCAGGCAGTTGGGAACTTTGACCTTCTGTGCATTGAACTGCTGCTACCTCGAAATTTTGCTACATGTAATTACAGGTAGAAGACTTCTAAACACTGATATGTGCATAATTATACAAGTGATCACACGTACACCCTTTCCACATTAATCTACCCCATTGAGAGTGGTTTCATTCATGGGAACACATATATCTGTATCTACATATATAATTACACGGACATTAAATTAGTTCCAAAGCAGACAGTATATAATGCATAACTTTGAGTGGCATAATGTACATACATAGAGCAAAACGGATGAGCCGAGCACTACTCATATAATTTATTGTGGATCGATACTAAGCTATATAAATTGGGACTCAATTAAAATACATTTCCAATGACATCAAAGGAATAGAGATGATATTATTTTCTAAATTTTTGGAAGCACGATCTGCGCTCGTACAAGTTCTAAGAATACAGTTTGAGTAATTACTATCTATATGTTTGTATGTGTATTAAAGGACTTACCCCATTCAAAGCTCCAATGACCCTCGTCCATACCTTGGCCCCACAACATCCTATTTTCCGACCCATTTCTAAATCAGGATTTTATTAGTGCCTGTGCCTGTATTACCTGTAAATGTAAATGTACGAATTTGAACTAATTACAGGAGAGAAGGTTAGGTCAGAGTGTGTACAAGGAGTCACTTGTTGTTGTGAAAAATTATATGGCTACATGGGAAAAGTAAGGTGAAGGAACTTTCACTCTTGAGATGAAAAGCTCTGGCGCTCCCACATTTTCACTTGTTTGCTTCTTCCCTTCTGATCATGCTCAAGAGCTTCTATACGAGAGGGGCCGAGTCGAGGAGCATCAGAACTTTCACTATGTACAGTCAAACCTGTGATTATCCCTGTAATGCCTTCCTGGGGACTCCCTAATTTGACCAGTAGGGACAGTGACCACTACACTTATCACAGGAGAAAGTAGAATGTGACTGTCCATATGCACTTTATTCCCACGGATAAAAATACAAGGAGGTACATACTAAAATTAGGGGACACTTATACAGAGGTCCCACTGTGCACTAGCATGTGGGTATTAAGCTGCACATTTTGGACTGTATTGGCTGAGCATGCATGCTGGTAATAAAAATAATTATTATAGACGCACAAGCATCTACACATGCATTTAATATGACAATCCCACACGGATACGAAATTGTACTTTTTATACATTCTACTCAATCGTACTAGAATAATTGTTATCTGTGCATTGCCTTTTCCTAATGTAGACCGTAAAACAGAATGAGATCAAACTTTGACTCTTATAATGACATATGTTCATTCGAGGAGAAAAATTATCCTGTAAGCGGAAATTGCTCTGCTCAAATGCTCCGTTAAAAGAAGGTTCTTATAAGGGATCTTCCTGATTTCCTGTCCATATCCACAGCCAGTTTGGGTAACAAGTGTAGCATGAACATGGCTGTTTTATCTAAATATTTGCTGATCTCAGTCGTATGAGCAAGCAGGGAATTTTTATGATGAATAAAACTGAGTCTGTGCTTAATGCATATTTTTGCATTTGTGGCCTGGCTGTTTTGTGTAATTGACATACAAAAGTGAAAGCATACTTTCCCTATAGTAGATTCAGGTAGCTATAGGTAACTGTAAGGGGATTTTGTCTGTATGAAAAATATTATGATCATTTCCTTCTGCATGTTTTTGTTCCCAATGTACATTTTACAACTTGTGAGAGCGTGTTTTTAGTACATTACAAGAGTCTTTGCTGCTCTTTATAGAGAGAATCCGTCCCAGAGCTTGAAATTCGTTTCAATAGGTGACGCTTAGCTTGTGAAGGTGTTTTTAGTGGAAGTCGAATATTTCTACATATGAATCGCAAGGTTATAGGGAATCGAAGGAAATACACATATTGGAGTTGCACAACACTTTTTGAAGGAGTACTCTTTAAAAAAGGATTCTCCTTGCAGGGATCATTTTGATATCGTACTTACCCACGTACTTTCATATTGTTTTGCATTTATGATAATTACATAACAATAAACGTAGGAACTCTCACTTTTAGAGGTCCCTGAGAGCAGCCAAATTTAATTGTATGCTCTAATAACTATGAATGCTACCAATATCTACTGTAGTGTGTGCTCTCTTTTTAGAGGAGCCAGACTTGTAACAGCGCACTCTGAATAAAGTCATTATTAATTATTCAATTGAGTAGCTGTTTTGTTTCTGTGTCAACGTGTGAAAAATAAGTAGTACACAATCTAATGCTAATTGCTTCATTTTGGGACCCTGTTATATAGAAGACTCCATATATAGTTTGTATAGGAAACATTATTTTATAAGTAGTTCTTATACAGTGAACTATGACAGTCCCTTGTAAGGGGAAGATTGCACAGTAACCTTTGAAGCTCATTACAAAGGGTTTATATGATTCTGCACAATAGCAAATAATTTTATTGTAATACCCCAAGAGAAAATACATGTACGAAAAGTGACCAGTAAATATAAAGGATTTTATTTCAAGCAATCCTTTGAACGCGCTTGCACGACAGCTCTCTCTCTCTCTCTCTTTCTCTGATGTTGTCTTTTCGAAATAGATTTGCTAAATTGTGGGGGACTCAATATTTTTTTACCGTCCCCCTTTTTTATGGGCTAACGGAGTTACATATATCGTTTCTTGTTACCCTGTACGTACTGTATATGTAACATATTTCATGTGTATGTATGTGTACCGATTCAAACTCAATTTTAAAATAATAATTTCAATGTGTGTTGTTTGTTCTCAGGTATTGTGCTTTTGACAATTTTCTCGTTTTATCTGGTACATTATTTTTCTGCGTACTCTGCAATTTCCATTTCTTGTCATATTCGAAAGTGCAATTCCCGAGTCTTATTAGGAGTACTATATAGGGGTACAATAACACGGGATGACATATGTGCATCCAATTCTTACTCTCAGAGAAACTTGCCTATTTGGCACAACGGGTTCCTTCCAGTGGGTTTGCTTGTATGATGAAAATTTTTGTGTTTTTTAAATTTTCCAGAGGGGAACTAGTATTGGGAAAGACTCGTTATATCATACCATGAAAACAAATTTGATCAACAAACTCAAGGACAGAGGTTACCAAATTAGTGGGGAATTATTCTGCGAAGACTTACAAGGTGAAAGTAAAGGTCGGGATATGGATATTCGCCTGCAGACACAAAAATAAACATTTACAACTCATCCAACTTCGAGGATAGAAATGCATCTTAATCAAACTAATTAAGTAAAGGTGGAGGGAAAAGTTATTTATGGTCTCTGCATCCAATAATTAAAATCAAGTTTCAATATCAAAGAAATTAGCACTATGTACAAAGGGTTATGTATTAGTACACGTGGCGTGTCTCAATAGAAATCTTTCTCTTGCATTCATTGCCCGTATTTCAGATTAAAACGATGTCACCAATTAGCACAAAACATTTAGTCCCATGAAACAATTACTTTGAAGTTATGGTTTGCTTTTCGTTGTTGCGAAAACAAAAAACCAAATATTTCTTTTAAATCAAAGTATTGGATTGCTGGTATTCTGTAGGGGATATATACATGGACCATAAATTGTATACTTTTCTCATGGAATGACATTTGGATTGAAGAAACATTTGGTTCTAGGTTTCTATTTTTGAGTATTCTCGAAACTGTGTCTGTTCTGTGTCGTGATGTCGACTGTTACGCGGAAAAACTCCTGTAGAGCATTTGCCAATAAAGGTGTATCCAAATGTTTGAAACTCATTCCATGACGGTAACGGGCTTGAACATACACCCTGGATTGGATTTATTTTAAGGGAAAATATATATTTCAACTCCATAAATTGCATTGATCCTTTCAGAAAATCGTAAACCAAAGGTTCTATGGTTACCTTTGTGTTTAGCATATGTATGTGGATACTGTAGCTGGACAAAAACTGGAACTACTCTTCATCCCAAAGGTAGGTCCCTATCCCAGATCTGGGGTGCAAAATTAAAATGAGAAATATAAGCACGGGTATAGGCTAGTGCTGAAAATCATTTTGGGTTAGAATGGAAATCTAACCAGGGCTATCAAATTGCTGTTCCTGAAATTACCCACGCCTAGAAGGTTTAAGGGTAAATATATTCCGGTCGTAATAGTTGCATATTCAATTATTCTGCACTGTTGGTGTAGATGTATCTATCTATTTTGGAAGTAGAACATTTAATTTCCGTGAAAAATAGTTTAATTCCAGAGTGTGTTAAATGCCGCGATTCCGAGTTTCAAAAGAGGCTTAGTTCTTATCAAGCTTGTTTTCAAGTGGCATGGCAATTCACACATGTCCTTACATTCGTGTGCGTAAGCGCATATCTAGGGGGTGTAGAGGAATGTATTGGGCTTCCTATGCTAGAGCAATGTTTATATAGGCAGGCCGTCCCCTGTGCTGGTATAGCCTGTGTAGGATTATAGACAGGCAACTTGTCACCACTAGCCTTGGGGGATAGGGGCAGAGATTTTAAATTGAAATTATGGGCTCATAAGGGGGGTTCAGAAGGTTTAAATATTATACATAAAATCTGGGCTAGGATGACATAAAAGCCCACCTTCGCCACATCCTTTTGAAATAAGTTTCCATACAGTTAACGTTTTCATTTGGTTGTAATTCATTTTGATAAGTTTACAATTCTACAACTCCTTCTCATTGTGTCTCTGTGAATCCACTGAAGTTGAAATGAAATGGCATTAGACTTCCGAATCGCTCGTTTGTCTTCATAACTTGTGAGGGATGATTTGATTTCCTGCTGCAAGTAGAGTTTGCAAAGGCGTTTATTGCTCTTTGGTAGAAAGTCTACTGTTTTTTAAACTTCAATATTGCAATTACAAAATACTAGATACAAATGCATTTAAACTAAAAAGAAATACTTTCCCCGCAGCCAAAATACAGAATCATAAATTCTTGATTGCAGTACATCTAAAAGTATGAACTACTTTTTTTAACTCCAGAAATCGAAAATACAAACTTTAAAGCACAAATGTTTTTCAAATGTTATTTGAGTATACTTTAATTATACGGTGTTTGTTGAAATGCTCAAGGTTTTCCTTTTAACGAATACACGTACGATTATTGGTTCAAGTAACATAAATCATGAAAGTTTGAATTTTATGGAGGTTATAAAACCATTATAATTCTCAACTTCCTGTAAAATACAAAGCGCAGAATATATTTGAAGCCTTACAAAACATAGAAAATGAAAACTACAAAATACATACAATCGTCCGGTGAAAACGGAAATTAGAATAGAAAATGCATTTAAGCTACAATCTGTTTTAAATAATTACATGTATTTCAGAAAGATTAATCCCAATTACATTGTAAGCTTAAATCTAATTTGTCCTTTAGCATTCCTACATAAATATCTACTGTATTTCAAAGCTTTAGGGATTCATGTACGGAATAGCATAAAAAATTCAAAGCACTTTTGAGGATTTTATCTCTTCAAAGGATTAATTTTGAAAGTTTCTCCCGTGCAGAATAATTCTCAAACATGAAATTAGAATTGGCCAGACAAATTCAATTTACAATATATTCAGTTTCTCTCCCGAGTTCAGAAATGTTGTGGAAAGGAGGCTGTCAACTTGTCCAGGACATTTGTACAGCACGGGTTGTCTTCATTGATTATAATTTAATTACCCCAGTTCATATTACTCCCGACATGTACTTCACCATTTCTTGAGGTCCAATTGATTCAGTCCAAATTTATTCATTAAGTAATTGGTGGGGCGTGAATAGTTCCTACACAATTCAATTGCATATGTTGACTTTTCAGGTTAACTCCCAGTCCTGGGGTTCATCAGTTAGACCTACGAATGTTTGACCTACAATAGTTATAATGAAGTGCGAGAATTTCCAGGAATATCTGAATCAACAGCATTGATAATGTTGAAGTGTCTCTTAAAAAAAAATCCAATCGGGGCTTTCATCACAAGGAAATTTTCCCCTGGAAACTTGCCGCTACGTGGAACATTCCCTGTACGTAGACACTCAAAAATCCTGCCTTGATTGTACGTACATAAGCACACGTAACGTCTGGAAATGTGGCGGCTTCAGGAGCATGTGTAAACTCTCATTGTAAAAGGGTTAGCAGGTGTCAAAGATTAGTTTTGACGTCTGAGCGGAACTTTGTTATCGAGTTTAGGAGGAAGTTTATAGGAATTTAACTTTTGGCGAAGCTCTCTAATCAGCATCTTGTTTGGATTCCAAAGTTGTTTACTTTCGAGATGCTAAAACAACGTCCATCCATCCACATAAAACTCAAAATAACTCTTGCAAGTCCTTTGAACTTGAGAGTCTGAGGATTGGGCTGTCAGTTATTGTGGATCGATCTGGAAACTTAAAAATGAATCCCCAATTTTTATCTGCAAGTGGATTGATATTGAGTGAAATTTATAAATTGTCTCCCACAAATAAAATCTTGGGCTTCCTGGAAAGTTCAATTCCCATTTCAAGGTGCATATATACAATATACAAAAAAAATACGAAGGAAAGTTTCTATAAAAGAAGCAAACAGAAATAAACCATACCTTGTTTTTCGTCGGAGGATTCTTTCAACATGAAATAGCTTTTAGAGTATTCATTTTTTATTTCATCGGAACATTTTCACAGGCTCCCGTATACGAAAAAAGAACAAGGTTTGCCATTATTGTTTAAAATCCTAAAGCATGGCATTATTCTCAAGGGATAAATCGACTTTGAGATTATTGTTCCCTATTATCAAATTCGACGTGTAAAAATCCTCTATACTGTAATTTCTTGAGGGGAAAGGGCCCCAGGAACATTATAGTTCATGGACTCTCCAAATATATTTGCATAAAAAAAATATTTTACAAAGGAGAAACTATCAATTTTTCTGTCAAGGAAATAGCTTCACAATGACAGTTACAAGTGACATGATCCCGACGACCCGGCTTCGATCCTCAAAATCCATTCATCCTCAATGAAGCGTAGATTGAGTAAGGTCATGTGCAAATCCCCATTGATTCTCAAAAAATTTGGGGTAGGTTCGAAAAATCTATGCATAGAAACTCTTTAGAGCTGGATCATTGACCAAACAAAAGGCTCCATGTTCTTTCATGGGTTATGAGCTCCAACTCCTTTCCCAATTACAATTCCCGTCACATACATACATACATACATACATTCCCCAAACAAAACATTCACAACTGACCTTCACAACTTGGCTCTGCAAAAAGGAAATATGTATCCCAGAACAACAACATTTTGTCAACAATAATAATTATTATTACAAAAACGAATCCCAGCAGGCTAAAATTACACCAATCCCATACAATAAAAGTCCAAGGTCAATGTTATCGTGAAGCTGCTTTATTTTTGTAGTTCAAAATAACTGTCCCGGAGCTTAAAAGTCCCCTCAGGTTTTTATGGGGAAAAAAAGGATCTAACCTTAGAAAATACATAATTGTACTTAATTATGGATAAGTACGTCTGGATCTTTGAAAATAGTCCTTTTGTAAGCACAGAGACTTGTGAGCTTCTCATAGGAACAGCAACTCGGAGGGGTACAGAATAAGTCTGTATAGAAGCTCAAAATGGAATTGAAAGACATTCAAACAATATAATTATCTGCTTGGGATTGGGAGCACAAAAGGAGCCAGATGCATAGGAACAATTGATGAGTGTCATCTAAATCTAACTCAAGGCTTGGGAGTCCCGAGGGAAATTTTCAATCTCACTCAACGACCAGAAGTAATTACTGGGAGATTACACATGTAATGAATTATTAGCTCTCCTTGTACGCCACTCCTGTCATCAGTGGAAGGGAGATGAGAGAGTGTCAACAGTGGGAGTATTTGTGACTATAGAATGTCAATAGGCTTTATCTCTTCCTACGTCCACACAAAGTTTCCGGAGCTCCCCCGCGAGGAAATTAAATATGTCACAATGTTTGACACCGCATGATAAATTACACACTCCGTAAATATTTTTTTATTAGCAGTATCTGTAGAAAACTCCGTAGAAAACTTTTATCTCTTGCCCCTCATCCCCCCTCAGGAGGGGAGCAGTAAGGGTTGGGTACAAAAATCTTAGAGACTTGGAATCCCTCTGTGCTGATATAAAATTATGTTCATAAATTCTACCATCTTAGTTACTGACCTAGGGTAATATTACTAGCGTCGGGGACAAAAGCCTAAAACAAGTCCGCTTTTCTAAATGTTTCATATCTAAAGCCAGTTTTTTAGAATTCATTATTTTGCATCAAATTTTTCAGGAAGGAGGAGCTGAGGATCCATTAACGAGGATACAAAGGGGTAATGTGAGACGTAAAAAAACTCTGGCTAATTGCAAGAGTTTAATTCCAAGGTTATTATTTTGATGATTATATTGATTTTGATTATGAATTTTATTTTTATTAAATGTGTTACATTTTTTCCAACCTCAGTGTTAGAATTGATTTGCTAACCAATTTCAATCAAGGACCTCACCAACGAGAAAAAGACTACAACTTGTGTGAGGTTCTGCTCAAAGGAGGAGTCACAGCCAGCAGATTTATGGATAGTGAGCGTCATAAACTTTTATTCTGGGAAATGTCTTGTGTATATTCTCATTGAAAATTTATGACTGAAAGTTACAAACTAACCGACGTTCTTACAAATTGATTGCCAGACGTGTCACTGTAAAAGGAACCTGCGGAATTAAATGCACTTTAATGAAATATTCACAGGGTGATGTGAAACTTAGTCTCCAGTCGCTTCATCAACCCCTTGCTGTTACTAGAAGCAAAAAGTCCTTGATGACGAAAGGTAGATATTTTCTTCCAGAGTATCAAAACAAATTGTATTCGATAAAAATATCTCATTAACCTTTCACATTTCCCAACCTCAGCCTCATCCCTGGCAACGAGATATAATTAATTAGTTTAAGTCTTTCTTACCAATTTAAAAATAATTATTATGTGACGGCACTTATAAATAAATATTTTACTGGATATTGTGTCAATTCTGTCAAAAGTTTCGAACCTGGAAAACATTTTCCCCCACAAAAAGGGGCATTAATTTGGTACTTGGTTCTAGACTGGTACATTTGAACTACGCAGAAGAAATTGTCTCCAAATAATCCCGTGTATAGTATTATTTTAAGGGAATATCCTCTAAAAAGCGTACATACATATTCTCATAGTTATATAAATAAGCCCGATAGTTACGAAATTATTTGGCGCATTTCCTTCTGACCACATTGTTAATTTTTGGCTTACAAAAGCATTTCATTATGGAAACCGAAATTTGATCCTTGCCAAAGACGTGCTCGTATTACGAGAAACTAGAGCACGTGTCCCAGGCTTGAAGTCCGCTGTGGGAATGAAAGCGTACCAACAATTTCCGAATATTCCCCAGAATCGTATCTATTCGTATACCATAATAACAAAACCACAAATACTTTTCCCTACGTAAATCCAACTGTAGATTTTGAAGCATTCGAAGATACACTTACACAGTATTATTAAAAACTTGTGTCCTTTTCTGAATACCTTCATAGAAATTGATCTGAATTAAAAGAAGTAGATGACGTACTTGAGGCGTCACAGAAGACCGAGCCACGTGCACAATTCACAAGATACATTTCACATCTCTTGAGCTCATATCATCCTCGGATCCGCTCCCCCTCTCAGAATGAACAACGGAATGAAATATACCTTTCTTTTAGATGTCCTCCAGTATCTTTTACTGTATGGTTCTCAAGGAAACATAGAACGACAGTCCTTACCAAGAATCTTTACTTATAATCACATGATGGTATTTCAATAGGTATACATTTCATATCTCTGTTACCAAAACTACGTCTTATGTCCATACCATTGTGGTTCATTGAACTTTAGAAATATGAAATGAATAAACTAGAAAAAAGGTACTACTTAATCTTTAACTCTGCCGGAGGAAGAGCTTAGCTCGAAACGTCCCTTGTGCCTAATAAACTTATTTATGTGAATAACTTTCTTTTCTTACACATTTGTCTTACTTGAATATAGAAGGAACTACTGCACATTCACGCTCTTAAAACATAAAGTGATTAGTCAATATTTATAGGAAAAAGAATGTGTCCTATGTGAAAGACATGCCAAGGGCAGAAAAATAAGTTTTGATGCCTCGTGTGAAATAAATGTCTGGTTTATGCTTTCACTTATGTACTGTCAAAACACTCAATGATGGGCTTTTAGTCTGTCTCGTATAACTCATTTGTACAATTACATTACAATCATACGGGTTTCCCTTCACTTACCGTACCCACATCATCCATGAATTAGACTCGACACTTTTTTACTTTCACATTTGCGTTAAATCCCTCACTCAATATTATTTTACTTTAGCATTTCCGTTCCAACTAATTATACTTTATTGATTCCAGCAACTACAGATAACTCACATGAATAATCTAAATACCATATATTTGCTCCTTTCCCTTGCAGACGCTATTCTACAAGGACCTATAATTATTTATTACATGCATAATTTCCAGCGTTAAAAATAGCTTAACACAATCCCCTCATGCTGAGTCCCAAAACCATTCCTTCAAATTCTAAACTAAATCTCTTCGCCAAGGAATCAACCCATTGCATTTAAGCTCGATGTAAAATACCATAATAAATTCCTCTCTAAATTAGTATTGCATTTACCGGTTTTATGCATATACGTCATCTCTGAGGACACTAAATGCAATCTAATCATGCATGCAACAATTGACTCAATGAACTAGTTCGTTAGCTGAACGCTTCTGAAATATTTCAAGATTTGAGTGAACTTGAGTGAACTGAAAACATATAATTTTATGTAACAAATGAGTTTGAATTGAACTGTTTGGCAAATACAACAAACGTGAATGAACGTGAATGTCTAGGTTAGATTAAGAGATTTGAATTAAACTGAATGTGAGAATACGTATTACGGAACTCAGATTTAGCCTATATGTTCTTAATGCTTAAAGTGATGCAAACCAGCAAAGAACTAAATATTTTCGGCAGATATCATTAAAAATCCTAATTTTCAACGAAAAATAAGATTTAAGATCAAAATAGGAACGAATAGGAATAAATTCAATATTCATCTTTGAGCTGAATGAATTGATGAGACGGAAATTCTGAACATGAATTGAACTTTATATTTTAAAGTTCAATTTGAGTGAACGTGACTGAACGCAAACATAATTATCTACGTATGAATTAAACTGAGTGTGAATGGTACAACCAATAACAATGAAATGAACTTGAATTGAACTTGAAATGAACTTGAATTGAACTTTCCCCCAAAGTTGCAAGCATGAATCTAATTGTAAAATTTCTAAGTGTGGTGCCTACAATACTGTAAACATCGGGTTCATTATCACCTATACACTAGTCGTTTGCCCTATAAGGAACGCAACGAAATCAATTCATTCGTATTTAATAGAAACAAATAAAGCAAAAGCATGTAAATGTATTAATTCAATTTCTTCACAGGCCAACGTAAGGAATAATTATAATAATTAATCTTATTTAATAAGCCCCGAAGAAGAACACGAATTGTGCTCGAAAGCTCAGTAAAATTCCATTATAAGCACTCCTGACGTACATGAACACTTTTATACACTACGACGTACAACTACACTACGCAGTATGAATTTCATCATCATCACCACAACTACCACATCAGATATTACAAGACGCAAATGATTTAACAAAAGTACCCGGGCAGGGCTTTAAATTTGACTTACAATATAATCAAAGAAAATATTTGATGTGAGTATAGAGGGGTAATTTCAAACAATAAATCCTTTACTCAGAAACAGAATCAAAGGAACAAGAGAATCAAGGGGTTTCTTTATAAACAGTACACACTGCAACCCACAGATGTTTTAAAATCTCCTGACTCTTGAGCCTCTAAGTTTCCACAAATGTATTATTCTAAGTAAAGTAAAGCTACACCCATGCAAGAGTAAGTTTGAATGAACACTATTGAAAATGGGATTCAAAAGTAATTTACTTATTCCTGAAAAAAAAAACCTCAAGTATCCATACAGAAGATCGAGTGTAGTTTTGTTGTACAAACTATAGGCATGTACATACATAATTACATATATAATGTAGTCCCTTTCATCCTATTCTCTAGGAAAAAAATTATTCCAGAGTTTTATTCCAAAAAACTTTTTGCCCCTTGTTCCGACGCAATAGAGCGTAACGATGGGAAATAATGGCCCAGGGCCTAGACAAAAATCTAGTGAAAAAGAGGGCACACGTTCATCCGCAAATATATAAAAAAAACCTTCAATTTTCATTACCCTGCTTTCGTAAAACTTTTGATATGGGAACAATCTACAGGGACAGCATGGCCCTGACGACAGGAATTACTAACATTGAATTACATTCGTAATTATAATGACAGCATATCTGCCCAGAACCCTCCCCGTCAGATATTTACATATAGATACATACATATGTAGTAAGTACGAGACGTAAATGGGAAATTGATGGGATGTCTACAAAGTTGATGAATACACACAGGTGTGTGTCTGTGCCCCCGTATCTTTCTTGCCCATGAATATAATTATGTATAGCAACTATCTATAATTAATTGTCAGACTGTTATCTTTTCCCATGTATGTATTCACATACATAGATATGTATCACGGGCTTGAGCCCACAGAAGTTCCTATTTTCGTTAATTCCTGGAAGCCGTTCCCAGCAGCGACAACTTAAAGGTTTCCGAGCAAATTTACTCAAGAACCTAATTGGAAGTACCCCTATGCACGTCATTTATTCCATGCAAATCATTCCCGACATATAAGTAATTACACAAGCCTGTTGCACAAGGTATTTAATTTCCGCTCCCCGCGTAGATACTATAAGTACAGTAGGTCTAAAGGCCCCCTTAATTATTTAAAAGTAACCTTTTTCCATATAGCTAATTGACGTCAGATGTCTTGAAGTTTCAACACCTTTTAGTATTACTCAGCCTCTTAGGATCCCATTCCGTTGTCAAAATATTAAAAAGGGACTTCGGGCAAAAACTTGTGGAACACATTGGGCGTGTCTCTAAAGTAAAGGAGTACAGTACAAGCTTGGGCGTATCTAAGAATTTAATGAAAATTACCACAATATATATTAGGACACATTTATATTTATTCCTTAACAAGATATGTGTCTACTTCAAAGAAAATAGATTCTATTGTCCCGGGTCGATCACTTCTAATTATTACAGTTTTAAAAAATATATAAAACTTGAAGTTTCTCTACAAGAGCAAGAGCCCTCATCTCAATTTTAATGTTCGGAGCTAATTAAGCTTTTGTTAAACAATAGGGTTCAAAAAATCCAAGGACACTCAAAAAACCACTCCTGCTTTCAAATTGGCTTTCACTCCATTAAAATTCCCTGTTGCTTCAAAACATTCTTCAAAACCTGGAAGTTGTATAGTCAGAAACTAAACCCAAGTCATTACTGTTGACTCCCAAGCCCTCAAACCCTTACAACCGAATTGATTACTGGGAGCAAATTCCCTTGAAAAAAACACTTATGGTTGATAGACCCATGCATGAATGGAAGTTCCTCCGAAAAACTATGCCTTCTCATCCTTTGTAGTTTAAATTGACTCCAAAGGCACTCACTTTATCGGAGCAACCTTCTGAGGAACATTTGCCTTGTGACAAAATTTGTCATGCTTATTTTGCAAGGAGAATAAAAATAGCTGAGGGGTTATCAATGGAAATCTCCCCAAAACATTTGAATCCTCCAGGAGAAGCATCTCCCTTGAACAATGAGAGTACACTGTACATTGAAGAGCACTATATAGCTCGTAGTTTGCTCTACATGTGGAAACCATGCTCGTTCTCACCCGCAATTTATTATAATCACTGGCACTATTCCTTGAAATGAGGGAAACTTCTGTGTCGGGAGTTATTGTGAGGGATAAAAGTTGAGGCTTTCTACTTGCATTCAGATTTCCTATGAGCATCTGTAGATATGCGTACGGATGTGAGGCTCATCTAGTCCCATAACAAATGCATTGGTTCCCGACTGTTAGAATAAATTCTGAAGCAACCCCTCCCTATGGTGAACATCACTTGTGAGCTCCGCTGTTTTACAACTCTTGGATGAGATATGGTAAACGTATCTCTCAAGTTTCTTCATTATATATGATTCTTATCCTGGACCCTATCTTCCTTGGGAGGAGTGTGAGTGATGCTCAGAGTGAGTTTAAATATGTGGGAAGATTTCCAGGTTTTAGCAGGGTGAGTGTGCAAATGGGCTACTTTCCCTGTCGGCATATTTCTAATAATTCCCACTCCTTCTGCAAAAACAGTAGAATGTAATTATGAAAGTAAAACAAGTAGATACAGATAAATTATAGAAGGTTCTTCCTTTGAGTTCTTAAGGCACAGGTAATATTCTCACGTGGCGAGTTTAATTGTTAGTATTTTCCCTTGACCTTGTGTAATTATACATATATACTAATTGTAAGGAGATGGGAAGTGAAAGTGCAAACAATTACTTTCAAGGGATTGGATGTAATTTATAAATGTTCATTGTCTATCAAGAGACTCACGGCGGGTGTAATTCATTGTCCTTTCGTACATATGTACATACTACAGACGAAGCACTGTTTTCGATTTCAATTTCCCCATCGTCTTTAGGAAGACTTGAAGTTACTTTAATTCCAATATTTGTAATATTACTCTCTGAGAATGTGAATAGCACATGGGAGGATTCAGAATGTGGGATCCTCACAATTGGAACTGTAGCCATTGTTTGTATTAATGAACATTTACCATTAACTTTTACTACCTCGAAATCTAAGGCTATGACTTGAGTGCATCTGTTCAATTCAAAGGAATGGTGTATCCCAAAAGAGTATACAAATGTAACAATGTACATACATACATTACGTATAGATGGTGTAATAATAAATTACAGACAAGAATTTTACACACAAGAAGATTTTAGCCCATGCAAAGTTCAAGCTAATGTTAGGGATTAGGCTTTATGTAGAATAGCTCTGAGCTACTATGATATAGGTACTAAGAAAATAATTCGTCTTAAATAATACAGTGGCTATCCATTTAAAAAATCCCATGTTGGGTTTATGTACATATAGCTAAGGACGTAAGACCCTGCTCACGTGTAATTACATACAAAGGCTCTCTTTCATTCTTAGAAGGTGTTCCGTACTGTGAGCAGTTCCTGCTTCCTTGTGCCTCGACTATTTATCTACATATGTATCTCCATAAATAAATAAAATGACGTATGTTTGTTTGTACTTCATGGGGAGGCGTGTGCATACATTGCGGAACGTTCTTTTGATGAAGATAAAAGATTCCGGGAGTGAAGGGCATGGAGAAAGGAGATTTTATAAAAGAAGGGGAACTTTCCCTGTCTATACTTTCTCCAACTGACCTGGTTCTTCCCCTTGAATTTACTTCCAAGAATCCTAGACTGTCTTCTGTGTTCAGGGGAGAAAAACGTCAAGAGGCAAACACTTGTTGAAAGGTTGGGCGCAGATGGGGAGTCGGATATACTTCTCGAAAGTTAGTTTCCTTTACACTAGCATTCTTTTATTTACAGTAAGTTCTTCATATAATATGTACGAGCTTTTATGTACAACCACAGTACACTATTCCTTTCCTTTGATTAAACAGTCCATTCCTTACCAGTAGTTTAACGGGCTGGGGAGGAAGTTCTTAAGTGATAGCTCTGGAGATTGCGGAAGACTCCCTATGCAAAATTCACTGGGGCTTTCAAATGTATCTAACGAAAATGTAACGAAAGAACAACATTGCCACATTTGAAAGTATCTGTAGGAAGTAGATTTTATGTGTAATTAAATGTGTAATCCGTAGTTATTAAACCATAGTTATGTACAAAGCATATTCTAAATACAAACAGGAAGAGTCACTCATACGTTCATAACCCAGCGATTCATTTTCGGTCCATCTAAAATCTAAATGAGTTTCTTGCCCTTTGGGAATTGCTATTGGTCCTGTGGTTCCGTAAGTCATCTGAGGAAAGATTTCAGGTGGGTTTGGACGGGACCCCTCATATACATAGATATGTGTAGGTGTATTCTTATACATATGATTTCACATGTATGCAATCCATTAGGCTGTTGTGGCTACTGTGGCCAGGAGCGAGTGAACATTGTGCAAGTTTTGCTCTGGGCTGGAGTCTATATACAGACTAATCTTGCTAGAAGGGATCTCTTTTTACAGGGATTGTAAACCTAGAATATTTTCAGGGAGGTTCCCCTGTACTGTAAAGGGAATTTGTCTCTTTACAGGAATTCGTATGTGGTTTTTGCAGAGGGAAAGTAATCCCGCTCCAAGACCTACTGTTACAAGGAAGGTAACCTGTAAAGTAGATATAATAATTGCATTGCTGTGTAACATTTCAGAGGATTGCGTGACTGGAGACTGGACGTCGTAGGAGTTGTAACTCCTGCCCTAAAGAGAGTTCAAGGTATGTGGACAGAAGTGAAGTTCTGGACGTATATTTATTTATTTCAAAACTTACAGAGTAAAAGATGCAAGTACTAGATACACAGGACGCATGCACATATGTTACATATAATACGGGTTTAATTAAACCCCTCAATGAGGAAATGGATTTGGAGTGAATGGACGATAAGAAAAATGAGATTGGAATGAAAAAAGAAAGTCTTGTTGCACACATTATATTATGAAAATAATACATTTATTCCCAAATATAGTGAACTTATCAAGAGTTACACAAGTCGGAATGGTTTTGAGTATATATTTTGTAGTGATTCAAAGAAAACATTTTTTCTCTCCCACTAGTCTTCTCTCATCTCTTTATGCATAATTAGATATCTATATAGATATTTTTTTAGCACTCATCCTGAAGATCATGCTTGTGAGTTTGAACGATGTAAATCCCCATTGCTCCGAGGATGAGGAGAAAAACAAGGAAGACAAGTTCAGGTACAAAAGCGGAGCTACTGAAAAATATCCATTTGGCTAACGTCAGGAGGAATCCCAATGTGGTGGATATTAGAGTAAAGATGATCCAGGCCCGGAGGAATCTCGTATTTCTCTGCGTAGAATATAAAAGTATTTACAATTTATTACTTACAGGGATATCCTTACGGGATGGGGGGAGAAAAAAACCCAAAGAATTCCTGCGTGAGCTCTCCGGGACTCATCTCCGCCCAGCGTGGATAGTATTCCAAGAAAGTCGTAAATAAATACATAAAAGTTCTATCTATCTACGGAAACATGATAACAAAAAAAAATAAGAAGAAAGGTAACGTACTGTGTAGGTTCCGCGAAGAAGAACATTTCCCATGATAAATGAGACTATTGCAAAAACAAGGACTAGCGCCACAAAGATGCAGTGAGCTGTAACTGAGAAGAAGCACAAAATTGGTAAACAATCAATTTACTCCCGTGTCAATGCTTATATGTTCAATTCATGAGTGGAGTTATCGGCATGTGGTATATAAACTCGTCTTTAGAGAAAGATACGCTATTTATAGTCAAAATTCAGCCCTCCGGAGAAATCACATTTTCTCTCCAGGAGACTCTCCAGCCCTCTCTAATATCCCAGATATATGGAGTCACGTTCAAGTGGAAAATTGAATAAATCTCATTTCTAAATTATTAACACGTCCAGTGAGACACTATAGATATACGTATACTCACATATGTGGGACTACTGGAGTGAGAAAAATACGATTTTTTTCAAATATTTATTATGTTTTCGAAAATCAAGTCTTATACTATTCTAATTTAATCTACGGAACATTGAATTAAAAGGATTTAATATAATTATAAGCGAGCCCATGTGTGCCAGAAAATTCATGAGCTTTCTCTTTTACTTTCACAAATCCCAGACAGAATGTGTGAATGGACTCGAATAACATTGCTATAATTATGCTTGACCTCTTTATACGCAGTAAGGCGTGTGGAGAATAATTAATTACTCATAGTAATTTCTCTGGCGTTACAACTACATCCTTGCTATTTATAAGCTGTTGCAGTAATTACTATTCTAGCATTTTAAGTAAAACTTTCATTGTAAATATCCCGACAACTACAGGCTCTTCCATATCGAACTGTTCAAATAATTAGTAAGTTCGTTATTGCTAATTATGCACGTGTTATTTCTCCCTTAAAGGTAATGTCACACCCATAAATGTGCATACTTATGTATGCACCCTTCCCAAAACATTTTTACAGCTTATTTTATAGCAGGAACAATTATCGGGCAATAGCCCATGCTTAAGTGACCTATTGGAGAGGATCTACTCAACCTGTAAATTCCTATTGAAAATTCCCTTGAACGGGAAGATAGCTAATTATTGTAATTGTTTTTTCTTCTTCTACCTCCTTTTTTAGATTTTTCCCACAGAAAAAAATATGTACGGGAGAACGTTCCAAAACACAAGCTTAATTTTCCCTAGTACTACAACTTTTCTACGAAGTATCTTGTCGAAAGGTATTATGAGGGTCAAACTGTCACAGCCCACGGGACTAAAGTATTTTGTCAACGATATACATAGGTCCGCTCATGATAGCTCTGTCAATACAATACACTGCCAATATAAAATAAATTGGATGGAAAGTCCAGTATCCACACATTTATGGATCGGGGTTCAAATACCGTGAAGTGGATTTTTTATCATTGGGAAACCTGGAATTGTCAAGATCTCCACTGGACATAATGTAAAGAGCAAAAAAGGGGAAATGAAAAGATTTTCTACCCCTGTTACTTTTTCCTCTCTCTCCTGTTACTTGCAGAAGGCTTTAAATCATTTGTCTCAACTCCAATATCTGAATCCACCGTACCCTACGGGGAAACAATTCGAAATTTGTCCATGACAAAAAGAATAAAAAAAAAAGACAGGAACTAGATAGATATTAAAACTCACACGTCGATTTCATGAGGCTGACTTCTCGGGCCGTGAGTAGCCCTTGGTCGTAGGCCTGGGTAAGTAAATCCTCATCCGTAACTTGTGCCAGTAGACAAATAAAAAAGGTGAGGGCGAAGACAGAGATTACACTCCCAACCTACAAGCAGAAAGACGGGAAATCAAATTACAACTTACAAAACCTTCAAAATGTGGTCACAATAAAGAAATAAAAAACCCCAGGAGTTACCCTTGTGGAGTTCTTAAAACTTACAAAAAAAAAAGGAAATTCTGTATACGTCTCTAGAATAACGTATCTCTGTGTATGTGTAAGTCAAAGCAAACGCAGATGTGATTAGGGCAACCGGACAGCAGGACACGAAATAAAGTCCTGAGACAGAGGAAATAATATGAAAAACAAATTGTTCTACTAGGAAAGGATGTAGGGCACGAGGGAAGATCTAATGGCACAGAGGATAAGAAAAAAGGCATGGGAGAAGATACAAGGGAGGGAGAACTCTCAGAAGAGCTAATTACAGAATCTTGTTCCCTTACCGTTTGAAACCATCCAATACATTTGGTCCAGCTCTCCGCCCCACAACAGCAAATTCTTGTGTCCATTTCGGAGCTTCCCCTTGAGAAACCAATATGATTAGTTACAGCTATAGATATCTACAGAACCACAAATAATTGAATCCACAATTCCTGGGTCTCTCAACTTTCACCACAACTGTACAACAGACGTTTGGAGGATATTATTCTTCCCGACTGAACAACGACACGAACACACGGTTGCTTTCACCCAAGGACTCATTTCAAGACTGAGGGCTCGAGCCGTGGAACGGAGGAGTGTAGGCTGTTATTAGTGTTGGTTGGTTGGTTGTGTGTGTGTGTGTGACTCTCTCTCTCTCTCTCTCTTTTTTTTTTCTGTATGTGAGTGTGCTGATACTGCTGATGTGAGTATGATCTTGATACTGATTGTGAGCGTTATGACTTCCTAAAAGGAGCAACGCTCCCACTCCCTCTCCTCCAGCAATCCCTAAAATATGTCAATTACTCCGGAATAAAAGCTTTTACTTCTCTCCCCGCCGAGACTCCCAACTCCAAAATGTACACACGCCTGCTGTATTTTTACCTACATTTTTATCTATCTATCTATATCCCATGAAAAAGTAAAATAAAACATAAATTCCCAAGTCTCCCGTACCTACATATGTATATATCTAATTACATATAACTAACGGAACTTTATGATCATCCTATAGCAGTGAATAGGACAGTCTCATCCGTAATTGTCAACACGCGTCTCCGTGAGCTGACTCTGAATCATGTTGTGTAAATTAGGGACGCTCGAGCTCTGACATGACTTGATGTACAACAGTATTTTTTTTTCTAGATCTTCTCCAATTAGTTTTTAGTCCGTATTTTATATAAAAGTATCTATCTACCATAAATTTAGCGGGAAAATTATTCCCTCACTTATAGTCAGTCTTCAGGCACAAGGAGGAATTATTCCAAGGAGTTCCTCATCCCTGTCTCACGTGCAAGAGGGAAAGTTAGAAGTTCATGCTAAGTGGAGAGTCTATTAATTTATGAGAGGAGAAAGTTTCACTTGTACAACTTTTTTTCGGAGTTGGAATCCTGAAAAGATACCCTGCTATGGAAATTGGAGAATCTCTGAAGGTTGAATGCAATGGATCTGATGGTTAGTATATGGGAAGGGAACTCCGGACGTGGGCATGACAATCAGAGGCATTGCCAATCTTGAGGATTTCACCTTGAGCCATGAAATTACTACGGATACTGGCTATTTTGGAAGCGACGTTATTTTTCAGTCCAGACGTATCTGTGGATATTCAGGGATGTATATGCATTATTTGGGTTGAGGGTATGGGATGGGTGAGAATGGAGATATGTAGAGAGACGTTGGGATTAATTAATTTACAGTCAATGGCTCTCCTTGAGGAAAATATGTTGACGAAGAAGGACGGAACTGGTGGACAATGGTAATGCTCATGCTGGGTCTGATACTTTTAATTATAAGCACAAGTATGGCAGCAGGGTCTTGTTTTGTTTCCTGTGTGTGTTTGTGTGTGTTGGTTCCTCGGATTGGGAATTTCTTCATCATTTATGCTCGAAAATTCGACTATACATAGGGAGAGCCGAGTCCTTCTCCATAAATGATTCCCTTTGATGCCTTAACGGATATCGATCCTCAGTTTATAGTGAATTTTACCTTTTGAACCTCCTCCAAAGTCAAATCCCAGGGGTAACGCACATCAATGGAGAGAGTAAATAAACAATTCTAAGCTCGTTCATCTAATGAGAACAACACGCTCTTGTTTTGACTCCCAGAGGAGTCTGTACATACAATAAGTCAACTATGGCATCACATGCTCGGATCCCCCCCCCTTGTCCATGTCCATGTGCATGTTCTACAACGTGTTTTGTCATTAGGCCGTGGCCCTGAGATGCACTTCCCCAAGAGATGGATCAAAGATCCTCAGTCCAATAAGCACCCAGGAGCATATTCCATGTGGGATTAATTTTGATTGATGTTAAATCAAAACTTTCCCTGAAAATTAAAATGACTCTGAGCTACTCACTTATGTATCTATTTAGCTATTACAGATAGTGTCTATACAGCTACAAGCTGCCCTGGAAGGGTCATGGTAGTTCAGGGCAAAGGTGTTAATTTGATTCAGTCTACCCTACGGTTTACTCTAATTATTTAAAAGTGATATTTACAAAAATAATCCTATACTAAATCAAGCTTCTGTATTGAAATGCACTTATTTTATTATACGAGTTTTTAAAATTAACGGTAAAAAAATTCAATAGCACCGCCTCCTGATGGCCGTGTGTAAATCATTCATATTTTATAGTCCTCATCCTCTATGACCATTAAAGTGTTGGAAGGGTTCAATATAAAAATATTTAGGACACATTAATTTATTGCTCAAAAGGGTATCTAATAAATTGGGCATTAAGATTTACAAAAATCCCGCCAATTCACAAAATAGGCATTGAGGCCTAAGACCTGAAATTTCCAAAGGGTAGATGCTCATCTCTGCTGGGAAATTATCGCTTCATGGATTCATAGGGGTGCCTTGATCTGCATCTTATTCTTTGCAAATATTCACGTACATATGTGCATATACATATGTGCATATACATATGTGCATATACACATGTACGTTTAGGTAATAAGATATGTAATAAACGCAAATCCCGGAATAGATACCTGTGTTCATGCACGCGTCTACATTATTACGGTTGACAGCGTCATTTTCAAAGATCGTTTCTCCAGAACAATCCACCAACACCTTTGATGTTGCATATGTATATGTATCTACATAATATGCAATACGTAAACGTGCCAACCCAGGCGTACATAGGCGAAGCTACGTAAATGCATGTGAAGGAGGTCCCCAAAGAAGAGAAGCTGAGCATCCTGTTTAGTATCTACTGCTACTGTATATCCCTAGCGAGGACACCAGGAATATTCTGAGATCATCAAAGTGAGAATCCGAGCCAGCTTTGCATAAATACGTTCATAGATACAAATCCTGAGCTTGCAACGATAAATTCCCCACTCCAACCCTGCTTATTGATAGCTTCTGTGAGTTTATATTTTGATGAAATAATCAATATTTCAAGGAATTGTTTTTTAAAAATTTTGTTATACATATTTTTTTCCGAATTGAGTGCGCTGACTGTGGCGACGAGACTAAAAAAATGTATCACTTCACCCCAGAATTTTCTTCCCTTAGATTCCGTACCGTTTTTGGAAATAAAAAATTTTTTTCTCCAAAACTACTAAACAATTTCAACAAAATTGAGTTTATCCAATAATTGACCGTGTTCCTACCATCCCTGCACAATTTGGTTGAGGGAAAAAATATTTCTGAGAAATCTTGTCCAAATGAGACAAATTTCATGTCACTATACTCACAATCAGCCTTATCAGGAGTGATTATTGGAGATCATTAAATTTGAAAGTACTGAGAAGATTCAACGTCACCATCCAAAGGTAATTTTCCTGAAGCTTCAATTGAGTCATTGCTTCAATAAAAAGATCCAAGACATATGGAAAGGGAATATTTTCATTACTCAAAATATAAAAAAAAAAGAGTTCCAGGATTATTAAGCCCCGCTCACGCTTCTTCTTCCGGTAGAGTTTCACACACTCATCCAAAAAATAAATTCAATTCAAGATGTGCCAATATTCGTTTAGGATGTTGAAGCGGACTCATTTCCGCTTCTTAGCCGATGCTCCAGAAGGATATAGAAATCTCATATTTTTTTGAGAGAATCATACATATGCTGACGAGATGATCAAATTGGAATTTTATTGCATTGATATTTGAAAAAAAAGGACCTCAAAAAGTGACATTCTATTTTGGCATTAAATGAAATTAAGCCGGATATTTCTTTTTTTGATCTCCAGCACGGTCTCACGCTTGTGTGTTCGTACCACCCAAATGCAAAAGCCTTGTGAGGCGAGGATTATTCCAGCACGAGAGAGAACCGTCCCATAGCCTGAGCATCTTTTGACATTCGATAATAGCATTAGAGTAGTGATGACAATCACAATGAGCTCAATGATCCCAAAGAGCTGCCAGGCTTGAAGGGACTCCACATTCTCCTATACACACACAAACACACACACATATAAGAAACATTCCCTTGGATTAGACTACCCCTATTACAATAATTCCTCCCAGCTTATGCAAGAACTAAACAGAATTTCCTAGAAGGCTGACTACCTCAGATGTCATTTCCTAAATGGATTACATTATATTTGCAGATGTAGATGGTATTTACGCTGCGTGGAGGGGAAACACTGAATAAATTACAAAAGACCTTGTCTATATAAGTAGTTCCCTTAAATTTAATTAAAAGGAAAGGGGAGAGGTTTCAAGGAAATGACAACTGTGGCTTCCCAATTGCTGATGAAGGTCTGTGATATTTACAAATTTTGACAGGCTTTTGTATCTTTACTTATGTATGTATCTATCTATACATACTGGCTATCGTACTATCATACCTCATGAACCCCTTGGAGGAGTATCAGTGCCATTACAAGTCCTATGAGACTTCCCAGGAGCCCCACTCCAGTACAGAATAGGAGGATGGTGACTGTTCGTGGTGTGGTGCGTGTGTGAGGGAACAAACGTCAGAAAAAATTAGAGTGCTTTGATATTCTAGGAAGAATTGCATGTGATATGGTTATATATATTTTTTTTTATTTTATTTTTTGGTGGGAGTAGTTTTTCCCGTACATGTATCACTTGGAGATCTTCCGGGGAAATAAGCCTCCCTCAGAGACTCGGGTAATGTGAGCCCCCCGGATTGTGAGCGGAGGATGATGAGGAACGTGAGCATCATTATTATCACTGACGTGTTAAGTATCTGAGGTATAGTCAACACATACACACCGATCCAATTAAGAGATAAATGAGGAGAGTGAAAAGAGAGAGAGAGAGAGAGAGAGAGAGAGAGAGAGAGAGAAAAAGAAGGAAATTAAAAAAACCTTTCATCTTCCCATAGTTGGGATGAAAAATCAATTTTTGCTTAGGAACTTACAATATGAACCCACGCAATGGATTTTGTCCATGTCGATGCTCTCCAGCAACAAATAAGTGTCCCAGTCATTCCTCTAAATGTTTACGACACTATCAATCGGATTTCCTTTCGAAAAATACTGGTATTTAACTTGCTATACTTAGTTCCTGGAGGAGAAATGACACCTCCAATTTATATAACGTTACTAAATCTGAAGCTACTCCCTATATTCCTATATATTTGAATGAATTGAAGCAGAGATGCTGGAAGGATAATTGATCCTATGGAAAGTCATTACATGAGCAAAGTACTGAAAGGGCTTGATTGCCTTGCACAGTAACTACTATGCATTTCCAAAGCCTATTGTCCAAATATTAAGGATTATTGCATCTAGTAATGGCCCATTGCAGCATACACTTGAGCAAGTGATTTCCATAGAAATCCCCTCTCCCTCACGTGCTCTCATTGTTTTACGGAGATGCTAAAATTAATCCGAGAAGAGCCACAAGTGTGAATCTCAAGGTAAGGTTTTTCCATATGTAAAAAAAATAATTACTCCATGTGTAACAAACTTTTTTCCCATACAAGGGGATATTCATGTAGGAAAAAGTTTTCAAAAAATCTTTCAAATTTGCTTGTACTGTATTTACCCTCAAGTTATTTTTTTCTCCTATGGAAGTAGATACTGTAGCCATATATTAACTTGTAGGGAAAATTAGGGAGAATTTGTAGCCCCCTGTAGGGCTTATATATAGCAAAAAAAAAGTGCACTGAAATTGCAAGACGGGGTCCCTCCCCTATAAACAATGCTTTCGCCATTTCCCCAATGATATATGTATAAAGAGCCACAGTATACAGATATTCTCGCTGATGCGGACAAAATTTCCATTGGGAATGTTTATAGGAATGCAGATAGAATTAATACTTGAGAGTTTGAAGATAAATAGGACTTTGAATGAGTTCCTATGGATATTTCCCAGTCATGTAAAAGCAATAAAGTTGATGACGTGGGAGCAATCCCAGTCATGTCTAATGTGTATTCACTGCACTGTGGGTGTAAATATACAGCTTTCCAGCAAATTTACCCCTCGTAATATTTACTACTACAGTACTGTAGAAATGAGCTGTATATGGCGTGGACTTGAGCCATTACCCAAAATCATAGATATCATTTCCTCCTTGGGAGGGACACAGTATACACAGAATTTAAGAATATTTCTCTCTTCCTTCGGACTATTATATATAAGGCAAGATTTTGTATGCTAATGGTTAGGAGCGCTCCTGAGATAAATAGCTGTGCATTTGTCCAATCTTTAATGTTAGCGGATACATTAGCAACTCGGGCCTCGGGTCCTCCAGACAATAAATCCCTATCTTTTCCCTAAATATTGTCACTGGGGAGAAATTTCAAGATTAAAATGTAATGGTAATGATATAGCTATAATATAATGTATAATGGGGGTGAGTTAAGAAATGAATTGCTGTATTAAGTTATTGGGGTAAGTTTTGAGTGTTGAGGAGTCCCTGAATGAAAATGCATTGTATAAGTTTTAATTGGCTTCTTTTGTATTATTACTCTCTTATGTGCATTCTCTTATTTCAACGTATTCAGCAAGGAAACAATGCATGTTTACAATACTGGACTCATCACTCCTTCCTCAGGCATTATTTTTGCTTATTTTTGTTATTTTTATTGTTGTTTTCAATTGTGTTCATTTACAAAATATTACTGCAAAATATTATATAACAGGTTGGACTTTGCAAAGAAATTAGAATAATAGTATACACTTGCAGTTGTGGTATGAATTATGCATAAGCTTAAGTATTGGCATAGACTGCTCTCCATTACAGTGGGATTTTTCCATGCAGGTACATACATACATACATCCATAAGCTGAGGAAAAAGCAGGGCTCGTATTGATTTCTGAACCATATCTGCGTCTTATTTTTACAAGAACATAATTATTACATATAACGAAAATATTTTATATTCTCAAACAGGGCAGTCATTAGATCCCCCTTCGAAATTGGGTCAGCCGATTGGTTTAACGTTCACCTTATCCGATGCAATATGCTCCCAGTTCAGTGCTTACCAGGATGCTCAGATGATTCCTCCTCCTGTGAAAGAAAAACCACTGGAAATTAAGAAATGTGCCTATTTTGATGAAAAATGTGGTAGGTACGATGGAGATAGCTAAATTTGTAGTTACACATGTCCTCAAGTCATTGCTTGTCAAATGAGTGCTTCACATTATTCCTATTAGTTTCTAATGGTTCGATGAATATTCAAGCCACGTATTATATAACGAAGGATACATTATTCATTTTCAGATGGGGAAAGTTGCAGATTCCAGTTCTCCTCATGTGATGGGAATGGCAGTGGATCCGAGACTTCGGGGACGGGTTCTAGCGATTCTCAACCCGGAGGTGTGATTACACATTTAATGTTATTTTATATTTTTTATAGATAAATACTGAATGCAATTTTGTAATTTGTCCTTTTCGAAGGTGGGAATGATGACCTTGTTGAGGATGACGGCTTACGTAAGAATTTTCTATTTGAAATTGACTGTATTTTCACAATTTTATCATTTTGCCCCAATTTGCTGAGACCATAATGAATGTTAACTTGTCAAATCCTGCGCAATAGCTCCGGTGCCCGTTAGCAAGAAAAGGAAGCTGGGCACGCGGATTGTGGGGGGTGCCAGGTCAAAAAAGTACAAGTACCCCTCCATTGTCCTTCTTCGAAGCAAGGGTCAGCACATTTGTTCCGGAACTATCTTAAACGAAGAGTTCGTCCTCACTGCGGCCCATTGCTTTCAAACATTTCAAGCCAGCGATTATGAAATGGTGGCCGCTGAACATAACAAAGATCGGAACGACGGGCATGAGCAGACGGTCCAAGCCATTAAACTCTTCATACACGCGGATTATGAGTTAGTAAATCGGATTGATTCAAAATTTCAGTTAAAGTATGACTCAAATCGATGCATTCTGGTCGGAACAAGGACGCTTTTTTAATACAAATTCATTATAAATTTTAGTGACGAAACACAAGTCAATGACATCACTCTGCTCAAAGTCTCACCAAAATTCAAGTTCAATGATAAAGTCCAGGCCGTTGTACTCCCGGCGAAGACCTACGACCCTAAGCGTTAGCTCACCCTATTATAAATTCCTCTGCACAACATGTCAAAAACATAGACTTCAATTCAATTCGAATATTAAATTTATTTATTACACAAATATTAGAACGGATATTTTATAATATATGATTTGATTCATTTATTTGATTTAAATGGACAGCCAACATTAACATGTGGTTCGCGGGCTGGGGAAGGCTTGTTGAGGATGGGGAAACTCCAGATATCCTGCACGAAGTCACCCTACCCATCATTCAACGTGCCCGATGCAAAGCTGTTCTTGCAGACTATACGATTACGGATAATCATCTTTGTGCCGGGGGGCGTGGGGGGAAGGACACATGCGAAGGGGACTCAGGTGGTCCGATGTATCTGATTGAGGGTGAGAAACAAACCCAGGTTGGAATTGTGTCATGGGGTCTCGGATGTGCTGAGGTGGGATTACCGGGTGTGTACACCCGGGTGTCCAGTTACTTGGACTGGATCTCTGAGAAGATGGTTCAAGGGAAAGCAATCAAGGGTAGCAATAATAATTATAAAATTTTAATTGTTTTTGGTTAGAAATTTTTTTTATGACACTTATAATTTTGATGCTACTGACAGGCATAAGAACAAATTATAGTAGAGGGCGCGGGGGGGCCAAAGCAGCTCCTCAATCCGTTAAAGCCTCCCCCTATGAATTTCCATCAATTGTGTTAATTAAAATGAATGACAAGCACGTTTGCTCCGGTACGATTGTTGACAAGGAATGGGTCTTATCGGCGGCCCAGTGCTTTCAAAGCAAAAACCCCTCGGATTATACTGTAATTGCCGCAGATTTTAATAAAGATCAGGGTGAAGGCTCCGAGAGGGCTCTGGGAGTGCAGACAATCCAATTCCATTCTGGGTACAAGTAAGGGCAATATTTGAACCGGTTGAAGCAAAAAGCAACAATTTTAAATTTCTAGAGTAATAAAAGTTAAGTACTAAAATTTGGCAATTTTTTAGCAATGAGACCATGGAAAACGACATAGCTTTATTAAAGCTATCAACTGCATTACATTTTGGAAGTCGAAAAATTCAACCGGCGGTAATACCGGATGGGGATTACAAACCTTCAGGTAAGGAAATATGTACATTTTTGTAAGAAATATATTTGCAAGAAATATATTTGAAACTTACCCAATCATATCATGCTTGTGCAGGCAAAGTAACGTCTGTTGGTTGGGGTAAAATATCCGAAACAAACGGAATATCCCCAGTTCTTCAGAAAGTCTACGTGGACGTAGTCAGCTCTTTCCAATGTATCGACTGGTTGGAAACGCCTGCCTTGTACACGGAAAAGGTGATTTGCACAGGATTCTCAAACGAAACACGGGATATATGCTTGGGAGAATCCGGAAGTCCTCTTTATACAACCAGGGGAGGGAATCACTATCTTCTGGGGATTAGTTCTTGGGGTGAGACATGTGCGAAGAGAAATAGCCCTAGAGTTTATACCAAAGTTCCAAAATACTTGGATTGGATTAATCAGGTTGTGACTGCTCCAGGTAAACCTGTACAAAAAATTCAATATAATAAAAATGTTTTTGAAAAGGAGTATTTTTTACTGGCGTAACATTTTCCAGACAGGGGCAGAGCAGCGACTTCGATACGGGCGGGGAAGGCAATTTTGGCTTCAGAGCCTCACAAATTCAGCTCAGTGGCCATTTTGAAGCTAAATGGTGTACATATTTGTTCCGCCACAATTATTAACATTAACTGGGTACTCACTGCTGCTCATTGCATTACAAGTATTAGAGATTCGGACTATGCGATTGTTGCTGGTGTCCATGATAAAGAAAAATCCGAATCTTCGCGCCAGACAGTTATGGCAACTCATGCGGTCGTGCATGAAAACTACACGTAAAATTCACAATATTGAATAAAAACGGTCGGATTTTTACTTTTGCAGTATCTAATTCATTAATTTGGAATCCCTGAAATTTTAGAAATGGACATGACAATGACATTGCTTTATTGCGGGTAAATCCCTCATTTAAGATTACCAAGTTTGTGAAGGCCGTGAGCATGCCAAATCGAGTATATCGCGTAAAACGTAACATATCCTTTGAATTTATCTTTCCATTAAAATGACAATTATGAATTCTCACTCATTTCTACTTTAGTAGTCTCATGTGACTAAAGTTTTAAATTCAGTGTGACTACTCACTACACAAAATTTAATTGAAAGATTAATACCGAATTTCAGCCCAAGTCACCGTTGTTGGTTGGGGAGTGAACGATAACATCAGTGATTCGGAGAATATACTGCAGCGGGTTGATCTTACAATAACAAATCTGTCGGAGTGTCAAGGAGGATTGAATCCCCTAAAATTCATTTGCATTAATAGCGTAAATAAAACTGTGAATCCTTGCGTGGGGGATTTTGGTGGTCCAGTTTTAAATATGAAAGGGGATATCCACAAATTAATTGGTATAGCTGGACGTCGGAAATGTCAGCAAAAGAATCAGCCCCAATTCTACACAAATGCCGTCAAGTACATTCCATGGATCGTTAGAACGATGCAGATATATAGCGGTTATTCTATCAAATTTTACAAAATTATGATAAATTCAAGACTTAAATCGTCAGATGTATCGTAATCAAGGAATCATTAATTTTATTGTAATTATTGTAAAGGAATTATTTAAATCGCAGGGCCGAGAAGCAATGACCGTTTTCAAGGTATCGAAGCATTACGGGGTGAATTTAAATCCGTCGTAATCGTCAAAGCTCATCGGAAACCCCGTTGTGTAGGAACGCTTCTAAATAAGCAATGGGTTTTAACATCGTCGAGTTGCGTATCCGGCTACCCAATGTCAAGTATTCTGGTTCAAGCAGGAGTGTATGACAGTCGTGATGGAGACGATGGGGAACAAATTTCCGATGTGGAAGCCATTTATAACTTTCCATTGTCAACGTAATACATAAAATAAGCATTATTTCTAGCTACTAACCAAGCTTCTGTTGTTTTTCGGATTTAACAACGACCGATTTTAATTTCAGAAAAGCCATCGATCTCAATAATATTGCCTTGATTAAGCTCAACTTCCCGCTTGAATTGGGAGAGTTTGTGAAAAGAGCTTCGATGTCACAGGATCGCTTCACTGCCGGTTGATATTTGATTATCTATATTCAATAAGGATGCAAAATAATTAAATATTAAAACGATGCATTAATTTTTTTTCAGACAGTCTCACCGCTGTTGGATGGGGTATTGACGAAGATGGTGTTCAGACGTCAAGCAGGATGCTCAAAGCAGACTTGAATATTTCTGATGTTTGCATCGAAGCAAGTAGTAAGTTCCTTTGCTTGAAGAATCCTGTTGGAGGGTTAGACTCTTGCGTGGGTGATCGGGGAAGTCCAGTTTTTACTTCGGATGGACACCTTTTCGGAGTTGTTTCCGCCGAGAATCCTTGTGGAGATCGAGGGAATCCATCAGAAGTTGCTGTAGTTGCCACATTTTCTTCTTGGATGAAGTCTACCATGGAAGAGAATCGCCAGGGATCCTCTGATACAAGTTTGTTTTTTAAACCAACATCTATACAATGTTCTATAAATACCGCTATAATGATGAAAGTGTTCGCGAATTAATTATTTTTATAGCTATTCAAGCCGCACCTGGAAATTTGTGAAAGCCCAACTGTAGCTTTTTGCAATCGTAAACCGTTCGGGGGCACCTAAGATGACCCACGAAAATTAGACATCACAATTCACATAAAACCTCACGAGGCAGGGAACCAAATATCCGTCTAAATTTGTGAGTATCAAGTAGCGTCAGAGATAAACGATAATTATTATTGAAGGAAGGCTTCAGTTACAAATTCTAAATAAAAACCATTAAAAAATCTCATGAACTGGGCTAAGTAGAACCTGCACTTATTTATAGCTATTAATTATAATTTATATGGAATTATGAAAATGATGCCAACAAACCATGCATACGATATGTTTGGTATCCATTTTGTGGAAACCAATTTCCTCCCCCAATTATGTATTTACAGGTTTCAATTTAATTATCAGGGTTTCATGCATAAAATACAATATAAAACATTTTTTCCTACATTTGAACCGCGGTCAAAAGACCTCCAAAACGTAAAATTGCCAGACTGCCGCTAGTTGAACTGACTTCGGAGATTTGCAATATACTTCGCAACACTCACTATCATTGAATATGACCAAACGGACGATATAAGCTGGAAGTCCAAAATTTTGTCAAAATTTAATTACACATAATTTATAATAATAATATTTATTACAACATTTTTTATGACAAATCGCACCGATGCTGCCACTTGTGATGATACTACCAAGTCCTTCCCAGCCTTGATTCCCTTCCTTGGTACCCATGGTATCATATCATTCAACATTATTTTCAATTTCCGTTGGTCCATTTTCAGGTAATTCCCATTCAGAGCCAGGTACCTTTTCATCTTCTTGCTCTATAGATATTTGCCCAGCAGTGTTTATTTAACCAAGCCAAAAATCTGTCACCAGTTCCAAAAAATAATTGACTGGAAGGTAACTCACATGGATGATGACTTTGGTCGGTAACCACAAGTTGAGCCAAGTGTAAAGGTAATATGTGTACATGGTTATTTTCCAAAAGAGATCATTGTAGTTTAGACTGTCGAATAGATGAACGCCATGAAAGGCAATTATGGAAGTCATGTAGTACATGAGGTACCCGCTGTAGTAATTATTTCCTTTCGCTATAATAAACTTGTACTCCTCATACAGAACCAGACTCTACTTAAATTAGTCAACTGTCATTATTTCTGCTCAATAATAATTAATTGCATAGTTATGATTTGTACAGCAATTTCGAACTCACATCCGCTACTGGAACGCCCCCTTGATTAATACCATTAAAGAAGTCCTTACTGATCCAGTAAATCATGAACATGGCAGTGGGAAGGAAGCTATTCATGATCATGTGATGGTACACAGAATTATAAAATCGAGAAATGTTTGCTACTACAGCCGCTACAGGAACAACTTGAGCATTATCCGAGAACCAGAAAATCGTCCTCGCATTTGCTTCGCCACCTATCAGGAACTCCTCCAGACTATTAAAACTAACTCCTAGAAGAGTTCGGACCCAATTCAAGGTAAGTAACAGAGTACAGACGCTCATGCCCAGAGCGCACAATTTAGCCTGTGAAAATGTAAAATATGTTTTTGAAAATAAAATTATTTATTATTGTTGCTCCAATAATTGTATTATTTATTTTCATTCAATCCTTCACCCCTCAATTGGTAATTGATTTAAAACCTGCCAAGGTTGGAGACTATTGAAGCGCCGAAGTTTCGTGGTTTGAACTGCTACTACCAAATCCTCAATCCACGCCCTCTGGAACCAATGAGCGTAATGTGACACGTAAATGTAGAGGTTAGTCATTACCTCCAATGTGAAATCAAAATACGCTGAAATGGTTTTTTTATTTTCTAGGAGCATCTTGAAAGTCACACTGATTCGGCTAGCTATTGAGAAGCTTGAGATGAGCTGAAGTGCCAGACATACGAGCTATAATGATCATATAGCCAGATATTCATTTTATATTCAAGCAAACGGATTCTTTAAAAAATTTCTATTTATTTGAATAACATTCTTTCTCTACCCTTACAGCATATTGAGCAATTTGCGAAGTGAATGGAATTTTGACATCTGATTTTTTGAAATAATAATATTGTGTATTTTCCGTGTTATTTTTAATTAATAAAATCAGGCTTATCACAAATTTATTAATAATTACCTGCTGTAAAGCCCAGCATTTTTTTATTGTATAACGTTGTAACTCCTTATCAAAGGCGAGGAACACTGGTGTATTGAATATGAGAGCTGAAAAGTAATACATCCAGTTTAATATTTGGATGTAAGCCCCTAGCTCAGGATGTGGGTTGTGGGTAAAAATGGTAAAATTGTTTTCCCACACTAATCTCAAAGAGCGACGCAAATTAAAAGGCATTATTTGGAACAACGCCTGGAACAAATATTTAAACTGAGGGTTTAAGCTTTAGTCCAATAAAATTAGGGCTGCGTTTGATCCGCAGTTGCTATTTAAAAGCCTTGAGAGTTGGTTGATAATATTTGAATGCTAGGTCTGCCTGAAACTGGAACTTCAGTCTTACTAAATGAGACTTCATAATTTGAAGAATATACTCACATTTAAATGGTTCCACAATTCTCGCTTGCGTAATTGTCGGTAAATTGATAAAGTCTGGAAGGCACACATGATGTTCCCTGTAAATATGTATGTAGATGATAGCTATTGTAGGTAATTTTAGGTTTGTGTCAATATTTGCAAATTTGTCATAGTTTACACTAAGTATTAAATTGAGCATCGTAGCCAGCAATTGCTTTCAACTTGATTCGTAATAAGAACATATTCATTCCAAAACGTTATTGTAATTAGTCTTATTCTGCTTTTGGATAATAATGCCTGTCTGTGACCATCAATACAAAGTTCCTGGAATCAATAATAAATAAAGACACGTGCTTGTAATAAATCAATTTTGATGCATTTGACTCCAGGTTTGGATTTGCTCACGTAATACACTGGAATTAGATCCTTTGGTCAACATACCCCTTAGCCTCACTCACTATTAGCTCAATGAGAACGTTATAATACAATGCATAGTTTTTTTTTGTGTACGGAATTATGTACTTTATTATGAATTTGAATTCTAACACAATAGAAATTCCACTCAAGAGCATTACATGGACAAGCCGTAACCGTATTACCGGACAATTAGTAACGTATTATGTACATAGTCGCTCAATATGTCATATTATATCATTCAAGTTGAATAAATAGATATCACTGAAATTGTAGGAATTAACCTCTTTGATGGGTAAACGTACTTATAAATCAATGTCGACCATGATATGGCCTTCAAATGCAATAAGGGTATGCTCACGTGACATTCCCAAAATCGCCCCATAAACACGCACTGGGGGAATTAAAAACACATGTAACGTCAAAAATTATGTCTCTTCTCGGGCCTCAACCCCGCAACTTGAGAAATAGGAATTTTGATTCAACAAAAATAAATTAATGTTAACGACTTATTATGTGCGAACAAAATAATGACATAGTTTTAAGAATAACAAAACTCCGTCCATCAGACAACACTCCCATACTCGAGTCAGTTTGGCTTCCAATCCTTAACGATGCATTGCCTCAATGAGCCCCGTATATTATCATTCCTCATAATCTTAATCCCATGTTTTATCATAGGTCAGCTCAACCAAGACTTGCGTATTTGAAAATTTTTGGACCATTCAAATTCATTTCAGGAAATTTTATTTCAGGATTTGTATCCTCCGAAGACATCACCCTCACCAGTGCCATCTCTCAAGTGGTTTGCAACCAAGTAAAAGATTACCAAGAAACTGACAAGATCCCGGCCCCCGTCCACTTTAAACCCCGTCAGAGTCTACAAAACGGGAAGTTCCGTTGGATGAAATGTGCTGGTGAGATTTGTTTCAAAATATATGAATTTTTAGCAAATTTAAAGTTTGAGCACCGGCATGGTTTGAGAGCCTCAGCGTGATTAAATCCTAAGGAAATTATTGCTAATTAACACTCTAAAAATTACGATTCCATCAAATTGACTAATTTAATGACAACAGGTGGATCCTGCAACCCTTTTTCGTTTATGTCAATTAAGCCTGCGGATCCCAAGAGAGGGGACGACGATAGTGATGAAGATGATGCGCATACGTCGGCTATTCCTGGGGGTGGAGACAATTCGACACAGGATAGCATGCCTGTAATAGCAAAAAAGAAGCGGACTGATTCCTCCCGCTATCTCAAAGGTAATAATTACTACTACAATCAACAATAGTTGAAGGAATTATAGCTGGGGGTTTTTTAATGCAATTTTCAAAGCATGTCGAAGAGGGGAAAATAGCATTGGATTTCACGGGGCTGCTTGCAAAAGCATTTTCAATATTGAATGTACTCTTCTAAGGACTTTTATAGCGCCTGCGTAGAATATTCTAGAAACTCGTGATAAATAAAAAAAATCGGAATAAAAAATTATTTGCTAGAGATAGGAAGGGGTGGTGGGGTTGAGAATTTTAGGGAACACTCCATTAAATGAGTTAGAAGGGGAGCAAGTGAGGCTTGCGCTTCACCCTATAGCGTCCCAAGCACCTGTGCTGTAGACGCAGCTTCATGTTTTGAAAGCCGCGTGGATGTGTTCCTTTAAATTAAGATGCACGCCGTGCAGTGCAGGCCTCAAGCGTCACGCTTCAACCTACACTCCGACATTAAACGTTGAGTTGAGCAGTGCTTCGAGTGAGTTCGGTGTGCTTTAAATTAGTTGCTTCTAAATTTAGTTTTTTTCAACAGGGCTTACGAAAGACATTCCGGAATTTATTCAGCGTAAGTGAAATTCCTAGCGACATTGATTTAAAAAAGTTGTACTCAAGTATTGAATTTTAATTTTAGAAATTCCACCAGCTATCGAACTTCTGGGAGGTAATTGTTTTTTTTATTAATTTGGGACACTACAAGTTTTTGACTAGGAAAGTACATTTATTTAAAATATAATGGAATTATTGTTAACTTCAAAACCAATTCCAGGGTTTTTTGACACTTACCCAGTACCAGGTTAGTAACTGTAAAGATATTTTTTAAGGGAATTTATTAATCTTAGTTAATATAACATTCGTGGGATTTGTTGAGATCGTCGTACGGGAATAAAAGGTAAACATTATGCAATTTGAATTGAATTTGTTGTGATTAAGATTTGTTGTTCTAATTAGTTTTATTTTTTCAGAGGGTAAAAAAGCGGGGCCGAACAACGGAGCGGGGTTCATAGGTAGAAATCACGGTAGAACTCAATATTGATTTTGTTAAATGTTTTTAGTATCAAGGCACATGTGTACGAGATTGAATAAGTAATTACTTTATTTTGCTGTTATTATTAATAACGTGATTAGGATTTCATTCGGGAGAAGAACGAGATGAATTTTTCAAACGTAAGTTTCAATTAGGAATGTTTTTTATTTTAAGGATGGAAGTTTATACTGGTAATATGAATTTTCTCTTGCAGGAGTGCAAGCTGGATTGGGCTCACTTCAGGGTATCCACGTTTTTAAATTGTGTCACTATGCGTTAAGATGATGGATGATTAATTTATAGTCGTTGTTGTTAACACACAGAATCCAAAAAAGTCGGTGGAAACGGCGCTGGTGAGATCCACTTATTTTGATAGATATTTCGAAATAGTTATGTGTAATCCTAATGGTATAATGAAGATCAAAACTGACGGATGTGTGCTTTTCACTTTGTAGTTTATCAAAATGGGATTAAAATGATAACAGGTCAGCGGTTGGTGTTATCCCTTTTAATACATTCACATTTTTAAGTTTGAAATGTTTCTGCAGGAGGTTCAATAAGGATTGTTACTATATCGAATTTTAATTTTATTAAACATAGGCTTGATCCAGCGGGCACCTAAAGGTAATTTTGATAAATCTAAACCTTGGCTGATGCAAGGTTCTCTATCTATACTGGTTTCCGAAGCGTGCGTAAACATAATCCTCCATTTTGTATAGGACTTGACCAGAAGGAATACTCAGAAGGTAAGACAATTTTATTAATGGATACCAAATCCGTCTTATTTATTTGGGAGGATTATTATACTCACAATCAGTCAATCGAATTTGTGAGCAACAAAACGTTACACCGACACAGTGCATTGCATGGGTACGAAATTAATGTACTTATGTGCCTGGACCCAAAATGTGGGTGCGAGGGAAAATTGTACATATAAGTACCTATAGATTACCTGTTTAAAAGTACCCAGTCATGAAATGTGGATACTCGTGTATACATATGGGTATATACTAGTAAATTGACAACTTGTATATGTTTCTGTTAGGTACATTAAATATTCCCAAATAAATGCCTGTATCCGCTGCCAAAATTTGTACCCATTTAGTTTGGGTGCATAAGTATCGTAATTATTTTCGATCTGTACCCGGACATGTACCCAAATACTCAAATACTACATGTACCGTGCGATGCAGAGATCTTGCGACCCTTCAATTGTAGAATCCGGGCTTCAAATATACATACATATAATACAGCAGCAAATATATTTACCTTTGGATCCATGCTCATAGCTGAAAGAAACCCTGATTTTAATGAAATTATGAACTGAAATTCTCAAAGGATATAGTAAAAAATTTGATTTAAGGAACTTTAAAACTCAGTTTTGTTTTGGACTTTGTACTACAAACGTTCGTGAAAACGGTTATGAGTATTCCAGATGTGACGTGAATTCGAAGGTTTATTCTGCAACTTTAAAACCTGAACTTCTATAGACTGTGAGTTGGCTGGGGAAAGGTTTTTAGTTCCAAGTTAATCCCTTGATAGTTTAGATTGGATACCTCTGTAAATAAATTGATGGTTTAAAAAATAAAAAGCCAGGATTTTTTTCTATTAATAAAAATAAAGCACGTATGACCATAAATCCACAAATGAATAATTGATATTTTCAAACTTGGTTATTTTACATTTGTAACTACTAGATATTTTCGAAAGCGGCGAGGATTTCGTTACGCGTAAGACAAGGCTTATATGTATTTATAGAAAGCATGTGAATAAAATTATTACAAAGTATCCTAATTGTTGTTTATATGTTTTCAGAATTTGATGGCGCAATAAACCTCTTGGAAGGTAAAGAGTTGTGATAATCATAGGTCGTTTCGATGGATGTTCATACATATGCTACCTTGAGTTTTCCATTAGTTGTTATTCATGCCTATTTTGTATCCATAGGATTGTACAATACTGGCAGCGAGGGTAACCTTTATAGGATTTCATTTATTAAATTTGTACATTACATGAAGGTTGTCATATCATTCTAGGGGTATTTTGAAATCCGTGTAACTGTATACATGATGTTAATAATTGACGTTTTTTATGTTCTTTCACTACGTTCCTTCTAATCATTGATAAAGGTGACGAATCAAGTAACTTGAATGTTCATCAATCTGTTGGAGGTAATTAAGCAATTATCGCAAATTATTGTTGCATACCTGCATATGAACGTTTAATTCTGTCCAATCCGATAGATTTGTTCGGAGCCGAAGATAACGAATTTGGTGCGGAAGTGGACCCCCAAAATGTCTACAAATTTAATGTTTGTAAGTCTGCCATTTTAAAAATTTTACAACTAATATACATTTTAACCCTTCAATATCAACGGTCAAGATAAATTTTTTAAAATACTTTTTGCTAATATATTTTCAAAATTATTAATATTTGTTTCTTTGAATTAACTTCAGTATTTCAAACTGGATTGCAGTATATGCAAGGTATTGTTGTTTTTTTTGCATTATGCAAACATTTAATATTGAAACGCTGCTTAATTTTGTATTTAGAATGCTAATATATGAGTAGATAATAATATTGCTTGTATGAATATATCAGGTCTATTCCAGAAGGGCTCCAACAGTACAGGTAATATTTTTTATTCCAGATTTGTAGCAATTACAGATTATCCTACATACTACAAACTATTAAAACTTTCAGAAGGTTTTCCTGGCACGCTGTTTCCTAGTAAGTTTATAATTACTTTGCCAAACATTGATTGGTTGCAATTTTGATATTGAATTGGAGGCTGTTTTCAGAAATTCAGGCTGGATTGGAAAAGATGCAGAGTAAAATGAAGCTTTTTAATACGTTCGATTTAAAAACTCCTTTGATAATAGACAAAGCGGGATGATCTCAGAAACATTAACAGCAAAAATGACGTGCACACCTTGTGCTGAAGCAAAAGATCTGAATATTTTTTGAATGACTGAAATTTGTTTCGGCATCCCGTTTTGTTCTTACAATTAGCACTCGAAACTTGCTTGACTGAAATCCTGTTTTTGGTATTTCTGGGGTCTTTTAATTTTAGAAGCTGTCACCACGGGCCAACTTAAAGGACCAGGTACTTTCGAGTATAGAATAACGACTTTTGACAATTAAATGTAATTAAGAAAGATCAGTTAATTTCTACTCGTTTGTTTAATTCATAACATGAACCCAACTCGTTTAGGCCTTACCTCAAAAAGCACAAACAGCACGGGAGACAACTTAGACTGTAATAATGGATTCCCTCTATTCCTTACAAATATTTATTTATCCTTAAATGTACTAACCTTTTTAAATTATTGTCATGTAATTGGTCCATCTTTTTTCAGTACTTGCTAGCGGTTTAGGTGCTATCAAAGGTGGTCATTGCTTAACTCAAAAGTTTAAAATTTATTTATCCTGTGTAAACAACGAATTTATTTATGATTTTACGTTTTAAGGATGGACATCAGGCAACCCAAGTTCATCAGTAAAAATTGATCCGGTGGCTTTCTTCAACAGTAAATAATGCAGTTTAATTATTTGTGGTTATCATATTTTTTTAAAACAAACTGTTTAAATTTCCAGGGAGCAGGGACTTACTTACTGCTATTAAGGGTCAGTAAACATTCAGGCACATTTCATGTTCAAGTTTTTATAATTTATAATTAAGCAACAAATTTCGATTTCAGAACTTTACCATCTTGGTGGATTGGTTTTAAAAGGTAAATTGCTTATAGTACAACTTGATGAATTCTAAGGGTATAAAAATTGATTCCACCTGGTTCCATTAAATTTAAATTGATGAACACTCTTTTATTATTTCAGAGGACGGCGTGAAATTAATTCATCCTGGTATTTTTTGACATTCATATAGTTACCTTTACAAATGTCTTATACTTCATAGATTTTGGATAAATCCTTTTACTGGCATAACTTTTAACATTAACTGATACTTCAATTTTTCTCCGAACTTTTCAATAGCTGAACCAGCAAAAGCAGGGACAAGAATTGTAGGAGGGGTAGAGTCAAAAAAATACAACTACCCATCGATAGTCCTTATGAAGATATACAATCAACACCAGTGCTCAGGCACCATTATTTCTTCCGAATGGGTCATGTCAGCTGCTCATTGTGTAGACCCAAAGAATGCTAAATACTACAAGTTCGTTGCAGCTGAGCACAATAAAGAACGGAAAGACGGTCATGAGCAGGAACGGACAGCAGAAAAAGTGTTCGTTCATCCTAAATACAGGTAGATATTTGACCGAGTGGATAGTTTGAAATTATTCAGAATGTATTCATAAAACCTGTATCCCCCTTTGCCCCCTTATATTATCCTTATAATTATAGGTGCAAGCATTAGCATATTGGCAAAATATGTTTCGTTTTTATCCATCTTTGTAATAATTTACGTAAATATTATTATTAGTATTATGCTTGCCAGAAGTGTAGATGAACCTAATGATGAGCCTTGTTCGATTTCAGCCACGAAACGGATTTAAACGATATTGCCCTTTTTAAAGTGTCACCAGCATTTCAATTGAATGACAAAGTCAAAGCCGCTAAGCTCCCATCCGCTAAATTCGATGCGAAAGGTAGAGTTCTTAACTATGACAATATTCTATTTAATTCAAAATTTACTTCATTTTTTTTGTTTTGTTTTGTTTTTTAATTTTTACCTTACTATTTTTATGAAATCTAATAGACGGAACCATGATATGGGTTGCGGGCTGGGGAAGACTAGTAGATGGTGGCGGTACCCCAGATATCCTCCAAGAAGTCTCTCTTCCAATCATTGGTAACGATAAATGCAGGAAAAAAATACATAAAGATTTCCCAGAGCTGCTAATCACAGATACTCAACTTTGCGCTGGGTTCGAGGAAGGAGGAAAGGACGCCTGCCAGGGGGACTCGGGTGGTCCGATGTACTACATTAAAGATAATAAGCAAGGTGTGATTGGAGTAGTTTCGTGGGGAGAGGGCTGTGCGGATAAGCGCTACCCAGGTGTCTACACAAAAGTTAGCGCATACCTAGATTGGATACAATCCACGATGGATAAAGCAAAAAGCGGAAGGACGGTGCTAGCGCCGTGGCCAAAAACAGTACAATTTAAATACCCATCCGTGGTAGAAATAAAAGCCAATGGAGTTCGTATTTGTTCCGGAGCTATCATCAACAAGTACTGGATCTTAACAGCTGCTCATTGCGCAACTTCCGGTGTAGGTTCATTGGAGGTCATTGCAGGTAGAAGTAACAGAAAGGACGAGACAGCGCAGGAGGTTGGCGTGAATGAGATTGTTTTGCATGATCAGTACAAGTAAATTATTTGCATTTAAAAATTCTCCGTACTAAAACAGCTTCATCCAAATGGTTTAAATCTTAATGTTTAATCAAAAATTTGAAAGCTCAAAATATCAATTTAAATACTTCATTCCTTGAGATAATGTCAAATTTTCTAAACGTATTTCTATAGTGGAATTACAAAAGCAAATGATATTGCTCTGCTAAAAGTCACACCGAAATTGCAGTATGCCATTAGAAGTTTACGTCCAGTTATACTACCAACCAGGGGGCACAAGCCGAAAGGAATGTAGTTATTAATAACAATTTCTTGATTGTACAATTTTGTATACCAGCTCGTATTTTTATTTTTATTACGTTCCTTAGGCATGGTAGTCTCGGTTTCATGGAGTCAGAGTACCAAAGAGAGTGCAAAACCTGATGGGTTTCAAGCTGTGGATGTGGAAATAACCAGCCCAAAAATTTGTGCTGATTGGTTGGACCAGCCTGAGCTTGCCGAAAAGAACATTGTTTGTGCTAGTTTCAGTAACACAACAATCAACGTTTGTCAGGGAGATGATGGAAGTCCTTTGTATACCAACAATGGCGGAAACCATTACATTATTGGTGTTGCTTCTTGGGGAGAGAAATGTGCTCAGAAAAATAGTCCGAGGGTGTATGCTAAGGTGTCTGCTTACTTGGATTGGATACAATCTCATGCCCAAGGTATAATATTATAGATGTACTGATTACAGTGTCTTAAGCCTATCAGTTTAGTATTTCTCCAAAGTAATGTACTTTAATTATTATACCTTGACTTATCTCGATTATATGCAGAAAATTAGGGATTCAGAACGATTCATTGAAAAATCTACTCTGGGTGGATCGATAGTATTTGAAAATTTCATCGTAGAACTAACATTCTTATAATATACCGGGTGTAACAAAGTTACTTCCAAGCAATCTATCATTCGATATTTTGATTTCCTGATTACTTTAAACATAATAGAAATAATTTGACGAGTTAATTCTCTCCTATAGTGTTATAACTCCCATGGTTTTTATCCGTTTGTTAAATGGGGTCTATATTCTTGAATAAAAATTTTCCGCTATTTAATCTTTATTTTTAGGCTATTTTCTTGTAGCAATCATTCACAATTTTTTACAACTGTAGAGACAAAGGCATACCGTTCAAAGAAATCGTTTGTTTCCCTATATTGTATTTACTGTTAACAATTCTTGCGCCAAGGTTTTTTCTGAGGCAGTTATTTCGCACAAGACGTTTAATACGGTGCTCATTATATGGAAATGAAGAAAATTTACGCCCTTTGTTTAAATCGTTAATGGTGTAAAATTACTTATTGTTGAACATTTTGTTGTGACATTCAATGAAACGCATTCCATATTACACACAGTGGCGCAGTGTAAAGCTATGAGCATCGTTTTTGCATAGGAAGTGTAATCCAGAATGAAATTTTAACCAAACCTGTAGTCTAGTTTATTTTACAGTAATTAAAACGCCATGTATGAGTGTAATATAGTATGGAAGCTTTTAGTCGTACAACTAGTCTTTTTCACTGGTAAGTCAAATTTATGATGTATATCTAATGTTAATAGAACCTCATGTCATGCAATTTGGTAACTCTGATTTTAATTTATGCGTCCTGACGCAATTTAAAGGTTATGCCACATCTGAGCTACCCACAGCATTATCACAGGCAATAACCGATATTCTTTGCAGTCAGTTTGATGAATTCCAGACTACTAGTAATATACCTCAACCTATTACTAAAAAGCAAGCTGGATTAAAGAAATCCGCGAAGTACACTTGGACTCCGTGCAGTAACCCATTTTTCCTTACTATATAATTATCTGTCGTATATTTGTAAAGTAATCATGGGGAAATTCATGGCAGAAAAATCAAAATGGATGTTTGATGAGTGAATTTCCATTTTTGATTTTAGGTACTGGAGGTTGCGTACCCTTCAAATTCATAGCTGGTGGAAAATCCACCCAGCAAACAGCAAAGGGTAATAGCCCGGGACAAGGTTCAGGAGCTCAGCCTAGATCGGCAGGGCAGAAACGAAGTCTTCAATATTTGCAGGGTACATAAACTGTTTCAGTTATAAACAATAGATGTATGTCATATTGTACCGATTTTGTTCAAATTTAGCTAATATGTGAATGCTATGTTGGGTAACTCCTTTAGAATCCTTGGAAGATGAGCCAGCTGTTGATGAACGTGAGTTCGATGATTTGCATGTAGTTCTTACGTTAATGATTCTGTATTCATACCTTTGTTTTCAAAAAATGATCACGCATCTAACCGTATTTACTTGAATTGTTGTAGTCCTTAACACCGGATTGACGCTTTTCAAAGGTATGTTTTTAAATTCAAAAATTTTGAATTTTGTTGGTTCAATAGCAAGATTGTTTGTTTTTTATTTCAGGATTTCTTGATCCGATTGGAGGTTCGAAATTAAATAAATCATTATTCATGTGCTTTGCTGAACTACAGCAATAATCTAGTATAACTGAATCTATACTGTATGACTAATCACAGTATTCGTAGCTACAAAGTGATGCTTAGAGAAAAAAACAAACTGCTTTAACGAGCAAGATATATGATAAAGCATTTGCGAAAGTTCAGTTTGGAATAAGGAATATATATTATATTTAATGGATGATATGGGCTCAGCCCGAATCGAATCTTGAATAAAGAACTTAATTAATTAAAATATTATTTGTATTTCTTTCCAAAGGCAATTTCAAATGCAATAGTTCAGGAGGGTGTGCAGGTATAAATCCGTTCGTTACGCAATTGTGTTCGTGTGAGGTTGAATTTTAGTAACAAATTCTAATAGGAATGTGTAAACTTGTTTTGTTGGATTAGGTTTTGCAAATAAAGCTGCTCAAGAACGATTTGTGAAAGGTAATTTGATCTCTTAAAACAAAAAACTCATTTAGAAATATACTGATCCCCTCTGAATCTCTTTTAGGTTTCATCGCTGGATTAAACGTTTTGAAGGGTAAGTTTTTTCGATATCGATGAGTCTGCATGAGCAATTTTCAAATAGGTCATTCAAAGTTACTTATAATTTGTCAGTTTTTTTGCGAAAGTAATTATACCAGTATTTTTAAAACCTTGCGTATAAATAAATGTAAATTTCAAAAGCCAATGTAGCAAATTTTAATTCAAGCTCTCTAAAGGAGCTAGCAGGGGGTGATTTAGAGTATCGAAGATTTGAAAATGCTGTCTAATATTTTTTAATTGATTAATTTAAATTGCCATAATTATTCAGGTAGAATTCGGATACCCCAGAATTGGAGTCTGTTTGTTACATAAGGTTTTATGTTAGAAGCTTACCAGATCATTTCGCAATTTTGTTAATACAGTAGCCTCCCAATTTCGTAACCGCAGGTTAATACTAGGGCAAATATTTTGTTAAATTTCAACTGGAGTGATTTCACCCGTAAAATACATACTATATAAATCTTTAGTTATTTTACTTCTTCAATTATTTATCTTTAAAATGTTTGATGGCTTTATTTTAGAAGCGGCAAACGATTCGGTTAGCGATTCGAACAGAAGGACTCGGGATGTTGCCGAAGATTCTTATAGGAATCAAAGGACGTTCGTAACATTCAAATTTTCTGGACTCGTTTTAATTAATCTGTGAATATCAGAAATATTTTCTGGTGGTCGATTGTTCTTACTGTTGTTTTTCTATTTACAGTTATTAAAAAAGGAACAAGTGATACCATGACAGGTAATCGTCATTCCAAAATATCGGTACAATATTCAGTCAATTAATTTTGAATTCCATTTATGTAATTCACTCTTTGATTCATGAAACTTATTTTTTTAAAATATGTTCACAAGTTATTGATAACAGTGTCGAGTGGTTGCGAGGTAATTTTTATTAAAATCTTCAAAATCATAATTGATGAAGTAGTATTGTTCTGAATTGTGTAGTGTATGCTGTTTGAAATCCTAGATTTATTCGGAAAGAATGGGGATGTGGAAGGTACGTTGAAGGTTTTAAGTTTTTGTAGCTCGTTACGCGGTTGTTTCTGTGTAAAATTAAAATAATTTAAAATTCTTTGATTGTATTGGGGTTTTAGATTTTGTGGAATGCAAATAATATTTTTAAATTGCGCTTTTCGTATATTTAATTGAAAAAGTACGCATTTGATTAAAATAGTCTTGTGTTAAATGTTTATCAAAAATGCCATCCAAATGATCTGTAGCTGAAGAAGATGCATCAAGTAAATAAATCAAAATTAGCATATATTTTTAATGTACTAATATATTAGTATATATATAAAAACCTTATTTTATTCATATTTATTATATGAAAACAGAAGGACTTTTCGCTGAAGGGCATGATGTGTTTAGGCGTAAGGATTTCTTTTAGCAATCTTTTTCCTATGGATTTATATTCTTACTTGTTAGTAATTTTGAAGACAACATGCTTAATTTTTTTTAACTCGCAGTTATGAGCGGATCGATGGAGTTAATGAAAGGTAGTTACTATTTTTGAAAATATGTTTTCAAAAGTAATATTGGGAGAGTGATCTTCTTTGTCCAATATGAATCATTTTTATCTGGTATGAGTTAAGAAAAATGTTTCTGTTATTACAGATTTATTCAAGGCCGGTAAAGGTAACTTCTTTCCATGTATTTAAACTTGCAGTTTTATAAGCAACATAGTTTGTTGACTGCATGGTAATTACTGCAGATGATGTTTCAAAAGCAATTGGGTGTTCCGTTGGCGAGCGTGGACTCAGTGGAGTCGCAGAATTGCAAGACTTTGTTCGTGGTAAGAGCTTGAAAATATTGAAAACATTTAAGCCCTCTGTTTAATGTTAATGATTCCATAAAAATGATATTTAAACATTTCAGTTGTCTTTAACAAATCCAGAGCTGGTCATGGTCCGGGCAGTTTTGACGTAGAAAATCGTTAGTTGCTTTACGCGACTTAATGTTTTCGATACAGCGTGACACTAAAATAAAATATGACTTTGTTTTTACAGTTCTTGTGTCTGGATTCCGGCTGTTTGATGGTAACGCAACGTATATTTGTTTATTTTAAACATGCCTTGATTTAACGCCTGCATATTCTTAAATATTTTCGAGAGTCAGAATGTTGGATGTTGTTATATCGTCACATGATATATCTCTTTACAGGAATTTTTTCGTCAAACAAAACGAGTAAGCCAATTTGCTAATACTTGACAATCATGTTCATAAGCAGGAAGGGCTATTTGCAGTTTTGTACATTGTATTCAAATTCTATTAATTAAAGTTTTATTGGGTTTCTCTTATACGTTACTTTAGAAAAAACCAAAAGGTTTGTTCGCCAAGCTGAAAGCTCGGGAGGTAATTTGATACTAGTTCGTATTATGCACATTAAATAATTAAAATTGTATATGAAACATTCTATTGTTACCACATTAACTCATCCGAATCATTAACCACGAAGGAGGTCTAGATCCGATTAATTTCGACACCATGTTTGCTAGTAAGCTTTACTCGCTTTAATTTTGTGTCTATAAAATGTTGTATACAATTTTGAAACGCCTGTTTGCAGGGTCGCTAACTTATTAACGAAATCAATAATTATTATTTTCAGAAATCAATACTGGCCTTAGCATGCTTGAAGGTAACAAACCTAGTAACGATGATATTACTTTAGTGCATGTTTTCTGTTGTAAGCTGCTTTAATAACAAAGCTACGTTTTTTGCAGGTGTTGTTAAGACTGTAGCATGTAAGTAATCCTTCCATTTATGTGCCTTTTATTGACAATTTTAATGTATTATTTATCAACAATCAGATTCCGCTCTTTATGCATTTTTCCAAATAAAATACAGTTGTTTCCTAATTGTGTAGTAATATTTTAGTTTCTCAACAATTTCAGCGGAATCACCCAAGAAACGCTCCCGTTTTTTGGGACCGGGAATTGGAAAAAGTACGTAATATTTTCATGATTTTAAATTATTTTAGGAGACCCTTTTGATTAAAATGCACAAAATACTGGCCAAAAATACTTGAAAATGTTTGAATTCATTGTAGTAATTGATGGATGTGATGGGTGTGTTGGAAAATGGAGTGGTAAGATTTAATTTATTTGATAAATAATAACATGTGTACTTAGGCGTTCCTTACCTATATAAATGCGTTAAAATTAAAAGCTGGACAGCATAAATATTGGGGCTCCAGGTCTTGCAAGCATTTCAGAAGATGGGAACATTAGAAGTGAGGACGTTGGAGGCCAAACTGGAATTACTGTTCCAGGTGTAGGGTCTGCTAAAACAGGGAACCATAAAAGGTCTTGCTGGTCACTCCCGAAATGGCCGATATGTACTCCAAACCGGCCTATAATGATACCACCAATACAACCAGTCCCACCACCGCCAAAACCACACCCACCACCACCACCGCCAAGAAATTATTTGCAATATCCAATATCAAACTAATATATTTTATTTCGTAGTAATGAAAGAATCAATTGGCGTGATGAAAGGTATGTATTTACATGTTTCCTGAATTTGCAATTTTCTTAATGTAAAGATTTAAATTCGAAATAGTACAATTGAAATGTTTTAATTTACCGAACTTTTAAATTACCTTCTGTATAGGCTTGAACAATGCTGGAGATGCAGGTTAATTTCAGATGTGACTTTATTGTGTTTCGCTTACAATTGAATTCTACTTGAGCTATATTCAGTTATGTAAAAGATCAACTTATTGTTAAAGACTCTGACACAAAGGACCGTGCGGTTAATGTAAATCCCCTGGGACGTGCTTTGGGCCGTAGCATTCAGAATGACAACTTCACTAATGGTATGTAATTAGTTTTACGGATTTCATTTTATCATGTTTCGACATGATGTTTATTCAATATAACTTTCATGCAAACATTCGTGTATGTTACAGTTCTAACAGCCGGATTACAGCTCTTAAAAGGTAATATTTTTTATGTAGGATCAATTGAAAGTATTGCAAAATAATTAATTGAAAAACATCTTTATTTCAGGCATATTTGAACCCCGGGATAAAAGTAAGTATAGAAAAATAAAGCTAAAGATTACTTTTGTTATTGTGTCGTAACCCGAAAATATATTCCTGTTTCTTTTTCCAGCGGACACTACAAGGTTTTTAGTCAACTGGCGAGCAACTAAAAATAATTGGGAAGAAGGTAATGAACATGAATTTGTTCATCTTTTTTGGTATGTGTTTCTTGCATTTGGGTCTTCTTATAAATTGGATTATTACAGGGGAAGAAAGTAAGGGCGGTGAAGTCAACGTATCCAAAATATTCAACAGTGAGTTTTTAACATTGTTTTTATCTACATATTTAACTTTCTGTAAAATTCAAACCAATGCTTTCTGTTTTTTTTCGTGCCTTTAGATATCCATAAGGGATTTAATATGTTACAAGGTAAATTAATTAATTAATTAATCTGCGTATCTCATATTTTAATGCAATTTAATGGGTTATTCATCACATTTCTGCTTCATTGACTCATTTAGATGCAGTGGGGCCCACAGGTTGGTGTTTTTGTTTCCTTGATTAGATTTTAAAATGTTAGAATCAGCTTTTGACCTTTGTGTTTATATTTTGAGTCTGCAATCTAATACTTATAAGTAAAATCTTTAAAATTGTTTTTTGATATGAAATTTATAATGTGTCACTAGGAAAAGACTCGGAAAAACAGAAAACAAGATTTCTTGGACGTGCAAATACATTTGGGGGTAATAATAAATAAGTTCAGCGTAAATTTTACACATGTGTAATGTCTAGCACTATACGGATAGAATGAAATAGAATTGATTACATGGATGCTGCTAATTTTGTTCATTGAAATAGGGCGGGGGTTCGGGAACAGTAAAATTCCAACGGAATGTAAGTAGATTTGGCAAAAGAAACCATTGTACTAACAACTACCCGATCAATTTTTTATTCAGAATTAATTACTTCATCATTTAAGTAAACTATTATTTTTGACAGTGTTTACTGCTGGGAGTCAATTATTTCAAGGTAAGTAAATGTTTAAACTTGGCAATAAGTAAAATCGGGTTTTTGTATTTATTTTCTTAAGTATATCTTTCTCTAGTATTTCTTTCCAAATATCCTAGGTTTAAAAGGGGCTTCAGGGGAAAATCTTGCAAGAAATATAAATGTTCCTGTGACTGGAAAGGCTGGAGCGGTTCAGGGTAACAAATAAAATTTAATTTTGATTTCGTAAAATACTGCCTGCTTCCGAGGTATTGCCACAATCTACAACTTGAACTTTTGTTTTAGGTCGTGCTGCTCAAAAAGGTAGGTTCTGGGATATGGCGTTTTGAATAATTTCTAAACCTATGTAATAAGAACGCTTTTAATTGATAAAAGTGTACCCAAATTGAGTTATTTTTCCATAGTAGCAGCAGGATCAGAAGATACATTTTTTGACAGTAAGTATGTATACATTGTGAATAATCTATATCAATTGAAGCAAAATTTTTATCAACGACCATAATATACATGTGTCCAGAGTTTAAAATTAATTGTTGGCTAATCGTATGGTTTGTTCAAAACATTTTAGCATCCATGGATTCAATAGAATTTATGCTGTGTAAGTGATAATTGTGTACGTTGTATTATAATAAGCTTTGATTTAAGATACAGTTTATACAAAATTAATTATTTCAGCATTGTACCTTGTCGGGAAGGAAGCTTTGGAAGGTTTGTCAGACTTTCTTGAAGTTTTGTTTAGAGATGACTAATGCATAGCTTCCTCCTTTTTTGTTTTACTACATATATGAACTCGTGCCTTTCATTTTTTGCTTGTTTCAGAGGACGGGACGAGCTACAATGGTAGTTACGTGAATGGAAATTATTCGATACAAACCTAGTAGTGATAACTGATTTTTCTGTTATTTGTCTAAATAAATGATTTTTTAATCACAATGGATAATAATATACTGAAACTATTGGCTCAGCTGAAAATTACGTAATACCCTACTGTGAAAGAAAAAGCGAACTACTTTGCGAAGCGTAATTTTCAGTGATATTTTCAACTCAATTCTGATTTTGTATTCTATTCTTAAACAGCGTAATTACAAATGTTCACGGAGGTATAGAAATTGAATTTTCGGAAATTTTCAGAGCAATAATGTTCATTGGTGTTCACTATTTTCTTTCCATGAATTTTGCATCCACATAATTAACTTCCACTCCTCCGATTTAGAAATAAATTTATCAGCGCTGTGCCAAAGTTGACTCGGGTAGGATCGATTCCTGATTTCGTCTCGCATATTTGAACTTTGTAGGGGCTATTGTTGATTGATGTATGTACCAATAACAAAATTTTATAAATCTTGGGCAAATACTGAGTAGACGTAGTAGGAGAAGAAGGGAGGAACAAATTTTTGAAGTACTCTTATTTATATATAAACACACATTGTTTCTTTAAATGCATTATCCGGATAATCCTTTTAAAATAAATTGCTTTGTGCTAAAGTGTTTCCATAATATATCTCTCTCAGTTTTGATACCCTCGTGTATCATCGAACAAGCAATTGGTAAATTGAATTACAACATCGAAATGAGGTAAAGTTGAGGTGGAGGTGCAAATGGGACGGATGGGATTTTGACCTATCCGTATCCGATCCGGTCCGATATTTTTCGGATACAAAAATGTGTTATCCGATCCGATCCGACTGTTGCGGATAAATTTTGTTCCTTACCGTATCCGATCCGAAATTGTCGGATCGGATTTTCAAGTAAAATTTTGCCATATTAGATAGAATAAGATATTTCATGAAGCGAATGGTGAAATAGCTTCCACCATTCGCCTAAATTTGTATAAATGCAGTTTGCATTCCTCCCGGGAGAATTTTGGTATATCCTATACTCGTTCCTAGAACTAAGTTTGCTACGTACTTGATATACCAAGTCATCTTCCACATTACGTTGGGGATCGGGATGTGATTCTCCAATTTATAAGCTGCGAATGCGGAACTTACTAAAACTTTGATTTTTCGGTTTTCTATTTTGTACTTAGGATCGATTGCTTGTATTTTTCAATTTAGTTTGGGCCTGCTTAGCGGCAACGCCAGAAGTACCTAGACAACTGCCATTTTCCGAAGTATTTCTTGCCGACATTTTAATCATTAACTTCTTTGACTCAAAGAATAATATATTATGTCGAGTCAATAGCGCGTTAAAGAGTAAGTTAATTATTAACTTGTAAAACTAATATGCGGGGAATAATTGCTAAATTGTAACTTCGACAAAAGTATGATCAACAAAAGAAGGAAGCGTACGAACTACCAGTATTTTAGGAGCCGACAGAATCCATGTCTGAATAGTTTAACCGTTGCGCTCGAAAATGTAACCGTATCTGTATACTTGTGATGACCTTACTAATACTTAAATGGGCCGACAGATGGTTCCAAACGTGATTGGTCGTATATCCGTCTCATCCGTTGACCAATTTAGGCTGATCCTTATCCGTCGGATAATTTTATGTCCCCATCCGATCCAATCCGCCAATGATATTCGGATAAATACTACGTATCCGATCCGTCCGAATAAACGTCGGATGAAAAGAATAGCTATCCGTATCCGATCCGAAGCTTATCCGGTCTACGGATGATCCGAAATATCCTATCCGTGCCGACCCTTACAAGGTAAGATTTTGGGATGGTACAAGCCGATTCAAACAAAGGATAGCACATGTTTTAGTACTCACCTAGTATGCTTCAAAACTCATGTAACTCGAGTGCATTTTGCCCCGTTCTCGTAGAACACGTCACCAAAGTTTCAAAATTTAAAACGTTACCTCAGGTTACCTGTCTTTTCAAAAAAAGTTAATGTTAAATCCCATAAGGATTTTGAGTTTTTGAAAGTCGATGAAATTTTGATTTTCGCTATTTCAATAAAATTCAAGTTTTTACGTACACATTTATATATCCTTCAACAAAATTCCCCCAAAAAGTAATCCCTCCATAATGGCGCATTTGTATGTATGTATGTTATCGATATGATATTTTCACTCCATATTTAATCACTTACACATACGCATGAATTGGACTATTGAGATTTGCCCTATGATGTACATACATATGTAGAACATTAATAATTATCCCCCACGCAATTATCGTCACATTTTATTGAAAAGTAATCCCTCCAACATGTGCACTAATGATTTCCTCCTCAATGAATCTCTCCAGCATAGTTTGCTTATCTCGTATGTGCATATGTACAGCCTGTATAGATAGCCCCCACCCACACAAATATCGTAAAATTTTCTCGACAGGTAATACCTCCAAATTTATATTTGTGTTTCTCTCCCCAATGAATCCTTGATGGGATTAAATTTGGAGAAAATCTGATGATATTTTTATGGGGGGCAAATTATGGAGGTACATATGCACGCTAGAGAAATTAAAAATACCTTGACATTTTCGGCGTTACTCCTGTCCAAGTTGCCCTGGCATTTTCGGCATTTTTATTTGATGGTATTTTGGGCATCTATGGCACGTTGGGTAGTTGGGTATATTCAGCCCAAGGCAGGCATTTTTGCTATGTTCGCGATAATTGTTTCAATATGTAGCTTTAGCTGTGGACCTACTAACTTTGCATACTAAATCGCAAAGCAGTATGTTACAAGTTGAAATAGACAACTTTATGGAAAATATAATAATTATTTTTTATTTATTTTGTTGTAAGAATTCGTTTGCACCTAATCATTTAGCGTGCAAACACATTTTTGCAAAAATGTAACAAAGATTAAATAACTTATGTATATGCAATAATTTTTGCATGGTCACATTTTTGACTCCTAGGTTTACTTACTTGGGGTGTTAAAATTCAATTTTCAAAGTCGACCCAAAAATTGCTATATAAGCTCCAAGTTTTCAATTGTTTATAAAATTTATGTTTTTTCGTCAAAAATACTTAAATATAGTCGTCATCAAAATTCAGAACTTACACAGGCACTGCGCTAATTACAATTTCAAAACCCAACACTTTTTAAATCCTTAAAATAATTTTGAAACCAGTAACCATTTAATGAATTATGCCTCTTGATTTATCATAAACTAAATAAAATTTTCTAAAACTGTATGGGTTAGATTACATCAAAATGCTCCAAAAAAACGCTTATCGACCAACAACAGTGTACATGTTCAGCTAAACCAATACACTAAAAATTCCCAAAATACCGGGCACTGTAAGACTAGCGCATTTTCAGTGCATTTTCAGGTGGGTAGGCATTTATAAAACCCATGAAATTGTCATTTGAGTAGCCCTGGTTGTACTTATGTACATCATAGAGCAAATCTCAATAGTCCAGTTTATGCGTATGTGTAATTGATTAAATATGGAGTGAATATATCATATCGACAATATATATGCAGACGCGCCATGATGGAGGGATTACTTTTTGGGGAATTTTGTTGAAGGATATATAAATGTGTACGTAAAAACTTGAATTTTATTGAAATAGCGAAAATCAAAATTTCATCGACTTTCAAAAACTCAAAATCCTTATGGGATTTAACATTAACTTCTTTTGAAAAGACGGGGACCTGTGGTATCGTTTTAAATTTTGAAACTTTGATGACGTGTCCTAGGAGAACGTGGCAAAATGCACTCGAGTTACATGAGTTTTGAAGCATACTAGGTGAGTACTAAAACATGTGCTATCCTTTGTTTGAATCGGCTTGTACCATCCCAAAATCTTACCTTGTTAGTGCAAATCCTTTGAGGGTAATAAATAAATTTAGAGCATATTTTATATCTGTCACGTTATAGAAATAAAATTGATTACGTGGATGCTGAAAACTTTGTTCATGAAAATAAGACAGTGGCCCGGAAATAGTAAAATTCCGTCGGAGCGTAAGTAGAACTGGCAAAAGAAAACATTATACAGTGCACTCTCGCTATAAGATGCCTCCGTATAAGAGCATGTTCAATAAAAGAGCACTCGCGGGTCCCCCCTATTGGATTGTTGGGCTGTAAATGTTCCCTATAAGAGCACCGCTTAAGAACATTTTCGAAGTAAGAGCTGGCATTTTACATCCTCAAGGTAAACAAGATCCATTATAAGAGCATAAGAGCAGACAGAAACGTTTATGAAACGTTTGCAGGAAAATCTCATGAGCATGAATGCGCACAATCTACTGAAGTTGGTGACAAGGGAGCAGAGTGCATATACCCATCACAAATAGATACAATTTATCCTGGCCATTTTTGCCAGGATGCATATGAACCTAAATTGCTGGATTCTCTGGATACAATTGAAAATATTGTAGACAAATCCCTTGCATTGAATTTTCGGCAGGCTCGCATTACTGACTATTTCATTCTAAACAAACATTAATTGAATAATTGATAATATTTGTAAATAATATTTTAGTTTACCTTATAGTCTAATGTACTGTGCATTGTCGTTGTCTTATTAAGCCCACGTCTTAATAATGTAGATCTATGTAATGTATAATCAGTATTTTAATATATTTAGGTATATGTTCTCTATAGAAGCATACCTAATTGTAGCAGAACAATAGCAAAATTGTAGGCTTTGCACCAGGGTTGGTTTGGTTTAAACTAAATGATTTAAACCATGGTTTAAACCATGGTTTAAACCAAACGGTTTTTTTTATAAAAACCAATGGTTTAAACCAAACACAAAATTTTAATATTTTCAATCCAAAATGCTTATATTTAGTCGTGCACAAAACTTGTGCAGTTACTGTGATATTGTGTAGTTAAACTTTAGTGAAGTAAATAATACTATTAGCTTTTAGTCTTGTACATTTAGAAATTCGGAATCGTTTGTAAAATGAAAAATGTCAAACTTGTGTTTATGCTGCAAAGTTATCGTTAAAATTATATCTAAATTATTAAATATTGTTAACCGATATTTGGTTTTGTAACACTCAATAAATGTAACGTTAACATTCATGTACATATATGTACTGTTAAGATGTAAAGTTTCCTTGAAAAATGTGTTAGGTACTTACTTTAACCTAATATTATTGGTCAAAATGAAAACCTTTGTGAATACTGGAGGTGGGCTCTTGTGAGCTCACCTCCGTATAAAAACACGTGCCTCTGAAGGCACGAGAGAGAAGAGCAACGTCAGATCTTGAGCTAAGCAGAGCAAGGGAACGCGTGTGAGACCAACTAAGTGTATCCATTCACGCACAATAGGAAAATAAAGTATATCTTGTGAGTAACTACATATACGCACATACGCGTCTTATTTTTCGTATGCTGAGACACAAGCCCGAAATCCCTCACTCCAAAGCAAGTGAATCTCTGCCGTCTACACTTTTCCCCATCATATCATCTCTCTCTCTCTATTCCCTAATTTTCCTCATTTAATTCCATTAATTTGGGGATTAATACATTTTCCTCAATACATTTTCCTCCGAGGGCTCAATATACGAACCGCAACATCATACATAATAACATGGTGAAGGTGCAGGTTTCGACGTCTCTCAAAACCTCAGGTTCGTAAACCCATTATAAGACTACTTTCCTCTAACTCTCCAACAAATTCTGTAACAAAAATACTTGTCGCGTAAGCCGCTAAAACAGAACTCTGCCCAAATTTTCCATTTTTTCTACCACATTGTCAATCAAAATCTTACGTGGCGTCAGCTGTAAGTAATGCGACAACAATTTATAATAATAAATAAAATAAAATCTTATCCGATAGATACCATAACCCCCCAACTTAAGTAAAACGCCAGCTAAAATTATAGAACCAGCAACAGGAGCTTCTACATGAGTCTTAGGAAGCCACATATGAAAAACATATAACGGCATTTTAACTAAAAAAGCAAAAATAGTAAAAAATATAAAAATCCCACCAATTAAACCTTCACTTAACATTATACAAGGCACAAGACTCAAAGGTAATCTACCCATACTCTTATCTATAAGGATAATAACAACAAGAAGAGGTAAAGAAGCAAATAAAGTATAAAATAATAAATAAACAGAAGCCTGAAGACGTTCGGGCTGATAGCCCCAACCCATAACAATCAAAAATGTAGGAATTAAAGAACACTCAAAAAAAATAAAAACTTAACATATTATTAACCAAAAAACTTAATAACAAAATATAGACCAAAAACAAAATTAAAAAAGAATATACCCCATTATTTAAGAAAGTTTTATAAATTACATAACTAGAGCTAATTATTATTAAGCCCACCCACAAACTAAGAATACATATAAAATAACTCAATGAGTCAAAGTAACATATATTAAGATAATAGCTTAACCTTAAAGGGACAAATGAAAAATAAAAGACAACAAAAAAAGAAAGTAAAGAAACAATTAATCTTCAACTAAAAAAAAAAAAGAAGAGAGGTACCCAAGAAAATTGCCATTGCTTATGTAAAGTTAAATACCTTAAAGTAATCAGCCCCATAAACACGTCTTGTAGACACGAGGATCCCCAATCCTAAAGCACCCTCACAGGCGGCGAAAGTAAGAAAAATAAGAGAAAAAAAAATTTCTTACATTTAAAATAAAAACAAGTCTAAAAAAAAAAGCCCAAGAATAATAAATTCAATCCTTAGAAGCATTAAAAGCAAATGTTTACGCTTAGAGCAAAAGGAAATAAGTCCGCCTACAAGTATAGTTGAAAGAATTCAAATCAATCAAAAAAAAGCTACTGAACTTAACTTGAACTCCCAAAGTTCATATTATAATTTAAATATATTTTGACTGTTTAGTTTAAAAAAAATAAAGGCCTTGTAAGCTTTAGCTCAACTAAGTTGAATAGTCTTATATATAAAATTCATATTAGTCAGATCAGTTATACTGAGAACTTTAGTCCTAGGAGTAACCGCCCCCATAATATTAGCCTTACTAATCCTTCTTCAAGCCTTAATTTTATGTCTTATTTTATTCTTTTTACTTAAAACCTCTTGATTCTCTTATATCCTTTTTTTGATTTTCTTAGGAGGCTTAATAATTATTTTCTCCTATATGTGCAGACTTGCGTCAAATGAAAAAATGGAAATTAGAATTAACATTCCCCGAACATTATTTATAGTCATATTAAGTTCTATACTCTCAATATTATGGTCTGAAGACCATATAATTTTATCAAACGAAAGTCAAGAAAATATTTTTAAAATAATTAGACCACTAACATTAACCCCCTCAGTTATTTCTATAGCCTACCTTCTTCTCACTTTAATTGTAATTGTTAAGATTACAAATAAAAAAATAGGAGCACTCCGCTCAAATAAAAACTAATGATAACTCGTAAAAAAAACCCCTCTTAAATATCGTTAATAACTCATTAATCGACCTCCCCACACCACTAAATATTTCTTCATGATGAAATTTTGGATCTCTACTAGGTCTATGCCTAGGCACACAAATTATCACAGGACTTTTTTTAGCAATACACTATACTGCTGATGTCACTATCGCTTTTGATAGGGTAATTTATATTATACGAGATGTTAACTATGGGTGACTTATCCGAACCCTTCATGCTAATGGAGCTTCATTTTTCTTTATTTGCTTGTACATACATGTAGGACGAGGAATTTACTATTCTTCTTTCTTTTTTAAAGAAACCTGAAATATTGGTGTAATTATTTTGTTCATTACAATGGCTACAGCATTTGTAGGATATGTTTTACCTTGAGGACAAATATCTTTCTGAGGGGCAACAGTAATCACCAATCTTCTCTCTGCGGTACCTTATTTGGGGGGGGGCCATAGTAGAATGGCTTTGGGGTGGGTTTTCAGTAGGTAACGCTACCCTAACTCGATTCTTCTCTTTACATTTTATTCTCCCTTTCATTATTGCTGCACTAGTTATAGTGCACCTTCTTTTCCTTCACCAAACGGGGTCTAATAACCCCCTAGGGATCTCTTCAAATTTAGACAAAGTTTCATTTCATCCCTTTTTTACCTATAAGGACATAGTAGGATTTGTAGTTCTTTTATCAGCCTTAATTTTAATCACTCTAATTAGCCCCTATCTATTTAGAGACTGTGAAAACTTTATCCCAGCTAATCCTCTAGTCACCCCCGTTCATATTCAACCAGAATGATACTTTCTTTATGCCTATGCAATTTTACGATCTATCCCTAATAAGCTGGGAGGGGTAATTGCCCTAGTAGCATCTATTGCTATCCTCTTCATTTTGCCTTTCTCTCAGACTCAAAAAGTTCGAGGAATCCAATTTTATATATTAAACCAGAGGTTATTTTGATTATTTGTTGTAAATGTATTTTTACTAACTTGAATTGGGGCACGTCCAGTAGAAGCTCCATTCATCATAGTAGGACAAACTTTAACTATTACCTACTTTTTATATTTTTTAATTAGGCCTCTGATAACAAAATATTGAGACTCAATTTTACAAAATTAATAGGTTGGCTGAATGATTAAGTCTGTATCTTGAAAATACACCATAAAGGTTTAAACCCTTTACCTATTTAAATTAAAGAATTACCAACAAGGTAATTTAGAATTGACACTTCTATATTATTTTTTAATTAAATTCTCTTTTTTTACTAACTTAATCATCTTCAGATTAAATAAAAAAATAATATAAACAAAGACACAGGTAAGTAAATCTTTCAAGCTAACCCTATTAGTTTGTCATATCGATACCGAGGAAAACAGCCCCGAACTCAAATAAAAATAAAACAAAAAAATAAACCTAAAACTGAGGTCAAAATAACACTACCCAACCCCCCGGCCAAAAAAATACAAACAATTAAAAACCTTATAAAAATAATACTAGCATACTCAGAAAGAAAAAGAAGGGCAAACCCACCTCTTCCATACTCAACATTAAACCCCGAAACGAGCTCTGACTCACCCTCAGCAAAATCGAAAGGGGTGCGATTAGTCTCTGCTATCATAACGGTCACCCAACATAAAAATAAGGGGAAGGCCATATAGATAAATCAAACAAACTTCTGACCAGAGATAAGACCTATAAAACCATATCTGCCAATCAAAAAAAAAAGACTTAAAAAAAATAAGGCTATCCTTACTTCATAAGAGATTGTTTGAGCAATTCCCCGTATAGCACCTACCATTCTATAATTAGAGTTAGAAGACCAGCCCCTACCGATTAATCTGTAAACACCAAAACTAGTACAACAAAAAAAAAAGCCCCCCCAAAGACATGTTAACCAAATTTTGACCCCTTGGGTAACATAATCATAAGTAAGTAATAATAAAGAGGGAGCAAACAGGAGAAAAGTAAAACACCAACTTATTAGATTTCAGGGGAATTAACTGCTCCTTAATAAAGAGTTTAATAGCATCACTAAAGGACTGAAGAATCCCTAAAAACCCTACTTTATTAGGACCTTTACGACTTTGGATATAACTTAGTACTTTACGCTCAAACATAATTATAAAAGCTACTCTTAATAAAACACCTATTAACAACACCAAATAACTGAAAAAGGGGGTAAGATAATATATTTAATGAATAACAACTAAATCAAACAGCTATCTTTTTATTTTAATAACTCAATACCAAATACCTTAATATTTTTACTGACACTCTCTTTTTATTTAAATTTTTATCAATCAATAAAATAAAATTACTAAATTATATTTATATAAATAATATAAAAAAAACTAAATCCTTTCGTACTAGAGCCTCTAAAATTAAACTAAAGATAGAAACCAACCTGGCTTACGCCGGTTTGAACTCAAATCATGTAAAAATTTCATAGTCGAACAGACTATCTTCTTAGAAATGCTACCCCCTAAAGAAATTTTAATTCAACATCGAGGTCGCAAGATAATTTATCGATTTGAACTCTCCAAATATATTACGCTGTTATCCCTAAGGTAACTTTTTAATTCAAAAAAAAAGGTTAAAATTTATATAAAATAAATATATAGAAAGAATTTTACTTTATTCTTTTATTGCCCCAATAAAATTTTCAGTAGTATACACAACAACCCCCATATTCATATATATCAATAAAAATAAAGATCTATAGGGTCTTATCGTCTTTTAGTAAAATATAAGAATTTTCACTTAAAATTTAATTTCAATTTATTTATTTAATAAAGTAATAGATTGTTAAGCCATTCATACAATCCTTCAATTAAAAGACTAATGATTATGCTACCTTTGCACGGTCAGAGTACCGCGGCCCTTTAAAATTCAGTGGGCAGACTATACCATAAATTTAAATTTAAAGAAATGTTTTTGTTAAACATTCAACCTAATAATTGCCGAGTTCATAAAATAAATTTTCTTATGATTTAAAAATATAAAATATACATATACTAATAATTTAATTATAAATTAAGTTTTATAATTTAAACTTATCCTGACTAATAAATAAATTTTGATTTAAATAAAATAAATAAAATCATTAATTTTAACATACTAAATGACTAACTCTAAGTCCATTAAAGATTCTAATCAAAAACAAAAATATTAAATTAATAATTTAAAAGATTATCCCTTTAAACTTTTAGTACAAAAAATTTACCCTTTTATAAAAAAGAAAAACTTTTAGGACTTAAACTTTGTTTAATTAGTAAGGAACTAGATATAAGTAAACCGAAAGAAATTTCTTCTCTAAGTGTTGTTACTAAGTAAGATATTAAATTATTACACCGTCAAACACCTAAATCTCTACTTTTCGAGAAAATAAAATAGTTTATAAAATTTTAAATTCACTGATACAAAAGGTAAATTTTTAATTTTTATATATTATATATTTAATATATTTCAAAAATAAAATAATTATTATTAAAAAAAATTGTTCTCTATATTACTAAAATAGAAAAAACATTTAAAATAAATTTATTAAAGTAATTAGGCAAATATTAAAACCATTTAAGGCGCCTCTAAACGAGGGTCTTTTTAGCGTAAATAAAAAACTTTAAAATAAGATACACCTCACTCATATAAAAATTGTTGTATATTATTTTAAATCATAACAAAATAATTAAATAGACTACATACAAGAAGCACTTTCCAGTGAATCTACTTTGTTACGACTTATCTCATTTTAGAAACGAGAGTGACGGGCGATTTGTACATAAATTAGAGCCATTTCAATTAACTTTAATTTAATCAACATACTTATAAATCCAATTTCAAACTCAAATATAATTGAATAATTCACTTTTTTTAAAAATTGTAATTCATTAAATCTTAAAAATAACTAAACCTTGATTTGATTTAATTTTATTTAAAATTAAGATAAAAGCTTTAGCTTATTTCTTTAAACAACGATATATAGATATAAAATAAGAGAGATAAACGTGGATTATCGATTCATTAACAAATTCCTCTATAAGGATTAATTTACCGCCAAATTCTTTAAGTTTCTTCCATTACTACTAAGGCATTAATAACTCTTTTATAACTGGGTATCTAATCCAGGTCTATGTGATTTAAGATAGAATAAATTCATACTAATAAACCATATAATATTTAAGATTTTACCCATATAAAGATTATAATATCTATTGAATAATAAAAAATTCAACATAACCGAACTAATTAACTCTAAATTATCGTGTGACCGCGAATGCTGGCACGATTTTAATCAATTATTAAATAGATAGCTACACCTTAAACTAAGTAGTGTAAAACTAAGTACTGCGTCAAATAAATTTTAGTGTAATTTGCATGTTAAGTCTTTCATTAAATTAATTTTAAAGCCAGAATCAAACTTTTTAAGGGGAAAAATTTAATATGTAGCGACCTACTACCCTAATAGCATCCCCCCACAGTTGTACTAAATAAAAGTTATTACTTATATAAAATGATTCTAAATCATTTGCAATTTTCTGCCAAATTAGTCTTAATTAATCTAATAAAAGAAAACAACCCAAGTAAGAAATTTTTTTTTTTTTTTATAAAATATTTATTTATCTTACAACTTTTCAAGTCATAGGATATCTTATATAATAATAAAATAACTTCTAGTACAGATATATAAATTATTTTTTTATACATATATTTATCTATCTATAATATAATAAAATATTTTATATATATATATAATTTATATTCTGGAACTTAACTGCCTTAATATTTTTACTGACACTCTCTTTTTATTTAAATTTTTATCAATCAATAAAATAAAATTACTAAATTATATTTATATAAATAATATAAAAAAACTAAATCCTTTCGTACTAGAGCCTCTAAAATTAAACTAAAGATAGAAACCAACCTGGCTTACGCCGGTTTGAACTCAAATCATGTAAAAATTTCATAGTCGAACAGACTATCTTCTTAGAAATGCTACCCCCTAAAGAAATTTTAATTCAACATCGAGGTCGCAAGATAATTTATCGATTTGAACTCTCCAAATATATTACGCTGTTATCCCTAAGGTAACTTTTTAATTCAAAAAAAAAGGTTAAAATTTATATAAAATAAATATATAGAAAGAATTTTACTTTATTCTTTTATTGCCCCAATAAAATTTTCAGTAGTATACACAACAACCCCCATATTCATATATATCAATAAAAATAAAGATCTATAGGGTCTTATCGTCTTTTAGTAAAATATAAGAATTTTCACTTAAAATTTAATTTCAATTTATTTATTTAATAAAGTAATAGATTGTTAAGCCATTCATACAATCCTTCAATTAAAAGACTAATGATTATGCTACCTTTGCACGGTCAGAGTACCGCGGCCCTTTAAAATTCAGTGGGCAGACTATACCATAAATTTAAATTTAAAGAAATGTTTTTGTTAAACATTCAACCTAATAATTGCCGAGTTCATAAAATAAATTTTCTTATGATTTAAAAATATAAAATATACATATACTAATAATTTAATTATAAATTAAGTTTTATAATTTAAACTTATCCTGACTAATAAATAAATTTTGATTTAAATAAAATAAATAAAATCATTAATTTTAACATACTAAATGACTAACTCTAAGTCCATTAAAGATTCTAATCAAAAACAAAAATATTAAATTAATAATTTAAAAGATTATCCCTTTAAACTTTTAGTACAAAAAATTTACCCTTTTATAAAAAAGAAAAACTTTTAGGACTTAAACTTTGTTTAATTAGTAAGGAACTAGATATAAGTAAACCGAAAGAAATTTCTTCTCTAAGTGTTGTTACTAAGTAAGATATTAAATTATTACACCGTCAAACACCTAAATCTCTACTTTTCGAGAAAATAAAATAGTTTATAAAATTTTAAATTCACTGATACAAAAGGTAAATTTTTAATTTTTATATATTATATATTTAATATATTTCAAAAATAAAATAATTATTATTAAAAAAAATTGTTCTCTATATTACTAAAATAGAAAAAACATTTAAAATAAATTTATTAAAGTAATTAGGCAAATATTAAAACCATTTAAGGCGCCTCTAAACGAGGGTCTTTTTAGCGTAAATAAAAAACTTTAAAATAAGATACACCTCACTCATATAAAAATTGTTGTATATTATTTTAAATCATAACAAAATAATTAAATAGACTACATACAAGAAGCACTTTCCAGTGAATCTACTTTGTTACGACTTATCTCATTTTAGAAACGAGAGTGACGGGCGATTTGTACATAAATTAGAGCCATTTCAATTAACTTTAATTTAATCAACATACTTATAAATCCAATTTCAAACTCAAATATAATTGAATAATTCACTTTTTTTAAAAATTGTAATTCATTAAATCTTAAAAATAACTAAACCTTGATTTGATTTAATTTTATTTAAAATTAAGATAAAAGCTTTAGCTTATTTCTTTAAACAACGATATATAGATATAAAATAAGAGAGATAAACGTGGATTATCGATTCATTAACAAATTCCTCTATAAGGATTAATTTACCGCCAAATTCTTTAAGTTTCTTCCATTACTACTAAGGCATTAATAACTCTTTTATAACTGGGTATCTAATCCAGGTCTATGTGATTTAAGATAGAATAAATTCATACTAATAAACCATATAATATTTAAGATTTTACCCATATAAAGATTATAATATCTATTGAATAATAAAAAATTCAACATAACCGAACTAATTAACTCTAAATTATCGTGTGACCGCGAATGCTGGCACGATTTTAATCAATTATTAAATAGTGTTAAGCCATATTTGTACTTTAAGAAAATATATTACATTGTATGTAAAGAGTAGCAATATTACTTACAAATGTAAAAGAAAAGAGAATCTTATTGTCTATTGTATCATGCTCAACTATTGGTTAAAAAAGGATGCTTCATCTAAGAAGCTTGGACTCTGTAGTCTGATTGGTATTAACTCTGAACAAAAGTAACAATGTAAATGTAACGGAAACAAAACCAGTTTGAACTGGATAATTCCTGTTTTACAGCCAACCCTACAGTATATAAACCCAGCTCCTTCTCACAATCGGGGAGTCTGGCTCGGGTCTAACCCTTGGTAACTTTACTGTTACTCTGCTGGACTCCACTCCACTCCACTCTCCTTCTCTAGCTCTCACTCTTCCTCTCATTCTTTTTGTACACTGAATAAATATCTCTATAATTGGCAATACTATCTTAATATTCTCCCACTTTATTATTTAACTATTAGAGCTACACTCCTTTAAGGTATAACTCCAATTATAACTTAACATGGTGCACGGTGCGGGGACGACAAAGTCTCACACCAGGTTCGTATCAAAAATCTTCCCACTTTTTTCCTATTTTTAAAACAAAATTCAGTCACAAATATCTTCGTGGCGTAAGCCTCTGCCGGAGGCTCTGCCCAAATTTTTTACACAATTCTCATTTTACCCCAACAAATAAAGCTAGATCTCTGAAAATTTCATAGATTAGATAAAAATTTACGGGTAATTTAATTTTAAAATCAGCTCCTGAAAATTCGAAAATTTTTTGGTAAATTTTTTCCAAAAAATTTTTTTCCCCCGTACTTTTAACGAACGAATAAATTATTATGTACCTACACTTTTCCTTTGTTATTCCACTATACAATCTTCTACTATAATAATTTTTCGTGGCGTCAGCCTCTGCCGGAGGCCCTGTCAAAAATTTCCCTAAAAAATTTCTTTTTACCCCAAGGAGTAGAGCTAGATCGATAAAAAATTTACAGTATATGTAAAAATTTACTAGGAATCATATTCTGAAATAGGCTCCTACAAAATCTAAAATTTTTTGGTCACACAGTTTTTCATTTAATTAAACCTTTATTTCGACCGAAAATTTGTTCCTATCTTTCTTCATTATTTCTTACTATCCAAACTATTTATACAAAATATTTTTGTGGCGTCCGCCTCTGCCGGAGGCCCTGCTCAAAATTTTTAAGACATTCTCAAAATGCCCAGACGAGTCAACCAACAATTTTGCCGACACCCGGATTACCGTTTGAAATTACTGAGAGAATTGATCACTCTACCCGTGATTTCCCATCGCAAAACTTCTGCCCATTGCAGAAGAAACTCCAATGATGACCCTAGCCAAGTCACCAGCCCAATATTGACCTGCTCAACTACAATTTACGGACTTCACTCACCGCGTCCCATGCACGCCCTGGTTTTCAAAATAGCGACAAGACACACCTCATGCCTCATCCATTTACGACGTTACTACAGAATCAAAGAATACTCTGAGTGCCAGCACACGGATTGCGACTCATGCACGTATTCCAAATACTTACAGAAAGTTTCCAGTACAGAGAAACCTTTCAATAAACCTTCACTTCCACGGTATGTCTAATTATTACTTTTGAATGTCACGGTTAATCTACATTTTATTTTGAAGTCTACTCTACGAAATGCAGTGTCTCCATTCTCCACCAATTTTTGCGACAAACATTTCCACGACAATGTTATCATATTTCCATTGAGTTGTGTACCTCACCCTAGCGTAATTGTGATTTTATTTTTCGAGGACGAAAAATCTTTATGTAAGGTGAAATATACGTAAAAAGTGTCATTTTTATGAGAAAAGTCATGTATTCTGTGTTCAAATATTTTATTCATCATTCTAAAGAATTTTATTGTATTGAAATTTTAATTCGGACTCAAAATTTTTACTGTGTACTTAATTCCACATTTTATATTTTTCCAACGATGAGGTCATCGTTTCCTCTAATCCAATGAATGTTAAGCCATATTTGTACTTTAAGAAAATATATTACATTGTATGTAAAGAGTAGCAATATTACTTACAAATGTAAAAGAAAAGAGAATCTTATTGTCTATTGTATCATGCTCAACTATTGGTTAAAAAAGGATGCTTCATCTAAGAAGCTTGGACTCTGTAGTCTGATTGGTATTAACTCTGAACAAAAGTAACAATGTAAATGTAACGGAAACAAAACCAGTTTGAACTGGATAATTCCTGTTTTACAGCCAACCCTACAGTATATAAACCCAGCTCCTTCTCACAATCGGGGAGTCTGGCTCGGGTCTAACCCTTGGTAACTTTACTGTTACTCTGCTGGACTCCACTCCACTCCACTCTCCTTCTCTAGCTCTCACTCTTCCTCTCATTCTTTTTGTACACTGAATAAATATCTCTATAATTGGCAATACTATCTTAATATTCTCCCACTTTATTATTTAACTATTAGAGCTACACTCCTTTAAGGTATAACTCCAATTATATCTTAACAATAGATAGCTACACCTTAAACTAAGTAGTGTAAAACTAAGTACTGCGTCAAATAAATTTTAGTGTAATTTGCATGTTAAGTCTTTCATTAAATTAATTTTAAAGCCAGAATCAAACTTTTTAAGGGGAAAAATTTAATATGTAGCGACCTACTACCCTAATAGCATCCCCCCACAGTTGTACTAAATAAAAGTTATTACTTATATAAAATGATTCTAAATCATTTGCAATTTTCTGCCAAATTAGTCTTAATTAATCTAATAAAAGAAAACAACCCAAGTAAGATTTTTTTTTTTTTTTTAAATATTTATTTATCTTACAACTTTTCAAGTCATAGGATATCTTATATAATAATAAAATAACTTCTAGTACAGATATATAAATTATTTTTTTTTATACATATATTTATCTATCTATAATATAATAAAATATTTTATATATATATATAATTTATATTCTGGAACTTAACTGCCTTAATATTTTTACTGACACTCTCTTTTTATTTAAATTTTTATCAATAAATAAAATAAAATTACTAAATTATATTTATATAAATAATATAAAAAAAACTAAATCCTTTCGTACTAGAGCCTCTAAAATTAAACTAAAGATAGAAACCAACCTGGCTTACGCCGGTTTGAACTCAAATCATGTAAAAATTTCATAGTCGAACAGACTATCTTCTTAGAAATGCTACCCCCTAAAGAAATTTTAATTCAACATCGAGGTCGCAAGATAATTTATCGATTTGAACTCTCCAAATATATTACGCTGTTATCCCTAAGGTAACTTTTTAATTCAAAAAAAAAGGTTAAAATTTATATAAAATAAATATATAGAAAGAATTTTACTTTATTCTTTTATTGCCCCAATAAAATTTTCAGTAGTATACACAACAACCCCCATATTCATATATATCAATAAAAATAAAGATCTATAGGGTCTTATCGTCTTTTAGTAAAATATAAGAATTTTCACTTAAAATTTAATTTCAATTTATTTATTTAATAAAGTAATAGATTGTTAAGCCATTCATACAATCCTTCAATTAAAAGACTAATGATTATGCTACCTTTGCACGGTCAGAGTACCGCGGCCCTTTAAAATTCAGTGGGCAGACTATACCATAAATTTAAATTTAAAGAAATGTTTTTGTTAAACATTCAACCTAATAATTGCCGAGTTCATAAAATAAATTTTCTTATGATTTAAAAATATAAAATATACATATACTAATAATTTAATTATAAATTAAGTTTTATAATTTAAACTTATCCTGACTAATAAATAAATTTTGATTTAAATAAAATAAATAAAATCATTAATTTTAACATACTAAATGACTAACTCTAAGTCCATTAAAGATTCTAATCAAAAACAAAAATATTAAATTAATAATTTAAAAGATTATCCCTTTAAACTTTTAGTACAAAAAATTTACCCTTTTATAAAAAAGAAAAACTTTTAGGACTTAAACTTTGTTTAATTAGTAAGGAACTAGATATAAGTAAACCGAAAGAAATTTCTTCTCTAAGTGTTGTTACTAAGTAAGATATTAAATTATTACACCGTCAAACACCTAAATCTCTACTTTTCGAGAAAATAAAATAGTTTATAAAATTTTAAATTCACTGATACAAAAGGTAAATTTTTAATTTTTATATATTATATATTTAATATATTTCAAAAATAAAATAATTATTATTAAAAAAAATTGTTCTCTATATTACTAAAATAGAAAAAACATTTAAAATAAATTTATTAAAGTAATTAGGCAAATATTAAAACCATTTAAGGCGCCTCTAAACGAGGGTCTTTTTAGCGTAAATAAAAAACTTTAAAATAAGATACACCTCACTCATATAAAAATTGTTGTATATTATTTTAAATCATAACAAAATAATTAAATAGACTACATACAAGAAGCACTTTCCAGTGAATCTACTTTGTTACGACTTATCTCATTTTAGAAACGAGAGTGACGGGCGATTTGTACATAAATTAGAGCCATTTCAATTAACTTTAATTTAATCAACATACTTATAAATCCAATTTCAAACTCAAATATAATTGAATAATTCACTTTTTTTAAAAATTGTAATTCATTAAATCTTAAAAATAACTAAACCTTGATTTGATTTAATTTTATTTAAAATTAAGATAAAAGCTTTAGCTTATTTCTTTAAACAACGATATATAGATATAAAATAAGAGAGATAAACGTGGATTATCGATTCATTAACAAATTCCTCTATAAGGATTAATTTACCGCCAAATTCTTTAAGTTTCTTCCATTACTACTAAGGCATTAATAACTCTTTTATAACTGGGTATCTAATCCAGGTCTATGTGATTTAAGATAGAATAAATTCATACTAATAAACCATATAATATTTAAGATTTTACCCATATAAAGATTATAATATCTATTGAATAATAAAAAATTCAACATAACCGAACTAATTAACTCTAAATTATCGTGTGACCGCGAATGCTGGCACGATTTTAATCAATTATTAAATAGATAGCTACACCTTAAACTAAGTAGTGTAAAACTAAGTACTGCGTCAAATAAATTTTAGTGTAATTTGCATGTTAAGTCTTTCATTAAATTAATTTTAAAGCCAGAATCAAACTTTTTAAGGGGAAAAATTTAATATGTAGCGACCTACTACCCTAATAGCATCCCCCCACAGTTGTACTAAATAAAAGTTATTACTTATATAAAATGATTCTAAATCATTTGCAATTTTCTGCCAAATTAGTCTTAATTAATCTAATAAAAGAAAACAACCCAAGTAAGAATTTTTTTTTTTTTTTTAAAAAATATTTATTTATCTTACAACTTTTCAAGTCATAGGATATCTTATATAATAATAAAATAACTTCTAGTACAGATATATAAATTATTTTTTTATACATATATTTATCTATCTATAATATAATAAAATATTTTATATATATATATAATTTATATTCTGGAACTTAACTGCCTTAATATTTTTACTGACACTCTCTTTTTATTTAAATTTTTATCAATCAATAAAATAAAATTACTAAATTATATTTATATAAATAATATAAAAAAACTAAATCCTTTCGTACTAGAGCCTCTAAAATTAAACTAAAGATAGAAACCAACCTGGCTTACGCCGGTTTGAACTCAAATCATGTAAAAATTTCATAGTCGAACAGACTATCTTCTTAGAAATGCTACCCCCTAAAGAAATTTTAATTCAACATCGAGGTCGCAAGATAATTTATCGATTTGAACTCTCCAAATATATTACGCTGTTATCCCTAAGGTAACTTTTTAATTCAAAAAAAAAGGTTAAAATTTATATAAAATAAATATATAGAAAGAATTTTACTTTATTCTTTTATTGCCCCAATAAAATTTTCAGTAGTATACACAACAACCCCCATATTCATATATATCAATAAAAATAAAGATCTATAGGGTCTTATCGTCTTTTAGTAAAATATAAGAATTTTCACTTAAAATTTAATTTCAATTTATTTATTTAATAAAGTAATAGATTGTTAAGCCATTCATACAATCCTTCAATTAAAAGACTAATGATTATGCTACCTTTGCACGGTCAGAGTACCGCGGCCCTTTAAAATTCAGTGGGCAGACTATACCATAAATTTAAATTTAAAGAAATGTTTTTGTTAAACATTCAACCTAATAATTGCCGAGTTCATAAAATAAATTTTCTTATGATTTAAAAATATAAAATATACATATACTAATAATTTAATTATAAATTAAGTTTTATAATTTAAACTTATCCTGACTAATAAATAAATTTTGATTTAAATAAAATAAATAAAATCATTAATTTTAACATACTAAATGACTAACTCTAAGTCCATTAAAGATTCTAATCAAAAACAAAAATATTAAATTAATAATTTAAAAGATTATCCCTTTAAACTTTTAGTACAAAAAATTTACCCTTTTATAAAAAAGAAAAACTTTTAGGACTTAAACTTTGTTTAATTAGTAAGGAACTAGATATAAGTAAACCGAAAGAAATTTCTTCTCTAAGTGTTGTTACTAAGTAAGATATTAAATTATTACACCGTCAAACACCTAAATCTCTACTTTTCGAGAAAATAAAATAGTTTATAAAATTTTAAATTCACTGATACAAAAGGTAAATTTTTAATTTTTATATATTATATATTTAATATATTTCAAAAATAAAATAATTATTATTAAAAAAAATTGTTCTCTATATTACTAAAATAGAAAAAACATTTAAAATAAATTTATTAAAGTAATTAGGCAAATATTAAAACCATTTAAGGCGCCTCTAAACGAGGGTCTTTTTAGCGTAAATAAAAAACTTTAAAATAAGATACACCTCACTCATATAAAAATTGTTGTATATTATTTTAAATCATAACAAAATAATTAAATAGACTACATACAAGAAGCACTTTCCAGTGAATCTACTTTGTTACGACTTATCTCATTTTAGAAACGAGAGTGACGGGCGATTTGTACATAAATTAGAGCCATTTCAATTAACTTTAATTTAATCAACATACTTATAAATCCAATTTCAAACTCAAATATAATTGAATAATTCACTTTTTTTAAAAATTGTAATTCATTAAATCTTAAAAATAACTAAACCTTGATTTGATTTAATTTTATTTAAAATTAAGATAAAAGCTTTAGCTTATTTCTTTAAACAACGATATATAGATATAAAATAAGAGAGATAAACGTGGATTATCGATTCATTAACAAATTCCTCTATAAGGATTAATTTACCGCCAAATTCTTTAAGTTTCTTCCATTACTACTAAGGCATTAATAACTCTTTTATAACTGGGTATCTAATCCAGGTCTATGTGATTTAAGATAGAATAAATTCATACTAATAAACCATATAATATTTAAGATTTTACCCATATAAAGATTATAATATCTATTGAATAATAAAAAATTCAACATAACCGAACTAATTAACTCTAAATTATCGTGTGACCGCGAATGCTGGCACGATTTTAATCAATTATTAAATAGATAGCTACACCTTAAACTAAGTAGTGTAAAACTAAGTACTGCGTCAAATAAATTTTAGTGTAATTTGCATGTTAAGTCTTTCATTAAATTAATTTTAAAGCCAGAATCAAACTTTTTAAGGGGAAAAATTTAATATGTAGCGACCTACTACCCTAATAGCATCCCCCCACAGTTGTACTAAATAAAAGTTATTACTTATATAAAATGATTCTAAATCATTTGCAATTTTCTGCCAAATTAGTCTTAATTAATCTAATAAAAGAAAACAACCCAAGTAAGAATTTTTTTTTTTTTTTTAAAAAATATTTATTTATCTTACAACTTTTCAAGTCATAGGATATCTTATATAATAATAAAATAACTTCTAGTACAGATATATAAATTATTTTTTTATACATATATTTATCTATCTATAATATAATAAAATATTTTATATATATATATAATTTATATTCTGGAACTTAACTGCCTTAATATTTTTACTGACACTCTCTTTTTATTTAAATTTTTATCAATCAATAAAATAAAATTACTAAATTATATTTATATAAATAATATAAAAAAACTAAATCCTTTCGTACTAGAGCCTCTAAAATTAAACTAAAGATAGAAACCAACCTGGCTTACGCCGGTTTGAACTCAAATCATGTAAAAATTTCATAGTCGAACAGACTATCTTCTTAGAAATGCTACCCCCTAAAGAAATTTTAATTCAACATCGAGGTCGCAAGATAATTTATCGATTTGAACTCTCCAAATATATTACGCTGTTATCCCTAAGGTAACTTTTTAATTCAAAAAAAAAGGTTAAAATTTATATAAAATAAATATATAGAAAGAATTTTACTTTATTCTTTTATTGCCCCAATAAAATTTTCAGTAGTATACACAACAACCCCCATATTCATATATATCAATAAAAATAAAGATCTATAGGGTCTTATCGTCTTTTAGTAAAATATAAGAATTTTCACTTAAAATTTAATTTCAATTTATTTATTTAATAAAGTAATAGATTGTTAAGCCATTCATACAATCCTTCAATTAAAAGACTAATGATTATGCTACCTTTGCACGGTCAGAGTACCGCGGCCCTTTAAAATTCAGTGGGCAGACTATACCATAAATTTAAATTTAAAGAAATGTTTTTGTTAAACATTCAACCTAATAATTGCCGAGTTCATAAAATAAATTTTCTTATGATTTAAAAATATAAAATATACATATACTAATAATTTAATTATAAATTAAGTTTTATAATTTAAACTTATCCTGACTAATAAATAAATTTTGATTTAAATAAAATAAATAAAATCATTAATTTTAACATACTAAATGACTAACTCTAAGTCCATTAAAGATTCTAATCAAAAACAAAAATATTAAATTAATAATTTAAAAGATTATCCCTTTAAACTTTTAGTACAAAAAATTTACCCTTTTATAAAAAAGAAAAACTTTTAGGACTTAAACTTTGTTTAATTAGTAAGGAACTAGATATAAGTAAACCGAAAGAAATTTCTTCTCTAAGTGTTGTTACTAAGTAAGATATTAAATTATTACACCGTCAAACACCTAAATCTCTACTTTTCGAGAAAATAAAATAGTTTATAAAATTTTAAATTCACTGATACAAAAGGTAAATTTTTAATTTTTATATATTATATATTTAATATATTTCAAAAATAAAATAATTATTATTAAAAAAAATTGTTCTCTATATTACTAAAATAGAAAAAACATTTAAAATAAATTTATTAAAGTAATTAGGCAAATATTAAAACCATTTAAGGCGCCTCTAAACGAGGGTCTTTTTAGCGTAAATAAAAAACTTTAAAATAAGATACACCTCACTCATATAAAAATTGTTGTATATTATTTTAAATCATAACAAAATAATTAAATAGACTACATACAAGAAGCACTTTCCAGTGAATCTACTTTGTTACGACTTATCTCATTTTAGAAACGAGAGTGACGGGCGATTTGTACATAAATTAGAGCCATTTCAATTAACTTTAATTTAATCAACATACTTATAAATCCAATTTCAAACTCAAATATAATTGAATAATTCACTTTTTTTAAAAATTGTAATTCATTAAATCTTAAAAATAACTAAACCTTGATTTGATTTAATTTTATTTAAAATTAAGATAAAAGCTTTAGCTTATTTCTTTAAACAACGATATATAGATATAAAATAAGAGAGATAAACGTGGATTATCGATTCATTAACAAATTCCTCTATAAGGATTAATTTACCGCCAAATTCTTTAAGTTTCTTCCATTACTACTAAGGCATTAATAACTCTTTTATAACTGGGTATCTAATCCAGGTCTATGTGATTTAAGATAGAATAAATTCATACTAATAAACCATATAATATTTAAGATTTTACCCATATAAAGATTATAATATCTATTGAATAATAAAAAATTCAACATAACCGAACTAATTAACTCTAAATTATCGTGTGACCGCGAATGCTGGCACGATTTTAATCAATTATTAAATAGATAGCTACACCTTAAACTAAGTAGTGTAAAACTAAGTACTGCGTCAAATAAATTTTAGTGTAATTTGCATGTTAAGTCTTTCATTAAATTAATTTTAAAGCCAGAATCAAACTTTTTAAGGGGAAAAATTTAATATGTAGCGACCTACTACCCTAATAGCATCCCCCCACAGTTGTACTAAATAAAAGTTATTACTTATATAAAATGATTCTAAATCATTTGCAATTTTCTGCCAAATTAGTCTTAATTAATCTAATAAAAGAAAACAACCCAAGTAAGAAATTTTTTTTTTTTTTTAAAAAAATATTTATTTATCTTACAACTTTTCAAGTCATAGGATATCTTATATAATAATAAAATAACTTCTAGTACAGATATATAAATTATTTTTTTTATACATATATTTATCTATCTATAATATAATAAAATATTTTATATATATATATAATTTATATTCTGGAACTTAACTGCCTTAATATTTTTACTGACACTCTCTTTTTATTTAAATTTTTATCAATCAATAAAATAAAATTACTAAATTATATTTATATAAATAATATAAAAAAACTAAATCCTTTCGTACTAGAGCCTCTAAAATTAAACTAAAGATAGAAACCAACCTGGCTTACGCCGGTTTGAACTCAAATCATGTAAAAATTTCATAGTCGAACAGACTATCTTCTTAGAAATGCTACCCCCTAAAGAAATTTTAATTCAACATCGAGGTCGCAAGATAATTTATCGATTTGAACTCTCCAAATATATTACGCTGTTATCCCTAAGGTAACTTTTTAATTCAAAAAAAAAGGTTAAAATTTATATAAAATAAATATATAGAAAGAATTTTACTTTATTCTTTTATTGCCCCAATAAAATTTTCAGTAGTATACACAACAACCCCCATATTCATATATATCAATAAAAATAAAGATCTATAGGGTCTTATCGTCTTTTAGTAAAATATAAGAATTTTCACTTAAAATTTAATTTCAATTTATTTATTTAATAAAGTAATAGATTGTTAAGCCATTCATACAATCCTTCAATTAAAAGACTAATGATTATGCTACCTTTGCACGGTCAGAGTACCGCGGCCCTTTAAAATTCAGTGGGCAGACTATACCATAAATTTAAATTTAAAGAAATGTTTTTGTTAAACATTCAACCTAATAATTGCCGAGTTCATAAAATAAATTTTCTTATGATTTAAAAATATAAAATATACATATACTAATAATTTAATTATAAATTAAGTTTTATAATTTAAACTTATCCTGACTAATAAATAAATTTTGATTTAAATAAAATAAATAAAATCATTAATTTTAACATACTAAATGACTAACTCTAAGTCCATTAAAGATTCTAATCAAAAACAAAAATATTAAATTAATAATTTAAAAGATTATCCCTTTAAACTTTTAGTACAAAAAATTTACCCTTTTATAAAAAAGAAAAACTTTTAGGACTTAAACTTTGTTTAATTAGTAAGGAACTAGATATAAGTAAACCGAAAGAAATTTCTTCTCTAAGTGTTGTTACTAAGTAAGATATTAAATTATTACACCGTCAAACACCTAAATCTCTACTTTTCGAGAAAATAAAATAGTTTATAAAATTTTAAATTCACTGATACAAAAGGTAAATTTTTAATTTTTATATATTATATATTTAATATATTTCAAAAATAAAATAATTATTATTAAAAAAAATTGTTCTCTATATTACTAAAATAGAAAAAACATTTAAAATAAATTTATTAAAGTAATTAGGCAAATATTAAAACCATTTAAGGCGCCTCTAAACGAGGGTCTTTTTAGCGTAAATAAAAAACTTTAAAATAAGATACACCTCACTCATATAAAAATTGTTGTATATTATTTTAAATCATAACAAAATAATTAAATAGACTACATACAAGAAGCACTTTCCAGTGAATCTACTTTGTTACGACTTATCTCATTTTAGAAACGAGAGTGACGGGCGATTTGTACATAAATTAGAGCCATTTCAATTAACTTTAATTTAATCAACATACTTATAAATCCAATTTCAAACTCAAATATAATTGAATAATTCACTTTTTTTAAAAATTGTAATTCATTAAATCTTAAAAATAACTAAACCTTGATTTGATTTAATTTTATTTAAAATTAAGATAAAAGCTTTAGCTTATTTCTTTAAACAACGATATATAGATATAAAATAAGAGAGATAAACGTGGATTATCGATTCATTAACAAATTCCTCTATAAGGATTAATTTACCGCCAAATTCTTTAAGTTTCTTCCATTACTACTAAGGCATTAATAACTCTTTTATAACTGGGTATCTAATCCAGGTCTATGTGATTTAAGATAGAATAAATTCATACTAATAAACCATATAATATTTAAGATTTTACCCATATAAAGATTATAATATCTATTGAATAATAAAAAATTCAACATAACCGAACTAATTAACTCTAAATTATCGTGTGACCGCGAATGCTGGCACGATTTTAATCAATTATTAAATAGATAGCTACACCTTAAACTAAGTAGTGTAAAACTAAGTACTGCGTCAAATAAATTTTAGTGTAATTTGCATGTTAAGTCTTTCATTAAATTAATTTTAAAGCCAGAATCAAACTTTTTAAGGGGAAAAATTTAATATGTAGCGACCTACTACCCTAATAGCATCCCCCCACAGTTGTACTAAATAAAAGTTATTACTTATATAAAATGATTCTAAATCATTTGCAATTTTCTGCCAAATTAGTCTTAATTAATCTAATAAAAGAAAACAACCCAAGTAAGAAATTTTTTTTTTTTTAAAAAAAATATTTATTTATCTTACAACTTTTCAAGTCATAGGATCTCTTATATAATAATAAAATAACTTCTAGTACAGATATATAAATTATTTTTTTTTATACATATATTTATCTATCTATAATATAATAAAATATTTTATATATATATATAATTTATATTCTGGAACTTAACTGCCTTAATATTTTTACTGACACTCTCTTTTTATTTAAATTTTTATCAATAAATAAAATAAAATTACTAAATTATATTTATATAAATAATATAAAAAAAACTAAATCCTTTCGTACTAGAGCCTCTAAAATTAAACTAAAGATAGAAACCAACCTGGCTTACGCCGGTTTGAACTCAAATCATGTAAAAATTTCATAGTCGAACAGACTATCTTCTTAGAAATGCTACCCCCTAAAGAAATTTTAATTCAACATCGAGGTCGCAAGATAATTTATCGATTTGAACTCTCCAAATATATTACGCTGTTATCCCTAAGGTAACTTTTTAATTCAAAAAAAAAGGTTAAAATTTATATAAAATAAATATATAGAAAGAATTTTACTTTATTCTTTTATTGCCCCAATAAAATTTTCAGTAGTATACACAACAACCCCCAAATTCATATATATCAATAAAAATAAAGATCTATAGGGTCTTATCGTCTTTTAGTAAAATATAAGAATTTTCACTTAAAATTTAATTTCAATTTATTTATTTAATAAAGTAATAGATTGTTAAGCCATTCATACAATCCTTCAATTAAAAGACTAATGATTATGCTACCTTTGCACGGTCAGAGTACCGCGGCCCTTTAAAATTCAGTGGGCAGACTATACCATAAATTTAAATTTAAAGAAATGTTTTTGTTAAACATTCAACCTAATAATTGCCGAGTTCATAAAATAAATTTTCTTATGATTTAAAAATATAAAATATACATATACTAATAATTTAATTATAAATTAAGTTTTATAATTTAAACTTATCCTGACTAATAAATAAATTTTGATTTAAATAAAATAAATAAAATCATTAATTTTAACATACTAAATGACTAACTCTAAGTCCATTAAAGATTCTAATCAAAAACAAAAATATTAAATTAATAATTTAAAAGATTATCCCTTTAAACTTTTAGTACAAAAAATTTACCCTTTTATAAAAAAGAAAAACTTTTAGGACTTAAACTTTGTTTAATTAGTAAGGAACTAGATATAAGTAAACCGAAAGAAATTTCTTCTCTAAGTGTTGTTACTAAGTAAGATATTAAATTATTACACCGTCAAACACCTAAATCTCTACTTTTCGAGAAAATAAAATAGTTTATAAAATTTTAAATTCACTGATACAAAAGGTAAATTTTTAATTTTTATATATTATATATTTAATATATTTCAAAAATAAAATAATTATTATTAAAAAAAATTGTTCTCTATATTACTAAAATAGAAAAAACATTTAAAATAAATTTATTAAAGTAATTAGGCAAATATTAAAACCATTTAAGGCGCCTCTAAACGAGGGTCTTTTTAGCGTAAATAAAAAACTTTAAAATAAGATACACCTCACTCATATAAAAATTGTTGTATATTATTTTAAATCATAACAAAATAATTAAATAGACTACATACAAGAAGCACTTTCCAGTGAATCTACTTTGTTACGACTTATCTCATTTTAGAAACGAGAGTGACGGGCGATTTGTACATAAATTAGAGCCATTTCAATTAACTTTAATTTAATCAACATACTTATAAATCCAATTTCAAACTCAAATATAATTGAATAATTCACTTTTTTTAAAAATTGTAATTCATTAAATCTTAAAAATAACTAAACCTTGATTTGATTTAATTTTATTTAAAATTAAGATAAAAGCTTTAGCTTATTTCTTTAAACAACGATATATAGATATAAAATAAGAGAGATAAACGTGGATTATCGATTCATTAACAAATTCCTCTATAAGGATTAATTTACCGCCAAATTCTTTAAGTTTCTTCCATTACTACTAAGGCATTAATAACTCTTTTATAACTGGGTATCTAATCCAGGTCTATGTGATTTAAGATAGAATAAATTCATACTAATAAACCATATAATATTTAAGATTTTACCCATATAAAGATTATAATATCTATTGAATAATAAAAAATTCAACATAACCGAACTAATTAACTCTAAATTATCGTGTGACCGCGAATGCTGGCACGATTTTAATCAATTATTAAATAGATAGCTACACCTTAAACTAAGTAGTGTAAAACTAAGTACTGCGTCAAATAAATTTTAGTGTAATTTGCATGTTCAGTCTTTCATTAAATTAATTTTAAAGCCAGAATCAAACTTTTTAAGGGGAAAAATTTAATATGTAGCGACCTACTACCCTAATAGCATCCCCCCACAGTTGTACTAAATAAAAGTTATTACTTATATAAAATGATTCTAAATCATTTGCAATTTTCTGCCAAATTAGTCTTAATTAATCTAATAAAAGAAAACAACCCAAGTAAGAAATTTTTTTTTTTTTTAAAAAAAAATATTTATTTATCTTACAACTTTTCAAGTCATAGGATCTCTTATATAATAATAAAATAACTTCTAGTACAGATATATAAATTATTTTTTTTATACATATATTTATCTATCTATGATATAATAAAATATTTTATATATATATATAATTTATATTCTGGAACTTAACTGCCTTAATATTTTTACTGACACTCTCTTTTTATTTAAATTTTTATCAATCAATAAAATAAAATTACTAAATTATATTTATATAAATAATATAAAAAAAACTAAATCCTTTCGTACTAGAGCCTCTAAAATTAAACTAAAGATAGAAACCAACCTGGCTTACGCCGGTTTGAACTCAAATCATGTAAAAATTTCATAGTCGAACAGACTATCTTCTTAGAAATGCTACCCCCTAAAGAAATTTTAATTCAACATCGAGGTCGCAAGATAATTTATCGATTTGAACTCTCCAAATATATTACGCTGTTATCCCTAAGGTAACTTTTTAATTCAAAAAAAAAGGTTAAAATTTATATAAAATAAATATATAGAAAGAATTTTACTTTATTCTTTTATTGCCCCAATAAAATTTTCAGTAGTATACACAACAACCCCCAAATTCATATATATCAATAAAAATAAAGATCTATAGGGTCTTATCGTCTTTTAGTAAAATATAAGAATTTTCACTTAAAATTTAATTTCAATTTATTTATTTAATAAAGTAATAGATTGTTAAGCCATTCATACAATCCTTCAATTAAAAGACTAATGATTATGCTACCTTTGCACGGTCAGAGTACCGCGGCCCTTTAAAATTCAGTGGGCAGACTATACCATAAATTTAAATTTAAAGAAATGTTTTTGTTAAACATTCAACCTAATAATTGCCGAGTTCATAAAATAAATTTTCTTATGATTTAAAAATATAAAATATACATATACTAATAATTTAATTATAAATTAAGTTTTATAATTTAAACTTATCCTGACTAATAAATAAATTTTGATTTAAATAAAATAAATAAAATCATTAATTTTAACATACTAAATGACTAACTCTAAGTCCATTAAAGATTCTAATCAAAAACAAAAATATTAAATTAATAATTTAAAAGATTATCCCTTTAAACTTTTAGTACAAAAAATTTACCCTTTTATAAAAAAGAAAAACTTTTAGGACTTAAACTTTGTTTAATTAGTAAGGAACTAGATATAAGTAAACCGAAAGAAATTTCTTCTCTAAGTGTTGTTACTAAGTAAGATATTAAATTATTACACCGTCAAACACCTAAATCTCTACTTTTCGAGAAAATAAAATAGTTTATAAAATTTTAAATTCACTGATACAAAAGGTAAATTTTTAATTTTTATATATTATATATTTAATATATTTCAAAAATAAAATAATTATTATTAAAAAAAATTGTTCTCTATATTACTAAAATAGAAAAAACATTTAAAATAAATTTATTAAAGTAATTAGGCAAATATTAAAACCATTTAAGGCGCCTCTAAACGAGGGTCTTTTTAGCGTAAATAAAAAACTTTAAAATAAGATACACCTCACTCATATAAAAATTGTTGTATATTATTTTAAATCATAACAAAATAATTAAATAGACTACATACAAGAAGCACTTTCCAGTGAATCTACTTTGTTACGACTTATCTCATTTTAGAAACGAGAGTGACGGGCGATTTGTACATAAATTAGAGCCATTTCAATTAACTTTAATTTAATCAACATACTTATAAATCCAATTTCAAACTCAAATATAATTGAATAATTCACTTTTTTTAAAAATTGTAATTCATTAAATCTTAAAAATAACTAAACCTTGATTTGATTTAATTTTATTTAAAATTAAGATAAAAGCTTTAGCTTATTTCTTTAAACAACGATATATAGATATAAAATAAGAGAGATAAACGTGGATTATCGATTCATTAACAAATTCCTCTATAAGGATTAATTTACCGCCAAATTCTTTAAGTTTCTTCCATTACTACTAAGGCATTAATAACTCTTTTATAACTGGGTATCTAATCCAGGTCTATGTGATTTAAGATAGAATAAATTCATACTAATAAACCATATAATATTTAAGATTTTACCCATATAAAGATTATAATATCTATTGAATAATAAAAAATTCAACATAACCGAACTAATTAACTCTAAATTATCGTGTGACCGCGAATGCTGGCACGATTTTAATCAATTATTAAATAGATAGCTACACCTTAAACTAAGTAGTGTAAAACTAAGTACTGCGTCAAATAAATTTTAGTGTAATTTGCATGTTAAGTCTTTCATTAAATTAATTTTAAAGCCAGAATCAAACTTTTTAAGGGGAAAAATTTAATATGTAGCGACCTACTACCCTAATAGCATCCCCCCACAGTTGTACTAAATAAAAGTTATTACTTATATAAAATGATTCTAAATCATTTGCAATTTTCTGCCAAATTAGTCTTAATTAATCTAATAAAAGAAAACAACCCAAGTAAGAAATTTTTTTTTTTTTAAAAAAAATATTTATTTATCTTACAACTTTTCAAGTCATAGGATCTCTTATATAATAATAAAATAACTTCTAGTACAGATATATAAATTATTTTTTTTTATACATATATTTATCTATCTATAATATAATAAAATATTTTATATATATATATAATTTATATTCTGGAACTTAACTGCCTTAATATTTTTACTGACACTCTCTTTTTATTTAAATTTTTATCAATAAATAAAATAAAATTACTAAATTATATTTATATAAATAATATAAAAAAAACTAAATCCTTTCGTACTAGAGCCTCTAAAATTAAACTAAAGATAGAAACCAACCTGGCTTACGCCGGTTTGAACTCAAATCATGTAAAAATTTCATAGTCGAACAGACTATCTTCTTAGAAATGCTACCCCCTAAAGAAATTTTAATTCAACATCGAGGTCGCAAGATAATTTATCGATTTGAACTCTCCAAATATATTACGCTGTTATCCCTAAGGTAACTTTTTAATTCAAAAAAAAAGGTTAAAATTTATATAAAATAAATATATAGAAAGAATTTTACTTTATTCTTTTATTGCCCCAATAAAATTTTCAGTAGTATACACAACAACCCCCAAATTCATATATATCAATAAAAATAAAGATCTATAGGGTCTTATCGTCTTTTAGTAAAATATAAGAATTTTCACTTAAAATTTAATTTCAATTTATTTATTTAATAAAGTAATAGATTGTTAAGCCATTCATACAATCCTTCAATTAAAAGACTAATGATTATGCTACCTTTGCACGGTCAGAGTACCGCGGCCCTTTAAAATTCAGTGGGCAGACTATACCATAAATTTAAATTTAAAGAAATGTTTTTGTTAAACATTCAACCTAATAATTGCCGAGTTCATAAAATAAATTTTCTTATGATTTAAAAATATAAAATATACATATACTAATAATTTAATTATAAATTAAGTTTTATAATTTAAACTTATCCTGACTAATAAATAAATTTTGATTTAAATAAAATAAATAAAATCATTAATTTTAACATACTAAATGACTAACTCTAAGTCCATTAAAGATTCTAATCAAAAACAAAAATATTAAATTAATAATTTAAAAGATTATCCCTTTAAACTTTTAGTACAAAAAATTTACCCTTTTATAAAAAAGAAAAACTTTTAGGACTTAAACTTTGTTTAATTAGTAAGGAACTAGATATAAGTAAACCGAAAGAAATTTCTTCTCTAAGTGTTGTTACTAAGTAAGATATTAAATTATTACACCGTCAAACACCTAAATCTCTACTTTTCGAGAAAATAAAATAGTTTATAAAATTTTAAATTCACTGATACAAAAGGTAAATTTTTAATTTTTATATATTATATATTTAATATATTTCAAAAATAAAATAATTATTATTAAAAAAAATTGTTCTCTATATTACTAAAATAGAAAAAACATTTAAAATAAATTTATTAAAGTAATTAGGCAAATATTAAAACCATTTAAGGCGCCTCTAAACGAGGGTCTTTTTAGCGTAAATAAAAAACTTTAAAATAAGATACACCTCACTCATATAAAAATTGTTGTATATTATTTTAAATCATAACAAAATAATTAAATAGACTACATACAAGAAGCACTTTCCAGTGAATCTACTTTGTTACGACTTATCTCATTTTAGAAACGAGAGTGACGGGCGATTTGTACATAAATTAGAGCCATTTCAATTAACTTTAATTTAATCAACATACTTATAAATCCAATTTCAAACTCAAATATAATTGAATAATTCACTTTTTTTAAAAATTGTAATTCATTAAATCTTAAAAATAACTAAACCTTGATTTGATTTAATTTTATTTAAAATTAAGATAAAAGCTTTAGCTTATTTCTTTAAACAACGATATATAGATATAAAATAAGAGAGATAAACGTGGATTATCGATTCATTAACAAATTCCTCTATAAGGATTAATTTACCGCCAAATTCTTTAAGTTTCTTCCATTACTACTAAGGCATTAATAACTCTTTTATAACTGGGTATCTAATCCAGGTCTATGTGATTTAAGATAGAATAAATTCATACTAATAAACCATATAATATTTAAGATTTTACCCATATAAAGATTATAATATCTATTGAATAATAAAAAATTCAACATAACCGAACTAATTAACTCTAAATTATCGTGTGACCGCGAATGCTGGCACGATTTTAATCAATTATTAAATAGATAGCTACACCTTAAACTAAGTAGTGTAAAACTAAGTACTGCGTCAAATAAATTTTAGTGTAATTTGCATGTTAAGTCTTTCATTAAATTAATTTTAAAGCCAGAATCAAACTTTTTAAGGGGAAAAATTTAATATGTAGCGACCTACTACCCTAATAGCATCCCCCCACAGTTGTACTAAATAAAAGTTATTACTTATATAAAATGATTCTAAATCATTTGCAATTTTCTGCCAAATTAGTCTTAATTAATCTAATAAAAGAAAACAACCCAAGTAAGATTTTTTTTTTTTTTTTTTAAAAAAATATTTATTTATCTTACAACTTTTCAAGTCATAGGATATCTTATATAATAATAAAATAACTTCTTCTAGTACAGATATATAAATTTTTTTTTATACATATATTTATCTATCTATAATATAATAAAATATTTTATATATATATATAATTTATATTCTGGAACTTAACTGCCTTAATATTTTTACTGACACTCTCTTTTTATTTAAATATAAAAAAATAAAATAATGCTAATTAATTATATATCTTTTGTCCTAAATAATAAGAAATAATAAGTTATTTACATAAATAATATAAAAAGAGAAGAAAATGCCTGATTTAAAAGGATTATTTTGATAGAATAAATTATGTATTATTTACTTTTCTTATATTAATAGAATCTCACTATTTCCGAAAAATTCAAAGTTTTTTGTTCATTTAAACTAAATATAAAAGATAATCTAAATTAAAGCTTTTGGACTCATAATTCAAATATGAAAATAAATTCTCTTTTTATTGTTTCTTAAATATAGAAATTCACTATTTTTGTTTGTACTAATTACTACACCTTTAATAGTAATTTCATCAAGATCGTGAAGGTTTATTTGAATAGCCCTAGAAATTAATTTAATGGTATTTATTCCTTTTTTATTAAGAAAAATAACACCAAAATACACTAATACAGCAATTAAATATTTTATTATTCAATCTATAGGATCTATCCTACTAATAACTTCATTTATTTATTCTCTTCTAAAAAGAAATAACTTCGACCTTAACTTCAGAAATGAGATTTTAACAACATCACTATTAATTAAATCAGGTATTCCTCCATTCCACTTCTGAATACCTCAAATTATCGAAAATATAAACTTTATACAAGTGTTCATGTTAATTACATGACAAAAAGTAGCCCCTCTATTTATTCTAGCTTTATTTATTAGAGAAATATTAACAGTTATTATAATTATAAGATCATTAGTCGGTATACTAGGGGGGTTAAACATTAACTCCACAAAAAAACTTCTAGCGTACTCATCTATGGCTCATTCATCATGAATACTAATAATTTTAATAGTAAATATAAAAGTGTGAGTTAGGTATTTTATAATTTATTCAACCATAATTATTATTTTAACCTCATCATTTCATTTAATGAACATCAAAAAAATCTCATCTTTTATGACCATTAATAATATAAAGAGATTAAAAATAATTCTTATTATCAATCTAATATCAATAGCAGGATTGCCACCGTTTATGGGGTTCTTAGCAAAACTTAGGATTATAAATCAAATCCTAGATAAATATAACCTAATTATAATTTCAGGAATAATAATTCTATCCTCAATTGTAACTTTATGGTTCTATATAAAAATACTATATACTTCAATTTTCATTAAATCCGCCCATCCAAAAATCAGAAGTATTAAAAATATTTATATATATAAATTAATAATAATATTAATAATAACAGCTAATATTACCGGACCTCTAATTATTTTATTTTTTTAAGACTTAACTTACAATAACAAGAGAGCTATTATGCCCATAATTAAATTTACAGTTTAACACCTTAATCAGACATCTTATTCATGACGGAAAAAACTTTAAGTTAAAAAAACTTTAAACCTTCAAAGTTTAAAATAAAAGTACCAATCTTTCAAGTTTTAATTATAAGAGCTAATGGTTGATTAACCATAATAAAGAATTTGCAATTCTTTAGAAAATCTAACCCCACTAATAATTAATTTTATTAAAATATACGATGAATCTTCTCAACAAACCATAAAGACATTGGAACCCTATATCTTATTATAGGTGTTTGATCAGCAATAGTTGGGACGGCCTTTAGGGTCCTAATTCGACTTGAATTGGGTCAACCGGGTAGCCTAATCGGAAATGATCAAATCTACAATGTTCTAGTTACATCACACGCCTTCATTATGATTTTCTTTATAGTTATACCAATTATAATTGGAGGGTTCGGGAATTGGCTAGTTCCAATAATAATCGGAGCCCCTGATATAGCTTTCCCTCGAATAAATAATATAAGATTCTGACTTTTACCTCCAGCATTAACCCTTCTTTTAATAGGGGCCGCGGTAGAAAGGGGGGCAGGTACTGGATGAACACTTTACCCTCCTTTAGCATCTTCAGTGGCACACTCAGGAGCCTCAGTTGATTTAACTATTTTTAGCCTTCATCTTGCAGGGATTTCATCAATTCTAGGGGCCATCAATTTCATTACTACTATTGTTAATATACGAGCCCCCGGAATAGAATGGGACCTTGTACCTTTATTCGTTTGGTCAGTAATTATTACAGCAGTTCTCCTCCTACTCTCACTTCCTGTTCTTGCAGGAGCAATTACTATACTTCTAACAGATCGTAATCTAAATACCTCTTTCTTTGATCCTGCTGGAGGGGGGACCCTATTCTTTATCAACACTTATTCTGATTCTTTGGTCATCCTGAGGTATACATTCTAATTCTCCCAGGATTCGGAATTATTTCACATGTAATTACATTTGAAGGGGGTAAAACACAAACATTTGGTCAACTAGGGATAATTTACGCTATAATAATTATTGGAGTGCTAGGTTTCTTTGTTTGAGCACATCACATATTTACTGTAGGAATAGATGTAGATACACGAGCCTACTTTACAGCAGCAACAATAATTATTGCTGTACCAACAGGACTAAAAATTTTTAGTTGAATTGCCACTCTTCATGGAACATGACTTAGAGCAACACCTACCCTCCTTTGGTCATTAGGTTTCATTTTCTTATTTACTGTGGGGGGATTAACAGGTATTATTTTAGCTAACTCCTCTATTGATGTAATTCTTCACGACACTTACTATGTAGTTGCACATTTTCATTATGTTCTTTCTATAGGAGCAGTATTCGCTATTATAGCAGGATTTATTTTCTGATTCCCTCTATTTACAGGATGTTCTTTAAACAGGTTCTGATTAAACATTCAATTCTTAATTATATTCGTAGGAGTCAATATAACATTCTTCCCTCAACACTTTCTTGGATTAAATGGAATACCTCGTCGTTACTCAGACTACCCCGACAGATACACATTCTGAAATGTGATCTCCTCTATTGGCAGATACATTTCAGTAGCCGCAATTCTTATTTTAAGTCTTATTGTATGAAATGCCTTCTCTTCAAAAAATATGGTCTATTCAAATTTTATGCCACCAGTATTCCTGGAATGACTTCAAAACACACCACCAACGGATCACACCTTCTGTGAACTACCTATATGCTTTAAATAAATTCTATCTTGACAGACAAATGTAATGAACTTAAAATTCATCTATAGAAATAAATTTTTAGTTAGAAATACCAACATGAATAGCACTTGGCTTTCAAAATGCCGCTTCCCCTCTTATAGAACAATTAATTTTTTTCACAACCATGCTTTATCTATTCTTATCCTAGTGATAACCGTAGTTAGATTTAAACTAATTAAGACTATTACTAATAGTAATATTAATACACAACTCCTTGAGTCACAATCACTAGAATTATTTTGGACTTTAGCCCCAGCACTAGTTCTTTTATTTATTGGGCTACCTTCTATTCGTATTTTATATCTTATTGATGAAGTTTATAATCCTGATATTACCTTAAAAACTATTGGTCACCAATGATATTGATCTTATGAATATTCAGACTTTACCCAAAACATCGAATTTGAATCCTTCATAGTGCCCTCTCAAGAACTTAAATCAAATCAGTTCCGCCTCCTAGACACTGATAATCGTATTGTAATTCCTTTTAATACTCAAGTACGTAACTTGATTTCGTCAGCGGACGTTATTCATTCATGGGCTGTGCCTTCACTAGGTGTAAAGGCCGACGCAATTCCTGGACGCCTTAACCAAGTAAGATTCTTAATTAACTACCCAGGACTATTTTATGGACAATGCTCAGAAATTTGTGGGGCAAATCACAGATTTATGCCTATTACGGTAGAAGCAACTTATACCGAATTCTTCAAGAAATGAATTAGATCATTTAAAAAATACATTAAGTGACCGAGATAAGGTAATGACCTTTTAAGTCATCCCACGATTGTATTAATCCTTAATGGTAAAATTCCTCAAATAGCACCAATAATATGGAATCTAATTTTTACTACATCTTCTATAGTTAGATTTGTTATTTTAACAAAAGTGTACTTCACAATATTTAATAAAAAAAATTTAACTAATAATAAAAACTTAATTAACAAAAATTTTAACAAAACATGACTATGATAACTAATCTATTTTCAATTTTTGACCCAGCTACATCTAATAGACTTTCACTAAATTGAACATCAATACTAATAATTATAATTATAATTTATCCTATATACTGAGTTATTCCCAATAACTTAAATATATTTTTAACAAAAACAATAAACATTCTTCATAAAGAAATTAAAATAACATTGGGAAAAAGATCACCCCTAGGAACTTCTATTTTCATAGTTACTCTATTTATATTCATTATTACAAATAACTCTTTAGGTATACTTCCTTATATCTTCACGGCATCAAGACATATATCTTTAACACTGGCCCTAGCTTTACCCCTATGAATCTCCTTAATAGTATTTGGCTGGTTTAATAAAACCATTGACATACTAGCTCACCTAGTTCCACAGGGAACACCAAACCCACTTATAATATTTATAGTATTAATTGAAACAATTAGTAATCTAATTCGACCGCTAACTTTAGCCGTACGCCTAACAGCAAACATAATTGCAGGGCACCTGCTAATAACACTAGTAGGAAGACAGGCTGCCGTATCAACCTCAATCTCTCTAATAGGGGTTATAAATGCCTTCATTTTATTAACCGTCCTAGAAGTAGCAGTAACAATTATTCAAGCTTACGTATTCGTTATTTTAATAACTCTTTACATAAGAGAGGTACACCACTAAATTATGATAGTTGTAAAAAAACATCCATTTTATATAGTTGATATAAGACCATGACCTTTATCCACATCTATTGGAGCATTGGTAATAACCACTGGATTAGTAAAATGATTTAATCAATTTAATATTAATTTATTAATTATTGGTTTATTAATCACCGTAATTTCATCATTCCAGTGATGGCGGGATATCTCACGAGAAAGAACTTACCAAGGCCTTCACACAAAAAAAGTTTTATCGGGTATAAAACTAGGCATAGTACTATTTATTATTTCAGAAGTATTTTTCTTTCTATCATTTTTCTGAGCATTTTTTCACAGAAGATTATCACCTAGTATCGAGTTAGGTATACAATGACCACCCATAGGAATTCAGTCATTTAACCCCATACAAATTCCTCTTTTAAACACAATTATCCTTCTATCATCTGGAGTAAGTGTAACCTACGCTCACCACAGAATTTTAGAAAAAAACATAACCCACTCTAAAAAAAGACTTGTGCTAACAGTCATTTTAGGTTTATACTTTTCTTGTCTTCAAGCTCTTGAATATTGAGAAGCACCTTTTTCAATAGCTGACTCTGTTTATGGTTCAACATTTTTTATAGCAACAGGATTTCACGGGATTCACGTAATTGTAGGAACAACATTTTTATTTATTTCACTAATTCGATTAAAAAAAATCACTTCTCTAGATACCATCATTTCGGATTTGAAGCAGCCGCATGATATTGACATTTTGTTGATGTAGTATGGCTATTCCTATATATTAACGTAAACTGATGAGGTGCATAAATATATTTCTATTATAAAAAGTAAATTTAATTTCCAATTAAAAAGTCCAATTAAATAGGGAAATATAATATTATTAATTATAATATTGACTTTAATGGTTTCTTCATTTATAATAGTTGTAAACTCATTAATATCAATTAAAAAAATATTCTCACGAGAAAAATCATCAGCATTTGAGTGTGGCTATGACCCTAAATCTTCTTCACGTTTACCCTTCTCTATACAATTTTTTTTAATTGCAATAATTTTTTTAATCTTTGATGTAGAAATTACATTAATTTTACCTCTACCATTAATTATGAAGTTTATCTCCACAAAAATTTGACTATTCATCTCAGAACTTTTTATAATTATTTTAATTCTAGGAGTACTTCATGAATGAAAAGAGGGGTCATTAGATTGAGCTAAATAAGAATAGCAGTTATTTAATAATATTTAAATTGCAATTAAAAGGTGCTCAAAATAAAGTCTATTTTAAATAAAGAGAAGCAATATTGTATTCAGTTTCGACCTGAAAGAAGAAATTAATTATTTCCTTTTTAATTTTAAGAAACTAATTTATAGTTATTCACTGTTAATGAACATGTTAGTGTATTAAGCACCTTAAAATAAAGAGAGTTGATGCAATTTTAAGCCGCTAACTTAACAATTTATGAGTTAAATTCTCATTTCTTTTTTATCATCATAGTTTAAAAAAAACAAAGTATTTTCAATACTTTAATAGAAATTAATTCTTTTTGATTTATTTAAAAATCTGAGATTATAATAGTAACTTCAACACTATGCTTTAAATTTAAGCTATTTAAATATAACAATAGAAGAATGATAAAAAATATATAAATATTATTATATAAGACTTTATATTTAATAGATTAAATTTATCAAATAAATAGCCAAATTGAACAAAATTACGATAAGAACCTTGAGCACCAATATACTCTAACCAACTTTGATCTAAATGCTTGGAATAAATCCCCCCATTTTTAAAGAAGCTCTTAAGTAAACAACTCTAATAAAAGGTAAGTTTCATATAACCTTTATAAAATACATAAAACTACTTAAATAAATAATTTTTTTATTATAATAGCTCCCCCCCAAATTATAACTAATTAAGAAAGAAAATATAAGAAATATTATAATAAAAACCTTTATTATTAATCTTAAAGAAATAAAAAAACAAGTAAAATAAACTCAAGAAAATATGGAGCCCATAAAGACAGAAGAAATAAACAAAACGAATATAGATGAATATATTAATGTATCTTCCCCCCCCAATGACATTACTCCAAAATTAGAACTTGTTAAAAACAAAAGGCTAATTAAGCGAACAGAATAAAATAAAGTAAATATAGTGGAAACAAAAATTATAAAAAAATAAAATAATTCATTTCCCCCATATAGTAATTTTCAAGAATAATATCTTTAGAATAAAACCCAGTAAGAAAAGGAAAACCACATAAAGAAGCCGAAGCACAATAAAAATAAAAAGAAATAATAGGAGAATTAAAATTTAATCCAGAGAGACATCGAGAGTCCTGTCAATTTTCATTTGAGTGAATAAAAAAGCCGGCACACAAAAAAAGAAGAGACTTAAACAAAGCATGTCTAACTAAATGAAAGAAAGCAATTTCATATATACCCAAAGAAACATATTATTATTATACCCAACTGACTTAAAGTAGATAGCGCAATAATTTTCTTTAAGTCGGTCTCAAAATTAGCCCCCAAACCAGATATAAAAAGTGTTAAAATAGAAAAAAAAAATAATAATTATAAGTAAATAAAGAATGAAATCGAATAAGTAAATAAACCCCAGCAGTTACTAAAGTAGAAGAATGAACTAATGAAGAAACAGGGGTGGGGGCTGCTATAGCAGCAGGGAGTCAAGCAGAAAAGGGGATCTGTGCACTTTTAGTTATAGCAGCAATAATAACTAAAGTTAAAACTACTATAAGGCTATAATCCATAGTTTGTAAATAAAAAAATCTAAAAGAACCATAATTAACTATTCAACTAATACACAACAAAAAAGCAATATCTCCTAAACGATTAGAAAGAATAGTTAATATGCCAGAATTATAAGATTTAACATTTTGATAATAAATCACTAAACAATAAGAAACCAGACCCAAACCATCTCAACCTAATAAAATCCTAATTATATTAGGGCTAAGAATTATTAAACCCATTGATAAAACAAACATAAAAATTATATAAATAAACTTATTAATGGAAGGGTCCCCCTTCATATAGCTTCTTCTATAAATTAAAACCATAGAAGAAATAAAAAAACTAGGCCTATAAACATTAAACTTATTCAATCCAATAAAACTAAAAAAATAAAAGAACTTCTATTTAGATCTACTAAACTAAATTCTATAAAAACTGCATAAGAAAAAGAATAAAAAAAAATAAAAATAAAAAAGAATTAAACTTAAAAATAACAAAAATAAAGAGAGATAAGAACTCAATAACAAGACTATTCTAAAAATAAATTTATCTCAAGCGCCACAATCTTAAATTTTTAATTAAACTATTAGAATTAAAATAACAATAACCCCCCAAAAAGAATAAGAAAATTAATAGGAAAAAGATGAAGAACTATCAAATGCAATTCACGGGGAGTACTCAAATAAACCGATGCTATAGATAAACTGAACTTACCGTGTTGAGAAAAAGAGAACATAAAAATAGAAAAAACCGCCCCAAGAAAAGAACCTAAAGGAAAAATTAATAGGACCATTGACCTATAATCAAGAATTCCATATATTAAAAGAATCTCAGATAATAAATTAATTGTAGGTGGAGCCGCTATATTTCTTATTATAAGTATAAACATTAATAAAGTCAAGGATGGGAGAATTAAAGATATCCCTTTAATTAAAAAAACACTTCGTGTTGAAAACCGCTCATAAAATATATTAATTAAACAAAATAAACCAGAAGAGCATAAACCATGAGCTACCATTATAGCAAACCCACCACTTATCCCCCATAAACTAAATGTAATAACTCCAGCCAATACCAAACCTATATGAGATACTGAAGAATAAGCGACTAAGGCCTTAAGATCATTTATACGACAACAAATAAAACCTACCACCACCATACTTATTAAACTTAAACTTACATACACGTAAACTTACATCGGGCTATGCCCGATTTTTCTATAAATTGTCTCAAGTTTCCCAGTGCCACATGTCACCTCACGACATCAGATTTATTAGAGTAGTCGAACTCGATCAACACCCTGAATTCATCATTTGTAATAACCAGAAATATATAGCTCTATTACTCAGTGAAGCTGCTCTCGTTGAGCTTACCTCTGAAGACCAAATACGTGCACGTGCCAAATATAGTCATCTCTCATCTACAAGAGCACTATACCTATACAAGTTTTACAAACTTTTCAAACAAAAACTGCCTCGCTACGTTAACTCCAACATTGTGCCCCAACCAGTTGATAGGAGTGACATAAAGGTTATCCGGAAAAATCCAAGCAGAATTCCACGCTCAATTAACAGTTCGACTACGACCCTGCCTGAAACCACCGTAGTGACCGTCCCAGACGACATCCTCACCCACGTACCATCAAGTGAAGGCGAAACTGACACCGAAGGACCAACACCGGAGCCCACAACACCTCGTGGAGGATTTGCAAGTTTCAACCCCAGTAGGACTTCCACTCCCGCTGTCTCTTCTGGTCCCGCAGATAACGATTCCATCTTCGTTACTACTCAATCAGTAAGTACAAACTTTAATTTGTCTAACAATCATACTCTCACTGGCACACCCGTAGCTCCACATCCACAACCCACGTCATCCCGTCTTTTCACGTCCCGAGACCTCCTCGAAGACGTAGCCCAGAAATTAGTGGACGACATAAAAACCAAGCAAGAAATCGACTCTTCAGGGACTAGTATCCTTACCTACGCTCATTACCAACAATTGCTGTATGATCTCAAGTTAACCACAGAAGTTACATCTGACGGTCACTTCCTCAATACCAGAGAAACATTTACAAAAATTGTAGCACGAATCCTCCGCATCTTTACACTTTGGCAGACTAATTCAACTGAATTTGCACCCATCATTGAAGAAATCGAGGACATCCAAACTTCATTACTAGCTCAAGAATTTTGTCCAACCGTAACTACTACTCCAGTCACAACAACTACTCCTTCCGTGTCCACTACTAAGACCCCTACCTTTGTTATCGAAACACACAGCTACACGCCTGTAATCCTCGCCTGGACCACACGACTACAAGCTGACCACAATTCCACTCAGGACATTGCCCATCTTCTCAGTTACGCATCTTACTTAGGCCTAGTACAGGAATTTAGTCTCGCCTCCAAATATACCCACAACCACTGTCATTTTTCCTCTCAGCAAGCCTACAAAGAAGGACTCTTTCTTTTAGACCAAGAATTTATTTCCATTGCTACTCAAACCTACCCGGACATTTTTTCCACTCCCGTCACTAATCCAGGCAATCACACAAATAATCATTCTCATACCGCTCCCCAGGACAATACCGCTGTCCTCATTCCTGACATTGACACTACCGCACCCTACGACAGTGACAACCCTCTCTATAACATCAACCTAACACCTCCACCTCTTTCTGCTTCCGACTCTGATTCAGGGTCACTCCACTCTGAATCCCTCCATTTCACCACAGCTACGAACAGCTCTTCCTCTTCTCGTTCAACTTCTCCTATTCAAACTCCTCCACCTATTCCTCTACCTGTTCCACCGAAAACTCCCACCATGGATTACACCAGATTTCTTTTCGATAAACCGGCTTACCCTTCTTCCAAAATCTCCTCCGAAGAGTTATCAGAATTCCTCCTACGCTGTGATGACTTCTTTAATACCTTCCAAACGGACGACAAGATGAAAAAGTCTTACGTCTACAGGAAACTCTCCGATGCCACAAAAACAGGCAAAGATTTTCTATCCCACTTCTATAATCTCACGTCCACTTCGCATCAAACATATGCCCAGTTTCGGGACTCCCTCCTAAATAAAATGCCGCGGGATGTTCCAGACAGAAAGAGCAAACTCTTAGACGCTTTGTCTATGTCACCATATCCACATGAACAGCCAACCAAGTTTGTATTAAGAGTTAAGTCTGCTGCAAGCACAGACTGGTCCACATTTCCAGAGGCTACTACAGTGATAACATTGTTGGAAAAACTCGACACTACGGTGAAGATTTTCATAACCATCAAAAATCTGAGAATTAAAACTTTTAATCATCTATTGGATGCCCTACGCGACTATGAATCATGCACTACTCCCCATACAGACCACAATGCTGTTACTCTTGCAACTCCAGTCCTTCCTACATCATTGGAAAAAACCCTGGCCACGCTTCTAGAGAAAATCGAGAAATTGGAAGCTAAAGAAACTCCCATTATGGCAGTCACTCAACATGCTCAGCCACAGCGCTCACAGTACAACAATTTTCAACCTGGACTAGGTTCTAACATTCAACGAACCTACACGTGTTACAAGTGTAACCAAACGGGTCACACAGCAAGGTATTGCCCGACTCAACCTACTCTGCCTCAGAATCCAGCTTCTCAATCCCCAGAAATTTGCGGTCGTTGCTCCCGTCCGGGACATCATGCAAATCGCTGCCGTCAGCCAGTTGCTATACACTACCAACAATTTCCACAATATATGCAACGACGACGTGAAGAAAGACAACAGCAACTACAAAGCCAGCCTTTAAACTCCAACGGGCAGGCTCCACAAGGCCTGCCCCGACGCCAGCTTCTGCCTATACAAGCTGCAGACCACCAAAACTCACACGACAGCCACTAATAATTCCTTCCATTACTACAGAATGTACTACTCACATCAATGTACACTCACTTTCATGTTCACTTAAAGTCATTATACGTATAAACGGAATAAGCCTCCCGTGTCTTATCGACACAGGAGCAGCTGCCTCCCTGATACATCCCTCGTACGTACCTTATGGTACTCAAATCACAAAGAACAATCTCACACTCATAGATGCCTCAGGAAATAGCATGTCCAATACAGGACTCGCCCTTGTAAAAATCAAGATAGGAAAATGTACATTTCTACACCCCTTTATCATTGCTCCTTCCACAGCTATTCGCTGCATCCTGGGAACAGACTTTCTATATTCTAAAGGAGGTTTCATCATCAATACTCAACAAAATACACTGTTCAACAAGTTTACCGGACACATTCCACTAATCCATACGCTCCTACAACACGATAATGCACTTAAGGAACAATGCGAAATTCCAGTAAAACCCATGCAACTCTCATCTACCAGAACAGACCTGTCACATACATCTCCATCTCACAAAGACCAGGATGCTAACTTCCTGCCCAACCCTTGCTTATCACTCTCTACACCACCTGTGACCTCTTTTCCAGTCTCCACGTCTACCCAAACTCTTCCCAGTTTTCAAGACACAGCTTCTACAACAAAATTTCAACCTCAACATGGAGTTAAATATTCCCCACCTCAGGAAAAATATTCTCCAACTCCAGACACGACTTCTGATGAAACAGACCAGGAATACTTACATCGCTCAACCCATCCACTTCGCCGACGTATTTCTACCTCCCGAAGAATTACTCTCAAAACTACACCTACTCCCATATCATCTGTCTCAGCTAAACCCTCTACAACGACCAAAATTACAACAATTCCTATTCTGTGTGTTTCCAATACCATGGAAGACGATGTTCTCCGCGTCCATGGAACACAGGTCATTTCACCCAGGTCTCATGTAACCATTGCAACCATGCACTCCATGGAACAAACTTCGCCTATATATTTCCAACCTCATGACTCATTACATACACAATTCCATATCCTTGCTCCTCATGCAATACTCTGTCCTGACTCTAAATTTTTCCTTCTCACAAATCCAACTTCTATGACTATTACCTTACCAGATGGTTTGGGCCTCGGAAAGTTAACCCCTTTCGACACACATGATAATTCTATGAACCCCATACATATCAATGCAATCGACACATCCCAATTGGAAACTGAAATAGCATCTTTTAAAATAAATCCGGAACTCAACCCTGCGGATCAAATTAAACTCCGTTCATTGTTAAGAGAATACAGGAGCTCTTTCGCCTTCTATCCAAATGAGCTTGGTAAATGTTCCACGATTCCATTCCGAGTTGAACTACAGTCTGGAGGTATAGTAGCTCATAAACCCTACAAGACATCCTCTTATCAAGACGCTATAATCGACGCGGAGGTTAAGAAATTACTCACTAATAATATTATTGAACCATCTACCTCTCCCTTCTCAAGTCCCGTTATAATCGTCTTTAAAAAAGCCAACGATCAAGGCATCAGACGACCACGTATGGTCATCGATTTCCGATCCCTCAACGCCATCACTAAGCCTATGCATTGGTCATTACCTTCAATTGATGAAATTCTTAGACGCTTGCAGAATAAGAAATATTTCTCCACATTGGACTTAGCGTCCGGGTTTCACCAAATAACTGTTGAGGAAAGCTCACGCGAAAAACTCAGTTTTATCACACGTAATGGACAGTATCAGTATAAGGACATGCCATTTGGAACACGCAACTCCCCCTCTCATTTTTGCCGGGTGATAGATGTTATTCTAGCTGATCTCAAATATAACACCGCTCTGGCATATGTTGATGACATTGTCATTGCTAGCCAAACTATTGACGAGCATATTTCTAAACTCAGGAAAATCTTCATACGCTTCGCCCAGCATAACCTCAAGTTTGAACCAACCAAATGTAAATTTGGTTACGAAAAAATAAACCTCCTTGGTTTTACAATTACCGCATACGGAATTCAACCCTACGATGACAATTTAAATGGATTAAGGCTGATGCCCGCCCCAACTAACATCACTACAGTCCAGTCCTTTCTTGGAATGGCTAACTTTCGAAGATTTGTGCCCAATTTTGCACATATAGCAGCACCATTACGAGAACTCACAAAAAAGAACACCCCGTTCCTGTGGACTCACGAATGTGATCAAGCATTTCAAGCCCTAAAAAATCTTTTATTATGCAAACCAGTCTTAGCACACTATGATCCCCAAAAGGAAACATTTTTATATACAGACGCCTCTTACCAAGGACTTGGAGCCTACATGACACAACTACACCCCGACGGTTTAGAACATCCCGTTTTCTTCCTCAGCCGACGTCTAAATAAATATGAAGTTAAGTATCACATTCGCATTTTAGAACTACTGGCCATAACTTGGTCCGTAATGAAATTAAAGGAGTATTTACTTGGCATACCATTCACGGTCAAAACTGACCACCACTCCTTATGCTATATCCTCAAAAGCAAAGATGACCTCGACCCTAAACTCCAGCGCTTACAATTACTGTTAATGCCCTTTGATATAAAAATAAAATATGTCAAAGGAACAACTCATAAGGTCGCAGATTGCCTCAGCCGAAATCCTTTCCAAGAGCCCACACACTCCCAGACTGATGAGGAGGCCTGCCTATCTGTTCATACCATCGACATTGGCATTCTCCAGACAGAACAAGCAAAAGATCCAGCACTCATGGATATAATTAATAAGCTTCCGACAAATTGGAGAGTACGTTCAACATACGCCCTACACAATAATATTTTGTATAAGCATAACAAAAAACTTGGAGAAAAATCCCTCCTGATGATACCACAACACATGGTCCCGGATATAATTAAACGTCACCATAACCCAGTGTCCCACACAGGACATACCAAAGCTCTGAAAGCAATTCAACAAAGTTACTTTTGGAAAACAATGAGTAAAGACATCAAGGAATTTATACAATCATGTACATTTTGTCAAGAAAGAAAGTCTCCCCGTGGACAAAAACAGCCCGGCGAATTTCAATTTATTCCTATTCCTCTCAGACCTTTTGAGAGAATACAAATTGACGTCCAGGGTCCATTAACAAACAAAGAAGGTCGTCCACGATATATAATTACAGCGATTTGTTACCTGACCAAATTTCTAGTAGCTGAGGTTGTACCCACAGCAGACGCTCACGCTATAGCAAGATTCATTTTCAACAAAATAGCAGCAGTCTACTCCCTCCCAGAAATAATCCAGTCCGACCAAGGAACAGAGTTCAATAATGTAGTTATTACCGAACTTAGTAGAATCTTCGATTTTCAAATCAAGCATTCCACGGCCTTCCGCCCACAGAGCCAAGGGCTCTGTGAGCGTACACATCAGACCTTAGGTGATCTCATTTCCATATATAGGGCTGAGAACAAGGCTGATTGGCCCCATGCAATTCCTGCAATTATATTCCATCTTAATAATACTCTGCACAGCTCCCACGGTTTTACACCATTCTATGTGCTGCATGGTTTTCATGCACGCACCCCGTTGAGAAATGCATTTCCTACGTTTACTCCAGACAACCGGAATGTCCAAGACATGACTATCCTATGGAAGACTACCCACGAAATTTTAACCCGTCACAGAGAAAAGTACGCTGAACGCGTAAATAAATCTAAACGAACAGTACACTACAACATCGGAGATAACGTTCTCCTTCAGCATACGTCCATACAACCTGGTACAAGCACAAAGTTACTCCCAAGATGGAAAGGACCATTTTCTGTTATTGACCAACCCTCTGAAGTCAACTATACTATTAGAGGATCCATTGGTAACACTGTTAAAACCCTCACAGTTCATGTTTCCAGATTGAAGACATTCTATGAACGACCTCATGTATTCCACACCAAGTCATTGCTCAATAATGACTACACACCTCCGGAGCAGGAGCCGTTTACAGAGCTACCAGAGATTCCTCAAGACCTCACTAAATCTACAGAAGACGTGCACTCTCCCGAACCTGACCCTATTCCTGAAATTATTTCTGAACAGCCCTCCAGTCAACCGGACATTATTCTTGATCCAGAATTCTTATTACATGACAATCATGCATTCCCATTACGAGATACAGTGCCTCCATTCCCCGTTCAACAAACTCCTACAATTCCTCCAGAAATTCATGAGCAGCCTCACAAACCTACCTATAGAGAAGCACTGTTGTCTGCACCTAAAAATTCCACTATGGAAATTCCTCATTCCTCCTCTATAACAATTCCTAATAAACGTGTTCGCAGAACACAGCAACAATTATTGGAACAGGAATCTCAACAAATATTACCCACAGATTTTTATTCCCGTCAAGATTCGGAATTTAGACGTAGCACAAGAACCAACATTCAAGCTATGAATAACTTATTCAACTTCACAACGATTAACCCTACCAATAATCACAGTTATCAGCTATAACAACACAGACATTCGGTCCCACTTCATTTAGAAATATATGCTCTATGCTCAGCAAAATTCATGAACACCCCTTCAATTACAATAGGACTTTTATTCCACACACAACACATACAACTCCCATTTCGGAGTCATTTACAATTCAGAAATTCAATACAGTACATCATGCTATTATAGGTTCACTGACCTCTTGTGACCTCAAAAATTTACAAGTCTTTATTCACGAAAAAATTTGGCATGACCCGTATACGGTCATACCACCCGAGGGTTTCCCCCCCCCAACCCCCCCCTAAGTGGAAGGTCACCCCTCCCTCACGGAGTGACCCTTCCCCCTTGAAACTCAGCCCTTCTAAAGGTATCACACGATGACCTCTCTTCTTCAACTAACCAGAAGTACTGTATCAAGATAAACTACAGAAAATTCAAAATAATAATCTGTGCCTTTTCAAAGGTCACATCCTCGGTAACTTGTCTAAGTCCCAAGTGTTATTAAAAATGACCAACGTTATTAAACACACACACAACCATCCTATGGCAGGGGTTCCCGACCCTCTCAGGTGCCTTTAACTCCCATTGAACGCTTCGGACCAACAAGTCTCGGTGTGCTCATAACGTTAACCACCTCAATCACACTATAACCGACTATCATTAACAAATTACCTGGATCTACGAATTGCAAGGGCAAGACAACCGCAGATCCGTACTCCTAACAAAAATAAAAAAGTCAAGACAGAAAAGAAGAACACTGTACGAAGAACAAATAATATTAATTGGAACTTCACAAATTCTTCAATGATGATCAGCACCAGTACACAGATTTCCGTTGTCATCCTGTAACATTACAAACCCTGCATTATAATTTAATTCTGAGAATAATACTAATGTGCAAATTTCTTTCTGAGTTCCAGCACAATTCCTCACTCACTTTTGCAGACTTCACAACATGACCCACATTCACGGATGTTCAGGTCAGCACCCTCTATGATGACAGCTCCAACTGCAAGCACACATGGGACGACATGACATTTCCAAATCTTCTACAACCAGAAAATACAAAAAAAAATTATTATATTTAATAACTAACAATTTTTTCTAGCTTCAACAACACTTTCACATCATTCTCACACATCCAAACTCTTATATTACACACTTAGCACTTTTTGTCTTAATTCTATACCTATGTACTATGAGCTGCAGCTCCCAACACATTTTCCTCATTTCCAGAAATTGTAATTGATCACTACATTTCGACACTTCCAATTAGACACCCTATATACACACCAAATTTCTGTAAAATCTGTTATACACACACTTTAAAGTTCATACTATAAGCTCTTTTTCAATCTCAATCTCACTAAACCAATACAAAATGTTACTCACCTTATATGAAGTCTCAATCTTGCGAATCTCCTCTCCAAATTTTACTCAATTCCGTCTGATTAATTCTGGGGACAGAATTTTCTGCCACTCCAGGAAGTTTATACAAACATTTACGCTAATACTGCACAATTTCGATGTTATTTTTAACGACAAATACAGTTTTATGTATATTCTATATGTTAAAATAATATTTGTAGAGCTAAAAAGTTTATTCAACTCCAGTGGAAAGAGTTCAAGCCAAGAAAACCAGAGGAAAAAGAAACTACGTCGTCCCAGTTCAAAATAGAAGCGGCACAAAAAATCTTTTAATGTTCCTACCCTTTTAAACAATGGGGACATTGTTTCCTCTTCGCCGTAAAATGTTAACCGATATTTGGTTTTGTAACACTCAATAAATGTAACGTTAACATTCATGTACATATATGTACTGTTAAGATGTAAAGTTTCCTTGAAAAATGTGTTAGGTACTTACTTTAACCTAATATTATTGGTCAAAATGAAAACCTTTGTGAATACTGGTATAAAAACACGTGCCTCTGAAGGCACGAGAGAGAAGAGCAACGTCAGATCTTGAGCTAAGCAGAGCAAGGGAACGCGTGTGAGACCAACTAAGTGTATCCATTCACGCACAATAGGAAAATAAAGTATATCTTGTGAGTAACTACATATACGCACATACGCGTCTTATTTTTCGTATGCTGAGACACAAGCCCGAAATCCCTCACTCCAAAGCAAGTGCATCTCTGCCGTCTACACTTTTCCCCATCATATCATCTCTCTCTCTATTCCCTAATTTTCCTCATTTAATTCCATTAATTTGGGGATTAATACATTTTCCTCAATACATTTTCCTCCGAGGGCTCAATATACGAACCGCAACATCATACATAATAACAATATTTAATGCTTTGTGATACTTACTGAGTTTGGGAAATAAATAAATTTGTTCAAATTCAGATGTTTTTGCATATTAATGAATCTTTTGGATTGAAAATTTGTTGAAACCAAAAAAACCTGGTTTAAACCAAAAAAACCCGGTTTAAACCAAAAAAACCTGGTTGTTTGGTTTTTTTGAAAAAAACCAAAAAAATCCCCAACCCTGCTTTGCACAAATTTTCACATATTTTGTAGGCATTTGTATATAGGCTGCTTATTTCGAGGGAAACATATATACAATATATGTATGCTGGGAATAACCAGTATGTACCTACATAAAAAAGGTAGGTACTTCAGCATGAAAATGTAGGTATGTATGTTCGAATATTTTGTATTCCAAAGCGCTGAATAAAAGCCCCATCTATATTTTCTTTCACATGTGTTTTTTTTACTTTTGTTTGGCTGGAGTGCAAACGATTTCAATTCGTTTGTAGTAAGGGTTCATTCTTTAATTACGTCATCAAGTTTCCCCAAATTTCCGAATCCCCCCCCCCTGTCCCCTAAGGTAAAAATCATCATTGAACGTCATTTATGTCCCAGTCCCCCCTTGTATTACGTAAGCATTTTACATACGTACAGGGACTAATAACAACCTTCAAAATAAGAGCAACATAAATTGATTTTTAATAAGTAGCGCACAAAACCTTGTTGAAACAATTTCTGAAACTTTTCAAGGATAAATTTAAAAAATGTGACTTGGACAAGCATTTTCATGGCCAACTATGTATGCATTGTTTAGTTTTAAATTAAGAGCATTGAAAATAACTTTAATTTATGCATACATAATTTGATTTTAGTTTTGCTGGTATGATTCAATTACGACAACGAGGTATGTTGGTTGTAGTTAGGGGCAGATCTCGTGAGTGATGTATGTATGTAGGTTGCAGGTAGTGATAAATCTAGGGTGTGATATATGTATGTAGGTTATAGGTAGGGTCAACTCTCGGGAGGGATGTATGTAGGTTATAGGTAGGGTCAAGTCTCGGGAGTAATTTATGTAGGCTAAAATACAGGTTGTACATACATAAGAATCTAAAAATATGTAGGTTTTAATGTATGCGAATAATTTGCCCACCTTTGGTGCGATATAAAAAAATCGGGATAAAAAAATATATGCTAGACATAGGAAGGGACTGGACTTGAGAATATTAGGGGACACTCGATTAAATGAGGGGGAGCAGGTGAGGCTTGCGCGTCACACTGTAACGTCCCAAGCACCTCTGTGTTGTAGACGCAGCTTCATGTTTTGAAAGCCGCATGGATGTGTCCCTTTAAATTAAGATGCACGCCGTGCAGTGCAAGTCTCAAGCGTCACGCTTCAACCTACACTCTGACATTAAACGTTGAGTTGAGTAGTGCTTCGAGTGAGTTCAGTGTGCTTTAGATTAGTTGTTTCTTAATTATTTTTTTTCAACAGGGCTAATGAAACACATTTCGGGATTTATTCAGCGTAAGTAAAATTCCTACTGACATTGATTTTAAGAGGTTGTACTCAAATATTGAATTGTTGATTCAGGGTTCTCTGTCTCTACTGGTGTCCAGAACGTGCGTAAACACATGATCCTCCATTTTGTGTAGGACTTGACCCAAAGGAATACTCACAATCAGAAGGTAAGATAATTTTATTAATGTATACAAAAATCCGTCTTATTAATTTGAGAGGATTATACTCACAATCAGTCAAACGAAATTTTGAGCAACAAAGTGTGACGCTGACGCAGTACATCGCATTTGTACGAAATTAATGTATGTGCCTGGAGTCAAAATGTGGGTACCAGGGAAAATTTCACGTATATGCCTATAAATTATCTGTTTACAGTAAGTTCGCAGGGAACCTACAAACGAAGAAAAGTTAGGTTGTAGATTAAAACGGAAAACTGGATATGGATAATATAAGTACCCCACCCAATATATATGCGTACAATATATTATGAAATGTTCTTTATTCACTCCCCCTCCGAAGGGATATGATCCCTTCGGAGGCATTCCATCCGAAATATTCCCTCCGGAGATTACTCCTTGCAAACCGGAGATAATCCAGCCCAATATTATATATAACATCATAAATCTATGGTATAAGTCACGGTTTCATTAACACTGGGTTGAATTGGATCAGCTAAAGTTTTATTGACCTCGTAAGGTTTTTGCGCTCAAAGAGCTCAGGAACTTGAACAAATTCGCAATTTATATGGATTTTGAATTAAAAAATTGCATGGCGATGTGTCAACACGGTATTGTCTCAAATATCTTTTGTTGCCTATCCAGTAGGTTCCTGCGTTGAATATTGTGGACATGGGCCATCAGAACTTAGGCTTGCATTTCTGGCTCATGCGACTGCGAATTTCGAGTTTCATGAACGCCAGACGGCTATGAAAAATATAATGACAACATAGAGACTTAACCTAATAGATACGTATCTCCCTGGAAAGCCCATAAATTTTCTTACAAACTGGTTCAGAAGATTTTCTTTAAAAATTTTTATAAAACACTCCTAAAACAGCAATTTTTAAAAACAAAAACCTTGACCTTGCATCGCACTTTTAATGTTTAAATTATTGAGTATTTAGCTAAAATTAATCTCCACTGATTTTGCAATTTTCTGTGAAAAATCGTAATGTTCCTCAATATTACGGTATTTTGAAAATGAACGATACTTACATTACTACGAGGGAATCAAATATTTTAGAACTAACATTCTTATGTCGGCTAGAGGAGGTAATAATTGGGGTCACCCGGCATGTACACTGTTGAATGGTTCATTCATTCATAGGTACCTTAACTCAGGAATTTTTTTTTTATATTTTGAAACAAAAAAACACGAACGCTGACCAGGTTTACTTTAGCAACCCTTGGGGCCACTAATCAGTTTACCTCTAAACATCAGAGTGGATACCACTTGAATATAATAATCAGTGCAGTGCAATGAACTGCTCTGTCGACCCTCCAATACTAATTATGTAATAAAATAACAATTATTTTAGAAGTAGGGCTTCAAACATTTGATACACAAGCAAATCTGTATCTTTGGATCCTTGATCATATCTTAAGCAAATCCGGATTTTATTGTAATTTTGTACTGAAATCCTGAAAGGATGTAATGCAAATGTGTTTGAAGAAACTTTATTGTGGCTTTCTTGAAAATATTACTACATTTTGAGGTTGCAAAAATCTATCTACAAATACAAAGTTTTCGTTCGACAAAACAGTTTTAACCGTTGGTGGCAGAAAAAGATTTTTGGTTTTAAGTTATTCCACTGAAAGTTTAGATCGGATACCTCTATAAGTTAGTTATTTTTTAAAAAAATAAAAGGCGAAATTTTGTCTATTAATAAAAATAAAGCACGTATGTATATCCACAAATCCACAAATGAATAATCGATATTTTTTAATTTGATGTTATTACAATCATATAAAGACTAGATATTTTCGAAAGCGATGAAGATTTCGAAAACCTCTTGTATACTGCAGAAAAAGTTATTCAAATCCCATCAAGGAATATTCTGTGCTGGATGGAACGATAAGAGCTGGAAAGTTGGCGTTGAATTAACCTTCCTGTCATCATATACTGGGTACAGTAAAACTACTCCCACAGAATTTGTAAAGCATTCGATATTTTGATGTTTTACGAAAACATGATCGCAATTACTTTGACAAGTTGCTTCTCTCCTCTGGCGGTACAGTTCCATAGTTTTTATCTGTATGTTAAATTTGACCTAGATTCTTGAATATACATTTTGCACTATTTAATCCGTTTTTAAGCTATATTCTTACAGCAGACCATTCAATAATTTTTTTTAGTATTGCACTTATTTTTACCACTGTAAATGTGTATGCCATTCAAATCAGTCGTTTGTATTCCTATAGTTAGTAATATGAATTGTTGTGCCAAGGTTTTTTCGGAGGAAGTTAATCAACACTAAAAGTTTAAAACCCTGCTCGTTATATCGAAATAAAGGAAATGTGCGGCCTTTGTTTAAATCGATAATGGGCGAAAATTACATATTGTTGAGAATTTTGTTGTATCACTCGATGGAATGAATCCCAAATTGCATACAATGACTCAGTGTAAAGCTATTTAGTGTCCTCAATGAACCTTGTTTTCCCATACGTAGGGAATGTAATCGAGCTTGAAATTTAAACGAAAATCGTAGTCTATTTTATCTTACTGTTTAAAAACGCCATGTGTGCGTGTAATTTAGTTTGGAAACTTTTAGTCGTTCAACTAGTCTTTTTCACTGGTAAATTAAATTAATGCCGTTTGTATATTTAATTTGTTAATAGAACCTCATGTCATGCAATTTAGTAACTGATTTTTATTTATGGGTACTGACTCAATTTAAAGGTTATGCCACATCTGAACTTCCCACTGCATTATCACAAGCAATAACCGATGTTATTTGCAGTCAGTTTGATGAATTCCAGTCTACTAGCAATATACCTCAACCAATCACAAAAAAGCAAGCTGGATTAAAGAAATTCGCGAAGTACACTTGGACTTCGTGCAGTAACCCATTTTCCCTTGCTATATAATTATCTGTCGTATATTTGTAAAGTAATCATGGGGAAATTCATGTTAGAAAAATCAAAATGGATATTTGATGAAAGGAATTTCCAATTTTGATTTTAGGTACTGGAGGTTGCGTACCCTTCAAATTCACAGGTGGTGGCAAATCCAACCAGCAAACAGGAAATCCACGTGAGGGTAATAGCCTGGGACAAGGTAGACAGGCAGGGCAGAAAAGAAGTCTTCAATATTTGCAGGGTACATAAACAGTTTCGATTATATACTATAGTTGCTTGGAATTTGGAAGTAGGAATGCATTACATCAACGTATGTAATATTGTACCGATTGTGCTTGAGTTGAGCTAATTTGTGAATTCTATTTTGGGTAACTTCCATAGATTCCTTGAAAAATGAGCCAGCTGTTGACGAACGTGAGTTCGATTATTTGCATTGAGTTATTACGTTAATGATTCTGTATGCATATCTTTGTTTTTAAAAAATGATCACTTATATCACCATATTTACTTGAATGTTTTTAGTCCTTGACACAGGAATGATGATTTGCAAAGGTCTGTGCTTTTAAATTCAAAGATTTTCGAATTGTGTTGACTCAATAACATGATTGTTTGTTTTTTATTTCAGGATTTTTTAGCCCGAATCCAGGTTAGAAATTAAATATCTAAGTCTTGATTATGCTTGAGAAAGCTTGCTGAAATAAAGCAAAATGTAGTATAGCTGGAGCCACTGTATGTCTAATCACAGATTTCGGAGCTCCAATGTTATTCTTAGGGAAGAAAAAAATTGAAATTTTCTTTAACGAGAAAGACAGTTTCATTTTAGTCCCAGGATTGCTTTTTCTAGTCTAATAGTTAGCTTGTGCAAATAGAATGAGCAATAAATATGATTTGGATTTATTTTCAAAGGCAAATCCGGAGATGATAGTTCAGGAAGGACAGCAGGTATGAAGCAGTTTGCGGAATTTTCTTTGTGTGAAGTTTATATTTACAAATTCACAATTCTATAGCTACAAATTCTATTAGAAAAGGCTAAACGTGTTTTGTTGGATTAGGTTTTGCAAATAAAGCTGCTCAAGATCGATTTGTAAAAGGTAGTTTGATATCTGAAAATGAAATATTGAAAAATAGAATGATAGTAATCGATTTACGAAACTCTTACAGGTTTCATTGCTGGATTGACGGTTTTGAAAGGTAAGTTTTGTTCTTCATTTTTTTAAAAGTAGTCTTCAATTTTCAAATAGGCGAATAAAAGTTACTTATAATTATCCTTTTTAAGCGAAATTGTGTATCCCATTATTTTAAAAATCATACGCATCCGAAAATGTTAATTTAAAAAGCCGGTCTACAAAATTTTAGTTCAAGCTCTCGTACTTGTTAGCAGACGACTCTTTAAAGTCTCAAAGATTTGAAACTCTGTCTAGTACTTTTTAATTAATATAGTTATTTACATTTTCAAAATTCCTCGGATTACTGAGTTTGGATTCAGAAACCCCAGAATTGGAGTATGTTTGTTACTTAACGTTTTATGTTAGAAGCTTACCAGAACAGTCCGTAATTTTGTTAAAAGTCTCTTAAATACGGAACTGCTATATTAAGCTAGGGAACATAATGTATAGAATTTCAACTGGCAGGGTGATTTTACCCCGTGAAATATACATTGAAATGTTCAGTTTTATTATTTGCCTTTAAAATGTTCATTGGCTTTATTTTAGAAGCAGCAAATAATTCAATTATCGATTCGAACAGAAAGACTCGGGATGTTGCTGAAGATGTTTTTTCAGGCATCAAAGGACGTTCGTAAACTGGTTTATTAAAAACATTTTTCAAATTCACTGGACTCGTTTTAATTAATCTGTGAATTTCAAAAATATTTGCTGGTGTTTCCTACTTCTGTTTTTCTAATTATTACAGTTATTAAAAAAGGAACAAGTGATACCATGAAAGGTAACCGCCATTTGAAAATATAGCTACAATACTCAAATTTTTTGAATGCCAACTTTGAGGAGAGGATTACACCCTTCACTCTTTGATTAATGAAATTCAAATTTTTGTATATGCTCACAAGTTATAGACAGCGGTGTCCAGTGGTTGCGAGGTAATTTTTATTGAAATCTTCAAAATCATAATTAAAAGGTATTTTTCTGAATTTTGTAGAGTATGCTATTTAACATTCTAGATTTATTCGGAAAGAATGGGAATGCAGAAGGTAATTAGTTCTTTTTAAGCTTTTGTACCTCATTATATGCTTGTTTTTGGTTACGATTAAAATATTAAATTCTTTGATTCTATTGGCGTTTCAGATTTCTTGGAATGTAAGTATTATTTTTTTAAAGTGCTTTTCATATATTCATTTGAACAAGTACGTATTAAAACTGTTGTGTTAACCCATCATCAATGTGTTTATCAAAAACTCCATCCCAATGGTCCGTAGCTGCAGAAGAGGCATCAAGTAAATAATTAATTGAAAACGACATGTCAAAATGAGTAAATTTAAATAATGTAAAAATTTATAAAAATCTGATTTGATTTTTTATATTATATGAAAACAGACGGACTTTTCGCGGAAGGACGTGACGTGTTCAGACGTAAAAATTTCTTTTGTCAATCTTTTTTCTTTAGATTTATTCTAACTTCTTAGTTATTTTGTAGACAACATGATTAAAACTTTTAACTCGCAGTTATGAGCGGATCGATGGAGTTAATGAAAGGTAGTTACTATTTTTGAAAATATATTTCCAAAAGTAAAGTTGGGGGATTGATCTTCTTTGTCCAATATGAATCGTTGTATCTGGTATCTGGAGTTAATGAAAAATGTTTCTTTTATTACAGACTTATTCAAGGCTGGTAAAGGTAACTTCTTACAATGTGTTTAAACTTAGTTTAATAAGCAACATAGTGTGTTGACTGCTGATGGTAATTACTGCAGATGATATTTCAAAAGCAATTGGACGTTCCGCTGGTGAGCGGGGAGTCAATGGAGTCGCAAAATTGCAAGACTTTGTTCGTGGTAAGAGCTTTAAAATATTCAAAACATTTAAGCCCTCTGTTAAATTTTAATTATCCCGTAAAAATGATATCTTAACATTTCAGTTGTCTTAAACAAATCTAGAGGTGGCCATGGTCCGGGCAGTTTTGACATGGAAAATCGTTAGTTGCTTTGCACGAGTTATTTTTGTCGATACCATGTCAACGTAAAATAACACAAATTACTTTATTTTCACAGTTCTTGTGTCTGGTTTCCGGCTGTTTGATGGTAAATCGATGTATATTAGTTTATTGTAAAACTCAAGCCATATAATGTCGAAAGTCAGAATCCATAGTTTTGTTACATGATACATTTTTTTGCAGGAATGTTTTCACCAAACAATACGAGTAAGCCAATTTGTTAGTACTTGACAATCATGTTCATAAGCAGGAAGGGCTATTTGCAGTTTTGTACATTGTAGTCAAATTCCATTATTAAAGTTCTATTGGGGTTCTCTTATATTTTACTTTAGAAAAATCCAAAAGGTTTGTTCGTCAAGCTGGAAGCTCGGGAGGTAATTTGTTACTAGTTATATTAACAGAATATAACACATAATATCTGCATTAAATAATTAAATTTGTGAAAATAATTTGGTTTTGTCACCACATTAACCCATCGGATTCATTAACCTCGAAGGAGATCAAAATGGGATTAATTTCGACACCATATTTGCTCGTAAGCTTTACTCGTTTTAATAGTGTGTGTATAAATTGATGTGTACAATTGTGAAATGTCTGTTTGTAGGACTGCTTACAATTAGTAACGAACTAAATAGTAATTAATATTTTCAGAAATTAATACTGGCCTTAGCATGCTTGAAGGTAGCAAACCTATTTGTGATGATATGACTGCAGTACATGTTTTTATTGTAAGCTGCTTTAATAATAAAACTACTTGTTTTTACAGGTGTTGTTAAAACGGTAGCATGTAAGTAATCCTTCCATTGAATTTGCTTTGTATTGTCATTATTAAATTATTATCTGTAAATATATCAACAATCAGATTCCGTTCATTTTGCGTTTTTCCAACTAAAGGGTAATTGTTTCCTAATTTTGTAGTAATATTTTAGTTTCTCATCAATTTCAGCGGAATCACCTAAGAAACGCTCCCGTTTTTTGGGATTGGGACTTGGAAAAAGTACGTAATGTTTCTATGATGTTATAAAATGTAGTAGATCCTTTTCATTAGAATGCACAATGAACCCACAAAAGATTATTGAAAATGTTTAAAATCATTGTAGTAATTGGTGGATGCGGTGGGTGTGATGGGAAATGGAGTGGTAAGATGTACTTTTTTTAAAAAAAATAATAACACACGTACTTAGGCTTTGCGTACTTATATGAATGTGTTAAAATTGAAAGCTGGAGCTTAAACTTATTTTTTTATAGGTGGTGGAATTGCGGGCGGTATAAGTATTGGGATTCCATTTCTAGGAGGCATTTCAACGGGTGGACACGTTGGAACTGGGGGCATTGGAGGCAATATTGGAATTACTATTCCGGGTATAGGATCTGCTGGAATAGGGTTTGAGAAGAATCATTGTTGGTCAATACCGAAATGGCCTCCGTGTACAGACGGTATTATTCCACCACTACCAACAGTTCCACCAATAGTTCCACCAATACCAACAATACCACCAATAGTTCCACCAATACCAACAATTCCACCAATAACCCCACCACCACCAGGACCTCCACCACCGTCAAGCTCTGATGAAGGTGGAAATATAGGTGACTTTCCTGCTGGAAGACGAGCTGCTGGTAAAGCAATAAAAAAAGGTAAGGATATTTGTTATAATGCTACTTCTTACAGTTGCTTTGATTTATTTTCATTTTTCGAATTTTAACATTAATTTTGATATTCTTTCGTAGGACGCGCTTCTCAATCAGTTCCTTCCGGTAAGTTGTAAATTGTGGAGCAAATGCTTATGAGTGAATCAATATGTATATTAACTCTACAAAACTGTTATATCAAGTATTTATTTTGAAAATAAAATTTTAATTTCAATTTTCCTAGAAATGACACCGGAGGAAAAATTCTTTTCAGGTAATTTTGGTTTCAAAATATATGCAGCTTTGGTGTCTAAGTAACCTACAAATGCGGGTAACTAACTATAAGGTGCAGACTTTGAAACTTTTTCGTATTTTTTCAGTCACTCAGGAATCAGTGGACGTTATAAATTGTAAGCTGCGGTATCCAAACATCTACTAGAATTCTTTTAGTCGTAGTTTTTAAAAATATGGATCCTACTATATATTTACTCAAAAACATTGTAAAAAGCAGTTAATATTAAAGTTCCTATGTTCAAAATACAGCAATTTACAAATCTGGACTAATTGCCCTGGAAGGTAAGACAGTTATCAATATAACCGCTTCAGCATCGACCTGATGTACTTACTCAAAAAATACGTGTGTAAATTGTATGCGTTTCCACATGTACATAAATATGTCTATTACTCCAGAGCAAATTTTTGGGTTACCAATCCTGAGGGAAGCATACCATCCAAAAGGTATTTCTTTACTTGCAGGTTAGTGATTTCTTCGTACTTTTATTTCAATGTTTTGTTCACTTTTTCAAATTACATGAAAACAATTTGGCTACAGGATGTTTTGTTGAATATAGAACTGCTCCAAAATCAAACATCGGTTGGCTCTCGTGAGTTAAATTTGAAATAACATATACACGTATGAATTTATAGTTCGTAATATTTGTGGTCTAGACACCTCCTTAATTTTTAATTGTTTATAATAACTGATCGCTTGTAATTACAGTTCTAAAAAATGGTCTCCAACTATTCCAAGGTATCCAATTAGAATTAAATAAGTTTGTAGTAAATAGCATTTATTTGTGAGGTTATTTATTTGTTTACGTGTTAAATACTTTTGTTTGTATTTTCCTTTGATATGCAGGCTTTTTCAAAACCAACAATGGTACACAATATTTGAGCTTACATGTTGCGCCAACTGATTATATTGTAAAGTGTATATTGTAAATCTTTGAGAATATTCTCAGACTCATGGAATTATTACTGTTTAAAGTTTTTTCAGTTATAAAATTATTAAAGTATTCTTTGCATGTGTAATAAATAATTGTATATAGCTACAGCTCAAGCCGGTCGCAGCACACAAGAGAAGAAGAATTTTCTCGGTGGTTTTAGAGGTCTGTAACTACTTGTATTTACAAGTGTGTTTTAACAGTTTTATTTTGATGTATACAGTTCTCCTGACCTCAGTTACTAATCCCATAAATTTTAACCAGGTTTTTCTAGCAAGGAACTAATGCAAAATTTCTTTAAAAGTAAATTTGTTTTACCTCGTTTTTTTATTTTAAAATATGGGTAATTACGATGGGCTTACAAATAATTTATATACTAATTGTCAATAGCTGTAATTGCTGGACTGGATGTCATGCAAGGTATTCAACTCTTCCTTCATTTGAGCTTTTGATGGAGCTAAAAACGATTATTGAAGCCACGCAGGTGTCTAAACATTTTTTAAAACTTAGAGGCGGCCAATCTGGACCCCGAAAATGATCAGTCCACAGATGACGCCGCTGGATTAGCCGAAAGTAAAATATTATCAATGTTAATCAAAAGAATCCCATCTTACGACGAATTTATTTTTCTCAGTCTTAATTATCTTAATTATGTGTTTTCAGTATTTGTCGATGAGCCTTTTATTATTCAGGCGGGTAAGTTAGTTATGAGTCGATGGAACCTTTACCTCTGATTAAGTCGTTTTAAACCATTTCCTGTTTTGCAATTATTACAGCCATTGACAATGGGGTCGATATGCTGAAAGGTATAAATAAATTATTTTGATTTTTTTTACAAACTACTGAAATGGTTGAAGTCACCTCCTAATTATGAATATGATATTTCCAGATTGTTGTATTATCGGTACAGACTCTAAACCCTACGGAAGTTCTGGATGTATGTCAGTTATTATTAAAAATATGTATAATATTAAATAAAGTGTGAAACAAGACGTGATTTGATGATTATTATTAAAAGAATAGCCTTTATTACTTTGTGATTTGTAATATTTGGTGTGTTTATGGGTTCTTGCCGTTTCTACAGCAGCAGCAGGTATTAATTTTTCAAGTACAGTCTGTAACTTTACAACCAGCTACAACTGAATTCTGTGGTTTGATTTCATTCCTAACAATAAGTACTAATATTTTGTATTTAGCAAGTACAGCTTTGTTTACTCTTGAAGAGGACGTTTTCAAAGGTGAGTTTTATTTGAGCATGTTGTATCCACTTGCAATTAATTATGTATTTAAACATCTGTAAGCAGAGAAATTATTTGTAATATCCAATATCAACCTAATATTTTTTATCTCGTAGTAATGAAAGAATCAATTGGCGTGATGAAAGGTATGTATTTACACATGTTTTCCTGAATTTGCGATTTTCTTAAGATTGAAATTTGAAATACTACAATTGAAATGCTTTAATTATTCACCCAATTTTTAAATTACCTTCTGTACAGGCTTGAACGATGCTGGAGATAAAGGTTAATTTCAGATGTGACTTTATTGTGTTTCGCTTACAATTGAATCCTACTTGAGGCATATTCAGTTATGTAAAAGATCAACTTATTGTTAAAGGCTCTGACACAAAGGGCCGTGCGGTTAATGTAAATCCCCTGGGACGTGCTTTGGGCCGTAGCATTCAGAATGACAACTTCACTAATGGTATGTAGTTAGTTTTGCGGATTTCATTTTATCATGTTTCGACATGGTATATGTATATTCAATATTACTTTCATGCAAACATTCGTATGCGTTACAGTTCTAACAGCCGGATTACAGCTCTTAAAAGGTAATATTTTTTTATGTAGAAGCAATTGAAAGTAATGTAAAATGATGTCAAAAAATGTTTATTTCAGGTATATTTGAACCCCGGGATAAAAGTAAGTATGGAAAAATAAAGCTAAAGATTACTTTTATTAGTGTGTCGTAACTCGAAAATATATTCCCGTTTCTTTTTCCAGCGGACACTACAAGGTTTTTAGTCAACTGGCGAGCAACTAAAAATAATGGGGAAGAAGGTAATGAACATGAATTTGTTTATCTTTTTTGGTATGTGTTTCTTGCATTTGGGTCTCCTTATAAATTGGATTAATACAGGGGAAGAAAGTAAGGGTGGTGAAGTCAACGTATCCAAAATATTCAACAGTGAGTTCTTAACATTGTTTTTATCTACATATTTAACTAACTGTAAAATTCAAACGAATGCTTTTATGTTTCGTGCCTTTAGATATCCATAAGGGATTTAATATGTTACAAGGTAAACAAATTACATAAATTATCTGCATATCTCATATTTTAATGAAATTTAATGGGTTATTCATTACATTTCTGCTTCATTGACTCATTTAGATGCAGTGGGGCCCACAGGTGGGTGTTCATGTTTCTTTTACTAGATTTAAAAATGCTAGAATCAGCTGTTGACCTTTGTGTTTATATTTTGAGTCTGCACTCGAATGCTTATAAGTAAAATCTTTAAAATTGTTTTTTTGATATGAAATTTATATTGTCACTAGGAAAAGACTCAGAAAAACAGAAAACAAGATTTCTTGGACGTGCAAATACATTTGAGGGTAATAATAAATAAGTTTAACGTAAATTTTACACATGTGTATGTATTTTAGGGATTCATTCTCATTGACTAATGAGATGAGACTGCTCAGGCCACCAAACACATGTGTAACACTACACGGATAGAATGAAATAGAATCTTGTTTACATGAATGCTGCTATATTTGTTTATTAAAATAGGGCAGAGGTTCGGGAATAGTAAAATTCCATCCGAACGTAAGTAGATTTGGTAAAATAAGTAATTTTCATTACTAACAACTACTGGATTAATTTTTTATTCAGAATTAATTATTACATTATTTAAGCATCCTATTATTTTTTAGTGTTTACTGCTGGGAGTCAATTATTTCAAGGTAAGAAAATGTTTAAACTTGGCAATAAGTGAAATCGGGTTTTTGTATTTATTTTTATGCTAAAAGTATTTCTTTCCAAATATCCTAGGTTTGAAAGGGGCTTCAGGGGAAAATCTTGCAAGAAATATAAATGTTCCTGTGACTGGAAAGGCTGGAGCGGTTCAGGGTAACAAATAAAATTTAATTTTGATTTCGTAAAATACTGCCTGCTTCCGAGGTATTTGCACAATCTACAACTTGAACTTTTGTTTTAGGTCGTGCTGCTCAAAAAGGTATGTTCTGGGAAATGGCGTTTTGAATAATTTCTAAACCTACGTAATCAGAACGCTTTTAATTGATAAAAATGTACCCAAATTGAGTTGTTTTTCCCTAGTAGCAGCAGGATCAGGAGATATATTTTTTGACAGTAAGTTTGTATGCAAAAATAGTCTGTAAATATACATACATGTATCCAGAGCTTAAAATTACTAGTTGGTTAATCGTATGGTTTGTTCAAAACATTTTAGCGTCCATGGATTCAATAGAATTTATGCTGTGTAAGTGATAAAAGTGTACGTTCTATTATAATGAGTTCTCATTTAAGATGAAGTTTAAACAAAATTAATTATTTCAGCTTTGTACATTGTCGGGAAGGAAGCTTTGGAAGGTTTGTCAGACTTTTTTTGAAGTTTTGTTTAGAGATGACTAATGCATAGCTTCCTCCTTTTTTGTTTTACGACACATCTGAACTCGCGGATTTCATTTTTTGCTTGTTTTAGAAGACACTAAGAGCTAGAGTGGTGGTTATACATGAACTCTTTCAAGTCAGATGGTGGGGCGTTTGTTGAACAATTTAGGTTGTACTTAATTATAAACATAATTACTTCAATATCAGTAAAATTCAAACTTATGGAGGCCTTAACTGTCGGCTAATATAGTTTTATTAGCTTGGTTTTGAATTACTACTGAATAGTGTATGTTATACAGTCCGGTATTCAGTTTTGATTTGGATTATTCTAGTTTATGTAGATATAGTTACGTACAATTAGTTTAAAGAAATGAAAAGTAAATGGAAATTAATTCGATACAAACCTGATAGTGATAACAGATTTTTTTGTTATTTGTCTAAATAAATGATTTTTTAATCACAATGGATAATAATATACTGCAACTATTGGCTAAGCTGAAAATAACGTAATGCCCTACTGTGAATGACAAAGTGATCTACTTTGCGAAGTGTAATTATCAGTGATATTTTCAACTCATTTCTGATTTTGTATTCTATTCTTAAACATTGTAATCATACATGTTCACGGAGATACGGAAATTGAATTTTCGGAAATTTTCAGAGCAGTAATGTTCACTGGTGTTCACTATTTTCTTTCCATGAATTTTGCATCCACAAAATTAACAGTTAGAATAAATTGCTTTGAGTCAAAAAGTTTTCCATAAAATACCTCTCTCAGTCATGATACTCTCGTGTGATAACAAACAAGCATTTAGTAAATTGAGTTACAACCTCAAAATCAGTTCAGTTGAAGTATTTCACGAGCTCCATTTGAAAGCGCCGTAAGTGTCCACGTAATCATGCCGGACGAAGATTCGAGTAGTGGTTTCAGATTATCGCATTTTCTACAGGTAATGTAATATAAACCTTTTATTCTTATATCTACGTGAAACAAGCGAAAATAACAAAAATCATAATGTACCATTAAAAACAATATTCGAAAATTTAATAAATCCGTTTTTGTAATTTCGAACATCTAATTGTAACAACTCTTAAAACTGCGATGCTGTCCCAAGCCGTTGCTCAAGTTGGAAGTTTCTGATGCCAACAAAATGTTCAATGTTTAAATTGGATCATCGTGGTATGAATTGATTCAAAAGTTAGTACTAATTATTTGTTCTCAAAAACAAGATTTGCATGTAGTTTTTATTGTATACGAAATGTCATGATTATTATATTTGGAATTTCTGAAGACATCTGTTTGTCGACCTTTTATACCATTTCCCTGCTATCGTAGGTTACAGGTCAGGAAAAGCATGAATTCCCCATTGGATCAATCACCCCTTTCGTTTTACAATCAACCCTGTTGCAGTGGAACGATCATACTTGAAGTTTGGATCCTGGTCGCTAACTCCTGCTTCGACAGTAAGTAGATTTGTTGAAGGTTATTATGCTCCTTATGCCGGAATATGACAGAAGTACAAACAAAATCAGAGAATGGAATCTGAGTGTACAAAAAATAATCGTACACAGTACACAGAGATTACGAGTAAATATCGGCTTGCAAATATGGGGAACAATTTTCCCTACATTCCATTGGCCTTAGAAGACCAGAAGAGTCGATTAAAGGAATAGTTAGTTCCTAAGGGCATGCGAAAGTCTATAAGGACTATAAACCTGTTTTTTATCCATAATAAATCAGCGTCAGTTGCTACACATTGTAATAAAGCATACAAAGTATTTGAGGTTGAAAATTTACTAACGCAGCCTGTCGACTTCATACAGCGAAATTAATTGGAGCAAAGTGTGGACAGTCCAGTTCACAGTAAATAATATTAAATTATTGTCACCAAATTAATTATTTAAGAAATACATTTTCATATTTTGCACCCAGCACTTGCATCCATCATTACGAACTAATTGTTTCGGCCATGAATGTCATAAGAGTTGGGGGAAAGAGACGCACGGAGATTGGAGCCCTGGAGCTACCAGTCCAATTTCCATGAAGACGCACGGGGATTGGTGTAGGTAATGTCCTTTGTCATTACTGTCGTGTATAGTTAAAAGCGTAATTAGTTACCACTGGAACGTTTTGTTTAGCGAGCCATGAAGTTGGAGTTTGGAATTGTTCTTTCGGTTTTCCTCATCGATGTGTCAACACTTTGTTTTTTTTGTCTTGGCCTAAATTATTATTGTTAATTTTTGTCACTTGAAGTTTCTTTCTTCTTCGACCTGTAATTTGTTTGTTATAAAGTGGATATGGATAGTGGTAAGAGACTTGTTTGAGTCTACAATAATAATAATTACTATTGATGCGTTAATTAATTTGTGGCTGAAAAAAATTCTTATTGAAGAAGTGCAGATAATTATTATTTTTATTTAATAGTGTGCGCTTCCCTCCTCTCTTGTCTGGACTGTACAAGGAGTCCAAGCTGTGACTGGGCAATACTTTTTGGGCAAGCCGGAAAATGTTTCGAGGACCTTTCCGAGTTGGGAGATGACGTACTTGGGGTTGCTCGATTTCCTGGTGAATGTAATCAGCCAGATTGTGCCGAGACCATTGTGCGGACTATTTCAACGATCAATTGGTTTGCAACTGGTAATTATTAATTGGTTAAACATTTATTTTTATATTTGTGGTTTAACTCTTGGCAGCCATTTTTGTCAGTGAACTTGGCATCCTATGGACTTGGCATCCCATGGACTTGGCATCCCTTCCACTTGGCATCCTTCCACTTGGCATCCCATGGACTTGGCATCCCTTCCACTTGGCATCCTATGGACTTGGCATCCCAATCACTTGGCATCTCTCCACTTGGCATCCTATGGACTTGGCATCCTTCCACTTGGCATCCTTTGGACTTGGCATCCCATGGACTTGGCATCCTTCCACTTGGCATCCTTTGGACTTGGCATCTCTGCACTTGGCATCCTTTGGACTTGGCATCTCTCCACTTGGCATCCCATGACTTGGCATCCCAATGACTTGGCATCCCTCCCACTTGTCAGACAAAGTATAATTGATGTAATGTTGTGTAGCTAATAAATTACGGTGGAATTGATTAATGAAATTTGCTTTGTTTTTGTGCTTTTGCAGGCGGGTTGAGTTTGCTTGGATCTCTGTTGCTCGGTGCTTTGGGGATTGCTGGTTTTTTTCTATTTCAACGCCGATTCGGGCCAAGTGGACCCCAAGTCAACCCTCAAGACCTCGCCAACATACAGGGGTTTATTCCAGCCGGAAATCGGTTTGCTCGACGTCAAACCATTCGAGGTTGGTTGGACGAACTGATGCGGCATGAGGCGGACGCGGAAGATGTCGCCCTGGGACAGCATGGTACACAATAATTTTTGTCGAACGTCTTAAATAATCAAATATTTATGAGCACCATTAATAATGTTTTTATGATGTCTGTAGTGTTAAATCAACTTGGTGCTGGTGGGGCGGCTGCAAATGAAGCCAACGAAGTACTGAACGTGCTTCAGCAGGAGGGACCCCAAGCCATTCCACGTGCTCCACGAGTCCGACGCCCACATGCTCCGGCAGTGCCCCAGCCTCGTTACGTTGAAGCTCCTCGTCGTCAGAACCAACTGTTGGTTGTGGCCGACCAGTTTGACCAGGTGCAAGCTGAGGATGGGCCCGCAATTCTCAATTTGAACGAAGCGGACGACGAAGGGGGTCGATACGTTCAGTTGGAAATGGAGCTGGAAGAGTTGCATTTTGTCGGGGAAGAAGTGCCAGCGGGTCCACCTGCTGCTGCCGCTGCTGTTCCCAATGTTGAAGAAGAGCAAGAGGAAGATGATGCTCCACAGCCACACTTGGGACGGGTTCAGCTTCCCAGGCAAGCCAAATATATGGCTATTGCCAGAATGAGTCATTTTTTTGGTCGTTGATGGTTGGTCTTGCGTACTCAAGTATAATTGTTTTGTTGTCGAATTAATTTAATACTCACTGTTGTCCACTATTTTTTTTTGCTAGTCTTTTGTTGCCAGCTTTTGATCTCAAATATCTGTAAATGAAATGATGACAGTAATTTTAAAATTATTTCGTATTCTTGTCTATCACCATTGGTTATATGAATTGCTGTGACGATATGATTTCGGTTTGATAACCCTGCAGGGATCTGTTGTAAATAAAGCCAATCCCTCGAACATATAAAATTGAATTTATTTCCGTCAGAGTTTGTCAGTTGGAAGGAATAGTTGGGCTGGTGCGGTGGTCGAGTGTACTCAATTTTCGACATGACTAAAATCAAAATAAAAGACGTCCAGTGCCACTCGTGTAAATTTAGTTATTTGTATAGGCTCAAGTCAAAGCATATAGTCGAGCTTCAAGTCCACGATTTTAAGCGGTACTGCAAGAGGTGCTCCACAATTTACTTGACTAAAAAGACCATTGGAAATATTGATACCGCTGCACGAGAAATCACCGACAGTCGAAATATTTCAAAATTAGACAAAGTTTTCGATCCTGCCTTCTGGCTGAAGACGTACAAATCATTTTGGAATTACAAGTGCATATTTTGTAAATCCGATTCACTGGAGGAGGAAATTGTTGAGCGTCAATTTCACCTTGAGACAATCTCGGACTATAGAGACTTGAGCAAGGGAATCGTAGTGTACGAATTTGCTCTCCTGGACGCCATAAAATTGTGTGGAATTTGTTTTTCAACATTTGTGCTGGGCCCAAACGACAGTCCAGATGACGATGAGGCATTGCGCCCGTTCAGAAAAGTTTTGGAGACTGCAAAATGAGTAATGGTGGTGGTGGCAGTAGTAGTAGTAGCAGTAGTGCAGGTGAAATTAAACGAAGCTACTTAAACCAGCGTCTTTCGGGGTCCTTTTCGGGTCTACATGGATTTTTAAAGCAGAGGAAAAAATGGACGGATAAGGACGCCGTCCAGAGTGAACTACAAAAAATCGAGACTTTCAGTTTACATCGGCCAATTAAAAGGAAATTTAGGAGAAGAAAGGTTCAAGTCAGTCTAGTTAATTCGACATGGTGTGCGGATCTAAAAATACTTTCAGATAAGTGGGTGCCCTATAATAACTGTAACAAATGTGTGTTTGTGTGTATTGATTTTTTGAGTAAGTATGCGTACTGTCGAATGCTAAAGTCAAAGAGTGCAGAGCACGTGGTCGGAGCATTCAAATCTATTCTGAAAGAAGCCCATCCCATTCGCCCAGATTACCTTTGGACGGACGAAGGTGCGTCAAATTAAATCAAATTAATAGAAGAACTGACGGCAATAAATTTCGGAGCATTTCTATACGGCAATAATTTGTATTCGTTTTAGGTACGGAGTTTAAATCTCGCGCCTTTCAATCCTTATTGGGGGAAAACGAAATTCAGTGGTATGCTACTGCGTCCCCAATTAAAAGCGGTCCAGCCGAGCGATTCATTCGCACCCTATTTACAAGAATTCAGCGATACTTGACGCATAGAGGTACGCTCAAATTTGACGACAAGCTACAGGACTTTGTGAGCACCTATAACCACACCGTGCACAGCACAATTAATCGGACGCCGGCATCTGTACGTTTTGAGGACAGTTTTGACGTGTGGTGGCACATGTATAAGAAATATATACAAGAAAAACCCTTGGCCAGAAAGCCACCAGCATTGGCAGTCGGAGATCATGTCCGTATTGGGAAAAACAAGATCATTTTTGAAAAAGGTAGGCGGGGGAGGGAATTTGAATTATATTGATTTTTACTAAAACTGGATATTGTAATTTATTTTTAAACTATGTTTAGGCTACTCGGAAAATTTCTCTCGGGAGATATTCGCTGTAAGTAAAGTACATCCAACAATACCTTACACATTCAGCCTAGTTACACTGGGTACAAACGAGCCACTGGAGGGCAAATTCTACGTTCAAGAGCTGTCGCCTGTGAAACAAGAGAGGAGGAGAGACGCTAGAGATTTACCGGTGCCCGAGAGGGAAGAGGTTCCCAAGGAAGATGTTGACCAGCCAGAATTTGGCGCCGAACCCGGAACCGACACCAAAATGGGTGACGCTTAGCAGTAAATGTAGTGAGAGCTCAACCCCAAACAATTTAGTTGTAGCATTTAGAAATCCTATCGTCTGTCCACACAGTGCATACGAAATTGGCGTAGTTTCGTTGAGATATTTACCACGTGACCCAAGCAGCGAGATTAATCCTCTCCCGAGCCCCGACAGTACTCCAGCAAATAAACCGATCGTCCCACCTCCACCACCACCGCCGCCACCACCTTTATTTCCAAATATCAAAGTTCCAACAGTGAAACCAATTACGTTCACAAACACTACCGACAGCTTAATATATTTTGTGGGCCATTTAAACGATCTTCTAAAAGAGAAAAAACTCCCCGTGTGGTTTAAGTTGACGATAATTGCGAACAAGCCGGAATTGGAAGTACTGGTTGAAATTACTGTTGGCCAACTTGACCGGAATGAACACCTGCGCATTCCAACGAAATTGGCAACACTATTTGGATTTGAGAGATTACATTTTTACCTGGGGACTTATTCTGCGAAGGAGACATGCACACAAACTTCTTTTAGTCGATTAATTGGCCAGAATGAAACAATTGAACTTGAGTTGGTTAAGTATGCAAATGAGAACGTATCCACTGAGAATATTATATTTCTGGACAACATTTACGAGTCCTTGTATGCGTACATATTTGACAGCCACGAGTCATTAAACGTATTCATAGCAACTCTTAATAACAGTTTGGATAGAAATCATTATGACTTGAAATTTACTGTGTTAGCGGGTGGAAATGTACAGCTAGATTTTAAGTCCTACTCCACAAGGGACAAGGGAGAGTTTGTAATTCTATCCCCCAAAATAGTGGGCATTTTTGGCTTTTCAAGCAGTAAGTTTGGAGTAGGGACGCATTACAGCAGTCGCCCTGCCAGCGACGCAGAGTTTAAAAAACTGCAAGCCAGAGAAAGGATTTATTTTACATTCGGTCAATTTGGTCGGCAATTCTATTACATGTCTGAGCCCCAAAGTCGTGATGTAGACGATGTTGTTACGAGGATAAATTCGACATTTGCCTCTCAAAAATACAGCGAATTTAATATCACATTTAACATTGATAACGGGAAAGTATTTGTTGAGAGTTTGCCGCCATTTGTATCGATTTTTTTGTCTTCAACATTAAATGCTTACTTTGGTATCCCTGAGAACGCTGTGTTTAGGCATGGGACAAGCTACACAGTGTCCGCAGCCATTATCGCCGAGGAAAACCAAGAGAATTTCAGAAATGACAACCCGGGAGCCTACTTCCCTCCCCCCGAGGCAGGGGATCCCAAGCGGCTGTTAATTTTGACAGATTGCATAGAAAATCAGTATTATGGCAATTTTACGGTCCCCTTATTGAGAGATGTAGAGTTGCAAGTTGACCAGTATATAAAACCAACGACAATTACATTCGAGCCAGTTGTCTATCTCGGAATGAATACGAACGTGCTGCAAAAAATAAGAGTCAAGTTTGTAGACGAGTTTTTACGAAACATTGATTTTCATCCCGAATCCGAGACACTGGTCAGTCTTCATATACGTCCCAAGTACTAAAATGAGAGAAGTTGTGTGCAAAGACGACGAAGAGGCTTGTACTCTGGCCCCGCCCCGGCGCTCCAAGTTTGACGAAAACAACAGTGGTGACGATAATATTGACTACCAAGTTGGGGGGCGATATGATACTGGAGCTGGCATGACAACAATGGGAGGCGGAAATGGACTTTCAACAGAAAGTTCTTCTTATCTGGTCCCACTAACCCAATCCCGGAAGCAATCCGCCTCTGGAAGTCGGCGTCGGAGGAGACAAACTGGTGGTAGGGTGAGAAAACGAAAAACGCAAGTAGGTGGACGAAGACGAAGACGGACTAAAAGGCAGAGGCCCATGCAAATTGGTGGGGCAAGACGTAGGAGGAGGACAGCGGGTGTGAGGAGAAATTGTGCACGAAAATAATAACAGCAGTCTCAGTCGCCATTAATAATATGGAATCAACGATATTTGAGGGGGATCCCACTGTATTCAGTGGGTCTACTGAATCTATTCGAAGTGAACTATTGCCCTTTGCGAATTACCCAACAGACATTTCCACGCTAAACAGTACAGATTACATTCCTTTCTACCCCATAGAGTCTATTTCAGACAACTACCAGCCAATCCAGTTTGTCGTTTCGGGAGACGGACAGAGCTACTTTGATTTGGCGGACAGCTTTTTGAAAATCAAGGCCAAGATTGTGCAAAGCAATGGAAACGTTTGTGATGCAAATGACGACGTCTGCCCTACAAATCTATTCTTTGACGCATTGTTTTCCAACGTCCAGTTATTTTTAAACAACGTCCAAGTGTCCGACTCTTACAATAACTACCCACACCTGGCGTATGTGCACAAGGTTCTGTGCAGCTCGCCACAGGAGAAATCTGGCAAATTGCAAGATTCGTTCTACTACCCAGACGACAAATTCAATGCCTACGCCCCTACAGACGGTGGCTATCAAAAGAGATATAATATTGTCAAAAATTCACAGCAGTTTGTCGTCACGGGAAATATAATTGCCAATTTACTGATGCAGACGCGCTATTTGCCAGCCAGCGTCGAACTCAAACTCATTTTACGCAGATCAATCCCTGAATTTTGCCTGGATTCCAAAAGTGATTCCAAGACTGGAATATCCGGTTGTCCCTATACGGTCGTGATTAACGAGGCCACCTTGTATATCAGCCGGAAAGTCGTTTCCCGAGGAGTTCTTGATTTTCATCGTAAAATGCTCAATGAGGGGAAGTCCTTTAAATTTCCCTGTCCGACGACAGAACTAAAATGCATTAACATAGCCTCGGGACTGTCTAGCTACATATCTGACTCTATAATCCTACCTCGAATACCAAAGTGTATAATTGTTGGATTTGTCTCTACGGCAGCCTATCTGGGCAAACTGTCAGCCAGTGCTTTTAATTTTGAGCACAAGAACATTTCCAGTATAAACTTTTCGTGGAACAACGACACGATCGAGCAGAGGGAATTCACGTATGAATTCCAAAATGGGACCGCAGGATGTCTTGATTTCACATTCGCCCTCAGGTCGTTGAGGCGACTGGCTGCTTCGCAAATTGTTGGAAACGGCATCACATCGGATAGGTGGAGAGACGGTAAAAACAAAACCTAAAAAAACTACCAATATTTACATAACCATGTACCATAAACAAAACAAAAAAACTCGTAATTATTTAAAACAATAACTCTAAATAATAATTTTTTTTTTGTGTGGATTGTTTACAGGCTATGCCTTTACGTGCATAGAACTGCTGCCATTATCTTCAAATTCGTTGTCGGTAAATAAGGCGGGCCAATGCAAAATTTCCCTGAGGTTCTCTCAGGCTCTGACGGAAAATATCACCGTGATAATGTTTTTACTCGGCCAAACCTGTATCGAAATTGATAAGGCTCGGAACGTTACAACAGATTAGATTTACAAGCAGCAGCAGCATCAGCAACAGCAGAGCAGTGACCTATTCCTCCTCCGCCTCCCCGAATCTTTCATTCGATACAAAACAAAAGGATGAATACGTCGAGCTTGGAACGTGGCTTGCATGTACTTTACAATTCGAAATGCCTTGATATCCCGATTGTGGTGTGTGCTGCGGACAGAGTTGAAGGAGTCGTTGGTGGCATCACAAAATTTCCCACAGCCGTAATTATAAACACATCCAGAAGCTTTGAACCTGGTACATATAGTAATAATAATTATGCAAATTTTGCTTCATTAAAAACTACGTAATATCGCATGTGTGTAATTGTTACATGTCTAATTTTAGGCGAGCATTGGATTGCTTTGTACATTATATCCCGAGTCAAGTGCTATTATTTGGATTCATTTGGTCAATCAATTGACACTTATAAACACGTGGAACTACCCACCTTCCTTCGAATTGGCAACGAAAACTGCAAAACTTTGCAAAGTGGCTCCAGTAATGCCTGTGGATTCTATTGTATTTTATTCCTCTATTGTATGGGCTTGGGGCAAAGTTTTGAAAAATTCCTCCGTAGGTTCGGTAGAAATACACGACGTAATGATTTCGTGGTTACAAATTTTGTAAAAAACATTAATGGATTTAATCCCTATGGCATTTATGATAAGGCAAACAATTTACAAATAAATAAAGCAAAATGTCTATGTAGAACATATAGTAATGGGTATTCTTCTTGTTTACGTTAACAATTATTGAAATTAAAAAAGAAAAAAAAACGAATAAAAACGGGTTGTAAATGGTGATGGTATACCAGTGGGCTAGTGTACTCTCATTTGTGCACACACAAATTTTCGTTCTTTCTTTCTTTCTTTGTTCCGTTTCCAGTTCATCGTTTTTCCCCATACGTCTATGGATTATGAGAATAGCATTCCGTGTCAAATCCCGGTTCCATCAACGATCCAGATATATGGTCAATCAATGACCGGGAAGACCCGTATGGTGTTGGAATTAATTCGAAGGCGAGACGAAATATTTACGGAACGTATAGACAAGGTGATTTATCTATGTGATTATATTCAAGACGAGTTTACAGATTTTCAACTTAATGACCCGGAAGTGTCTTTTGTAACTTCGCTTACTGAAGCACAAATTAGCGCAAATTCGTTTGTAGTTGTGGACGATCAACTCTCGGCTTTAAAAAAACGCTGTGAGCTATCTGAGTTAGTGAACAATTTATTCACAAAAATCTCCCATCATCGCAAGGTGTGTGTTGCTGTAATCCTACAACAGCCTTTTGTTTCCACCATACGAGACAGCGTACTTAATACACAAATACTATTTCTCTTTCCCTTCAACCGTGATAAGCGGATCATACGCTACATTGCAAGTCAAGTGTGCCCTGATGACACTGCATTTATTAGAGCAGCCTATGACCGCGCACTTAAATCCAGAGACTTTAGCTACCTCATGTTAGACTTCCACCCCCACCACCGACGGTTTCGATACTTTGCTCGAAATAATATATTTTTGTCCGACGAAACCTGTGAGGTATATGGTCCAAAATAACGTTTTCCCCTCCAAACTCCCACCTCCGGAATACACGACAAGGGAGATGCAAGTAGAGCGTTCAAGATTGGAAACACAATGTGAGCATTTGTACGAAATATTACTGGCTCCAAACAAACTCAACTACGAAACATTAATTAAAGAAGCGTCAAATGAAACGTTGTTGGCATTGTGTGATCTATTTTGTAACCTAGACGTATTTTTAACAAGTCCATTATCAAGTGCTACAAACAGGCGCTTACAATATATTTTCCGAGGATTGTGTCGGTGTAGGGAACTATCTTCGGGTGGTGGTGGAGACAACGTTGTCGTCATCAGAAGATCCAAATCGCAACAGAAGCAGCAGCAGTCCCTCATACAAGTATTGTTGAGAGAAGAAAAAACTGTAAGAGCTGTCTTGGCTACAGTATACAAGTGTATTTTTAATGTAGAGTGCATGTTGGGCTTTTCTGTTGACGGCGATGGAGGGTAGTCGGGCAATTAATATATATAAGGTCATGCCACCAGAATTATATTTTAAACTCTTGAATATGTACAACGAACAACAACAGAGTACAGTAGTAAAACAAAACAAAAAACAGCCGGCAGAAACAACTGCAGATGTGCAGACTGCCGTCGAGAACAGCAAAAATCATAACGAGCAACCAACCAATAAATCAGCCTCGAATGACGAAGGGTCGACCACGAGTACGAGTACAAATGGGAAAGATACTCCTACTAAAGCTGTGACTGAAAAGCAAAAACTTCAAAGTGCAAAGAAGAATCCTGGTTCTTCGAAAATCGAGGAGGAGGTCGAGGATGAGCGTGAGAACGTAAAGTTGATGGGAGGAGGAGGAGGAGGCGTGGGAGCTGGGAAGACTACTACTGAGTCTCAGTCCCCTGAGGAAATTTGTGGAGAGGCCATATCTCAACAGCGAGCAGACAAAAGCAGAATTTTGGCATCCACACCCTCCACCACCACCTTACCACAGGCTGTAGAAAATACGACGGAGGAAAAAAACAGTGCAATAAAACATTGGCGTCCGATTGAATACCAAGCAGCACAATTATTCAATAAATCAACGAAAGGGAAAGGTACGAACAGTGTAGTACGACTACGCCGTAAACGTAATATAGCAAGAGAGACAAAGAGGAAACAAAGTAGTGTTGCTGTAGAGTGGCGGAAGGTGCGGAATTATCCGCAAAAAACTTTGCCCAAATCAAGGAAGGAGAGGAAAATTACAAGCATAAGAAGGCGCTAAGGCTTGGGATTTACTTTAGTATTCGCACATCTCTTGGCCAGTACAATACATACGCTGTGAATATTCTTTCGAGAAATGAAGAAATTACACCGACTTTACTTTGTGCTCTGCCTCCAGTTTGTGTTTCCGTCTACCACCACCTTGGCTTCACGCACTTCGATCATCTCCCCATCATCGTCATCATCATCATCAGCCGTTTCAAATAACAGTGGTGTAACTTTCGGGACAAAAAATTCGACTAGCTCCGTCGAAATTTCAGCTGAGGATTTAATTGTGAAAAACTATTTAAGCAGCCTGGCTTCCAAAGCAGCCAATGAATTTATATTTGAAATACTTGAGAGTGAAAAATCTTTAGTAAAAACATTTCATTTGTTGCTTCATTGCCTTTCTCACGACGACCACGACTACTTGGGCGACGACGTCATTTTACACACTACACACCCCAAAGTCGAGGTTAATAACCTGGAAAGAAAAATTATTACTACATTGTGTGATTCCAAGCAGTGGCAAAAGAAGCAGGAGCAGTCAGAGCGATCCAAGTTTGAAGAGGTTGGAAATTGCTTGGAATTTACTAATAAAAGTAACGCACTACAATAATAATAATTATTGTTATTTATTATTGCTATTACACAATTGTGAATGAAGCTTGCGTTTGAGTTTTAGTGAACCAACTGATATTACACAACATTATATTATAATATTTGCAGTGCTGTACATTTTGTGTGCCATGATGGCAATGCAAGTTGCGATAAAGTCGTTCTGGGTTTTACAAGAAAAACTTGTAGCACGACAATGCGACGGGACAATGAGAAAACAGCGTCGGCGTACTACTCTGTGCGGAACTGCCGATGGCCATGACGAAATCGTCGATAACTTGTGATTTATTTGAAATTCGCGTTTCTTTTCCAAAATGGCCGATGATGATGGTGACTTTTCTGGGACAGAGTACCCACGTGCAACTGTCTCCGGTAGATTTAATTACGTAAGTATGTTGTTTGAATTATACCGTAGGCAGGCTAATTTATTTGTGAAGGCATTTTTATTAAAAAACTGTTACGATATTTTAAAATAATTATTTTCGTATTTTCTCTCGGGCGTAGGTTTTTCATTGCTCTGTGCCCAACTGCCCATTCTACTGCCGTAACAAAATTCCATATGACAGACATATTTTGGCGGAACATTTTTGCCCCTTGTGCCAGCTGTATTGCCTTGATATTCGAGTCCATGTATGTCGTAGTCGAGAAGAGACCAATCAAGTTGGGGATGGCGGAGAAGTAGAGGCGCCTCCGGCGGAGAATATCGTCATCGCCTCCACATCCAGTGAGACTGCCGCAGAAACTCCACCTCCCCCTCCTCCTCAACAACAACAACAACGACTAGATTTGTCCGTCTTTAGAGAATTCAGCAGGTCTCATCATGGAGCTATAATCTCGTATGTCCATCATTTTACAGCAGAAGATATTGTACATATTGATGACGTGTTTAGTAGGCTCTTTGAACCCCTGAAAAAATTATTAGAACAACTAATCCGCTTACAAGGATCTTTGAGAATCTCCTTGAAATTGGGTGTGGAGCTTGAGCAGACTATTGTACAGGGTGAGGAGGTTATACGAACTAAACTCATCTTGTTTTTCTTCCAAAGTGAACATCATATACTGTTTACAACAGAAAACATTTCCAATGTAATTATGGCTTGCGCAGATGATATTGCAACCAAACAATCCGTTTTTATTCAAAATGGGAGCAATTTCCATGTAAAGTTAATTAAATCATTGGAGATTAAAGTTGCTGAGTATCGGCCACTGGAGTCAGTTCAAATTCGTGAGTACATAAAAATGCCGTTTAGGGCTCAGGGCATTATCAATTTTAAGACGAAAACAGAATGTTTCAAGGTATGTGTCACTGCCGGGCTTTTTTGGGACGAAGCAGTAGCGACCAACAAACTAATTCCAAAGCATAAGAAATATAACTTGAAAACCTGTAGGACATGGCGCCGGTATTACTCAAAACTCGATTTTACCGGAGTGTGTACAGAGTGCCAAGATATCAGTGGGATTTATGAAAGAATCAGTCGGTTTGAAACTAATAACAAGGTGTGCGTTAACATTCTGTCGCACGAAAAAAATAAACGCGTGCTTGTCATACGTAGGAGCGCCTTCGCATACTCAAGAACGGTCAATTTATTTTTGATTAAACTACCAGCGCCGCCAAATGGTGGTGGTGGTGGAGTAGAACATCGAGACAAGTTCCATTTTGTACTTGTAAATTCTATGGATAAATTTTTGGCCCGTTTAAGCCCAAGAAAATGTAATACTCGCGTTTGTAAAGAATGCCTACTCTATTTTAGTACGGAAAAACCCTTCCGCACCCACATCACTAACCAGTGCACACTGAATGCAGTCAATAATTTAATAAATATCGCAAATGGCAACCTTCCAACTGATTTTCAAAGCACCCGCTGTATAATAGATGAGCCCACAGAAAATATTCCACCAATCGGAGCAAAGCTAGAGTTTAGTCGATTTGATTTAACGTTGCCGTTCCCATTTGTCATATACGTTACGTTTCAGGGTGGCGAGGAAAAGAACAGAAAGGGCAAACCGACGAATAAAGAAGACGCTGATTCCAGTGGTTTAAGGGCATTTTCATTTGTGATTGTTCGCCGAGATTCTATGGAACTCGGTGGTAATAAAATTACAAAAAACACACATGTTGTCGCTGTCGAGCATTACACGGCTGAAGACGGAACATGTGTGACGGAGCGCTTTTTTCAGCGAATGTTTTTTTGGGCCCAAAAATTATTGACGGTCATTCGGAATACAAATTTATTTCGACAGCCGACGATGGACGAGCTAGTTGAATTCGAACGTATAAGTCATTGCCAGCTTTGCCAGTCCGCCTTTACAAATAAAAGTAAACTGAATAGTCAGTATAGTTATAAGATACCTTGGGATTATGAAAATTGGCAAGATGGGCTGACGACAATTTCCAATGAGGAACAACAAATCATATTAGAAGGTGAAGATAAAAATAACTACCAGACCTGTTCAACAAAGCCTGTACTCCGGACACTGCATCACAACCATTTTGGCGAGGGAGGAAGAATTGAAGCCGTTATATGTCAGTACTGTAACTTGAAAATCCTATCAAAAACGTCCGTGCCAGTTATTTGTCATTCGACGCGTCCTCTGAATTTTAAGTCTATAATACATGGTCTAAGTTCCGGCCTATACAAGACGTCTGATATAAAAGTACTGGCGAAATCTCCAAGTGAAATTTTACAGATTGAAATAGCTTCTGATAATATGTATATTCCCAAGCTGGTTTCGGGGATGGACAATGGCCCAGGCGGTCAGTTTACAGGGCAGTCCCGAAAGGCAAAAATAAGAATCACTAATTCCATGAATTTTGTAAACGAACAAATATTCGAAAGTTTTTCTGCCAGTCTGGGGCTGGGGGAGTCTAGCTCAGCGATTATTTTGGAGGAATGCCTCAAGTCATTTTTCCCTCGTGTCATTATCCCAACCGACAAGCTGCAGGCGACGACACAATTGATTTGTAAATTACCCTTGCTCGAAAATATCCTCGAACAGGATCTACTGCTGCCACCGGACGTGGAAGAATCCACTCTTAACCCCCGTCGGCTCGTCAGTTTAAAGAGGAAATCGGAAAGGCGAGAATCGAGGCAAGACGAATTGAATCACATTGACGATAAACAATTCCGTAGCTTTAATTTACTCTGCCAGATGTTCGAAATTAATGGACTGGCTAGCCTCGCGGAATTTTACAATTGTATCGAATCCAGTATGCTTGCCTGCTTTTGGGAGACGTACAGGCAGAGCGCATATAATTCTTTTAAGCTAGACCCAACCGGAGTTCCCACCATATCAGCATATACATTTCAGGCCTTTTTGTTCTACAGCAAAACTAAAATTGAAATGTGTAGAGACCCTACAATAGTCGGGCTAATTAAATCTAATATAAGGGGCGGAATTTGCTATAATACGGCAAAAATAAAGCGAGCCAATAATCTATGGAATACCAAACATGGTGGCTTTGATCCCAGCTCTCCCCGGTCATTTCTCGCACACCTTGACGTTAACTCAATGTATCCATTCACGATGAAATCTTTCTATTTCCCCTCTGGCAATTATGAATGGATGGACAGGGTGGAGCTGAATGCCTTGATGTTTCCTCCCAGACAGCATTGGCGAGAAATTACCCTGGATGAGCCTTCACGAGACGTTGATTACATTCTCGAAGTCGACCTATTGTATCCTCCCGATTTACATAGTGATACGGCAAGTCTGCCCTTAGGCTTTCAGCATTTAATACTTTCTTATTTTGTACGAGATGAGCAGCTGACCAGTGCTGGTAGTAATAGTGGTAGTAGTAGTAGCAGCAGGAGCAGGAGCAGCGAAGAATGCTTTCGTATTGCTTGGCAATCCGACAAGAAATTAATGGCAACATGTTTTGATAAAACCAAGTATCTGGTGCACGGTAGACTGCTAAGATATTTTACCTCATTTGGCCTGAGAATTGGGAAAATTCACCGCGGAATTAAATTCCGGCAGACCAAATTATTTGAGTCCTACATTGATTTTCTTCTACTGCAAAGAATGAATGCCCCGAATGAAATTGTAGGTAATTTGAACAAGGCATGCGCGAATAACTTGAGTGGCAAATTCGTGTCCTCAAATAAATATTGGGACTCTACAGTATTTTGCAGTAGCAGAGCCCAATGCCATAAATTAACAACTTCGCCGCACTGCAAAGATTATAATGCTTTGACCCCGGACTGTAGTGTCTTTAGCATGTCTCCTAAACGACTGAACAACAACAATGTTCAGTTAATCGGGTTTTCTATTTTAGAGCTGAGCAAACTTTTTCTTTACTACACCTACTACCAGAAATGTAAAAATACATTTGATTGCGATTTACTATATGTGGATACAGACGGGTATTTTCTCGAAATATTTTGCGAGTCCGAGATACGGTTTCTGGCTACAATTGCTAGAAACCACACGAGTTTTGATTTTTCAAAGCTTCCGGAATCGCACCCGCTCTTTAAACTGTTTGGATCAAAGTACCCTAATTTACGGTTGAGTGGCCGTCAAATTGCTGGGAGGTTAAAGGTGGAAAGTTTATGTATAGGAGAATTAATTGCCTTGCGGGCAAAAGAATACTCGGTGTCGACATTTACTGCGGATGGCGGAAAAATTCAATGTGGTTCTGTTTCCAGAGCCGTAAGCAGTGGGTTTACTCATGATTCATATAGAAATGCCACGAGGAAACATCCGCCTGTCAAGTTAAATATGAGCTCGATTCACTGCGAAGGCAGTACCGTATATATTGGTTTAGAATGTATGACTGGGTTTAACTATTTAAATATTGTAAGAATCTTTAGGGCTGAAAACGATTACAATTGTAGCATTCCATATGGATTTTGTGCTCCCGAAAAAAAGTAACTGATATATTGCTGTGTATTACCAACAACCAAAAATTTATTTACAGACATTTGTGTGCATGACATTCATTTTGTCAATGTTATACTTGCTAAATATAATCGAAAAAAAAAATGGGAATAAATATTTATGGTGCATTTTATTTTTTGAAAACCAAACACAATCAACACTCCAAACCTTTTTTCACTTCACTTTTGCATTCCTCGCCGTCCATAGCTTTCTTAGTCGAGTCATTTCAAACTTTTGCAGTTTGGAAGCTTCACGAACCTCATCCGATCTGTTTGTTAGCCGGTCATCGGCGAGGTGGTCATCCGTGAACATTATTTGGTCCCATCGTTGCACGCGAGACAAGCAAAGATAGTCCATCTTGGTCCATAGCTCTCGGACACCCAAATGAACTGCAAGCTTTGTAAGCGACAAGCCCTGGACTTTGTGCATTGTAGTAGCGTAGCCAATTTCCAAAGGAAAGGCTTTCACTTGAACATACTCCGTAGCAGTGTGGCAATATACAGTTTCGTCGTACTTGAAGATTGGAAAGCCCTGCCCCCGTAGAGTAGTGTATGTTGGACCACCATAGCCTACAATCTCTACAATGATACATTTCACTTTGCGTGCCGATAACAGGCCCTGGAAATTGGCTGCAGGTGCGCCGTCGTCGTCCTCCTCCTCAAAGACGATGTCACGTACAAAGCCTCGTGAACCATTTGTCACCCCCAGCTCGGTAATTATATTTTTTGTAATAAACACTGGAGCCGATATCGCGAGATGTAACGGATGGATTCCATTCGAGATACTTATTATTTCGTTTTCTGGGAATTCTTGGCGCAATGTTCTCCTTTAAATAAAAACAAAATATTAATGGTTGTACAATATATAATAATTATTGTCGTCCCACTTCGACTATATTTCGTGATTTAATTTTGAAGCTATTCATTCAAGAACAAGTAATAATTTTCGCCCGTACATATTATGAGCCCTCACATCCCGCTTCAGCGAGAATACGTGTAGAGCTCGCCGAAATCCTTCCTGTTCTTCCGCGGGTAAATTTGCTTGCTGTCTGGAACGAAGGTAATCAATGTCTTCGGGGAGTGTGCAGTCAAAGCGTAGTCGAACCAGAAAGCTGCGGAACATCCTCTGGTTTTCACAATCACCAAATTGCCGCTGTTGTTTTGTCAAGCGAAACACATCAGTTATGTTGCAGTATGCACGGGATGTCTCGTAAAAAGGATGGCGATCCAATTGGTATGCTGGGTAGAAGACTGGATGGTCCGCAACAGTCAATGGCTATAAAGTTTATCAAAAAAAAAAGGTTTTTGCCACTCATAGAATTTTTTTTTACATCTTTAAATCAGCTGGGGAAATTTATTTGCTTACTTGCAAGGGATCACCACAGATCACTATAGACCTCGCAGCAAAGGGCTCATCCTTGAAGAAATCGTCAGCAGAGCGCATTATCAAATCAATGGCATGTAGTAATCGCAGCGAAATCAAACTCATTTCATCGAGTATCAACCAACGCACTTTCCTAAATTCTGTAAGAACTGCTGGAGAATAGGCCGACCCATTTTTTATTTTTTCCAAAAATCCCTGCGTAAATTTAACTGGTAACTTGAAAGCACTGTGGATTGTTTGGATTTTCAGTTGGAATGCTAAAGTACCAGTTAGTACGGCGAATTTAAAATCAAAACCAGGATCACTCCTTTTCTTTGTTTCCAATAAAAACTTAATGTGGGCCAATGTAGTTGTTTTACCAGTTCCAGGGGGAGAAACCAATATTATGCGCACCGGTGTTTCATACTGTTCGTCCTGGGGTGTGTTGAGACGAGTCTCTACTAATTTCACCAGTCGCTGTTGTTCCGGTGTGAGCTGATCAAAATTAATTTGGGGTGATGCAATTTCTGTTTGCAACCTGTTTTCAATGAATTGCTCTTTCCAAGTCTGGAGTAAATTTTTGTTTAAATTTTGATCAGCCATGGTTGTGGTGGTGGTTGCAGTGATGCTCCTGCTGCTGCTGGTACACGATAATGCGCGTGTTTGTTACTAATTTCACTTTAAGTCCTACGTGCCTGTGTGTGTGTGTGTGTGTGTGCGCGTGAGCTACAGGTTGGGCAGGACGTTGCAAGGAAAAGAAATGCTTTCTCTGGGGGATGAAATATAGTGAGGTAGATAGAGAGCGTCTCGTGTTGACTATGTAGAATAAATTGCGGGAGGAATTTCCTCCCCACCTTCCAACGAGCAGAATAAATAAGCTTCACCAACCAAATTAAATTGCATTCATTTTACATCGCGACCAAGAAGAGCTTCCTTCTCTCACTCAAACTCAAAAGTAATTTTTGCCTTGCATCCAATTCACCAAAAATTTATTTCAAATGGACAGTGATAGTGTTGTTCGTGGTAGTGAAGGAACACTGGAGCAAGACGCTCGAGAAAATTTGACCAGCATCAACCCCAACCACCAGGACAAGAACGCCATGTCGTCCAACTCCAAAGGTATGTGTATAATATGTAAATTTTTCTACTTTTATTTTATTTTATTTTTCATTTTCGTCTAAACTTTTACTTACTTCCTCCGGGTTTTTTTTTTTTTGTTTTGTGCTCAATAGCTTGGGGTTCTCTTGAACCGGACTTGGGATCTACTCCAAAACACATTCGAAAGGTCAAACTGTACCGATACAACCCGAATGCTCCGCCGGTGGTAATTCCAAAGCCGACTGCAGCTGCATCGAAACTGACGCCAAATGATTCGGAATTTTGGGAGCAACCCGATGCCTTTGTGGTAAATACAATTTTGCTAAGTATACATTTTTTGCGTCTACAGTAAATTGCAATTCTTTACATTATATTGCTTGTTTTGTGTATCAATTCATTAGCTGGACGAAAATCAGGAGTATTTCGCCAAAAAGGTTTACAACCAGAGTGCTCGAGCGACCTACTTACATATTGGCAAGAGGACTCCTCGTTCATGGCAACGCATCCGTTTCACGCAGTACGAGGCAACGAAAATTCGCCCGCTCATTGAAAAGGTCCTGGATCAAATTGAACGACATGAGCGGAGCAACAAAACCGAAGATGACCCACTTGAATTTTTTTCAGGAGATCCTGAACGTGCGTTTGAGTTTGACCCAAAAGGAGTGCCAGAATTTTGGGCACTTCCTGCCGACATTGAGACTCAAAATCTCAAGGTGAGGATCCAATTCAACAGACGGTCTGGATTTTTTGAGTTTGGATTCCTGAATCCTGTGCCAGAAGAAACGGCCAGAAAGTTCAAAAATTGGGCAGTAAGAACAAACTTTTTTGTTTCTGTTAATTTTTTACTCTCGTGTCTTGGTCTCATGTTGGCGATATAAATAATAGTGAATTTATTTTTTGCTTTGATTTACAGGGACCTGCCATGTGGTTCAACGCCGACCAAATGGTTGCAATTCTGAGTTTTATTGACCAGCCAGAATAATTGTTTCCTTTGCGATAGGCTGAAGCCTGAAGATGGTGGTGACGAGAATAAAGGAAACTCGATTTTTACCAATCAAGAATTCAAATAAGGATGATGACGATAGTGGCGATGGTGGGTGTTAGCATTTGTGGTAATGGGCGTAAATTAAACATTATTTTATTTCACATTGTCATCATGAATGGGCTATGGGTATATTTGACGAATCTTACAAATAAAAGCTAGCAAATAATTGCTGAATATTTTGGTATATCCCCAAACCGTTTTATTTTCCCATAATTTCCATCCATAGAATAATAACAGTAAGTAATATAATTTCCACAGCCAGTAATATTTAAATATATTTTTAGAGATGTTGATTCTGCATCCTAATTAAATAAAATGTATATTCCAATCACCAAAAATTTCCACGAATGTACAATCCATATTAATCCATTTCCCTGTGCGAGAGAGAGAGAGAGATTTATTCTGTTGATTTTGGTGGCGAGGAACAAGCATTGTTGTCCCCATCAACATCCTTCATATCATGGTCGGCAAACAAAGAGTCAAAGGAATTTCCACCTCCGGAATTGCTTCCTTCCTCATCTGAAACTGAATGTGCTACTGCTTTCTGCTGCTGCTGACTACTTGAGTGCAATGGTCCATCATTTGGTGGAGTCATAGTCCCCTTGTAGTCTTTGTCATCTTCACAGTCGTCGTCGTCGTCGTCAGCAATGTCGACTACTTCAATTTTCGTTGGTGGTTTGAAATGCTCGAGTTTTTGTGCAGCAGCAGCAGACTCCTTGAAATTATAGAGGATTTCAGCCACTTCCGTGGTCCGTTTCTGTGAAGTATCCAGTTCGTTGCCAGTTAGTGGAAACTCAGTAGTGTGTTGGCTGCTTCCTTCTGCAATAAAAAATTTAATAGGGCAATTAAAGTAATTATATTGAGCTACACATCATTAAGCCAACTCAATCAAACTCTCTCACGGCAATCCAACTGAATCCAAAAACAAATACTATCAAATAGCTTACCAGATTGCATTAGCAACAACTGCTGCTTTTCCTTATGATTCGCAGCCATCTTCTTTAGCATCTGATAAACGTCGCCAAATTTATCAGGCTTTTTCCCCTTTATATCGATTGCACTGGCCGTCGAACCAACTGCATTTAACCCGGAAGTGTTGCTGTTGCCGCCGCTGTGAGAAGTATAAGAGCAGCTTGGAGCAATATTGGCCTTTGATTTTTTCTTCTTCACGGGCTGAGTAGCCATCTCAGGCATGGCATCATCTCGAGTAGGAGGAAGCCTTGAGTAACCAGAGGCGCGTGCAATTTGATGCTCTGTCCGTGGGACGGGTCTACTGGAAATGTCTTTGGCACGAACTTTCATTGCAGCACGGAACAATGCTAATCTTGCCTTCTTGTCCCGAAACATATCCAGGTTTAAATCCGACGGGTAGTACTTGGTTGATGGAAGTGGTGGAAGTTGGGGACAGTAGTGCCAGTCCACGTCAAACTCTTCGTGCTTGATAAATCGCAGGTGACGCACATGTCGAAACTGTCTCTTGCAACATATGCCCTGGGTAAAGCCTGGACAGTATAGAAGAAGATCCTCGTCACTCCAGCCTGACTCGTCAAAAATTATCATGTAGATTTCTTGGGCAAATTTTGCAATACAGGGCAAGTGAAAGAAATGAGTACAACTTGTCACAGGTAGTGTCGCATCTTGCTCTAAAGCCACAGCGTAACCCTTTTCGAATCTTTCCAAATGGCGAGAAGTGTAATCGTCAAGAAATGTATATGAACAGAATCGGGTAGTCCAGCGTGTCTCCACGAGTCTTTCGTGAAGCAAAAAGTCGGATTCAACGTCGGCAAAAATATCACCCCGACAGAGAGTGCAAACCAAAACTTTGGTCAAGTTTTTATCTGACATTTTGTGGATGGTGGTGCTGATGACACTGAAGCGCAATTATTGCTCTATGCTACACAGTCAAAATTTAAAATGCAACTGCTCGTCGTAATTTACAAGAGTGGAGAAAATAAACATGAGGCCAGTTCAGTCCTTGTATAATATGATGATGAATAAAAAAACGCACAGAATTTATTTCATTAGGCTGGAATCGTGGTATGAATTGAGGATAGTTCTGTGGTAGCTACGTCTGACTACACTATGTACCATATGTAACTGTGTAAAAATATAAAAAAAAGCTCGAGTTGTATTAAATACATTACACACAATAACTCCTGCAGGATAATTCTTCTTCTTGTAGTTGCTGTTGTCTGTAAAAAAAATCTTAAAATATATTACGTATGTAGTTGAATATTGTACTTTGGTTTCTGGAGGCGGGGGAAGGAACTTGATAATAATGAAATACTTGAGATTTACTTCCAGTCTATTACTCATTGCGCTGTTTCCCCCTGACCCTTTTGTTTACGAATAGGAACATTAAAAATTGGTGAACACAATAATATATTACAATGATTGATTGCAATAAAAAAGAAATAAAAAAAAATGCCAAGGGCTAGAAAAGAAAATTAAAATTCGGCCTCCCATTCTGAGAGGGAAGTCGTGTCGCTTCGCTTCTTGACGACCCGGACTTTTCCTGTCGTTCCCCACATGCGAAGCTTTTGAAGCATTCGCTCGTCCTCGGCATCTTCGTCGTCGTCATTTGCAACAGCCAATTCTCCAACATTAATTATGGCAACGTCACCATAATTCCTCCCTGTCTGATTGTATGGGCCATCATTCAAGCGGCGGCGACGACCCTGATTGTACGATCCAGCTCTTTCGCGGGGCGGAGGGAGAGGTGTTCGGCCCGTTGTAGGTATAACATGCCCACGTGAGTCTTCAACCAAAGGCACTTCATCGTACAAAGGCTCGGCAGTAATTTCAGACTCTTCAGTTCCATGGGCAGATCCCATGGAGCCGTAGGACCTCTGCAGTCCCTGTGCTGGAGTGGTCTGCTGCTCTCGCCTGCTCATCTCATTTCCTCCGGTCACTAAGGCGTCGTCTGGATTGTTCAGTACCATTGCAGCCGTCCTCCTGTTTTCTTCTCGTTCGGCACTCGGAGGAGCGGCCCCAACAGCAGCAGCATCATTATTCACCAAAAGAGGAGTCATTTCAATATTCTCCGTGGGTAAAGTTGCCGAGTTGTTCCGAGGGCGTGCAAACGTTCCCTGGCGACGACGACCCCAGCATCTTACGATGCTCCTCCAGAGACAACAGCCAGCAACAAAAATCCCACCGGCACAGGCAGCTCCTTTTAAAAATAATAATTTACAAGAGAATCAGTTTGGAAATACAAATGAATCATTGAAGAAAAAAAAGTTTCACTCTATTATTCTATACTTAATGAAAAATACACTGTGTCCCGCAAGTTGCAAATACAAGCACTGGTCTTGATTATTTTAATGATTAGTTGGCAAGTTAGTTCAATAAATTGTGTGTAAAGTGATTATTCGTACCTATGGCAGCAGACGAAAGCAGAGGGACGAGCCCGAAACCTCCAAACCCATCATCAGTATTCTGCCCATTATTATTCGAAATAACTGGACAAGCAGTCGAGTTCGAAATAACACTGACAATTCCTCCATCCACTGCAGAGAGGTCGTAGGTGCAACAATAAGAGTTGTTGAACAGACGAAAGAATAATCCTCCATCCAGAACGCAAGAAGGGCAGTGATTTTCCCCCAACTGCTGGAAGCAACCTGGAAGAAACAACAATTCAAATAATAAATCAGCGTCGAAAGATTTTTATCTCGTAACTTATTTTTTTTTTTAGCAACGCAAAAAAAACTCAGACATTTTTCAAAGAAGGAACTGAATTTGTTGTTTATTACTGCACAAATGATTTACTACTACTTACTGTAATCAGGAACGTCGCTCATTTCTGCGATTAAAATCCCCTCGGTGTAAATGTACGTGAACACAATTTTAAAATATTTAAATTTTCTCAAAAGAAATTTCTACAAGTTTTCAATACAAAGGGACAAGCTCAAACTTGATCAAATGCCAGAAGCGTAATGAGTAAAAGTGAGTCAATACAAAGATTGAGTCATGATTGGCATGTGTCACTATAGCATAACGTTTTAGACTTTACATTTTTCGTTTCGGATTTTCACTTCATCAGCGTAATTTAATACGAAGCTCAAGGATTCTGTTAGTTTGACTACTACCCTTGTTGTTTTCATCCAGCTTGGCTTATCTCTAGTTTAAAATTGCTTTCTCTGCGTATATAGGATAACATGTATAGTTCTACGACTCAAGAATACAGCATCATTACGGAATAATCATTTTCCAAATTATTGCTTTAAATAATGTAGTATAAAGGTTATGAATGCTGTAAAAATTCAGTAAAAAAGTCATTGGGATGCCAAGTCATTGGGATGCCAAGTAATGGGATGCCAAGTCCAAAGGATGCCAAGTCCAAAGGATGCCAAGTGAAGGGATGCCAAGTAAAGGGATGCCAAGTGAAGGGATGCCAAGTGAAGGGATGCCAAGTGAAGGGATGCCAAGTGAAGGGATGCCAAGTGAAGGGATGCCAAGTGAAGGGATGCCAAGTCCATAGGATGCCAAGTGGAGAGATGCCAAGTGATTGGGATGCCAAGTCCATAGGATGCCAAGTGGAAGGGATGCCAAGTCCATGGGATGCCAAGTGGAAGTATGCCAAGTGGAAGGGATGCCAAGTCCATGGGATGCCAAGTCCATAGGATGCCAAGTTCACTGACAAAAATGGCTGCCAAGAGTTAAACCACAAATATAAAAATAAATGTTTAACCAATTAATAATTACCAGTTGCAAACCAATTGATCGTTGAAATAGTCCGCACAATGGTCTCGGCACAATCTGGCTGATTACATTCACCAGGAAATCGAGCAACCCCAAGTACGTCATCTCCCAACTCGGAAAGGTCCTCGAAACATTTTCCGGCTTGCCCAAAAAGTATTGCCCAGTCACAGCTTGGACTCCTTGTACAGTCCAGACAAGAGAGGAGGGAAGCGCACACTATTAAATAAAAATAATAATTATCTGCACTTCTTCAATAAGAATTTTTTTCAGCCACAAATTAATTAACGCATCAATAGTAATTATTATTATTGTAGACTCAAACAAGTCTCTTACCACTATCCATATCCACTTTATAACAAACAAATTACAGGTCGAAGAAGAAAGAAACTTCAAGTGACAAAAATTAACAATAATAATTTAGGCCAAGACAAAAAAAACAAAGTGTTGACACATCGATGAGGAAAACCGAAAGAACAATTCCAAACTCCAACTTCATGGCTTGCTATACAAAACGTTCCAGTGGTAACTAATTACGCTTTTATCTACGCGACAGTAGTAACAAAGTAAATTACTTACACCAATCCCCGTGCGTCTTCTTGGAAATTGGACTGGTAGCTCCAGGACTCCAATCACCGTGCGTCTCTTTCCCCACCTCTTATGACATTCATTGCAGAAACAAATACAAATTGAATCGTAGTGATGGTTGCAAGTGCTGGGTGCAAAATATGAAAATGTATTTCTTAAATAATTAATTTGGTGACAATGATTTAATATTATTTACTGTGAACTGGACTGTCCACACTTTGCTCCAATTAATTTCGCTGTATGAAGTAGACAGGCTGCGTTAGTAAATTTTCAACCTTAAATACTTTGTATGCTTTATTACAATGTGTAGCAACTGACGCTGATTTATTATGGATAAAAAACAGGTTTATAGTCCTTATAGACTTTCGCATGCCCTTAGGAACTAACTATTCCTTTAATCGACTCTTCTGGTCTTCTGGCCTTGGGGTTGTTTTATATATTTCCTCGTATTTTACCGGTGGTGAAGAGAAAATGAAAGGCGTATACATTTTCCTTCAAAGTAGAAGGGGCTATATGGAAACTAACATCTTAACTTTTGGTTTTCGTTTTGCTATTTAATGCAAGCTAATAGTGGGCATTGTAGTTTACTTTGCGCTGACTAATAGGGAGACTTGTTTTAACTTCAGTCTGCCTTAAAGCGAAAACTTACTCAGATTGATTTGCTTCAAATATCAAATGTGTCTAGTACGTACATCTTGATTCTTCACCGATGATTCGATCAATTATTCATTGTAGGGATCTTTAGATTCCATTCAGTTTTATAATAATTTGGGGCTTGTACTCCGATATACTCGAGGGTCTTACAATACACCTTGTTACCTTATGATATAACTGGCCATCATACATACGTGGCGTATATCCGAAGCAGAGACAAGGTGTCTCCGCATGTATGTTGTCCGTCATATGAACACATAAAATTTCATGGCATGCAAGCGGTATAACATACAGTACAGTATCCCTGCAGTTTCACAAGTTTGTATATCTATACCGACACGCATACGCAGACTTAGCTTAGAGAGTGAAATAGTCACAGGTAGAAATAGAAGATGTGCAGACAAGGGAGGAGGCAAAGGCCATGCCATGGTCACAATCCTATCCTAATATATGTAGTCGCAGTATATGCAAATATATACCGACTCATCTTACGAATCATTATCAGTGTACGGCACACACTATTTCTACTAGCGCTATCAGGAATGCGCAACATAACATGCCTCCAAACCGAATTTTCAACTAATAGTGTGCAGGGAAAGATAGAAAGGACTTGAAATTATTTTGGGGTGATCTATAGCCCAAAGCCGGGTCTTCTGCAAATTCACAGATTCACTGCGCCATCCAACTGTCAGCTCGGTAGCTTCCATTCAATGTAATAATCAACTGAAATTATTGTATTAAATTAACTAATCTTCTAGTACGGCAAATTTCAAAAACGGCAATGCTTTGGTCCAGTTCAGCCCACCCGTTGGTTTTATCCAATTAAAAAATCTCAGACAGAGAGTCTCAGGTTTTGCTAACTCAAGCTAACATGTAATTCAAACTTGATAAGTACATCTACTTTCACCAAAAACAATGTACTCTCATAGACTCCGATGCCTGGATGGTGTACGCAATTTAGTAACTCAGTTTTTGTATCCATAGATTTTTCTTCCCTATTGTAAGAATACATCACGTTGATCACCTTGAAAAAATTTGAGCAACCTAATTGCTGTATTTTTTCTAAATTGGGAAATCTTTTTCGCAAAGTTTGGGCATTTGGACCGTAGGAGCTACATGATAAATGTTGTACTGCTATGGAAGAAACACTGTTTTGTAGGAGTGAACCCTAGGTGCAGGGAGAACAATGTTCATTTAGCAGTTATTCCTTTATCACAATGTTAAGATTTGCCCTTCGTAAAATTTTCCTCTAATTATAAGATTAAGTTTTGATTGTTTTAAGAATTCTCTTCCGTTGTGCGTGCATTGTCAAAGCTTCTCAAGGGGCAAAATTGTAATAATTTAATTCTTGCTAGAACTTTAAATTATTACTTGTTTCTGTGGTATTGGAAGGGTTCAAGGAGTGATTTGGGTACAAGCACCTCCTAATGGAAACCCGTCTCTGGTATTGAAAGAAGTTCATTTAAAATTCGTTCCCTTGTGAGAATGTGAAGTGTGGTTAAATGATTCTCTGTTCGGGGATACATAACTATGTGCTATTTATAATGATAACAATAATGCATGTTTAGGGGATTACGACGGATCTCTCCAAAAAATCCAGGGAGGCTATCATTAAATCTCGTGGGAATTGTTGCGTGAAGCAATGTTCGTGGCAGTGAAGAAAGGCTGGGAGTGTATACTGACGTCTCGAGATACTTAAACTGGATTCGATCTCTAACCGGACAGGATTCTAAATCTGAAATGTTGTTTAAGTGAGTGTGTCTCATAGTAATGTATACGAAGAATTAATAATGGTCAAGTTTGAAGTGTATAATAAAATATTCATAAATAACAAATAATTTCCTAATATTTCAGGGAAAGCTCTGATGTTTTGAATACACCTAAAACTTGCAACTCCAGAATGGAGTCAAAACTCATGAAAATTTATTTCATATGAGAAAGGAAAGCTCTAAAAACTTACAACAACACATTTTTACTGCAATTTCACATTTGTTATTGAGGATCCACGATACGTATACAAATATTTATATTGTTTATTGAGTCAGTACCTACAATTAGGATATATTGAAAATATTGAGGTATAGTTAAAGTTATGATTGTTCTTATTTTTCGTAATTTATACTCACAACCAGCGTGTTGTATTTAGGATGAGTCCTATTAAGCGCAATTATGTTCAGATGCACTCACACATTTGACAGTGCATCAGGTTTTTTTTCTGGGTATACTTTCTTATAACTATAGATACATACTTTCTATGAACAGTTTCCTTTTCCCAAGTTTCCAACCATGTGTGAATACTTTTGGATGACAAAACTTCTAAAAAGTTGTGAACTTCCATACCAAGTCAATTTCCGTTAGGGATTTCTTTGAAGGTCGGGGCTGGCTACTCACTGGAGCAGTTAAATCGCGGAGGATTACATTTGGACGTTCCAGGAGTAGAAGTAATGAGAGTGTCACTGTGGTGTGGAAGGGTTTCGGTGGAATTCTTGGAAATTTTTTCGAAATTCTCATCACGATGTCTACAACCATCTCATCTAATGGATTATACATGAAACAAATTAATCCGCACAAGTGATTATTGAGAGCACGGGAATTTTTGTGACAGGAAGTTTCGACACTCACCTCAAACAGGATTCTAAAAACCTCGGGAAAGTTTTTAAATGCTAAACACAGAGTATGCTGGAGGAGGTTCCAAATACGACTCGTCCCTAGTGATCTCTTGCTTGAATATAAACACCACAACTATGAAAAATATACTAATCATGGTGTGCATGATGAATTTAGTAACGTTGTAGGTCAGCTCCTCCCCATCCTGAGATAATTCCGCTTGACTTATAGAAAAGACAACGTAGAGAACCAAATAAATGCTCTTATACATAATCCAAGCTTGAAGACAGCCCACGTTCTCCTATTAAAAAAAACATCTTGAGTATATACACTGTACATACATTTGTTTATAGCAAGAAATGTGTTTCAGTTTTAAATCTACACTTTTAAAATTTAGATAAAAACAAGGTACACTTACGTATTTTGCCCCAGCAATCAAAACGATTGCCATAACCACCAATGACAGGGAAATGGAAAGCTGAATCGCCCCACACATGATAGTCTCCTTGAAGGATGACTCCGCTGTTGTAATAAACCATAAATAGTTATTATTTTCACACACTGACACATCAGACAAAACCAGAGGTATCAGAGATTTTTAAACATGCATCAGAAGGAATTTGGGTCAATGAAAAATACATATACCTAAACTCCATAAAAATTGTAACGAGTAAAACGTTTACATATTTGCACAGCATTAAAGCAATGAAACAATTTAATGTCAGCGAAATAGCCAACATTAAGAAGCGAAAATAATTATTATAGCAGTGTTTCGTCCGTGAAGAGACAAAATACACCTAGACACATTCTACTAAAAGCAAAAACGTATTCACAAATGTGAAATTGCAATAGTAGATAAACAAGACTATGGTAGCCCCCTCTAGAAAAGCAACTTCTATACATCTAATACATATGCAAGTTTGACTGAAAGCAAATTGAACTAGAATTGCATCAAAAAAGTTACAATTTATTCTAGAATAATTTATACACAAATAGCCCATTTTACTGTTTGGATGAATTGTATCTTCTCCAGTTTGCCTTTAATTTTTAATGGACGTTTGGTCTATTTCCTCCCTTAAGTGAAACTGCATGTAAATTATTTTATGCTTTTAATAAAGAATGAGTCAAGTCTACTTTGTCTGTTTATGCTGACGAGGTATACTGCACTATTATATACATAGGTCATGTTATATGTTTATGCAGGAGCTTATTCCAAGAAAAATTAATTAATACCTTTAAAATAAAAAAGGAGTGTGAAATCCCAAGCTTCATACAGCACTCCATGGTTTTAATGAGCACAAGCATTAGTATGTATGTACACATGCAATGTACTGTTACTACTCTTATGTATACGTACATACGTCTTCCCTCTTTAATTCAAAGTACTTTTAAGGAAATTAATTAAATTTTCCACCTTTCTGGCCCTCATTGCATATTCTCTGCCTCTATCGAATAGTATGTACAATTGTTGGTATCCCATATATTTGCATATTCACTGGAATATGACGGAAGGGTGAAACCAAATAATTTAGTAGCAATAGTATTTATTAATTTATGGCTTGTTATAATGTCAATTACAGGAGGGGCTTTACCCAAAGCTACCCGTAACTCGAGTCAGTCAGTCAGTCATGCAGTCACTCTTACAAGAGCATAAGGTTGCAAATGAAGGCTTTACGGTATGCACACGCACTTATAATTCTGACATGCATCACCATTCCTGGAGAAGAGATTTCCTCCTTACAAGAAAGACTTACCATCGTTGCATGTGAACAGCAAATTTTTCTTGAACGGGTAAGATAGCACTATTTTGAGGGAGATCTCCATCTGTAAATATAAATTATGATCCCTTTTATTTTTGTACATGTAATTATAATAATTTCCATGGAAAATTCAATGAAACTCTCACACCCCCCCCCCTACTCAAATAATTGTATAATCATATACAGTAAAACTCCTTAAATTATAAAATGTGAGTAAATATATTTCCTTACAATCTCCGACCATCCAATGAACAGGGTCCATCCTTTGGCAGTGCAACGGCAGAGAGTCCCCCGCTCCGGTAAGTTCTCAACAACGTCCGTGGGGATCATTTGGGCCGCAGGGTAATTAAAATTTTGAGGAGGAGGCATGTCGTCCAGAGCAGCAAAATAAGATAATAATGAGGAAGGTAAAAACGGAAAAAGAGAAAGCAGGGACGTGAAGTGCAAGACTGAGCATTAGAGGAGTTCCCACGGAAGATCAGAGATTCGCAAGGTTACAGGGAAAGCGACTGCGTGGGAAAGTTTACTTCATCCGGAGAAAATTTCGGAGGACTGGAGTGGAGCTGCTGGAAGATACTTGAATTTGTTCGGATCTCTCCTTATATATATATACATAAATACATGTATACATGTATCTATCCATTACGTCTATGCATGTATCATCTCTCTGTCCAAATATGTACATGAATGTTACGTATGTATCTACAGTATATACTTTTCCCCCATGCATTCCAACGGATTTTGTGTATCTTCCTACACGCATAGATTATTGTGGCTTCGCTTGTGGGACACAGAAGAGATGAGTTGGTTCTTGGTTCATTTTAGTGGAGGGACTTTCCCGAGCGACTTGTTGACGCCAGGGATAATGCATGTACTTATGTATTAAGCACGGCTGAACACGTGCCTTCCCTACCCGTTCAAATAACAATTCACACTTTGCTTTCAGAAATCCGCAACCGCAGCCCCAAGCTCTCCCAAGGCTAGACGTAATTTTTTTAAATGTAGAAATATACATACATGTAACTATATACCCACGCAGTTCCCTAGTATTCAATTTATTCAGAGCTCATACATATGTTAAATACATACATAATTATCTATGATATTATATATACATATAATTACATGGACGCTCATATACAGCTCGTACAGTAGATTCTTCCTTTTGGATTCCTAAGAAATGGATTTTGTTTGCTACGGAGAAACGTTTCTTAAATTATTATTATTATTTTTGAAGTGTCACAAAAACTACAGGACAAATGTTATTCTGCTAAATATAAAAACGCACAGCTGAGTTTTTCTTCTCTTCATTCTCCATCTGCATGTCCTTCTGGAATGCAATGACAACATACATGAAGAAGACCTGGAGGACTCTTCTCAGGAGGAAATACAGAGTGTACTCCATTTGATCCCCTCCAGGACTACTTGCATAATTCCACTGAAGGACGAAGATTATGTTCCAGCTTATGAACGTGAACATCTCGTAGAGGACAAAGGCTTGGAGAAATGCCGGATTCCGCTGGATATATATGGCCATATGGGTAATAAATAGAAACAAAACCATTTAATCCTACCTCAGCTTAGCTCATTTGTCAGCCTCGGAGGAACAACAGTTGTTCTAAGTCATCATTTCCTCTTGTAAATATTATTATTTCCTCCAAAAACTAGTAATATTCTCGTAATTCCGAGAACTTTCCCCTTGATTACGTTCACAGTAGATACTGTATGATGGGAATATACATTTACAATTTACAGATTGTTTGGATACTCTCTCTCTCTCTCTCTCTCTGTCTGTTCCCGTAATCATTGGGAAGTAATTGGCAACATTCGAAGGGACCTTTCCTAAATATCACAATACAGATTATACAGGAACATACATCAATTTATCTAATTATGTATAACTTACCATGTGAATGCCAATGAGCAAAACAACCCCTGTTATCAAATCCGCAATGCGATTGGCACAGTAGAGAGCTCCACAAGTCACGAAGGCGTTGGAGTCTTCCGGAACTGGGAAGAATCAAATTACACCGCTTGTTATCAATCTTCAAAAATTAATATTACTCTGTAGCCAATCTGTATTTTAGGGGCAATCCACACAAGATCTTATAAAAATGTTCACTTCAAATATACAAATTGGGACTTATACAGTATGGACTTACTCGGTCAGTTACTTTTTTTTTTAATTATAATACTCAGTCTTACTTTCAATACAGCGACCCGTAACCATCACATCCTCGTAGAGTTGGATTTCTAAGAGCCAATAGCAAAACCACATCTGAAACCATTGAAGAATTTGTATGAATGAGACTGATTATGAGCGTCAATGAAATGAGACAAAAATAGTGAATTCATCAGCTATAAAGTAATTAGGCAGAGCCGGAAGCAGATCTATGGTTATAAGGACGTTGTTGTGAGGTCCATGAATTTAATTTCCGGCTCTCTCGCTCCATCAGATGGAACAGACCCATTATATTCTAAAAGCACTTGAGAGGGACGGGAAATTCAAGAAATTTCTCTTATGATAGGGTCAATTTGCTTTATTTAGAGATCTATGCCCCTTTTGAGAAGGATTTGCTGTCATGGAGATAATGGATTTCTCCCTTGTAGATAATTTCCTAGAAAATTAATCCCTGCTAGAAATTTTCCCTACATTTTAGCATCTCTGAAGAAACCATATAAGCAGCTGCTGTTTCTATACTGTAATAATAATAATATATCGTAGACTATCTTTACGTGCAGTTTATAAAGCTAGGAAATTCAAGCCTTGTAATAATACTATGCACGTAAAGAAGGTAAAATTAACATTGGGGCAAATCCAATGCCCGGGTATTGTATTTTTACCCCTATATAGAGGAAATGCTAGTGGATAAATCTCAGGGAAGTTTATATGGGGAATTGTGGACTCAACCATTGACTTAATCTATATGGACGTCTATATATATATATATGTTATAGTGTACAAAGGAGTACTGTAGAAGGTGACAGGAAAGGAACTTACCAGATTGAAGTAGCCCAGAGACGCAATCAAAGCTCTGCAACACAAATTTGATCTCTTTTCAGAGTCGGAGGACCGCAATCCTTTCGAGGCCTTATGACTCCCCTCGCTATTCCCATTGACCTCGTACATTTTTCTCGGAGTTACTAGAGTGTGGACACTTGTGTGTGTCTGAGGGTTGAGAATAGTAAAGGAAGACTTTTGTGTTTGAAGGAGCAGGAGATGGGAAGGTGTTCTCTGTTAAATATGAAATTTGTATCAGGACTTTTGTATGGGTAGATTGGAGTCACAGAAATATACACACAGACAGACACACACACAACACGGCGGAGATGAGAGCGTGCGAGCTTTCACTCTCCCTCAGTACATTTGTAACACAATGTGTATACAGAGCCCAGGTTCATGAAGAGAGGAGAAAACGGAGATTACGATTGCGTTCCCCCCGAAAAGTCCTGCCTTGCCTGTCATCATCGGCGTCGGGCTGTCGGCAAACGGAAAATATATGTTACTGCATCATCCTCCTCATAGTTATCCATGCAGTCACTGTATGTGATCATTCCGGACGGCTACAGAGAGAGCAGCTTCTCCGACCAAGGAGCTCCTCAGGAGGAATTTCTCCTCTGACCCTAATTTTTTTCCGATAGCTGTCTGTCAAATGAGCCGGAGGTGGATGATAAAGAACCGGTAAATGTTACAGGCTCCTGGAATTACAACACACTCACTACTACTCCTATGTACCATCAAGTCTGGAATTATTTTCAAATGGTAATAGCATTTGCGTACTATTGATTCCTTTTTATTATATTGGTTGGGAAAGCCCGTGCATATATATATAGAACCCATAATACAATGAGGTCTGAGCAATGAATGGAAATTTTTGCTGAGCGTTATTATTATTATTAGTGAAAACCCCCGGAAAGCTATTTGTTACGGAAGTAAAATTTTTATTAATATTATAGGATTGGAAACGACGTAGGAAAGGACGGAATCTCAGCAGAATAATTTAGTTTTTTTTTTTCAGAAAGGGAGTCGCTAAGATTGCAGACGCTCACACAATCCGACACAGGCACATCCGCTCACAGTCCTCACACAGACTCTGTATAGTCTCATTGACATTTGTTCGTATAGGAATACAAATGTCTGGATTCTGAAGATTTTCGACATGAGAGCTAAAATTCCCAAAGCTAAATATGTAGGTCTTCGCAATTTGTAAAATACCAGTTATATTTGAGTCTTCCCGCTGTTACCATCTAGTGGAGAAATAATGCGTGCGCTAGAAGTTGCACGAGTTTCCAGTCCTTCGCCAGATGGCGTTGGAACTTCCGGAAAATTTCGTTGTCGATAATTGTGAAGGTTTATGTATACTTATATAATTACGTACACATACGGAATACTTAATTCAATTATTTTAGGCTAACGAGCACTGTTACCCATCAGATTCTAATCTTCATGCGGAATTCGAGGCAGGATTCACAATGTCGTCACACTGCGATGCGCCTTCCCATTAAAGGAACATAATTGGGGGTGTTAACTCCAAAACTGCATATTGGTTGCAGTGGAGCCGGATTTAGTATCAGACATTAGACTATATTCTTAAAGCAAAAATGAATTTGAATACATTTTCCCACAGTGCCCCTTATGTTTGCAAGTCATGCTTTTGTATTCAACATGCGGACAGGTGTCCCGTATTTATTTCATCCCTCCCTATAACCCATTTAAGGGTCGACGACACAATCAATATGGTTCCCCTTGATGGTTGAAGAAAATTATTTTCCAGATGTTTCAAAATTTATTTCATTGACTTAGTACAAACATTGAGGGCACCAATCTCAAGAACGGGAGGCAAAGTCGATATTTGTTGAAAATTCTTAGCTTTCAAAGATAGAGTTCAGAGGGAAATGTTTGTATGAACTTTCTTTCTTTTGACCCTCATTTGTAGGAATTTTCATGGACTTTCCACGGAGCAGGCCCTTACGTCAAAAATTGTGGACATAACCTATAAGAACAGAGACCAACGCTTTCTGTAAACAGAAATCAAGTGCAATATTTGGTTTCTAGAATTTCTAGAATGTCCAAATTTTCTTCACGTAAGGAACTGCTGGTAAGCTTAACGGAAAGCCCATGAATTTTGCTACAAATGTTCAGAATTTAAAAAAAAATTACAAATATATCTGCCTGTGAACAAACATTTATAAAGCTAACAATTTTCAAAAAATCTCTACTTTGCCTCACATTCTTGAGGATTGTGTCCTCAATTTTTGCCATCGATCAATGAAACAAATTTTGCAAAATCTAGAAAAGAATTTGCTTCAAAATGGGGGAATCACTAAGTTAGATAAAAACTAAGAATAATATTATTCTAGAAATATAATAAGAAAATAAATATCAACTAAGGATCAACTATATTTGTATATCGTTTCTCAAGGACGGTGGAAGGCTTCAGAAAAAGTGCACGTGCACTGATGAATTGATTACGAAAGCGTAACTACTCTAAGGTTTTTAGACATACACAGTTTAACAGTCGGAGTATGGATTGTTAGTTCCTTCATTTGTACAAATTATATTTTTAAGGTCTACATAAATGTTTTCACCATTCAAACGAGCCGCTGAGAACAGTGTTTCACTCTGAGGAATTAAATCCAAAATCTTTCGATCTTCTCAGAACTTCATGTCGTCATACTTGTATTATAAAACACAATTCTCGTGTAAAACCATTCTTTTAATTAATTCTCCCGTTCGAAATGCTTCAACTAGTTTTGATGGAAAGCCCCTACAAAAAAAAGTTTCGAACGTTTTTCCCGTAAATCATTACTTCATGGGCTGGGGTTGGATACAACTTGTACTACAAAATCGTATTACAAAATACAATCTTGCACGAAGTTGCAACAGTAACACATAGATGCCTGGTCAGAACAGAATTGACTCATGCAAGCTATTTCTGAGATTTTTCCAGGTTGGGAGATTCGAGGCTATATGTATGTATATCCCGCTTGCTTTAATCTTCAACCTTAAATATAAAACCATACCTTTTTGGCATAGTTCTAGAATACACATGATAGTTGTCAGTGACAGATGATTTCCAATTTTTGACTTTTGATATGATTGTAAGACTTTAGGTACAAGTACAAATGTTTCAAGATAACAATATATAGCTACCATTGAGATGGAATTCTAATCTTCTTTATTAAATAAATCACTTTGATTGAATAGTTTCGAAAAGTTGATGACAATGCTATAGCCAGTACACAGTACTTTATGATTATCAATAGTTGTTTCTAAATTCAATGCACTTACTCCATATAAGAGCAACCCTAAAAAAGCAAGACGGGACAATGACAGAAGTCTCCAGGACATGACAACATTAAACAGGAAATCCAAAATACAGTATTTGTGCTCCCATACAGAGCAATAATTACTCTTTTTAACATACTATCTAACATACAGAGAACGTTGTAATTTACAATAATTATTACTAAAGTTCCAGACTCGTAATTAATGTAGAAGGCAGGCCGAATAAAATACTTTTTTATCATCAGTCTTACTCCTGACGTTATTAGAAATTTTTAAGCGTCTCTATCTCTACAAATTCGTCAGGTATAAGGATTGAATCGAAACTCTGAAACAGATTCCAGAAAAACGGACAACGAAATTTTAATTATGTCAGAATATAGCAAGGCGGTATCAGCGCGTGAGAATATTTGAATCAGTCCTTAAATAAAGTACACCTGTACCTGCACCTCCTCATAGGCAATTAATTTCCCCCAAGGGGATTTGCCTTACAAGGGGATCTTTGTAACTAGAGGCTATTCCTGTATCTTCAAATAATAATTGTCAAATAAAAATGATAATTTGGTCTGTTTCGATTCTCATCAGTCCTTGTAATAATTATCACGACGGCTTCTTAGGTTAATAGCAGATTGTAATCCCTCAGTTCCAATACAATTTACCCAAAAATACAGTATTATAGCGAATTTGAACTAAAACTAGCAATTATTATAATAGTAATTACATAAATTTACATTCTAATGTTCAGGGAATATAACAGATTCCAAAATCTCTTCAACAATGTCCATTACATTGAAACCCCGGTTTTTCAAAACAAGTAACAAGATTTCCGGGAGGATGCGAACATTTCAACAAAATACCGGCTCTGTTGTGTCTTCAATTTCCTTCTGATGCACCCGCACCACCCAAACCAGACATGTTTGGAGGGCTAAGGAAGCGAAGAAAAAGATTAACTTGACTACCGCTTCCTCCGAACTATTGGCAAAAAGGCAAAAAATGAACATGAGGATCCCACAGATAAACACAGTTACGTAGGTGTAGACAATCCAGGCATAAATCTGGGCTGTATTTCTCTGCAAGCAAAATATAATTTATTACATAATTCTCACATTTATCTAATTTTGATTATTTAATTATAAAATGCTCCGCCAGGCTGGAATGCTAATTTTTTAATAATTAATTTTAATTTAATTATTTTAATTTTTTAATTTTTTAATTGTTTGAATGTTTTTTTTTTTCAGACTTACATTGAAGGACCCGAGGAGCAAGATAACTCCCATGATGAGGCCAGCACTGCTGAATATCAGTAAAATTGTAGAATCCCATTTTGCAGCTAAAACTGAGACAAATACATAGAACGTGAGAACCTTCCCGGACTCTAATCTTTTCAATTTTAACAACTATAAAAAATAAACAGTAAATGAATTTGTATATAATTTAATTTTGAAGGATATTTTTTAAAATACTTACTCTGATTCTTGTAAAATTTCTTCTCAAAAAGCAGAATCCCCTCACCCACAGCGGCTGCATAACGTTCCTCATCTTCCTCAGATGCATGGACATCATAGAGCATAAATAGAGCCTTCACAGTTATCAAAAGGGATCCAATCTATGAATATACAGGCATTAATTTAAATCCATTTAAATTACTACAGACTCGAGCAGAAACACTATGACAAACAAATAAATAGGAATTTTATTACTACTATGAGTGAACTTACAACCTGGATCCCTCCAATTGTCTGAGTGATTGTGGCGTATCCACAGCCACAAATCTTCCTCAAGCTCATTAGTATTTATGGCTGAAATAAAAATCCTTGATGGAGGATAAATGTCACTTCCGGTCCGACTAGGTGTAGCTCACGTTATATTACTACAGTAATTAATTTTGTGAGTGACTTTCTAAAATTATTGACGCTCTTGAGCCTTTCCCAAAAACATGACATTTACAATGTAAGTATAATTAGTAACAAACACAAAAATATGGATTGGAAATGAGTAGGAAAAGAAAGTTTTCTCTTTGGAAGAAAGAACTGGGAACGGGGCTCAAGATTTAGAAAGGAACTAAATCAGCTGTCTATGGACGTAAATATGAAGTTGCGGAATTGTCAAGGTTAACTTGATAGCGATTGCGCTGGGAAGTTACATGTTTGCGCACATTCCCCTGCAGTGTACTATGAACAGTACTCTGAGCCGGCAGTGTCGGGAAAGATTTGCAAAAACCTGAACTCTGTTGTATTTTTACTCTCACAGTCTGACAGATGTTCCTGGGAAGTGGACTTGCACTTCTTTTACATAGTACGATCTAGAGATATAGGCATATGACACTTAAAAATGTTGAAGGAATTTTGTGCCAAAAATTCTGACAATTATTAACAATATTTTTTAAGCATCATTTAAATGCAAAACCTCCCTGAGGCTTGGAATCCCTATCATTTAAAATTTACATTGGCGCATTCCCTGAGGAAAATGAGCCAAATATTCATATTTTATTTAGATATTGTAAACAAATGTGGATTTTATCATATCCATTCATAATTTACAAACTGTTTGAAATTTACAAACTATGTATAACAACCCCTGATTTTTCTCATTGCAGGGAAATCTGGATGTAGTGGATGCTTTTCACGCGGATTTAAATCCTATTTAAATATAATCTCCAACACCCTTAGACATTATCCTTACAGGGAATGGGTCATCATAGGCAATACAAGTGTGTAAGAAAATTTACTGGAAATATTACCCATCAAATTTGGACGACGTTTTCCAAGGGACTTGTGAACAATTAACGGAACCATGATGTTAAAAGGGTCAGGCGTTAAGTTTGTATGTACATACATATAAATTATACCTATATACACAGATACTTAAAGATCCTATCAAATGAAATCTTCCAGCTTGCATAAAATTTTGCAAATGCCATTCCACTACTCACGACAACATTTACTACAGTTTTCCGTACTACGACAAAGTTTCCCAGGACGGCTCTAATAGTGTCATTGGGACCCTTGAAAGTTGCATTCCGTGAAATGAATTTAATGTCCCATGTAATAAAAAATTCCTGAGTTCAAAAAAAAACCATTGAAAGAATTCAAATCAGGAGTGTTTGATTTAATAGACATAGTAATAGGACGGATTATGGGTTGGTTGTTAACTTCTCCACGTTCTGAGAGCATCTGCGAGAGTTTTTTTTAGTATATCCATATACATAGCTCCTATATCTATGTGTATATAAGTTCCTATACGAACATTTTGTAAAAGGATTACAAACGATTGCGCTTCTCCGAATCAGTTTTATTATCCCAGTGTCTATATAATATTGTATAACAATAGTGGAATACAGATAGACTCCAACCCTTGTATCATATAACACTTGTGCACTCACGTATATGAACAGGCTATAGGATACAAAAAATGTGCCATCCCTGCGTCTTCCCATTCTCTCCGTAATGTCATGAAATATCCAGTGAAGAAATGGAAGGGAAAGGGAAAGCCACTTCCGGCTCTGGAGTTCAAAGGGAACGAAACAAAAGTTAGCATTAAAATGAGCACATTTCAAAGTACTGGTCACCCGCAGAGATATATACATTTACGTTTGTAGTACCTACAGTATAGGTTCTATATACATAAGAACATCCCTAGAAAATATCCCTGTAGGTTTTGACTCTCAATTAGAACATTTTCTTTAGTGGGTCAAAATTAACATGGTACTTGTACGAACATGCTAAAAGGTAATTTGTCTATACAGGTCTCACAGTGCCCCAGTACAGACAAAAAAATTGTGCAAGGACATCCCTGTCAAGGATAGTACACTGTATTCAAAAGTACAGTCATACTAATTTCCTAAGGACAGTTATACTCTGACAAAAGTGGACGTGACCTTTGTGCACCATTGGTCAGACCCACATTTGTACAGAGTATCAGAGAGATACTGTGCTCCATTTTATCTACATACAAGTACGTGATAATGATAAGAGGAAGCTCACGCCCTCTCTTAATACCTTTGATTAGTGTCCCCCAATACCTCTGCAATACTTTCCCTCATCCTTCCTTTCTCCTTTAAAAATAGACTCACTCTCTGATTGGAAGGAAGTGCTTCCCGAGCTGATTTTGTTTTTGCTTCATTACTTTTAACTAGGGCGGAAACCACGTTCACAATATCATACATGTATCTATACTCCCCCTGTCAAAAGGATTCCAAGGAAAAGACAAACTCCTATAGACAAGTAAATTCTATATCTATATGTGATAGTAAATTGGAGAAATTATTCCAAGGCTCTTGAAGTTATACCCGGCGCCTTTTTGTTTGAGTCCAGGGCTGATTGTGAGAGACCTTTTTAAATTGTCCCGAGACGCGGAGTCACAATAAGAAATACATGTGGGATGAAACATTTACTTTTCTTAGGACACATCTCCACACGTCCTTTCAAAGTGCGTTCTTCATGGGGACATATGTATGTATGTATGTATGTATCCCTGAGGAAAGGGAAATGTGACTTTTGTATAAGGAGGCCCTATGTGGGAAATGAGCATATGGGTTACTAGCAAACCTCAAATCATTTTGATATTATAGGGGAAATGTCGTTCTGGCTAAAATGGAGTTTATGAGAGCGTATATAGAGTGTGTTCTATAAATATATCAGCGCTCTAATATTTTTCCTAATGTAATTATGTAAATATGCCGGAGGTGGTTTTAAAATGTCTCACATTTAACATCCTTTCAAAAGACTTGGGAATTTCCTGCCGAAAATCCTCCTGGTGGTAAGGACCTCCAGATATTTGAACGGCTCCTATAAAAGTACCGAAATCCGGCTATTTTAATGTGAAGCTCTTTTAGAGAGGGAAATTAATATTTAATGCGGGAAAGTGTTAAAAACGTTTTGCCCCAGTACAGAAAATGCTCTTATAGCAAAGTCTTGTACATTATTATGAGAGTGTGCTGTAATATTTGATATTTCAAGAGCATCATAAAATTGTTTCAGGGTTATGGGCGGTATTCGACGGGACCTTCATTACAAAAAATAGAACAAGATTAAGTACCAATAATTATTCGAAATAATCAGATATACAAATATTGTCACTGGAGTTAATCTCCATCCAATCTAATCTGAATTCATAGTAGGCATAATTATGTGTGTCAATTAATTTTTCGAATGTCGTTTATGATTGGTCAATGAACGGAAAATTGTTCCTGAATTTCTGGATCGAGGGAATTACACTATAATTAATTATTAACAGTGATATTTTATCCAGAAAAAATTGTACTCACACGCTCTGTGGAATCAAAGGCTCTTTTTAATATTACTCTGAGGATTTCCACATGATACATTCAGTGGAGTTATCTTCCATGACGAGGTGACATTTGCATGTCTCTGCAAATTAATTTAATTAGTATATCCCAGGAATTAAAAAATTCCTCATGTTTAGAAATTATTACAGCTCTATTTGTCTTCCCTAATTTCTAAAAGGCAGTTCATTTTTCCAGAACAATTCTAATAATTGGAGATACATTCCGTAAGGATAGAATCTCAAGGATTGGATAATAGAAATGACTGCATGGTCCAGAATTTACCTGGATTTAGGAAGCTGCGGAATGCATTCCGAATAAAATAAATAAATTACGTTCTCACAAAATAAAATAGAAGCAGAACACTAATTTGAACTAAATAACGAAATTGTACTCACCGTTGAATTATTCAGGCTCAGGATAAAGTTAAAAAAAAATATTATGGCTATATCTATATCTATATGCAATGAATTATGTACACGCAGGCACGCATGTGCCCCCTACTACAGAACAGTAGTTTCAGAAATCAAGTTAGAAGCTGGAATTCATTTACAAAACTAAAACTTAGAGTTTTATTGAACAATATAAGTCTCGACTCACTCCAACGCCTATTTCACGCTTTGTACACAAACTTTATTGAAATTTATTGAGTTGTTCAGTCAGTTCAAACTTTGTTGTAGATACAACTTGCTTTATAAAAGGCGGACTGACAAGGGCTACGACTCCCATGTGAGGGAATGGCTCCGTACAAACCTGTACTATACTTATAGCACTGCTCTATTATTGTCCCCCAGTATATACATACATACATATGTAATTACATAGAGATAATAGTAGAAGAGTTGAGACCCCGGTGAGAGGAATTGGGACATAAAGTCAACATCCCTCCGGCCCAGGGTAAATTCTAACATAAATAATACAAATTAAGATTTGTTGCTTTTATGAGCTCTAATTGTGAGCACAGAGCTATAGTCCTCGTTAGCCTAAATTATTATTACGCAAGACCTAGGTACATACACAAACAACAGACATATATTCTGAGACAGTATTTGAAAAAGCATAAGCCATGTGCATTAAATTGTAGATTTGTGTCCAATTGTAAAAATCACCTTGAAATATGAATTAACAGGAATTATATGGAGTCCGCTACATTGCGTTACATTGCCAGGATGAGAGGAATAATCCATTAGAGAGAATCCGATACGTTAATATTATGCAAACAAAAATCTTTTTATGAGGAATAGAACCCTTACTTAAATTCCAATAATAGTAAATAATGTAGATATGTATGTACATATACGAGAAGGACTGAGGAGTTCCCACGGTAATTCCACACACCCCAGAGCATGTCTCTACATACAAAATGTTTTGTGTTCCTCAGTAACTCCCAGATTTCCCAAAGCAACCCACAGATGTTCCAGGCTATAGGTGCGGTTTCGAGGAGAGGATAATGTTGTCTGTGGGAATGGTACATTTGTCCACAGAGTCCACAACTGAGGATGAGAAATGAGTCAGTTTCCTTTCTCCTCTCTGTGGAAGCAGACCGGAGGAAAAGAAGACGAGGAATAAGTTCGAGCTATCTCACACTTCCCACAGCCTCAGGGACAGTGCATGGCTATTAACTGGAGAAAAGTCAATGGGAGGAGGACGTCTTGGCGCCAAGTATGTACTCACATGTGAATTCCCCACTCTCTCAGAAATAGAGAGGGAGAGAGAGAGAGAAAAAGAGAGAGAGAGAGAGAGAAAGTAAAAGAGGGGATGATCATATTAACTCGTACATATGAAAATGTTTTCTCTCTGTCTGTCTTCATGCATGTACTTATGATTACTTACTCTCGTATACAAAAGATTGCACACAGTATTCATTGCACATTTCCTCTGAAATGGGATACTCCTGCGTGCATGATAAATAGGACCTATTTGCATTTATCTCCTCTTTGCCAAGGAAAGAAAGTAGGTTACACGAGGAGTCGGAATGGCTCCAAACTACAAATTACCGGATTAGATTTAATCAGTCTATTGCTCAACCAAGGATTATCACATTCCGGCATGCCGGACTCAAACAGGTGTGAAGTAGTCAGCTTTATTTCATTTGCAAATATTTACATTAAATTATTATTTGCTTTAATTTTAGGGATTTACACACACCCTCCATGAGGATGAGCAAGACACCATACACATATAGCCGCCCTTCCACAAAAAAAAAAAGAGTATTCTCTCAGGAAGGAGCGGCTCAAAAATAAAATAAGACCTAAATAAAATTGTTTATTCTACAAGGAACTGCTCCTGTGAGGGATCTCTCAAAGGGAGAGTAAATTCTACTAAAAGTAAATGCTACTAAAATAATTTTTCTTGTACAAATACTACTACTGGATTTTCGTGTTATAAAATGCTGGGATTTTTGCTGACACAAATATTAATTCCTACATCTATAGATATTTGTATTGGAGGACGCTATGTCCACACATTGATATTGGTATAAATACAAATATACTAAGAGTTCCGAGTCAGCATATGGAATGGGACATGTCTTGAAATATGCTTATGTTTTCATTTGGACCTTTCCGAGAAAAACAATCTCGTTGGACTCCTAATGAGACTCAATTTCAGGGTGCAATTCGTGGGAACTAACTACTGTACTTGGAGCTAGAAGTGGAACCTTTCTAGCAACAAGTGCAGTATTAGGCTAATGGCTTGTGTGTTTACACACACACATATACACACACATACACATATACGCATACGCATACACATACACACATGTCAGTCCCAGCAAATATGAAGGCACTTAATTATTTGACACATCCTTATTTCCTTATCTATAGTTCATTATAGCATGTGAGTATGTAAAAGTGTACAGTAAAAAATCTAAATGTGCATTCAGGGAAAATAATTTGAAGGAAAAATTCCAAGTGATATATTATGAGCTTTGTTTGATGTAGTAAAAGTGGATTTCCAAGTTGATTGAAAATTTTGTCGGAGCTTCTCCTGGAGCACTTTCTTTACATTAAAAATATATGGAGTGAAAAATGTGCTAATAAATTGCACTGTACATTATTCTACTGGGATAATTTTTGTAAGTATACTAAAATCTCTCTGTCTTTTTGAGGGATGAGCGTGTTTAAGTATATAAAAAAAATAAGTCAGAGGTAAGAGTGAAGGAGTTTTTTTTTTTTTTGGTGGGGTATAAAAAGAATAATAATTATTATACCGACGGTGTCCGTGCGGATGACTGGTTTTACTACAGAGCCATTCCCAGCCCACCGTTAACTCAGTTAGAGTCAGTGGGAAGAGTGACCTCGGAGAATGGCCAGCTGTGGACGTTAAATTGATACCGGGTGAAAGAGGGTGAGGGATAATGGATCCATAGTGACACTCACACTTATGACTGTAATTCTTATATGGAAGACTGTCACTGAGCCATCTCCATCCATAGAGAGAGAGAGAGAGAATATGTTGGGAGGGAAAGTGAGTTTCTAGTATTTCCTTGCTGATTGCACTTGTCACTTAAGGAAAGGGACAAATCATGAAATCCCTGGACAACCCAAGCCCCGGCTTCCTTTCCTATTTACTCTCATCCAAATGCTATGTCACATATGGAGAGAAGCCAATTCGTGGACGACTTGTTGGCGCCAGGCGTATGTACATATGTATACACCCCTTGAAGAAGGAGTTAGACCCAAAAGTACTTGTGTTTCCCAAATTTACTAACATCCCTAACTAAATGTTTTTTTATGAAACATAAAAAGATACACTCAAGTATCTAGGTCTTCCAGCTCGGCTGTTCCTTCCTCAGCCTTTCTCTCCCTATACTGCCCACTTTTACCTCTATATAGGTATAGATACAGCGAGCCAGGGGAAAATGCATGGATGAGTTTTGTCGCAGAATGCCCCGCTCCGGAGAAATTGTATTAGCTCGTACAAGGAATTACACATTTTTCTATCCAGTGCACCCTCCCTGTACATTTCTAATATTAAAGAGTATTTTCTCCTTATGGAGAAAATAATTACTTGAAAAAACTTGAGGACATTACCATTTGCCCCAATGGTAATTTTTATCTTACAAGATCATGCCATTATTACAAAAGTCAATGCTACTTCCAAGGATGCTGGGAGTAAACTCCGTTTGTGTTATATAATTGCACATTGTACATAACACTGTATTATTTAAAGGATACTGGCAGAGTCGTAATAACAGAGTATTATTTTGATTTTTTTGTCTCTTTATTGTCAATATACTATTTATCGGCTGCGTGCATCACATTATTCTATTTGTACAGGTTCCTATATAAATTGTACTATTTTACTATTTATGGTAACTCGTCAACAACTATTTCCACGGGTGTATATACATGCAGTTTATTATTTAATTATATACATGTGTGTGTGTGTGTGTGTGTGTGTGTGAACAATGGGGAAAACATGAATAGGATTAATATACAAGGAATTTTTTAATTAATTATGCTTTAATTTTGTAATTATAATATTTGTTCATACATACGTCTGTGTGTGTGTGCGTACATATTTTGAGAGACAATTTTAAGAAAACTCCGGCTCTGTGGCAGCTTCTATCTCATTTTTGTGAAGGTCCACTACCCACATTACAAATACCTGGACGGGGAGATAAATGCACAAACCCACCAACTGACCAATGGCTCTCTCAGGACTGTAGACCAGCAAACAGTTGACCAGAGTGACGCCTGTGACGGTCACGGCAAGCATGAACACGTACACCATCCACGCATATATCAGTCGGGTATTTTTCTGCAATTCATATTTTAGTTTTCAGTCAAAAAAAAAAATTTTTTAAAGCACCAAAAATGATGTCCCAAAAAAAACAATCAACTTTAAACTTAAGATTTGTAATGTAATTACTCTTGGAACTTATACTGTCTCCTGTATTTTTCTCAGGATGTTTTTCATATTGTGACTTACTCTGTAGGATCCCCAGAGGAGAACAGCACCCATGACCACGCTGGTGCAACTGAGCAAGAAGGACAGAGCTGTCAACCACCTTAGGAAGGAGTTTACTGGAAAATATAATAATTATTACAAAATTACAGTACTACACTGGAGCGTAAGGGCAATTTTTCCTATTGCATTTTCCATGTATGAGATGTACATTCAAAAGTAATAATACTTACTACAAAATTTTACATAAGCAAATTTACAGTACTGTAGTAGATACTCAAAAAAGTTAGATATTTTCAGATTTTGCGTTTTTTTTTAAAAAAAAAAGCAATTTGTTTTTGTAAATAAAAAGAAATGTAGTGCAATGAATTTTAAAATCCTATTGATTTGGAACGTATAGTCGGCTTTATGGGAATAATTACATTAACGGGGGGAAATTTAGAAAGGGGTGAGAGACCGCACAATGGGATGAGTCTGGTTCTGTACAGTTATAAAATTTAGCTGTAATTTTCTATGTATCTATATGTATCTATAAATAAGCATATTGCTATAGTACAAAATCATTTTGTTCTTTACGGGGTCAAAAATAAAGTGATTTTTCCAATAGTAATTAGTGTCACAGAGTCATTTTCTATTTAAGACTTTCTCCCTTTCACAGGATCTGTCCCAGACACTGAAGCCTATGAACGGAAGAGTCGGATTTGACTGCATATATCTACTAGAGGATGCTCTCATATGCAGAGCATGCCCTGGCCTGTGTACTCAATTACAGTCAATTTAATGGGCTCTCTTAGTATGTACCAAATGAGCCCATCACATTATCAGCGTCTTCCTTTTGAACAAATGTAACTCCATGGATTCTTAACAGTTCCTGGAAACAATACAACAGGACTCCATAGGGAAAGCCAAGCTTTTAACATTTCAGCTTCCTCTGGGATAAAGAGAGTGCTCTGTATACATAATTTACAGTCGAATCCCCCAAATTCGTCTTTCAAGGAGAATATCAAGGACTTTAAATAGGAAAAATAAAACAGATTGTAATAAATGAGGGAGGAGCACTATAAGACAAAACCAACCTTCTGGATTTATAAAATCCAAACAAGAGAGGTTGATCGACAAGAGTTCTCTCAGTAACACATTGTGTGTGTGTGTGTGTCTGTGTGTTGGAGTCTGAAAGAATTTTTTGAAGGACTAAATTGAACATCTTCATCCGTCCTAATATCACAGTTGGAGATGTTCAATTTGACGCCTGACAGCTCCAATGGAATGTTCACTTTTGTTTTTAACACTTGTCACACATGTTGTCATTTCCTGTCAAACTTTTCCTCTCAGATGCTAACCATTTCTTTGGGGAAGTGTTCTGTGGATATTAACTTGAAGTCCCTAGCCGACAATATGTTACTCTTGAAAATTGAAGTATAAGCATGCAGAGGGATAGATACAGAACATCCAAACAGATACAAACACTCACACACATACACACATACACATACACACACACACACACACACACACACACACACACATACACATATATCTACATAAGAAGTAAACAAGATAAAAAAATCACTATATTCTTAATACTTTATAGCACTTCCTATATAATCTCTAAGCTAATGGTTTTTATAAATGTTGACATACAAGCAAGCACCATGTCGATACTGTCGATGGTTTTGCGTGTACCGATATCATCAAACTGAGTCCACACTGCATACAGATTAAGCGTACTGGTAATAATAATAAGGGAAAGGGCAGACCCAACCTATACATAATTAGATACACACATATATAGCAAAAATTCATCCGTGAGTCCCAAATCTTTCCCCTGTAATTATTTATTATAATTAATTATAGGTAGATATAAACATATAAAACATACTATCTATCAATAATAATTGTATATACAGGAATTCCCTATAATTATTGACAGTGTATCCTCCTTCCCTGTATATGTATGTATGTGTTTAAGAAAGGCCGGGATGTTAAAATACAATGTTTTTTTTACATAAGGAATCAATTGAGGTTCATCTTTTTTTTTGACTCTAAGTATATATATAAATTCCCATAAACCAGCATGACGTTTATAAATTTAACTTCCGGGAAAGGTCCTCCTACTGGGGAAGAGGGTACACTGCATGTGCTGACTTGGATTTTGGAATATTAAAAAAATCCACGGGGGAAAAATATAATCATAGACATTGATACAGAGAGACGTCCGGCACTAAATAATGTATACAGACAATTACTTACAAATCCGAACCACCCGATCACTCGAGTCCACGTACCGGCTCCACAGCAGATAATCTTCCGTTCTTCCATGACTCGGACGCCCAGACAAGAAGCTAGCTCTCCATGGGTTTTGTCTATAGAGTCACTATTCTAAGGTCGGAGTGTAACTGAAAGGGACTCTCAGTAGAGATTCACAGGAAGACACAACTCCCTACGAATCTCTCTCTCTCTCTCTCTCACTGGATAGTTTCAAAGCGGTTGCGTTGGGGAAACTCTTGTTTGCTGGACTTTTCCTTCTATAGAGATACATACGTAATAGGTATGTATCCTCATACAATACGCTTGCATACATATACATATCTACCTATAGACGTATGATTCTGGGAAGTAAACACTACAGAGAGCGGGATGGACTGGGGCAAACGTTCTCCTGAATTGAATCTCATTCAAGTTGGATCTGTGCCCTTAGCAAGTTTTTAATAAATATTTGAGGAAATAATTTCCTCAAAAAACTTTCACTTGGGGAAAGTTGAGTTGGAAGTGAGAGGGAAGTTGGAGAAAAATGTAGACAATTCCTCTGTGTAGAGTGTGTGACCTAAGCATTTTACACAAGTGTGAAAAATAGGTTAAACTTGGAGCAACTTATGAATTTTGTAAAATAAAAAAATTTTTTTCTTCTCTTCATTTCCATCCACTCCTTGAGTGGAAGGAAATGAAGAGAGGATTTCCAAGGAGCCAATTACTATATCTATAGATATGTGTGTAGATCTAGAGTCTTGAGGGTGTTCCAATTTGGATGGGTATTTTTTTCCATTGGGGCCGAAAAAGGCTGGAATTTTTTAATATTGAATATCATGTGTTTTTCCCCCTCCTGTTTGAATTTGATAATTATACATTTGTAATATCTACAGATAGATATATATTTTTCCTGAGTAATTATATGTATCTATGGATCTATGAATTGAAGGAATTTTTTTTCTCCAAATGTTACTTCTATATGTTTGTAAAATGTAAATTTGATGACAGTTGCTGCTAATGATCTTTTTGTTTACAATTCATTGAATAATAAATCCCTTGTTATATTCTCTCATTGTGCTTTCTCCGAGGGAGTAATACCCAATGAGGGGAGGGAAATACCATTGGAATATTGATGTCAATGCATGGGAAATCCAGGGATATCATCCGGATTGGATATTATTTATGTAAAAATGCTATCAAGATTTTCTTCCAAGAAGTGACTATAATATTCTCACAGTATGTACGTACATATGTGTTTATATACAAATATCTTGTATATTTGCTATATCTACAGTATATGTATGTAGATACTACATGCTCAGGTCTACTGTGTGCATGTTCATTTCCTCTGCGTACTTAATAATTCAGGGGTGAAATGTATATGAAGCTCTAGACACATACGTTTTGTCTTCCAAAAACCTTCATCTTTTCTGAGCAATTCCAAAAACTTGACTGCTCTCAGGCTCACACACGTACTCCTACAATCTCATAATTTCAACTCCATTAGACATAGAGTTCCTTGTTTGTATGTAGCTGTAGATAGATACTCCTTCGGACTCTCAATCTCAGACTTGATTCATATCTTCACACTCATCTTCACTTATTTATAGAAGGGGATGTATACATATATAATATATACACGTCCATCATGGGATCCCGGATTTCCTCTTCATCTCCTTCCCCCCTGCTCTCTCATAAGTCCCTGAGTACCATTCTCTCGACTCTCCTTGAAACAGGTGAGGATATGGTAGGGGTACAAAATGTGTACACTTAAATATACAGTCCTACCTAAATCGGACTTTTGGAGTGCAAACTTTAATTTTGTTTTTCCACTATCTATACACAGGACATCAAGCAGATGAGTTTAATACTTGATGAAAAATTAGATTGGGGAGAGAGTTTATTAATGGAATATATGAGGGCTCTATGAGATAAGGGTTCTGGGGCCCAAGTGAAAGTCCGACAGAGTGAAAGTACATACACCCAAGGGTTCTGAAGCTATGAGAATTTCTAATCCCTGCATCTAGTATTTTCATGCAAAAATAGTATCTATCCGAAGAGTGTATCCGTTTGAAAGGATCCGAGCCCCCCTAGAAGGAGAAACTTTGACTGTTGAATTGACACACTTTCCCAGAAAGGAAATTTAACATTGTCGTAAATAGGAGGAAAGATTTTTTTTTTTACTCCTAGAGAGAAAGTATACGCTTTTGGAAAAGGGGTTCCCTTCGAGGCAGAGATCACCCCACGTATACCTCAAACTCATTCGACTATTTCACATTAAAGTTCCGGTTCCCTTTCCATAGAAAAAAAAACTTTTTGCTTTATATTCAGTGTGTACAGTGTGCAAGGACCATGGGCATGAGTTTGACAAACAAAAGTCATATTCTATAGAGTTTGGGATATGTGAATGCATTGCAATAGCTCTGTTGTCAAATCAATTCACTCAGGAGCAAAATTTGGAATGGTAATCTGAGCCAGCTGTGTAAGCTTTTTGAGCAGGATTTTTCCCTATATGGGAAATATTATTCAAAATTATAATTTTGTAATGTTCCTGCAGATTTTTAAATTTTGGCTAAAAAATTAGTAAGCAAAATACAAGAGCAGCTGGAAAGACCAAGGTTTTGAAGTAGATACAAAAAACTCTGAAGGTATACGTAACATCAATATTTATATAGGCTGAGAAATGTAAATCTATCCTTGGCCACATTTTTAAAAATCACTGTTTTCACAGGGACCCCATTTAAAAAGCATGGCTTGTCCAAAGATCCGGGTACTTTTTAAAATTAGGCCGACAATACTCCCGGAGTCAAAATGACCTTGTGAGAAATGTCATCTCTTGGCTTAACGTATTTGTAGATAGGGATTACATTATTCCCGGAGACAAATCTCTTGTCAGAGCCTCTCTTTTTCCCAAATACAGTTCACAATGGCTCTTCGTATGTACATACATGGCAGTGGGAGCTGGGGGTGCTCTGAGCTTGAACTTGTATAAAAGAGCAACTTATTACAACGGCCTTGGAAAGGTTACTCCAGGAATAGCAAATGCTCCGTTTGATGACATCTTTCTTCTTGCACTTACTCCAAAAATTTATTTGAGGTAGATTTCCTTGTTCTATTTCATTTCTCAGGCTGTAATGACGCCCCGGTACATTTACTATAAAGTGACACCGTTTTAACAGCATGGTCCCCAAATTATGTGACGTTGGCCATCCCATTATTTTTAAAAAATTTTTTATTAAGCCACAGGTCACAGACCCATATGTATGTATGTACATACTTGGTTACTTGGTTTTTCAAAACTAATAGCTCCAACATTTATGTAATGTGTTCTTAGTCATTTAAATCAATAATTTTAATAATAAAAATATAAATCATATTTTCCTTTCGTTTCCTCCAGAAAATTAGCCCTTAAAAAATGTTTTTAAAAGGAAGATTTTTATATAAGGTTGTCGTGAGGGAGATGTGGATAAATATTTTTATTTAGAGAAAGTGATTCTGGCAGGGAGTCCCTCATGGGGCGGGCTCACTACTATTAAGTATAGATGCATATGTTACATCTGGATGAACATGGACAGATATATAATTACATATATCTATATCTATGTATATCCCTACTGTTGAAATGTGTTACACCTTTCTCCCTTGTAATTCCACACGGTCCGACATATCACTCCCGCTGAGAACCTCCGCAAGTGTTCCAAACATAAATATAATTTTCAAAGGGAACACACACTCCAAAATATAACCGTGCCTTTTTATCCATCAACCTCCATACATTCTACCTATAGATACATATGGACTCTACGTAAAAAATGACTACTTTCCAAGTGGGGAACCTCATACAATAACAAGGGGACTTAGGAGTTTTTTTTTTGCTTTCGTTGGAAGGAAACTATAAAAGGAAAAGGTAAACTCTTGCCAACAATGTGTAGATACATTTTATTTGAGGTGACTGGAATAGGGTATGTACATACATAGATACTTGTAAGGCCAGGAAAGTAAATAGGATTTTTAGTCTGACAGAGCCAGTGTGCTGTAAATTGTAAACTAAAGAAACTAGCTTGAATTATGTCATTGTGGAAGGGATAGATGCATGATGCAGTTTCCACTGTAGATATAGAGAGAAATCCCTTACTATATATAGATACTAAGGCTATGGGCTTGTATCTGGTCTTCGGAGCAATTCACAAAATAATTGTTATATGCTCCAGTGCCCCTGCCAAGGGTAACTTATTGTATTGTCTACTGTCTGTGGGAAATGTATTAAAGCCTTGGGAGGGTAGGAGAAAACACGGTGTTGAAAGGGAAAGCGAAGGAGCAGAGACCAAACATGACTCGGAACATTTCCCATTGCAGAGCTGAATCTACTATCACAGTGCACTCTGTCTATACCAGTCCTCGTGAGGGGTTTTAAAATTGAATTGTGCTATATACCATATAGGAGTGTTACTGTATAACTCTGCAATGCTAACAATTGAGTTCAGACCCTCATAGCAAGAGCACACTGTGTGGAATATGCTATTCGTACTTAACTATGTACATGTATACATGTAAATAGGTGAAAGCCACAAATAAAGATAGGCCTCATAAGCATAGATAGTGAAACTATACATATGTATGTATGTACAATATATACATTACTATAGAATCAAAACCCATAATTTTTGGAATTGGAGGGAAATCCATGTAGGATAAATGACATAGTTTGGGGGCAGAATGTATATCTTGAGAAGATCTCAAAAAATGAACCCCACACACGCATCAAGGACGAGGGAAAGGGTAAAAGTAAATCTGAACTTTCCAAAAACACTCGGAATAATCATAAAAATCAATCGATGGTGAAAATTCCATTCCGAGCATTTACATTCAACTTGATGAAACCTTGATGAGGGGGGAGACAAGCACGATGATGCTCTTCATGTTTATGTCGGAGGGTTGTCACAAATTATTTCTCATGAGGGTTTCCTCCATATACAGTCCACTCTCCTTAGTCCAGCAGGAGTAGCCCTGGAAGTTCCAAATTTCCTATAATGCTTTTGTTATTAGAGAAAGTTGCATTCCATGAAAAGGGAAAGTGTCCTCATATAATTACGTATAGGCACAAAACCCAGAACATCTTTGAATAACATTGAGTGCTTGAGAGCCCGAGTGATCACTGTACAACGAAAACGCATGAGTAACTCTCTATGAGAACCATTGGGTGGAGGAACCACTGAACCAAGGAATATATGTATATCTATATATACCAATGGGCTTGAGAACCTTGTAGTAATTAACAATCACATATGCTAATGAATTCTGAGCATATAATTATACAAACATACATAATTATGCATGGAACCCATCAGTGTGGGTTCCTACAATGACCTTTCCGCTTTGAAAAATATTTCCATCAGTTTAGCTCCAAATGAATGTAATTTTATTGAGAGTGGAATTTTGTTATCTCCCAACATTGTAATTATTCAGTTTCAATTTGATTATTATTTGAGTAAACTCTCCTCTCTCTCTCTCTCTCTCTCTCTCTCTCTCTCTCTCTAACGAGCCAACTCCCAGAAGTCTTGTCAATCATCCGAGTTATTTTGTAAGCGTGGCTTATCCTCTAATTCCCCCGCCAATCAGAGCAATTGTAATTCTACATTTTACATATATGCAATGTGCACTTCCGTCATAAAGGACAGTCTCTTATAAAAGCGTTCCCTCAACATAGGGGCTAAAATTGTGTGGACACATTTGAAATCATTACAGCAACTTTTTTCTGCTTGAAAGGGCAATTTATTGTAGATTCACAATTTGCTCTTTTTCGTTCTTTCCTGGTCAAATAAAGGGGGGAAATTTTTATACTAAAAGTCCTCTGTATATTTATCTGTATTTAGCAAATTGCTAGCAAACTACTTACAGGAGAATAATCAAGAAGGAAGTGACTAATGCAAATCCTCCCATGGGTTCCGATCAGGTAGGTACACTGTCAGTAGCCTGTCATATCATAAGCTTCCTCAAGGAGGGGCAATTCATCCCTAAGGCCTGACTACAGATAATTATACGTAAGATTAATAGGGTCCCGTCACAGTCTAAAAATTCCGCTAGCCCTGACATTGGAATTCTATTATTTAATTTCGAATAATTGGTTTTATATTTACTTCATCCTCCTCCTCCTCCTCCTCCTGCTATAGCTTTTCCCTGCTAATGAAATTACATTTACTACTGCCGCAAGGAATAATCATTCGACCCGAGCTTCAGGATTTCTTCTGAGATATTATTATCCCCCCTCAGTGTGCAAATAGTATAAATGTTATGCTACCAATGCGAAAATTTCTGTTGGGGAATCCATCCGGCTTAATTATCAAAATTACGGATATCATGCTCACAAAAATAAATGGTAATACAGGACTCTTCCAAAAACCGAGTAATTTGGGGGGAATCCCCATACATGTAATAATTACAGTGTATATATTTATACATATTCCCGGAAACATAGTCTTATATTCATCCTGGATTGATTTTTTATTAGATTTCCCCACGCAAGCATGGAATATCAGGCCCTGCATGGCCACATAAGTCAAATACATTCGCAGATGCAATAGTAAGTGCAAGGAAGCTGGCCCGGATTTACAGGAACACGCCACAATCATCGCCCTTATAAGATCTCAGCCACTCTCCATGTTAACTTCCATATGAGAAATGAGAACCAACACTATACAATGCCCTACAGTGTGATTTGTCCGTATTTGAGTCCTAAGAATAGGAATAGCCATGTGTAAGTATAGGATAAAGTATACAGTCAATACCTTCGGGGCTGTCATCCCTAAAGGGTCCATATGTATATACATATAAAAATATGTTCTCACACGGAATAACAATTACTACATGTGGGTTCTATTGAGTAGGATGAGCTCATAAGAGAGCATGGAATTGGATCCCCTTTACAGGGGAAGTTGACTGTACTTCCATGGAAATGCAATTCGATTACATTGAATTGAATACGCTGCTGGAGGGATGTCATAATGTATCGGGTCTCGCCCATTTCATAATTTACAGCCCCTAGACATGACACCGTTTCATATCTCTTCGAAACCAGATCCAAATGCAAAAGCCTAGTCAAGTGTTGATTCCCTACAAGTGTGGACGCACAACATCGTTCTCATCAACACTTTCCTCTATCGACTACAATTATTCCTGGAATTTCTCTCCTACATTGTAGGGACTTTGCACAAAAGCCGTGCCCTATAAGACTGCCCTAAAGAGATAGGAGCAATTAGACCTAATTATGCATTATTAATTTTTAAAATGTGAAGTATCTAATTTAATCCACAATGCCGTTAATAATGCCTGCTCAGAGCCGTTCAAGTAAGAGTGGGGTGTTTTTAAAGTGGACAACTCCAGTATGTTATTTTAGTACAGTATACTTGCGAGAGTAAAGATTTACAAGAGTCTTTTCTTCATATGTAATTATACATTCTATATACAGGGAAAATAATTATTTGAACATGCTCGACTACACCACAATGTTATTTCCTTATAATGGGATCTCGTATATATGTTTACATATGTATATGTATGTATAATTCCCAAATTTGTCTTCTTCAAAGTGTGCTCTCTCAAAAGGGGGACGCACTCATCCATGCTCATAGAACTGTAGGGAATTTCCTGGAACCTCGAAAATTTAAAAGCTTGTACTTTGTTCCTGCGTGTGGTGACATTACATGTTGGAAGTGGGCGAGCATTAGGAAGAATTTACGCTCAAATACCTATTTCTCATCCACATATTGGGGATTTTTACTATCAAAAGGCTCATTAAGTCTTGACATGAGGAGTCATATGAGAGAGTACAAATAGTTGTGGTGATGTTTTCACTTGGGGTAGTAAATATATGTATGTATGTACATATGTGTACATGGAGATATGTATGACAGCATAAATTCTATGAGAATTTCGTTCCGGATAATTAACTTATTGGGGAAACGTTCCAATTTGACATTCAGGATGCTGGAGCTCAAATTGTTACCGTAATAATAATTTTAAAGACAGCGGCAAAGAGGTCATAAATACAAGGGGACAGCGTATGTATGTATGTATGTACAATGTGAAATATGGAGTACAAGTAATTCCAAGGGAATGTTACAAATAGGCACCCATCGACAATAATACTTTAATGCGGGGGATTAGGGAATGAGTGATGAGGGGCTCCTTTCTATGCAAAAGAAAGATGTTGTTGGTATTAGAGGAAATGCATACATTAAGGAAGCACTAGCATATTTGTATTGTTGTGTGGGGGGCCGAATTGAAATGTAATTAAGGGGATGGAAATAGGAATGTGATAGTAGAATAAAGTTTTGTTGTGGTTGGATGGATATCGCATGGGCGTTATACGAGCATTACAGGCTAGACACAACTGTTTACTATAGTAGTTTGCACTTTTTATGGTAATTATTAAAGCATTTCTCTGTACATGATGGATTCGGATTCTTTTGTAAATTATTCTGTAAGAGTTTGCTGTAAACCGTTGCCAGCTTCTAAAATCTGTATTGCAATATTATAATGCTCAGTATTGGCTTTTATTACCAGGCTATCTTATGAGAGATGCTGGAAGTGCTAACTTGATTAATAAATATATCAGTGCAATAACTTAATACATACATGAATCTGATTACTAAGAAATTAAAGATACCTTTCGGCAAATATACTCAGGATGAGATTTGTATTAGAAACTCCTTTGAATGAGTTGCGAGAAGAATAAAATGCTTCGTTCACATTGCACTTCTGCAAGCTAAGCTTGCTGAGCAAACGGTCTGCAAGTTAATTTACTTGCACGTATGGAAGTTCTGTTCACATTACTTTTGAGCTGCAAGCGCAAGAAATTTGTTTCTTGGCAACGTACGGTTAGCGCCTTTGCTATCGATCAATACTACTCAAATACAATGCAAAGAAGGCTGTCGTCAAAATTAAAACTTCGCGCCGTCCCATTACACGAGACACCCGGGCGCCCATGAGCTGTGCAGAAGAGCGACAAGAGTACACATTCTGTTACCATCCGCCTTTGTGGATGGTTATTATATTTCTTTTGTTTACTTGGACAGGCTTAAGTTATAGTCACGCTAACGATATGGTAAGCAAGTGTTACTACAACTTAATTGTCCAAAACAACAAAAGGTAACTCCAATTTTTTAGAATTATTTTTTTTAATTTGTATTATTAAAGAAGATTTAATTTTTGGTCTTCCTCTTGCTAGTTTGCCGTTGGGAATACCAAGTACCGCAGGAGTTAACTAACGGTCTTATTTGCGGTATGTATGTATGTATGTACCATTGCTTTATTTCACTGAGCAATTTCGAAGGGAAATGTTAAAGTTGTCATTAACGCTGAAGACAACCAAGGTAAATCGTTAGGTGAAGGAAATTACACTAAAACACGTAACTGTGCACCCAAAAATGTTGTACTTTGTTAAAAGTTACTAACACCATGAATAGCTTCATCCGTCGTGTTACCATCCGCATTTGCGGATGGCTTTACTGCTAGTACGTCGTAAATTTAACACGGTGCAGAATGGTAATCGTCAGAAATTTAACATTGCGCGGCATAGAAGTTGGTTCAAGACGTTACAAGGAGCTCAATAGGAAATGCAAGCATGATCTTCTGCTTGCAGAGAAAAGTAGAAGCGAGTTCTACTTCGCTTCTACAAGTAAAATCGACCCTCTGCAAGTCGCCTCTGCAGCTCTGCAAGTTAAATGCTTGCAGAGGCGACCAATGTGAACAGAACTCGCAGCGCTACAAGTAAATAATTATTACATACTTGCAGAGGCGACGTTATGCTTGTGAACGGGGCATAATTGATAAAGATATATGCAGATTGGACGTACACTTGATTTTGTCAATTTTGGATTACATTACAAGCATGCATATTATTTAAAATTTTAAAGTTTTGCGTGTGCTATGTATCTATATGCCAGCATATATTATAGGATTATCCTTTGCTTTTACAGGCAAGAATAATTAGACCCTTGGCGATGAAGATTCCAGGCATAGTTGGACAGTTAAACCTGTATTTATCGACTCTTAATCATTTTCAATAATAATTATTCTAGTCACTGTTTTTAAACGTTAGTAAGTCAGTAATCATTTGGACATTCGAGCGTTCGAAATTTATCAATTTATGTAATTGTTAAATTTATTGCGCTTGATTTAAACCCTACACGTTAACCTTCAATCACTGATGTAGGAACATTCGGGTGAAACTATTGAGCGTATTGTGTTCCATTACAAGTTAACAAGGAACTTGTTTTATTTTGGAAGACGGAAACTGTATTTTGTAAAAATATCTGTTCAAATATTGCTTGGCGCCCTTTCCGGGAAAACTGATTTTCAAAATGAAGTAAATATACGCATATATATCGTAGGCGTCTACATACGGTAGAGGCCAACTCAAGCGTTAAGTAAAAATAATTTATACATCAACTTACTTGAACTCATCATGACCCCAGTTGACTTTGCATCCCAACCCACATTGCAATACTTTAGTTTTGCTAGATTATCCTACCTGGACCACAAGGCCAGTCTTGTTGCCACGTGTGTTAATCATTTCAAACTGATCCTTTTCGGTTCGTAAAAATATTCTTGAATATTGATAAAACTTGAAAAAGCATTTTGAAAGGGATGTATATAAGTAGTTTTATTTGCGTATTAACGTAATAAAATGACAAGTAAAAATAAATACGGAACAAAATTATTTGAATGTATTTCAAATGAAAAAGTCAGGTATGCATACATATATAAATATCAAATGCACTCATGAGTGCGAGTGCGAGGATCAAATTCTAGTCTTCTGACCTCATGAGGACGAGTGTGAGTGCAGGCTTGACAATTTTTAACATATCAGCGTGAGGATGAGTGCAGTTATTCCTTCAATTTGTATTGAGTGTGAGTGAAGTGCGAAAGAAAATGTGCATCTATGGTTCAGAATTACTTCAAATTTCTTATGTTTCTAGAATTTGATGTAAAAACTAAAAACATTATTGATTAAAACAACTTTTGAAAAAGGTCTTCCGCATGGTTCATCCTTCACTCACAGTCGGGCCCTAGGGCTCTTTATAAGGACATTTTCATTACAAGGGGAAAAATGTTCAAGGTTTATCCGTATAACACACTGTACATCCACAGTGGTCACGGCGACATCCTGCGACATCTTCGGAAATCTGTAATACCACCGCAGGGCTGCGGTGTCGTGATAAGCCGTAAATATAAAACGAAACCGAAAATAAACATCTTTAGCTATCGCAAAATACCCGATTTAAATAAATTTGTCTCGTCTTCTCGTTGTCTTATTGTATCATATACAAAACTCATCATGTACAAATTGCCTGCTAGCAGCCTCAAAGTTGAGACACTTCGTTTAATTCAATAGTGAATCAAAATTTGAATTCAACTTAATTTCAGCACTGAATATTTCCATGTAAAATTTCAAAACCATAATATTTAATAATTTGTATACATAATTACACAAACACAACAATGCAAAGTTCGTCCTGTGTGTACGCGTATACCAATAATTCGAGGGTTGGACTACTTCCACTGGGTATTGTTACTGGATGTATAAGACGAAAGTGAACTTGTAGAAAGTTCCGAACAAGTAACAATAAAATACCTTCATTTATTAGTAAATACAGATTTTGTTTACTTTCATCAGGTTTTAAAGCAATTTAATCCGTACGACTTTTTAAATAACCATATATCTGCTTCTTAGCTTTGCCAAACCTTTGCAAGAGTACAAAAGCCAAATGAAGATTTTATTCTAAGATGGTAAGCATTCTTGTTCGTAGTCCACAGGAATTAGAGTCTTGGTCCTTTCAGAAAAATTAGTCAACAGACATGGTTCACCACAAGTCCTAAACTGCAATTCCTGTGGCTCCTCTTCACTACTATTTCTATAAAATATCTATACAGAAAAAAAAGCAATTTGTCAAAATTTATTAAAACCTGGAATACCTGTAATTTGAGATGAAATTTGTTGATCATTTGAAGCACAAATACCTTCACTACATCCCCCTGAAAGGAGCTATCATGATGGAGCTCAAAGAGGAGGGCGGATCCAAAAGGAGGGTTCTCCAGTGTGTGAGGATCATAAATATCCAAAAGCTTCATTACAGTGTAAATTGGTAGGTCATGGGCGGAGTAGAGGGTCAGTTTTGGGGAGTCTTTAACCTCAAAGCCTTCCACTATCCATCCTAGTAATGACCCTCCGTATAATTTGCAGGCTTCCAGTGGGAGGTCCAGGGCATTTATAAAGTTGGAGAAGATGTTCACAAATGTTATCATTGCGGGACCATTTAGAGGAATTTCATCGATGTTAGTGTTCTAATTGAAAGAGATCAGAAGCGCTTCTTGTAGGAAACCCTGTAAATCCTGTCTTGGAAGGTTAACTTTTAGTAAATGCAGTACCATATATTTGTACAACATTCATTTTATGCTATTATTACATACATCAAATCCAGAATTTATTGGAACGGAAGTATTCCCACTTTTCCCAGTGATGTCTTTTACTATCTTCTTGATGTTTTCATCTGCCCCGGACAGATTCTCCAAAAAGGCTTGGACAGAGGATGAAAAGAGCTGGAGCATCCGTGGGCATTTAAAATTATGGTTTAAGTACTGTGTAAATATAATTTTTGCAATGCATCAAATCAGTCCTATGTACATTTATAAAATAAAATTTACTTGAAAGTAATCTGTGATTACAAATCTGCTTACTATGTCATTCTCACGGAGTAAAGTTTTAACGGGGATCGGCTCATAAGGAATAGTGTTTCCCTTGCTCCAATGGGATGACACACTAAAAGCTTTGTAAATCCCATACGCTACCAGATTAGCACTCATGATAGTTCTCTCCACGTCCGAACTGATGAGGAAGATCTCACTGGGTTTGAATTCGGACCTTAAAATGTGGGGGTACCTCTTGCGGATAAACTGTCCCAAGTCGAACATTTGCTTTTTCCCTTCCTAGTAAATTTTTAAATATGACCCATGAGACCTTGCACAAATTTGCAGGTCTATTGATTATTTAATACATATGTATACATACAGGTCACCTCGGTCAGTTGACTTGTGGGAGGCCACGTGGTTTCAGTCGGACGCTCACCATGCCGAAAAATCTGGAAATATTCAAGAACGCATATTACTTTGAAAAATAATTATTATTTCCAATGGTAAAAATCACATTTAATTTGTATTCACTGCTCATTGCGTACACCACATTATATTTGCACTGGACTTACTATTTGAACGGACTTGAGCTCAGTGGCTTCTGTACCATTGCCCTGGAGGAGCATCTGAAGAATTAGAATCAGCAGGAATATTTTTCTGATATACATAATTAATTAGTCGAAAATATACGGAAATCTAGATCGGGATGAATAACTCTAAAAAGCTAAAATAATCGGTCAGTCCTGCCCTGGAGTCTATACTATAACAATCAGAAGCTATAACTTAAAATTCTGCGATTTAATATTAAGTTGCAGAACTATTCAGGAAGTGTGATGCTTAAAAACTCAAGTCTCCGTGTATCCCCTTAATTATTTATAGTGAGCTCCGTTGAAAATAGCAAGAGTTTATACTCGCAGTAAAATATTTTTACATGTCGAAATCCTCACATTTTGATGAATGGGATGGGACCGAAAGTTATGACACCTGAATAATTCATATTTGAACCGTTATGTAATTGTAATTTAGATATAATTATGTACATAAGTAATTACATTAAATGAATTCAATCGTAAAAATCATTTTGGTGTCACATGTTCAGCGATAAGATATAACTTTAGGCATTTGACAGAATAATAAGTTATCAGCTCATAACTGCAGCTACATATGCTAAAGTCAGAAACAAAGTTCAGAGAGGAAGGGAATTCATCATAGGGGAATTTACTACCCATTCCTGTATAATATTTTGTGTTATGTGCTTATACCAATCAAAATAAGCTTATACTAATAATAAGATTCGCCAGTAAAATTTGAATAGTATTATGTCGAAGGTTCCTTGATAATGTGTAAAATATGCATATCAATTTTATTGCTAGTAGATCAATTACATAGTATAGTCTAACAGTATCAGGTTGTTTATTAAACTAGTGTGTATAGAAATGCGTACGGTCAATAAAAAGTAAGTCAAAATTTCCTATTCAGATCAAGTTAAAGTCAAATCTTAAAAATTAACTTGGGCTGGACGAGAGCGAAACGCCGGGGAAGTCTTCAAAAGCGTGCTACTTAATTAGCCCGTAAATTAACAAAAGTTGTAAAATTTATAAGTCATGTAAAGTAATTTGAATCTACAGTATCCCATGTTTTTAATTTATTTCAGTGTATTCCTTCCGCTTCCAAGTGCAGAGCAGCACCACAATGGCAATAATGAGGCAAATGACGGAGACACCCCCCAGCAAATACGTCCATGAATGATGCGTCAGAGTTTCCCCTGTGAATTAATTTTCCAGCATAATTTTCAATAGAATAATTAATCAGAATTGGGCACAAGTAGGAAAAGCGACAAAGAACATTAAGAAATCAATTTTCCTTCGGGACCCTGCCCAAGCTCTGCAAATGGAGGATAATTTTCGGATCTTACATCCATAACAATATCTAATTACTACACACAGTGGGATTTGTTTTCAAAAGCACCCGTCCAAATTTTAAAATTTTATCTTACCGCAACTTTTCCTCACAGCGACTTACGAGGGAAAAAGATAAAATTTGGAGAATTAAAATGTGAGCAATCGTTTTTACTCTTGTGTGGGAGAAACTGGATATTATTTAGATACTTAAGAGGGTCTCTTCCAGTACGAGCATACACTGTATAGGTACAATCATTTATGAATAAAATATTTTAACTCCCATACACAGTCCAGCACCGAAGTCAGATCCTGTGGCCTTCACCTCTCGTCTCTCCCTCCCTTGCCTGATGTCCTCCGGGATTCTGTCTTGGACCTCCTCCTGGTCTTCTTCAGTCCTCAATGAAGCTGGGCTTGGGCTTCTCTTGTAGATGGGATAACCTACATCGTTCAATAGCTTCTTTCCTTCCTATTCCCATATAGTTACAGGTGTATTAAAAATAATTATTACACGTGCATGCATGCATTTACACAATTTTATTTGAATTCCGCAACTAGTATTTACATACATAGAATAAAATTAGCATGACCCCATATAATTACCTCATTATCAATATATCAAAATTGTACGAGCTATTAAGGAGTTTCAGTGCTTATAGAGTTTAGCAAGGTAGTGGTTGATTTACTTAAGAACTTACCCGTGGACAATATAATAGAAACCTATTAGTTGTTTTGCTGTTAAGTAAACTCAAACCATATGGAATACAAATTTGAAATTCGGGGAACACATTAATAATGTTTAAGAATTTGTAAAATATTTTATGATTTGACCAAAATATACAAATACCCAGTAAATTGCAACCTTATGTTACCTTCGTCAGGGCATTGTTTGGATGTTGGGAAGAGATCCCAGGATTTACTCCTTCTCCCCGCTTCTTTTGGAAACTCTGTAATGAATTAATTCCAAAAACACTTATTATTCCTTTATTTTATTTATTTTTCATATTTCCATGTTATTCTTGTTCTTATGTTAAAACTCCATAGGATGATTACGTCCTAGTGCCAAAATGAAAATTAGAAGATGAGGGCAATTCCTATTCAAAAATCAGACTATATTTTTATTGCGATGGGACTGAAGACGGAAAATATTGGAGGATGTTTAGTATCTATAGTTTGTAAAATTGTAGTAATTTATGAAGATTGTTTTCCCTGCGCATAAACGGGATTTTATTTGTAGGGATTTTACTTACATTGAGTATAATGCTATCAGATTTGAATCCTGTAGCTAAAGTCCCGACGAGTACTGCCTCCAGAAGCAGAGAGACGCTGAGCATTACTTTTGAGAATTGCATTTGAAGAATTTATTCAAATAAAAATGGTAACTCATAGGAACAAAACTATTGCCTTACTACCTTCAAGCTTGGACAGCTAATGAAGGAACTCATTTGATTGATTTTGGGAGAAGGAAAAGAGCAACAAACCCAAACTCTTATCAGAGAATTAATAAACGCATACCTCAACGCTCGATTGGGATTGATATCAATGATAGATTATTTTTGATGCGCAAAAACTTTTTTTATTAGTGCTTTTTGCTTGGCAAATTAAATAAAAATTCCTCTGGTTATGTTTACGTAGAGCTTTTGCAACTTAAAAAGAAATGTTTAGATTAGCTGTCAAAATAGATCTACTGTGGGTAGAGTATAGGAAACTATTTTCTTCCTCCTTGTATTTGTGCATTATGAGTTGCTATTATTTCGCCAACTCTACATTTTTGTATCTACAGTATCTATATATAACCAGATGGCTAGCCAATGGAAAGTGTATTATTCGGACTATGTAGAAGGGTATTTTCCTTGAAACCAGAACGGTCCTATTTTTAGCAGTTATATTTGTGTGTACTAAGGCTTTTAATGAATAAATTTAGAAATCCCATCATGCAAATATTTGGTCATTTCTTCAGTTATTTGTAGATTGTAATAAATGCGATTTTTGCCCTGGTTATAATAACTTATTACATAAAATTAAACTAGATTGATCTATTTTATGTTCCTTCGTTCGGAACATTCAAAACAATGTTATTGAATCATACTGTTTGTATTTCCTGACAGCAGGGGAGAATACAATAATAATTAAAAGGGATATTACAGATTCGATTATATACATACACGGTCCGGCACTGATTATCCCTACCCTTGCAGAGCACTTGCAGTGGCTATATATCATGGTTCAGATAAGCACTTTTATTTACAAACTTCCTCACCATAGATCACAAAGTAAACAAATGTCACATCACAAATCCACCTCTGTTTTTATTTTCATTGAACTCTGTAGATATAGGCGTGCAAACAAAACAATGCACATTGAAATAGGGCGCCTGCAGGTAATTTTCCATTGCAACTGATTAATAATTTGAAACGGAAGATCCAAGATACAGTTTGCAGGCTTTGTTAATTTACTTGTATTCTTGTTCCTACAAAATTGCAAAAAAATGATATAAGAAGCGAACATACCTATAATAATAATTATTAAATAAAATCCCAGATTTCACATCGCAGTTTATCGAAACTGTATGAGATTCCTGCTGGATGCAAGGTCTGCGAGCAAATACACCTGAAATCCTGTCATAGGATAGGAGAATGTATTTATACAGTGGACGTATTTATAGCATCATTTTCATTACACTGTATACAATCATCACCATTATCCCCACGAAACGTTTGTATGTAATTACGCATACAGTGGAATACTGCTCATATATTAACTGGATAAAAATCCAGTCTCCTCAAACATAAACAGATTTCCTTGGAGGTTCTCGCTGAAATGCTTCAGTTCGTCAAAAACTTGTTTTAGAATCCTACAATTTAGGGTACCATAGCAAGCGTTTAGAAAAATCCCATGAGTTGCGGAGATCATAAATCCTCCGAGCGGAGTACGTTGAGACGTTTTTAGAAAAATCTCGGAATTCCTTTAATATAGAGAGAATCTAGCGAAGCAAAGCGGGCATTCAAGTATGGATTATAACCGCCAAATTTGTCATGCTCCCTCTCCTGCAGTTGACGCTCACATGTGCATACTTTGGCATGTTACTTTGGTGCTTGGTGCTCAACTTACACATATTTGTTTTTTAGCTTGTTTCAGTTATTACTTAAAAAGTAGACAGTATTGGAAAACTGTGGGATTGTTGTTAAAATTTGATTTCAACCCCTATATTTCAATCCCAGATTATATAGATACTTGGGATTGGGAATGCAAAAATAGAATATTATGAAGTGTTTAATTCATACTGGTTCCGGCAGACTGAATCACTGCGCGTACAAGCAAAATGGATTGGATATGTGGAATTTTGTTTATGTATTCAAATGTTTACTGCAGTTAGATTAATTTTTTAGATAAATGGGAATAGCTGTAGCTACATGTAATTATACAATTGTCTGGAAATTAAAATACTACATACAAAATAATAGCAAAAGAGCTTAGGAAGGGTTACGTTTGTATGCATAGTACAAGTCATATGGGATAGTAAACATATGGGCTTGTATATGTATGTGTCTTATTATAAGTTAAATTTATTAAAGTAATTACTAATTCTAGTACAACATTTTAAATGATTGTGTTGCTTTTGGCTTCAAGATTTATAGTAATCCAAAATCTTTTACGAGGGCTAATTTCTATTAGGCATACAAAAGCAACTCTTTCTAAGTTTTTATGCTATACTTATATTATACAGTACATGTATTTAATACCTTTTCAAGATAAAATGGGCTTCGAAATATCATTGATGTTAAAATGTGTTGCGTGAAAAATCTTAAAATTTATAACTGTACCAAGATAGTTTTTGTCTATTTTCAATTCTTTACCACAACAGAAGGGATTAAAATTCAAGTCCAATACACAACACTGGGACTAAATGTTTACTTTACATATGGATCGTGTTTAATCAGAATCGGTCGGGGGGGGGGGGGGTAGGGGGTGACAATCCCGGGGTTATCTTTGTCCAAAATTTTCTAATAATTATTGTAATTTAAAAAAAATAATATAAGAATTAAATTTTGTAAACGAATTTGTACTTTATCACTAAACTCTGTATTTTATTAAAACCATAGGTAAGAATGCAAGGTAAGAATAGGTAAGAATTTGTTATTCTTGTGCTCAAAGATCATTATTAATCTGCCTTTATCCTAAGCTTAGGATAAGTTTATAGATTTAGAGTTATAAGCTCGAAACATTTCTACGAATGAAATTATATTGTGCTCAAATGGAATTTGTTTATCCTTATCTAATTGTTACTGGTTGTGATTGTGATTCTGTAGTAAATGTCATATGAATACCCCTCAGAATAGAGATCTCGGGGTTATTATTCTCTCACACTAAAGCTTTGATAGAGGGAATCACATTGTATATTCAAAATTACATCTACTTAGGTTACAGGTAATACTAGATGCAGGTCTTTTGATGTTCATAAAATTCAAAGCATTTGTATCAGTAAAGTTGTTTTATTTACCCCTTAAAAACTTATGTATTTAAAATGGACCATAAAGTACAATGCATTTCATTACACCTGAAATAGTTATATATATATAATTATTATTATAGTAGGAATTATACATCGACAGTACACAGTATTTAAAATATAATTCAGATCAAGACAATTAAAGTGCTTGGTACAGGAAACAAAATACCTTATAACCAGCAGTTCAGACAAGGATTTCAGAATCACTGGTATGTGTTAAGTCACAGTAATATTTTTGAAATACTGACAATGTCAGAAATCTCAGTCAGTAGTAATAAAATTATTACTACACAAAAACTAACTTCTTACACTTCAGTATACTCTGTTCGTTTATGTTTGCAAGCCAAAACTGCCACAGCCCCAACAATGCATATGAGGGAAATTGCACCAAGTGCAATCGTCCAGGTGTGATGTGTTATGGTTTCCCCTGGAAAATTCGTAAAGTTTCAATTATTTGTATTTAAAAATAAAGGGATATTATAGATATAGAGACTGGACTGTAAATATTCCAGGAAATTATAATATAATATAAAAACATACATAATGTAACTCCAAATTGTCCCTCAGGAGGGGTCTCTCTTTTGTTTCTTGTTTGATCGACTTGTTCGGAACTTTTGACGTTCACCTCTGCTGATTGCGAGATAATCTCATTGTCAGATGTCCGTCCGCCTTGATCCTTCTGATGGTTGTACAAACCTATATCGTGTATTAGCTTCTTTCCTTCCTACACAATTATTATAGAAACCCATAAATGTAATTTTATAATCGGAAGTTGCATTTAAAGCCTATATATAGCCAACTCGTCTCGCACATTTGCACATATGAATTTGAGGCTTATCAGGATTAATGATGTGATCGGAGTATAGATAGCGCTGCAAGTGTGTCATGGTTGCATTTCAAGCACAGAGTTTACATCATAAAAATAAGTTCCACAACCTTACAGCGTCAAAACAGGAGTTACATATTTGTCACAAAAACTTACCCGGAGCATTACAAAACTTATCAGTTGTTCATATGTATGTATCTGTTGAATCAACTATGTACCACACTCTGTTAGTGCAAGAATACCAAGAATTGCATTTTTACATAACAAAATCAAGGTATTATGTAATTTATATCATAATTCAGCAGCAAGTCTTTTCCCTGATGGGAAAATTAACTGCAGTTATTCTATTTCAATTTTTTACCTTATTGAGTTCCACATTGGAAAGGTGCTCCGAAGCCTTGAAATCTGCGCCCTGGAAAACATTTTGTAAGAAAAGTATAAATTAAATAAACACATTTACGCTCAAGTTAATTTAAATGAACACAATAATTAATAATATTTATTAAATAAATAATAATTCAATCCAACAGCTATCCCTACATTACTGTTAACAACCCCTTACAAAATAATTCAAACTATCGAAGGAAAAATTCAAAAAACAATTCAAAATGACAAATCAATTTAAACCGAACAAAAGTACAGATTTTTAGAATGCTCAGGAATAATTTAATTGACAACAATTTTATTTACAATATATATTTAATTGTATTTCCTGTATTTTTGTCTCTCGTACATTTTTAACGAAACTGTGCATTTACAACATGTCATTGTTGTCAAACAAATAGCTAATTATTACAGTTTCAGCAAAATGTGACACAAGGAATTTTTTTGATCAAACGGTGTTAATATTTAACCCTTTGAACACAAAGTATTTATTTCCAGCGATTACTTACATCAAAACTTTTGGGGACTGTCAAACCAAATACTACTTCTACAAGAAGAAGTAGAACTAACATTGATTTCGGATTGAGTAGTTGCATATTTCACGGATTCAAGCAAAAGAAAATAATAGATTGAAAGTTCATGAAAGAGAAAAATTGAGTGTGGAATAGTATCTACTGGAATTAGCTCCCGAATAAGAGGAGTCCTCCTCTTGCTCGGGCTTAAATGGGAGCAAAACTCAAGGATGTGACAAGGTTTTTATCAGTTTAAAACTTACGAATAATATTTTTCAACAAGAGGGTTTACAGATAGCAATGATACGAGGAAGTTTTGCTCCGGTCATAGCATTGCGTATTAGTATTTCGTAGACATTTTGCTGCTCTGAATTGCAAAATGATTGATGCTTTATCCTCCGAGGGCACCTTGATAAATCCGACTTGCATACTCATATTATACAAGGGATTTTTTCTGCAATGCTTTAGGCACTATTACTTGTGTATATGTACTTATGACGCTCTAATTTTGTGGAATGGATTATATCACAATTATTATTGGTCATTGGTTCATTGTCAGTCCCGTCAAGAGGTGATAGCGATAGTAGAGTTCACAAACAATTGAATCAACGTAGATTCCACCACTTGAAATGTGCAAAAGAGCACGTACAACTGGGAAGGGTTATGGAAACTTATGTAATACTATTGAGATTCATGTAGATACCTATCTATATTTAACTAGCGATTAGTAGTGATGAGGTCCATTGAGATTTAGTATGTCATGAAAATTTTCCGTTGGGTCTAAGATTTTATCTGTTGTCAAAACTGAAGGAAAATTGACAGATTATGTGGTCAGTAGATTGACAGACAGATCCTCTTGTCAGAGTTGATTCAAGTAACTATTACTGCTGAATTTAATTATTAGTGTGAACCCTTTTGTAATTAGATCTGAACTGCAATTTTATTGTTGTAGGGATTTTTAGCTCCTGAAAATATCCGAATTTTACAAATTACCTACTTAAATAAACTTTTTAAGGAAAGGATTTTTCATATGACTTAACAGTAAACCGTAAACATTGTATAGAAGAAATAATATCAAATCGCCGGAATTATCCTCTAAATTTTATCCACTAAACAGCAAGTAAAGATGAATGATGGTCTTAAGAAAAGGTATATTCCCAGTCGGACGAAATCAGTCTGGTTCAAGAAAAAACACTATGCATGAAATGCATCTGTGGTTATTGTCATTGGACAAGCTTTTCCACACGAAATGATTTACAAGTTTTTTTTTTTTGCATATCATTTTAAATCTGCTATTATGTCAAAAAATTTCAATCAATAGAATAATAATTACATACAAATCCTGCGCGCCATCTAGGTGCAAGAGTGTACACTCTCTTATAATTTTTAGGGTCAGTAGACTGGAGATAATGAAGTTACATGAGATCATAGATGGGCATTTTTCTCTCCCTCTGCCTCCTTGTGCGAGGGATGGAATATAGTCTACTGGCACTCTCCCTCGCCATCCAACGAGCGACACGTTACGGATTGTCCTCGTCCTCACCCCCGTGAGGTGCTAATTTTAAAATACACCCCTCTCCCTCGCCCTCGTTATTTTACATTACACGCAAATAACACCCCTACAATTTCCTACAATCCCTAAGCTTTCAAATAACTTTTTCACGGACTCCTGTTAAAATATGACAGGTTTAAAACATGTAGACTTCATTGTTAAATTTCGGTCCTGAAGACATCAAACAACTTTGAATGGTGTCTTGTTCGCTCCTGGCCACAACCTCGGAGCGTATTAAATTGCTCTCTAAAAAGCCCAATCAAGTCGTTGCAAGCGATTGCAAAATATTATTTAAGTGGCGAGGGAGTAAATAATTATTGTTAATTTAGAAACAATGTGACACCTTTGACTTTCTGTTTCTTTCAGAATGTATCCCAGTTGTCATTTTTGGTCCTGATGCACATTTTCTTAACCTTTCTCTCCGGTCATGCCTTACATGCTCCCAATTCTAAACCTAAGAACTTTCGGATAGCTTAGAAAGTGTATAAAATTTCATATAACTTGTGGTTCAAAAATATTTGACGAAAAATTTGCTGTTGAAATAAACAACTACTGTACTCAAAATTGTGCTCCTCGTTGATACAGGTTTTACCCGTGTATTTGAGCACGGGTACAGCTGCGTATTAGGTACACATTTTTGTACCCATCCGGTTTGGGTACAGTTTCAAATAGATACCTGAAAATTATGGTTCAGGTATGTGTGCAGGTACAAAAACAAACATTTTGGGCGGGTGTAACCCATCAGGTATACATATATAGGTGCTCACTGGGTAAATAATTGTACCTGAACGTAAAATATCTACAGTTATCAAAAATTTAGCTATGCAGTTATTCGTTCCAAAAAATTTTAAAATTAGTATAAAAATCAATAAAAAATCGGCAACTTATTTTTTCGATTTAGTGCTGGTTACAGGAGGACCTTTTACATTTTAAAAGTTACGTCTTGAATTTTGTGCCGGGTCCAGACCATCTACCGAAGCTCCTATAAAATGTCATCCTATCCCATGGAGAATGGGGCTACGGTTACTGGTTATATGTATGACTGTGAATGAAGTTGGCGTTATGAAGTTCGGCCTGCTACAGAACAATGTATGTAAGATTTTTGCATAAAGGGCCATGAGGGCTTATACGTGTACTCTGCCTCCCCCTCTTTCGTTCACATCCTATTCATTGGTCCTCTCCCTTATGTTTATGAGGGCGCCTAAAATCCACGTGTACTCACCCTCACCCTCGCATTTCGTGAGAGCGAGGGCGAGGGAGAGGGCGAGGCATCCCTCATTCCCTCGTGAGGGTGCCCATGTATGCATGAGACGACTCAGGAGTAAGTACATGCTGAGGAAAAACGATCCAAGGACCAGAACAATGTTCAAACGACAGAGTAACGAAGCGTCGAAAGGAGAGTAAGCCAATCCCAGATGTTATTCCAGAATTGGAAAGAATGACCCACCAATGGGCGCTCCCAGAAGCCAGGAAATAAATTAGAAAAAAAACAGACAAACAAGGATGACTGGACCTTTATACAGCATCTCGCAGCCCAAGAATTGTAGCAACTGTCAATGTTTTTGCATCTAAAATTATCTGTCCTAATCAAAAATTGGGTCAGCGCCCTTAAACGTTTTAAATAAAGCAAATCTTTCTGTTCCTGATGGCAACCTGCTGAAATAATTCATAACATTTCCTTACATATTTGGATGATATGACCATTAATTTATACGTGGACTACTGATATAAAATAATAAAGAATCGCAATAAAATTTGCTATACGCCCTGGTACATTTGAAGAATTTTAATAACGGCCAGGTCTTGAATGATAAAATGACAGCATCCAGAAAGTCTTATTTAATTTTGCTCCAAAAAAAATTTCTCGAACCTACCGACCCCATTTGATTTGATTTATCTATTACGAATGACTTGTACATAATAACCCATGGGTTTATACAAATAAAACCAGCTGTACCTCCATACACCGAAAAATATTTGTAAACAAAAAATACAACAATTTTAAACCGAATTGTTTAATTGTAAGTATAAGTGATGACGTCGAAAATTTGACTCATTTTTCTTAATAGATCCACTGTGGGTATTTCATTCTTTGTAAATAAAATTCATTGCTGTGTGAGCTTGATCCAGTTTTATGGGATGGGTTTTGGTAAACTACTGTACTATTATTGTCACTTCAGCCTGTATTAATTGCATTTTCTGCCTGCAGTAAGAATTAATGTTCATTGGAGAATTTTGGGAATCAACTCACAATTTTTAAGCAAATGCTACATATCTACAGCGTAAATTCTTAAGAACAATTTTGAAATATGCGATGAATTTTTTACGATACATTGTAAGTATCTTTTAATTTAATAATTTACTAAATGGTAGGTGGACATATATAATAGGAATTAATTTGGGGCATAAATAGCATAACCTCTTAACTGGAATACTACAAATAAAAGAGCAGATAAATTCGTACTACAGCGGATATGTAATTTTCCGTCTTACTGTATGTATAATTTATTAAAATGCAAACCCCTAGTACACTGGCCCAGAATCCCAGAGGCATCCCTTGAAAACCACAAGGAAGGAAGGTTCCACTGGTATGTATAAAAGATTCTCTACACGATTATTACTCATACAGTTATTATGACGCATGGCAAACATGCGCTGGTTGCAAGTAAAAATTCCACCAAATTCTAAGTCAAATGGCATCTTTCTAAGAATTCTCTTAAGCCGTTGCGCTGACAAATTTTGAGAAAATTCTCCGATATTTAAAAATGTGGAGCGTTACTTACTTTTAGTTTGCTTGCGGTGCTGTGAGGGAAATATTAGTAAGAAGTCTCATTTCTGTAGTCGCCCTGTCAGTTTCTGATTGACAGGACAAAATGACAAAAATAATAACTGAGAGTTCCAAATTAACTTCTATGCGCTACGATTCCTCGAGGATTCAAGTAGTAAGTTTTTATTTAACCAGTACTATATTTGCATGATTATTAAGAAATTGAAAGACACTCGAGGTAAGTATAGACGACCCTCCAGATTTCTCAATGTGCCCCAAAGCAAGTTTTCATTAAAATCAAATAGCCTATAAATTGGATCTTACGACTGCACGCATTAAAACCATGTTAAAAGACATGTGATAATTATAAAGTTGACCCTCCAAAAAATTCGTGTGGCTAATTAATTCAAAACAGTTGGAATGACTCCAGCTAACGTATTTTGAAACAAACGTTTTAAATCATATTTTTGGAGCGGTCATCCAATTATTTCCATGTAAAATAGAACATCCCTGTTAATAGTATTACTACTGTGACCTATGACATGACTTTCAGATTGTGTCATTCCTGGTGGTCCTGTTTTTGGCGTTTATTCTGACCACTACGGTTTTCGTGGCGGGAGAAGATACAGATGTTTTGAAACATCCGAAGGACGAAAAGGTCATGGGAAAGGAGGAGAAAGAATGCCTCTATGGTTGGAACTAATTAACCGTATTTTCCTAACAGTATAATAATTATATTAACCTTCCAAATTTTAACCTCAAACTGATATTTTCTCAGCCTACCCCAAAGGAGCATTAATTCTTGCCTATTTTGCATTTGGGATGTCGAACGCATTTACTGTAGGGATGATGGCCGTTGGAGCTCTAGCTGTGAGCTTATACTTTCCCCTTAGTTTAAGTTTCTTGCTCTCCAACCCCAGTTGTTCTGGGTTTGGGGGCTTAAGTAATAATGATAATTGATACTAAAAATTGATATTATTTTATAATAATTCAGGGAAGCCGTTGCTTCGCAATCTGGGTCGTGTCTAATGCATTCATTGTGTGTAATGCAACTTTCACGGTATTGTGGGGAACTCCGACCCTAACATACGTCTTCGTCATCGGTTGTGTTCTGACTGCAGAAGGAACCACTCTTTGGATCATTGGGCCGGGTGGGTTTGACATCGACAAGGAAGACATCAAGACGTGGAAAACTTTTTCCACTGAGAGTTTGGAATCGTCTGGCAACTTGCAATTAGAGACCACATTCTGAACTCAGAGACTATACAGGTGCAGATGCTATGCTGTTTCATGTATTTATGTATGTACATATTTTAAGGCCAAGACTAAGGAAGTAACTACAGTAATTATTCTGTTTGTCAATGTACAAGAGCACCCAGGTAAGGAAGGGACATTACCTACATTATGGGGCAAGCTATTATAATTAAATGTACACAATGAGATAGACATTGCATAGTGTCATTCTATTGTATGTGTCCATAGTTTTTAAATATATTTAATTTAATTACACTTGTAACAAGTGTCAGTTTAAACTGTGAAATTGTTCACTCAGTGGTGTTAAATGAGGCTTTTACAGAAAATGGGCGTCGACAAAAATGTATCAGCAATTAATATTGTAAATGACTAAAATTGCATATTTTTCCTTTGGAATTGTCGGAATGTGATATGTTATTGCTTAAGTACTATTCTGACTGTTCCGGCATTAAATTTTGAAAATAAATAAATTATCGAGTAACAAATTGTTGTACAGTTGTTCATAAAATTTGCGTAATTTTCTTATATTATAGGATCAAACCGATAACAAATATTTACTTGAGTCAGTAAGCGCATGTTGATTTCCATATGTGAGCGTGACGTCTTAAGTATCTACATTTCTGTATGAAATGAATAATTGAACAGCACTTTTCTCACTGTATTAAATGCATCAACTTCTACAAGCATTTTCTGTGTAGGAGCAAAACAATTTAGCAGAATTCCCATCTACAACAATAATTGTTTGTAAATTTTCTCCTCACTCGACCTTAGTTGGCACTGTAAGATTCACATTTTCAGACTTTTCAGGCAAATTATAGGCAAAGAAAGAACACACAGTACTCTGAGTATGAGTCTCAGTATTTCACTAATCTCCCTCACATTAATTTATCAATAATCAGCATTAGCGACATTTATAAAACCAGTAATTATCTAAATGGGGACTAGCCATACTGGAGCATGTTCTCATTTGCCGAAAAATCCCTAGACTTTCATGGCAGGGTCAAGTTCATGTCCAAGTCTTAAATTTAATTACTTGACTTCAACTTGATAATTGTTATCCCTATAGTAAGCACCGAATATTGTGTTTACCAGTTTTAACCAGTTTTACAGTAGTGAGATTTATTTGTATGTAGTTTAATAATTATAGATACTGGATTATCCTGAAAGAGTAAGAATATTTTGTCTACTTTACACTGAATTCTTCCCCGTATCTTGTCAACTCTGTCGTAGCCATAATTTCTATAATAATTATTACATACCCATAAAAGCAGAACTTTTCTGAGACATCAAAGAATGGCCTGTGAAACTTGCGCTGCTGTAATAAGTCACTTGAAGTTCAAATTTAACATGCCATTTTACACATACATAATATAACTTTAAGCCTTGTTATAATATAACCCGTATAAATGTCCTTTACTCCCACGTCCTGTATAATTTAGCCTCAGATCAAACTTGTTCACTTCAAAGTTGAATTAAGTTTTACAGTAAACCCTGTAATGAAATCAGACTGGAGTCTGTTTGTATTCATTCAGTTTATAGAAACGAATTCTAGTCTATTGGTCAGCTTTGTTTAAAAAGGCTCAGTGGCTCAAATGATAAACCAATAATTTATTGGTTCATCATTATGTATCTATTTGAGCCACTGAAATTATTTCAGTTCAATTACAATAATAAATATTATTCTGGTAATTTTAGGCAAGATGCAATTTATTCGTACATATTTTATAGAAATAGTGGTGAAGAGAAGCCACGTGGGAATTATTACAGTTTAGGACGTGTAGGAAACCGTGTTTCTTCCCTAACCGGGCTAACTAGGAACAGTGCTGAAAGACTTTAACAGTCCTGTGGACTACACGAGTGAGATTAGAGACTATCATAGATTAATTTGTTTATATTTGTTTTACTCTCAATCTTAGGGAAAGCTAAGAAGCTTTTGGCTATTACAGAAGTAGTCTTGAATTAATTAAGGTAAAATCGGATAAGAAGGGGAATTCATGAAAGGTTTCTAAATTAAGAGAAGATATTAGTGGTGAAGGTCTAGTTTAGGGGGGGATTAATAAAATAATTTTTATCCTGGCCCTAACCCTCAAAATAGATTTGTGGGCCTTTACACATGATATCTGCAATCTGAGGGCCTTAGTCAACATTTTTTTTACCCTGGTCCTAACTTTTTTACCCTGGGCGGGCCAGGGTGGGCCACCCCGTAAATCCACCCCTGGTCTAGTTAAATGCAGTGAAAGGGCTAAAATGCGGGGGAATTAGCCCAACCATTTGGTTTTTTGTACAAAAGTATACACACTAGACAAACTTTCCCCCTACAACCCTTCATCTATCTACTCCTACGTTTAAAAAAGATTTATGAGCATTTTCCGTGTAGGAGTCAAAACATTTGAACTCATTCCAGTTTGTCACAATATATAATGTTTTCATCTGTGAAGAACGTGCCCTTGAGGAAGCAAAATGTTTAGGAATGCTCTTAAACTGAGAGTGCACTGCATGTAATTACTCTATTGGTCGTCTAGCCTTCAAACCTGCTAATTAACATTGATCAAACTTAGATTATATTTTTTCAAGAAAGCACTGCTTGTGTCATCAGCCTATAGATGTGTACGTATATGTATTACTTAGAGAACACTTCAAGGCCTGGGGACATTTATTTATAAATGTAAATCATTAACTTGAATTCTACCAATTGACAATTTATTTTTGAACCTCAAATTGAACAATGTCATTTAAAATATCTACAGAGAGAACAGTTAGTAAATGCGTATATCTGTATAATTGTGTATGGATTTTAATAGCGTACCGCTAAAAGCCAAGTTTAAAAAATTGTACTTGCAAAGACTTTAATCGTATCTATGTATGTTGCAAGCTGAATAATAGAAAAATTCCAATTGTAAGTATCTACTCACAGTACATGCTAGGATTATTTACATTCTTTACTTTTTGTCAATTTTGTAGTTCACCTGGACAGGATTACCGACCATTGATTGTGCTGCAAAACATCATTCGTCTCCAATTTTCATCGGGTAAGATATTTGATTTCTGAAGTAGATATAATTAGGCACTTATATTCCTCACCTGGGTGACTTAAAACTAACGGAAATAATTCGGATTTAAATGTCAGTTTAAAGACAAGTTGTAAATATCAATATAAAAATTCCTTGACTGTATGATTTAAATGGCAGGTTGACATTATAGGGGCAAGCTCTTACAAATAAATGAACACATTGAAATTGATGTTCCATAGGGATAAAGTATTGTATGTATCAATAGTGGGTATACAATTATTCTTACGGGGTGGCAAAATACCTAAAAATATATATGGAGATGCCACTATACCTTAAAACTAATTATATAATTATAATGTAACTATATAGGGAAGTTTTCCACTACTCCCTTATAAATTGTTGCTATCGAAGAGGAACCATTGCAGAGAAATTCCCTGCAATTGAAATTGTGTAATTATAGTGAAACCCGTATAGAGAGTATGGAAGTTATGTGCAATTATATTACATACATCTACATATGTGTTATACATTAAAGAATACTTTCTTGCCACCACGTGTATGTAATAATATTTTTATTTCTTGCAAAATTGCTATATTGCTGAGTCTGTGCTAATCCCTATGTATTTTTTGTATTCACAGGTTTTTCCTGTATTATTAAAAACATACAAAGACGAAATTGTTACATTAACTATTTTTAAGTTTCATCAGGTTAACGAATTACAAATTACTTGCTCACAAAATAGAATTCCTTCACTTTACGATTTTCTCTACTAGAAACATTTTTTCAGGGAGAAGAATCCTTCCGTCTTCCCAGAATCAATCGGACCCCTGGCTAGGGGGCTCCGCGCAAATCCCATAAAAATAATTACATGGATATTCATAGTAAAAATTATTCCCGAAATTAACCCAATAAATGTAAATTATTAGGAATCGGATCTACTAACTCGCATAATACACACTAGAACGTATTTACATACTCGGTTCCTCACAAAACACTGTACGTATGCATTTATAATTAGAAGTATGGGCGTCAGAGTGAAACTCAGTCAGAGTTGAACTAATTTAGCAAATCGTACAAAAATAATTTTACTCAAGTTTTGGATAACCAGAGAATAACTTTACTACCGGAAATACTAAGGATTTTGAAACATGTTTTATTTCCGGAAGCTCAGTGACGTCTCCTGATGTTAAATTATTGTAAGTGGCTAACTGTGGAATTTGCTGTAAATGCTAAATTTTTAATGAAAATATTGTCGAAAAACTATCCCATAAAGGGGAAACTCTGGCGTATGATGCAATTTCATGAGTTCACTTAACGTAAGCACATATTAAGTATGTGATGCTAAAATCCAGCAATTAAGTAAGACAACATCGAATGAATGTGAACTCATGAATGATGCTTGAATGAAGGGAAGAGAGTGGAGTGGTGAAGGTAAAAGAGTATGTGAGCAGTTAAAGAGCTTCTATTGGGAACAAAATTATTTGATTCCATTTAATTTTCTCAGAGGCTGTTAACAAATATTTACTTCGGTCATGTAACTTTTGTGTACATATGACCGTGGGAGATAATTATACATGTGAGGCATTTTAATATCTCAGTTCTGTAACTCCGTATTATCAACATTAATTATTCGATCCAGCCTTCGAAGAGGAATCTCTAAATAGGGCCAAACCAATGCAACATGTTCAGGTTTACCAAATAAATAATTTGTCTCTTATATGCACTTATGCATGGGCTTCATCTCAAAGGAGCCCACTTTTTCTGCTTTCCTTATACTCACTTGTAAGGAGGAAGTCCACTGTGTCGCATGAAGCTATATTCCTTTGAGGATTCTCCAATTTTAAAGATTTATATTTTCTTCCTTTTGTAAATATTAAATCTGGTATCCTATATATACGTTATTTCATATATGTACGTACCACACACGGAAATCACGTTGACAGTTACAAATACCATTACAACCATCAACTTAAAATACGTTTTTGTATAAGAATAGTCCCTGGAAAAAGTTCTAATTTTGTACTTCATGTAATTATGTACATATGTAATTATATATGTAGATACTTGATTTTTTTTGTTACAATAAAATCCTACCAATATATTTACGTATAGACTTATTGTTGGTCATTTTATTGACGTGCTAATTATATCCTTTAATCCCATATTCCTTAATTGACAATCCTGCAGTTTAAGCTGCTGTTGATCAATAGAGCATACATATCTACATACATATATACAAACAGAGTGCGCCTCGTATCACTTGAAATGTTTGTCTCACTCCATAGAGCCATCCATTTTACATGGGAGTCAATTTCCTAATTAAAATCTGCTTATACGACCAATAATAATTACTCCGACCATGTGTCTCATATAGGTAGGAAGTTGGATGCTCCTTTTTTCTCCGATCCTTCATCCAACCATGGTTGACTTTGATTTAGTGTCACTCTGCCCATAATTAACACTGTAGAAACTTTGTAAAGCATCGCTACTCTCAGAATTGCTTTTCGGGGTTGACGAAAAATGTCATACATTCATCCAAGTTAGCGCTAAGGCATTATTGCTAATGGCATATAATTGTATATGGTTTGTGGTAGCATAGAATCCATTCTCTATAAGAACATCTCTGACATGAGCAAGTATCTTTTCCGAAAATTACTTTAATTATATGCTGTCGAAATAGTTTGTAATGCAAAGAAACAATTATAAGTATTTTGCATAGAGGGATGAATTTCTCACAGGTACGTGTTTTATAGCGCAAAACGAACTTTAGTAGGAATCAATGTATTTATTGATGAATAAGAATAATTCTAACTCCCGTACCTTTATTAATACCTTACAAATCCTTCAATGAGGAAAAGGAATATGTAACAAAATAGACCTTATAAGTATATGTATAGTCTCTAAATCATTGGTAGGGAGCAAGTGTGGATAACCTTTGAGCTGTGTTTTAATTGATTGCAAATCCTACAAACAATACATTTTTCCAGCTGGACAAGCGTCCTAATTTTACCCAGCGCCCAAATGTTCCTTGGTTTAAGGCCATACTCACTGTTTCAGAATAGCTAATAAGATAATCACGGAGGGAAGTTATATTGAGAACGTATGAAAGGTCTTTGCTGAATTGGAATATCTGCGGAGTAAAAGTAGTTCTCAGAGAAGAAAGAAGAGACATGCTTTAAAAATGGCACGACAAGTCTTTGGCATGTTCATTTTGTGTTAAGGTTCAATAAACGTTACATGGGCATAAAAGCAAGCTATACCTACTCCAGCGGTGTTTCCAAAACCAGAAAAGACTTTAGATTAGGTTGAATGTGAATCAAGGATTGAGGATAGAGATTGAACTTTCAAGCAGGATTAAATGATTTGTCTCAACGTTGTTGGAATATTGATTAGAAATTTATATACACGATATTTGTGGTTGCTACACAGTGGAGATGTGCTTTTTACGGTATTTACTTTGGTTTTAAATTCTGGTGCAAGAAGGTTAATTGCTTCACTAGTTGGAAAAATTCTCTTTAATCTACAAGGGGATCTCTGGAATGTGTAAAGCTATTTAAATAAAATAGTAGTTTATTTGACAGTGTTTTTGCGAAAGGGCATTTTTTGTACATGCATGCGGTTGGAATAAGATCTAGCAAGTTTATTTCAAGTTTCACCTGTAGATAAATACTGATGGGGAAATATATGTTGGATGTGGTAAACTCAAAGGAACCCAAATGCAATTTTCACTGTGGGCTATACTGAGCAAGGTGGGAAAGTTATTCAGTCGTGGATGAAATCATTTTGAAATATTTGATTGCCTGCTGGGATAATGTCATTCCCTAAAACTATGGCCTTATTTGTGGATGTAAAACGGGAAACTTCAAAAGTGTACAAATTAACTATAAATAAGAAAATATTATGCTTTTATAGATGGTTTTGCTTTAGTACAAACTGAATGTAGATAGGACGAAACTTTGGACCTGGGGTACTGAAATAAGACTCAAACAAATCTCTATGAAATTTACTGTCACGGAACAGAGTTTTGAAGGAGGAATAATAATAATTCCTCTCTACTCACTTCCGCTCTGTGGACTGAAATTCAACAATCCGGATCTCTATATTTACCGGTCGTGTCCAAAACTTTAGGTCTCAAAAATATATGGAGACAAAATAATGTCCAACAAAACTTTCCTGGGGGAAAAATAGCGCTGAAAATTTGCTCATATAACAGTCCCGAAATATGCAATAATTTTTGACTTCCTACAATAATTGTTATTGTTTTGTGGTGTTGGGGGACCCTGCTGTAATTATTACAGTAATACATTTTTTTATGTACAGTATGAATGAGAGGGAAAACACAGGATGTACATAGAACGTATTTACAGACGATGGGTAGTGAGAGAAAGGGGAATTAAATGGGCATATTGGCATGTATAGTTTTAATAAATGTTAGTGGATTCGCCAGAGTTACAATTTGGAAAGTGATATGTGTAATTACATAATGATATTTCGAAAATCTCTTTTGTTAGATTAAATCAATCGCCAGTCTAATTATTGACTCCGTACGTATAGCGATTTATACCAAGGTACTAAATATTTGGACATGAGTTTGCAATTTCATCACATTTAATCCAAGCATATGTATGTAAAATTACATTGAAACGATTACTGGTTCCGTATATGACTCGGGAGATAAGTGAAATTGTTGAGCTGATTAAAGATTCGAGAAATACAGATACAGTGAACTTTCATTATGACAGCACTCCTAAAATGCATACACAATTTCACTGTTACAGTGACATATGCTCCTTTTGGAGGTCCCTGAGAGCGAGAATGCCCTGTATAATAATAGTGTAGAATTTACACCTCAAAGCTATAGTTCAAAATATTTACGAGAAAACTTTTCAATCAAGCACAGGAGTCGGAAGTGTGAGTATAAATACATGTAGGTACATAAATACTTTAAATATATTTTCCCACATTTGACTCGTTAAAGAGACAAAATGGTCTACATGCTATATGTATCTGTACAAAAACATTACCTCTTCAACGACGAATTGTTCCTGGATTGAAACACACATGTATACCAGGAATCGCACTATATGTTAAATGTAGCAAAAGAATTCCAATCCCGTATTCCTGTATAGGGGTGGCAAATATTTTTTAGACAAAGAAAAATCAAAGGAACTCAAATGCAATTTTTACATTTCAACCTACCTATGTATACAAGAGGTTTCACAAAATTAATTATTCCATTGATTTTAATTTGTAGCCTGCCCACATTAAAATCTTTCCTGATGCACATTTTGTAGCGTTTTGAAGACGACAACAGTGCTTTAACAGGTGGGGGATTGATAATATTAAATGTACATAAAATGTACTCATTTTGCAAAAGTTTGATCTTGTAATATGTTGAACTAGTAAGAAGCCCTGCTCCGCAGGGAAATTTGCTTGATCACGTCTTGGTTTGTTGTAACATAATAAAACCTGCATGATAATAGCCTAGATAGATAGCAGAATGGATGAACAAGTGAAAACAGCATGGTTCAGCGCACTGGGGAACTTCACACTATAAGGTCCTGCGCATGTCCCATGTTTGATCCCTTGACCGCGGCTGGGAGTTGGTCCCGCATACATTTTTACAAATCCGTAAAATTTAACGTTTAAAAACTTCCTTAAAACAATATTTGTTGTAAATGTTTCATTTCTGTCATCAAGTGTTTTGCCTTGATGCTCAGTGTCGACAATTTTTGCTTTAACTTTTCTTCTATATGTATGTAGCTCTGCAAAGTTTATAATATTTCGGGCTCCACACAATTAACTCTATAAGTGTCATTCTCTTCACCCTGTAAGTTCCCCCTGATCCTCAGTTTTGTCGACATATACTTTTACACTGTATTGAGAAGTGGCTCTAAAAACGCTACACAGAGTTTATCATAGTAAACACGGTTGTGATAACCAAATACCTACTTTCCTATAAAACAAACGGGTATTCACCCACATTTCCCAATAACAACACCAACACAGTTTGACGGATTGATCCGCTAGTATTAAAATTCTATTGCTGAAATGATTTTTTTATTGAACATTTTTTAAATAGAGATGTTTTCGTCTGAAATACAATTTCGTTTGATTATAATCTAATATTACACAACTTCTTTAAATATACAATTACTTATTGTGTAGGTTGCTTTACCTTTCTGCAGTGTCATTTACAATGATCTTAATATTTATTTTTGACTTACGTCTTGAACATACAACTCTCGCAGTTCTTATTGGCGCGTAGATTTGGTGCGAAAATTCAAATGAACATACATTCTCACTGCATATTATACAAGATTTAAAGTTTTTTCTGCCTTATAGATATTTGTATCGTTGGGAGTATCTATGTACATGTGCTAAAATTTTTAGGTCTAGCGTTGTACACATAGTTTAGTCTCGCAAAAACAGGCCTTTAATTTCACCTAATTTAAATAACCTTTCTCCAAATGAGCAATACTAAAAAAATTTCCATTGTCATACTTCTTCTCCTATCAGAGCTCACGACACAAAAGCCGGCATTAACTCGGCTTAAAAAATCATATAACACATCACATACGAACGTAAACACTAATAAGTGAAGTACGTAAGGCGGTAATTTTAAAATACACTCCTCTTCCACGCCTTCGTCATTTTGTACTACGTGGAAACAACTCCCTCACAATTTTCTACAGTCCCTGTTTTTTCAAATAACTTTTTTGCGGACGCTTGGTTAAATTATGACAGCTTTAAAATGTATCATCTTCAATGTTGAATTTCGCTTTTGAAGAAATTGGAAAATATGTTTTAAAGGGCGAGGGAGTAAGTAATAAAATTGTGAATTTATTACAAGTGGACACTTTTTGCTATGCATCGCTTTTCTTTAATTAATAATTAAAATTTATTAAGCCCAATTTTGATACCCTTTGAATTGAAACGGAGGGGCCCGATGGGGTTCCTCCGCCTGTGATCGCTAAATCTCAACTATCCGGTGATGATGGGCCCATTATTCTTATTCTTGCACTTGAGTTCACATAATGTCAGCTGACATTGCGAGACTCAATCTCAAATTTTATTTTTCCCGCACAAAAGCAACCACAAAATATTCCTTGACAATTGAAATTTCGCATGTGAGCTCTCCGTAAGATACAAACATTTTGGCACTTGGACAAAAAATAAATAAAATTTTAACGTCTATGAGACTATACTAGGCAGATTTGACAAGTACGTTACATGCTACAGATAATCTCGCTGTAACAGGCGGCTAAATAGCGGTTATGTGTATACATACAAGGGAATCTTCAGCCCTCCCCATGAAAAAATGACAAGATAAAAACATTTTTCTCAGTTGTCTTTTCCCCCCTGAAGCAATATTTTCTTAACCTTGCTCTTCGTCCTTACAGTACATACTCCTAATTCTAACTGTAAGTATACCTTTTGGAGCATGAAAATTGTCCACGTTTTTCCGATTTAGGACTGGTTTTCCCTACAAATATGTTCAAAATTCCATTTAATTGGTAACAAGTTCCTATTTATTCCTTATATTTTGATTTTCGGCGAAAAATAACAAAATTTCAGTATAGTCGGACTACAATATATTATTTTGTGGTAAAACCATTTCTGTCAATTTTAGTGTCGACAACATTTCTTAATTATAATCTGTGTAGTGGCTCAGAAAATAACTATTAATGATCAAAGTCGCATTAGTTCCTTAACTTTAGACCAGTAATATTTAATTATTAGGGCATGCAAACAGCATTCATCAAATATAAAGCTCAGAGGTAGAGTCCTGGTTTACAAATTACCAAGCGTCTCACTGACATCTTAAAATGAAAATTTATTCTGGAGTTTAACATGATACATTTAATTTATATTTACTATTTAATTCTTCAGGAACAATAAACTTCCACAATGAATTCAATAATATTTTAAAATAATGTGTAAACTAAAAAGTTAATGTTCATTATGTCCTTAATGTACAGCATTTGACATATGCGCATCCCATTTTAAAACAGTATTTTGAATATAATAGGGTCAGACAGCTACTTATCATTCTGCAGCTACATATATTATGACGGATTCTAATAATTACTGATCACTTGTAAAGACTGGAGTGTGTAATTACGAATAACCCATTACGTGTTAACTTTGTCACTACTGGCTATAAGGGGGTTATCCGAGTACTGCAGGTAAAATTAATATATAATGATATATCATGCCCAATAAGAAATAATTAATTATATGTAATTACTCATGCCAGCAACCACTTCAACATGTTAGAACATATGTACATATCTACTATTTTAGTGGACAAAATAAAATAAGAATTATTAATATTATTAAAATAATTCTCAGCACTGTAATAATAATAATAATTCAAGTAAGTGACCAATAACTTTTACTGCTGTGGCTAGAATCTGACGCTAGATGTAGAACATCTCATTGTTTCCCCAGAAAATCCCTTATCAATAGCCGTACGATGCTAGAAAAACATTCCCTTGCAGACCTGACTTTATACAGAACTCCTTCATAGCGAGAGTAATAATTTAATACTGTAGATAATACTAATGTAGTTTAAACCATCGGCCGGATTTTTGACCAGCCATGTACTATATATGTCGACGTCGACTCTCCCTTTAACGTCATTTATAAATATTTCAAAAAGAAATGTGTAAGAGATCAATGTTATATCTGAGGAGAGGTACATCAAAAAAATACAGTTCTTAATGCAAATTGTTCAACATCTGTTAGATTTATTTACATATGTAACCTCCTATCACTTTCCTATCACTTCGCATTCCTATTTTACGTCTCTGCGACTGCAATAATAAAATTATTAATGATTTGTGAAGATGACATTAATCTCAAATGAATCCCCACAAAATTAAATACGAGCAAAAATAATTGTATGAATGACATCGTCCTTAAAAAATTCCAAGTTCAGAATCTATCCTTTCCCCCACTTTCTATGTATATAATATGAATTTCCTGAACCTCCCTGCTGTTTCTCCGCATCCTGCCCCAAATTCCCAGGTTGGATTCTCACCCGTGGAATCGCTCTTCCGATTGCCTATAAACTCTTCTACAATCCAGTGTCAGTCAAATTGATCGGGAAAAAGTTTTTAATGTGAGTAATTAAATAATTTATACGTTTTAACATCCCACCGTTACCAAAAATATCCCCTCAGTAAGCTCCTCCTAAAGCTCAGGTTCCCTATAACCTCTGTAATAACAGTTATTGAGCCAGCTCGAATTCAAACAAATTTTGAAAACTCTGGAAAAATATTTGCTTAAACCAATGTGAATTCAATATTTTTAATTGTTCGTCCTTTAAGAGCCTAGGAGGTGGTTTATCATTTGTCCTTCCTTCATCATCCTGTCCTTGAAATTATACCTTCATGAAAATTCCAATGGTATGTATACGACAGGGGTTCCAGTTATCCTGCTGGGTTTGTCCTATTGTAACTTCAACATGACGCTATAAGAACTCATGAACTGTAAAAATATGACTACCCGCCTGGAAATCGTGTGCACAAATGTGGACAAATACCATTTCGCTTATAATATTGTGCACACATGTGCGCGCATCATTCACGTATTTAGATTTCTGCACAAGGTCGCAGAAACAAATCAGGCAAGAAACCTTACTTCATTGTGCACAGTAAGAACCATTATATTAAACCATACAAATAAAAAGACAATTTACATTTAAACAACCTGTAAAGTGCGGGTGCAAACAAAGAATATTTATTATTCTAGAACAGCTACATCGCACATCATTAAATAAAAACCAGCGTATGATTCACATCATATACTTTATTTATTTATTCCAGTTCCACCGTATTGGGAATTCTAATTAAGTATTTTAATTCGTCATCATAAATTGTTATAAACCTTTGTTGAGAAATGCTAGTTAGTTTTACAATTGACCAAGCGTCATCGATACGAGTAACAGTAGTTAGATATGAATTACCAATATTAGGTGTCCCATGTATACGTTGAACAACAGCCACACCAGTGCCACCGGCGAAATTTATGTATACAAGTTTTTGAATTAACCATATTTTGTTATCTACCGTGGCAACAATTGAATTATTACGTTTCCCCGTTATCTGATCAGCCCGACAATACATTTTCCCTTTAATAATACACTTTCGAAAGTTACATCCAATTGAGGCAAAAATCCCAAAGTCCTTAAGAATTCGCTGATCATTTTGCGAAAATGAATATTTTTGAAATGGTCCCACGAACGTTGCATCTCCCATAACTTTCCTGCACTCTTTCGCGAATTGTTTTGATTGCATCATGGACTCGAAAAATTCTGCAGCGAGTTCACTCTCAAAAACTTCATCGGATGTAGTAAAAAGTGTCACTAATTGTAAAGTCTTGGTCATAATTTGCGTTGTTATTTTCCTGCTTCCATGGAACAAGTTGCTAAGAACCCCATTAAAATTTTCAAATTGAAAGGCAGAATAACCCCACAGGGGACCCCACTTTGATACACAACTTGGAGCATGTCTAAGAATATGCAAATTAAAAGTACACGTTTCTACCCCGTAAAGCGCTTCGGCTTGTTGAACAAACAACGATAGATTTGTTTCACAGAAATGTATGTCTTCAGGAGTGATTTTTTCGTCTGACAAAATCATGAGGCAGTTTGACATCTTTAAAAGATGCGTACGATAGACTTCTGGGAGTATACCATTTAGTACTGTTGTTGCAATAAACGCCCAGGTTCTCCACTCCGTCGCCTTCCAAAATTTGCGATGAACAATTGAGCGAATTTTACGGTCGTAATTGAAAGGAACGCGACAATTAGTTAATTTTTTGTCCACCAATTGAACACGTCTGCCTAGGTAAAATACTTTATCGTGATAACTACTATCAAACCAAAATGATGTTAGCATTTTAACAACTCCCAGATATGATGAATGCATTACATCATACACAAACCCATCAACGATGTCAAACCTGTTGAGCAGTAACAGTTGAGACGCGGACTTCACACCTTTGTAGCTTTCTTCTTTAAAATCTGACAACGACAATTTTGTTGAAAGTGTCTCCAAATTTTGCAGAAATTGATCCTGGGTGCGCAAAATACATTCTTCATATTTATAAATCCATTTTCTGCGTAGTTGGTTGTCATCCATCCAATGTGATTGGCCCTTAATTAGGCACCATGGACATCCATACTTTCCATTAAATTGATTAAGGCCTTGTACTGTACATCGTGCTACAGAATCAGCGATAAATAATGGAAAATAACATTTGCTTGACACATTTTCATCATTATAACTCCATTGAATTCCGACTTCAGATAATTCGTTGAACATTGTCACCAACGGCTGAAAAAACGTATCAAAGTTTGGTTTCTCATTGCCGCTCCACAGTGCAACTAATATTGTGTGCTGCCTTCGTAATTTATAATCCAATTCATTTATCGAAATAAGTACGGGCCAAAAACTCAGCTTGGAAGAGCGGTATGGGGAAACGCCGTCTGTATTAATTGAGCAAGTAAAGTCCAAACGGGAAATACCCAATAGTTTGTAAAATCCACCATCACAAATATCATGTATATTTGAATCTGCTCTGCATCCATTTCGTTTAATTAAATTTTGATGCAAATTCGATGCAACTTCTTTTGCCTTTAGAAGGGTTTCAATCATGAAGCGAACATCAAAGGTGATAAAAAAACTTGCGGCTGTTTGCAAACTAACAAATGTAAAATCTTGGTTGCATCCTTGACACGTAGAAAGTATTGCCCTGCTTGATTGGTCTCCCAGTAAACCCTTGCAAACAGGACAATAAAATTGACGCTTGCACATGCTTTTATCTGTATTAAGGGTTTTCTTTAGCAAATAATTACTTCTGGGGATATCTATGTCATTCTCACAAAGTAGTTGAAGCAGTGTCAGGAGATCTTCAACGGCATCGACGGTTAAACCATGCTTGATTGTATACGCATTTATAAGCAGAGTTTTATCCAGCTTGCTCAGACTTGAAGATGAAACCTGATTTAGTTATACAGATTTTTCAAATTTGTGCTTTTAAGATGCCAATATAAATATGCATTTAATTATTATTACGGAATTAGTTTCAGGGTCGGAAATAGTTTCTTCTTGGGATGAAGCCAGAGTATCTTCCATATTTTGGTTATCGTCATCATGGAGCGCATTCTAAACATATTATTATTAAAATGCAGTGCCCTCACAATTACACTTATTTCAACTACACAGTATTATATTTGGCACATACATTCAAGGGAACGTTCAGGTTTCGATCAGCTGCAAGTTGAGATTCCAAAATAAAATTTATTTCCTCTCCTGGGCATTATCCTTGTTTTACTTTCTGTGAGTATCAATAACATTACATATATATAGTAGTACATTTTTAACTTTTGCACAAGTAGCATTACGATCACATAATGTAAATCTGTACATTCCTGAGCGAACTAATTAATTTTTATTATTTACTTGTAAGTATGGCCACAATAACATTACCTTGAGTACTCTGTGTCTTGATCTTCGTGGAATACTGCTGACAGGGGATGTTTTTTGTGGCGACTGATTATATTTGCAATACATTTAGGAGAATTTATTTATTTAACTTTAAATTTTTTCAAACAAAAATATTAAGTTCATTTGAAAGTTGCCCGCCTCAAAAATTATTGAGGCCAAGTAAATCAGTAAGCACCAAAGGTGACCAAATGATTAAGCCTACCCTACATCTTTCCTGCATTTAAAAATGGGACCGAGCATATAAATGTATCAAAATGTAAAACATAAAACTAAAATTAATTAGCATATCCTACATCCTTCATATTTTGGCTATAAATTCAGCCATTGCCAATATATGCATTAATTTACATATTGTAGAAATAGTTCAATTCATTTATCTCCCTTTAATTTTGATGTTGTATTAAATGCCAAAAAATTAACATGACATGCTACAGCATACTGCACATGTGCATATGCACTTCTACAAACGCTTCCTGCACTTTATTTTGCCTACAAATGTTTATTCACAAACATTCCGCTGTCAGCAAATAAGCCATAAAAACTCTACGTGTACGATAGATGAACACCTTTGTTAAACACGGAATCACTGCACTGCATATATTACTTTGAATGACAAAATTAATGAACATGCGATATACAAGCTACCCCATTTTGATACTCACAGGCGCTACTTGGGTTCTATTGAATTGCTTAGGCGTCCATGTTACGTAACTGAACACGCCGGAACAGTCTTGTAGTTTTTATTCGAAGTGTAAAATAAACTTAATTAAAATGTATTTAGTTGTGGAATTTTGTGAGGATCCTAAATCATATGGAGTAATTCCAGTTGAAAATGTCAGTGATGGATCAGTTCGTGCCAATATTAAAGGCAATCTGGGAAAATCCACTAAGGTTTTATGGGGAAGGAAGAGCTATGATGGAGTCATTCTACATAAAGGTGAGTATTAGTAGTTTCAATAAATTATCGTTTAAAAGTGTATTTGTTTAGCGATAATTTTACTTGGCGCTATAATTTTTATTATATTCTTCTTTATTTTCTTGTAAGGCTCAAAGAAGGAAATGGATACGCTCTGCAACTCTCTCGCCGAGCAGGCATCCGAATGCGAAGGTATCGAAGTAATTACTTCAAAGGAAGCAGCGAAAACTCAAAAAGTACATTTCAGTAGAGAGAAAGTTCAATTTGTACAACATTTTCATTATTAAAAATGCAACATTTACATGATTTATTTACAACATGAGAATAATTTGTATAGATTTCAAAGAAACAGTCCGCAAGAATTGGTAAAGCGGAAGCAATTACGAAACTGCTCTCAAAGCGAAAGATTGATGCATCAGTTTCAAATGCAGTTGAGGTAGTTGTAATGTAAAATAATTTGTCTATTTATAGCTTATTGTATTGTATGATTGAGTTTTTTAACTAATATTTTATTGAAAGCGTTTCAACAGCATGAATGAAGTGGAACGAGAAAGCGCCCATATCGCCATAGTCGATGAAGTATCAATATCTGGTGACGTACCTAATGCAGATATTAACATGCAGAATGAACTTCAACGTCAAGAAAAGATTCTCAGGTTGGAGGCAAAAGTTGAGAAGCTAAAGAAGGGAAAGCAGAAACTTCGTGGTAAATTTTATTTTTAACCGAACATTCGTATTGACTATTGCCACAACTAATATTGCCTAATTATTAACTCAAAATTATTTATTTCCTGCAACATTCAATTTTCGGTTTTATTTAAACAGACCTGCTTGAAGAGCAGAAAAATCTCAACGAATCACTTCAGCGCAAGCTTGAAGTTTCTTCTTCATCAACCGTAAGTTCGCTTGTAATTGAATTTTAAGATTAATTTTATTCACTGGAATGAAAATACAACTAATTAATATTTTCATTTATTAGAAAAAAGTTGAGCTTGTTATTGGGAGTGGTGTATTTTTGCGTGCCTCAAAAATAGCTGCCGCTAAGTTGGGTTCCAAAACACCATCGATTTTGGCACGGAAATTGTTTAGGTACATTTTCACTCCGGAAGAAATGAAGGGGCACTCTATTTCGGGTCGAAAATGCAATGCTAACAAAGGAGTTCCAGCACTTCCATCAGTAGACCCCACTAAGCGTGATGCAGTTGTGGGTATGCTGTATTACGTTACATTAAAAAATTAGTTTGAAAAACGGTAGTAGAATTCAAGCATCAAATACATGTTTTCTTTTTTATTTATAGAATTCACGCTGAAGACGTTCAACATGAATCCTTCCGGAACTAACAAAGGAATGGATCTGTATATGTTTCAGAAAGGAAAAATTCTTGCTTCCCTAGGAAAACTGCTTCGTGAAGATCCTAACCAATCGAACTGATTGGTTGTGTTTTTTTTAATGTTTTATGAATTAGCATTGTAATAAAAATTGCAAAACGTGCATTACTTCACAATGATTTGTTAACAGATATGGTTACACAATAACGTGTGCACAGATATGGTTGCACAATTATTTATGCACAATTACTTGTGCTCTAAATTGGGCCAAAGGTGCAGCACAATGACTTGTGCACAAGAAATTGTGCACAAGTAGTTGTGTTGCACCTTTGGCCCAATTTGGAGCACATATTTTTGTGCACATTTGTGTGCATGTTTTCCAAGCGGGTATAAAGGAACTGACCCTATAATGAGTGACATTATAAAGAAAAGCCTATTCCTATATGCTACAGCTTGGGAGGATCCCAAAGTGACTGTACCCGGAGAGGCACTCTATAGTAATTATAGGAAGAGACATTATACGGAAAGTGGACTGTACCAAATAATTACGTAAAATAATACTCCTCTTTTACCGAACTCAACTCTCATGCCATCCCCTAGCCTTGAACGTGATGATTAAATGTTGCCAGTAATTTCACACCCAGATGAGATGTATTTTATTGATTAGATGACTTGTGATAAGTAAGAGCAATTTGAGTAGTACAAGGCAAAAAAATATACACAAGGAAATCCCCTGTGCATGTACAGTAATGACATACAAACACTGCAGACGAGGATATATTTTATGGATTTGCGAATTGAATACGAGATATTAATATATCAGGAAGAAATTTGTAAAATCGGACAGTCCCTATGTACATATAATTATATATATATATATATATGTACATATAAGTATATCCCGGATGCTGGAACGTTCCCAAAGCTGGAGTAAGTAGATATAGGATTAGGAAGAAATCAATTACGGCCCGCACACTCCGTACTTCATGATTTCTTCTCGGTGAACTCCGACAACCCAGATGCAGAATCCTTGAACAACCACCCCTCCGATAATTTTTAATGTGTTCATACCCACAGAGCTATACGGGAGTAAACTGTGTCCCAGGGCAATTAGGATGTAAATACCCAAGGAAATACAAGCATAAGTCCTCCAAGAGCTCAGCTGTGCCGCGTTTTTCTGTAGATACACAAAAAAGCATCAACAACAGACGTATGTTGCTTTATCAATTGGAAATACGAAATAGCCCATACAGTCTTATCCTAATATCTTAATTCACATAATTACCCACACATTTCCCCTACCCTTCACTTCAAGCCAGCCAGTATTTCTCCAGTACACAATTTTATAGGAAGTTACATTTTTTATCTTCTTATTCCCATACATAGGCTGACCATATATGTACATACATACACAGTGAGTCCAAGTTACACAGTCAAAAATCCATATACGCACTTACGTTATACGTCCCTTTGAGCAGAATGATTGCCATCACAAACCCTCCGCCCACCGTGAACAACAGCACGAACAAGATGATAAATGAGAAAATATCTGGAATAAAGACAGAGCCCTTGTTTGTGCACATTTGAATGTAAATCATTTCATGGAATTCATGCAGTAATAATTATAAGGAAAGATTTCTCCCTCCGGGAAAAGAAACTTTCATATGATAAACAATGTCAAGCTACAGCCGCCCCCACATTTAAAACATACTTTGCATTTTGTCACCTGGAATTTCATTCGGAGCCACCGAATTAACCAGTTCCTCATTGCTGGGGTCCGGAACTGTGGAGAACCAGATCAGTTCACTGATGACTATGAGGATCCCGGCCGTTCCAATACCATTGACAATCTGCCGTATGGAAGAGCAGAAGAATCCGGATAGGTATAGATAATTATGTGATTACAATATTTAAGAATAAGTGTCACAAAATCCACAAATCCATATGAACATATGAGCCTAAATCGTCCCTAACAATTTTGAAAAACTTACGCATTGGAACCAACCGATGACTTTTGTCCAGCCACTGGCCCCACAGCAACAGATTTGCCTCTCTTCCATCACTCCAGAAGGGAAATTTTGACTGAGATGTAATCTTACCAGAAAATATTCTCCGCTTTTTTATTTTCCTTTAATCAGGCTGTCAGCAGCTTGGAATGAAATGGTTTTTCTTGATATGTTACACCGGAAGAACTGTGAGAAATTCGAGAATCGTCGGAGTATGAACCTCCCCATCTGCACACATTTCCGAGTGGAAGGAAAGGCACGATACATGCGCAACATTATTTTTCCTGTATTTATGCGGAAGAGGCTGGAGAGAGAGAGAGAAAGAGGGAGAGAAAGTCGGGACTTCAACTGGGCAGACATGAAGTGTTAATAATCGTATGAACTATGTACCTATATATATGTATGTATGTACTTATGTAATTACCTATAGAGGATGTATATACATGTATGTGAACCTTGGCTTTAGACGAGGAGTTGATCCTCGCTCTTTGCCCATACATTGAGTTAGTTACATAGAGTTAGGAGGATTTTACCGCAATGCTTATACATACGTACATATTCGTTGGTGCATAAACGGAGCAACAGTTGTATTTTGAAGAGGACGTTCTAAAGCAGGAACTTGAAGGCGAAAGTGCTTGTATGCATGTAATTATGGGATGAGAATACCCTATAACTACCTCATAAGAAAACAACATGTTGGGACAGGTCCACATTCTTGATCTTCGGCTCAAACAGGTTTGACACTATTAATGACAACAGCAGCACTCCCAAAGAGATGAGAATGAGATGTGGATACTTAGCCACAACTTTTTTCAGGAATTCTTATGAACACAGACAATCACCCTCAAATCAGAACAAGGGAATTTTCAAGTAATTATTCATTTATTGAATCCAGTTTATGAAATTCTTAAATAAAATTCCCGATGACGCTTACAACATAATTTCCTGTAAATTCTTAGAATTATTTTTACTGCACTTGATTTTTTTCCCAAGCAGAAGTATCTAAATCTAGTTTTTTGTGCGTCTGAGTTCCAGTGAAAGCCCATATTGCATATGACTCAAGGAAATTTCCAATAATTCCAGCTCACCTGTCAGCGGTTACAAGAAAAAAATTATTTAATTCATTACAAAGCTTTTTAGTTTCATCAGAAATCGTTGTCAGAAATTTACTGTAACAAATAAAATGCATCTATTATTGAAGTCATGTTCTTGAGCAATCTTTGATACACTCTCATTAGATTTTGGGTATAAGGATAATTAATGACTAATTAATTTAATTTACGTAACGCACAGTTACGTCAAATCTAAATACTAAAATCGGGGAGATTTCAGTGCGAATGCAAATTTAGATTAGAGGGACAACGTTTTTGTTAAAAACTGTGGAGGTTTTTGTGCAACTGTAGGGATGTAATTTTTGTTTGTAATTAACCCACATACATATGTATGTCCAGTGGTTTGCATGAAATTCCACAAGGTTGGGGAAAAGTCAATTGATGCTTCTGACAATGAGCTGTAACACGGACTGCGGATGCTCAATTGACTTTCTTGTAGCCTTAAAAGTGTTAAGCCATGGAGCGTGGTTCATTTTAAGAGTAAATTATGTAATTACATATTTGGGGGTGCAAGAGCCGTTGATAGGAAAAGTGTCTGCCTGGTAAAACCTTTGCAGAGATAAACTTGAGCACCTTCATTCATTTCAATTTGAAAAATCATGAATTTCAGAATTTTGATATGTATAGAGTTTATGAGTATAATCCCAACTGTTGACATAGTTCAGAACGTGACTTGATTTTATAGCCTATTCCTTATCTTACTATAAGTAAGAGTTCTAGAGTATTGATCGAAGGATATCGGAGCTATAGTCAGGTCATAGCCATGCACCTGGATGGCGTGTGTCACAATTTGAACCCAAGTACATCAGCACCCAAAAATCCCTTCAAATTCTTTATAATTATAGTATTTCTTTCGCCAGCATTTTTAGTATATCTAGTCAAAATTTAAATTCTTATTAGCATGTGATGCTTTTAAATAATAATTTATTAAAATATATGGAAAAACAATGAAATTCTTTTCAGCACAGGAGCATACCTTGAAAAGTCAAATCCTCCGTCTCGTTTCCTAATCAGATGCAGACTTGTAATTATGTGTCCAATCACAAGACGTGAGGATAATTAAAAATAAATTTAATGGCATATTGTTATTAGAACTGCTCTCCCGAGTGTGAGCATGTATGAATTTATTTAATTTTTCCAACACTTGATTTTTTTGTTCACGATGATGGAAACATTGTATTCTATATTTCGTTGGAAATGTCCCATGGGTTTTCATAATAGACTTCCATAACAAAATTCCCTTTTTCCAGTGGGATTCTCAAACCCCCAAATATTCCCTCCTAAAACCTCCCTCATGAATTAAATCCTAAATTTTTCCACTTACACTCTTACACAGTGTGCCTTTGATCATAAAATTGTAACGTGATACAATATTTACATCAAAATTCACTCAAGCCTATTGTATTTCCTTATCGCTCCCAGTTTCATGTTATTTAATGCCAGCGTCAAAAATCAAAGTCCAGACTCCAGACTTGTTTTCCATAATTTACAGAGTCACTCCCTTCAGTTCAGCACATTTTCATTGATAGTGTTGGATCACGTGTTGGGGTCCAGTTATAGTTACATTACGGTGTTTTGCCCTCACCCAGTTCTAAAGCTTCAGAGCCCACATGTGCCAACATACAGCAAATACATTTTCCTTTCCCTGGACACTCTCTCTCTCTCTCTCTCTCTCTCTCTCTCTCTATCGTGCCATACATATTTTCCTACTGGGATTTATTATTCCCAACCCACACGCCACTGGCCAACATGTTGCTTTAAAATGGATCCCATTAAATTTGTACGTTCCACAAAGTAAACATACATGATAATTATACATACCGTATATTTTTATTCCAACCTGGCCCAGAGCCAATGCCCCTGGAGGTCTTCCACACACCAATTTAGGAAGCCATAACAGGGTCTTGTGCCATCAATCACATAGAATTTCATATATGACTATACTTATGTATAAATATATTCCAGCCCATATCCCCTCCAACCTGTTGTCACGTAGGTTAGGGAAGCCTTGACTATTATTGCTGTCAACAGCTGTTACCTTCCAGGTCAGAGACGATTTTATATTAAAATTTACCCAAAATCCCTTAGAAACAAATGGTCTAATTACGTTTGAGTCCGCACGTATTCCCCAGAACTTTGGACAATTTGGAAATTTCCCTTAGTAAAATATGTATAGCCAGCCCTTCTTCAATTAACTTAGCATTACTATTTTATTTACTACTACGACCATCGGATGACATGAGACTTGAGGTATCACAATTTCATCACACCCGTAATTATGTAATTACATGCACATACATACTTACCAAGTGGGTAAAGAGCATGAGGAAATCTCAAGTCCTATTGGTGTCATATGATCGATGAGGTGTGTATCGAACGAATGTTATTTCCAATACTGCTGATGCATTAGCTACCTCAACAGGAGTAAAACTCCTGATAAGACAATTGAAATGATAGGGAAGACGTAACCTATTATTCTCAAAGGATTATCTTTGTTTACTGTCAACGTCAGCGGAGGTTGAAGTGTACGGGACAATTCTCATTCAAGTGTGCATGCACTGATCTGAAGGCAACGTAATATGTAACTCCATGCCCTACATACATGTATGAAGCTCCAGATCAAGTGACGCATATCATGTCCGAATTTATAGCCAAAAAAAGACAATGCAGTTATGCAGTATCTACTTGTTTTGACTATAATTTTTTTATTGAGGAATTTATTACTGTGGAAGTCCTCCGACAGTAATTACTAATACAAGCCTAACGAAACCTGTTTACATGCTTCTTATTATACTGACTTTCATCTCCTAGTCATGCCTAGTCCCTGATGAGTACCGAGAACGTAGGTTAATCAGACAGCGTTCCGACACAAGAGACTTGAGACTAACCTGGGAATCCTATGAATGAACATGGATCCTCTGAGTGTATGAAATTGAGACAATGTTTTGAGAGAGTCACTTGTGGCTATATGCAATTAGGTATGTACATATAAACTCATGTGAACGTACATTTATGCATCCCTCCTGGAAAGTCTATATACGGAAATGGAAAGTGACATTTAAAGGCCTCAGGTATCCACGAGTGCTTGACAATCTTCTCCGAAACACTGTACTGAACGGAGCTCTCCAGAAATTTCAAGGGAATTGGGGCAAAGTGAGAATTGACTTTCAATTTCCCATTACTTACATACCTGTGTATGGGTTCCTCCTTATTGCAATTAAATATTTTATTGTCGTATACTAACGTCAGTCTGGCTGTAGTAATACAATAAAAAAATTAATAATTTCCAATATTTAGTGCCCTTGACTGCCGATGACGCCAAAGGATAAAATAATTACGTGAGCCATTAATTTTGTCCAGTTTTTTTCCCCAGTTCTTCGTTACTTTGGCTGGACAGTGTGTTAAGCAAAAATTTGACCTCACCAAAATATAAATCTTATTGGAGCTCTCAGCACTCAGGATCCATCAGTTTCAAATTGTCTCGTGCCTTAGGATTTTCCTTTACGCTGACAAGTGAGTGCTTGCTGTACAATCTTGGAATTAGTTTTGCGGAAATAGCACTATTTTACAAGAATGGAGGCTACAGTGGTCAAGTCTCAGTTGGAAAGGGAAAGGAAGGATGAGGACAGTGCGAATAATAATGTGGAAGCTGAGGACATTGAAGAGGAGAAAGGCTTCAATGAGATTAACTGGCCATTCCTCGGAGCCTTCACTGGGGCCCATATTTTCGGATTCATTGGAATTCTTTTGATTCTGCAAGGGAAAGTCATGATCTCAACCATAGTTCTAGGTGAGTTCAAAACTTGTACTAAAAAAAATAAATCCCGCTATGAGTCAAAGCAATTAAATTGGGCGTACAAATTCTAAACATTTATGGTGTTAAAACTGTAATTTTATTGTAATCCTATTTGGTTGTTTCAAACCATACAAAAAAAAATTGACCAGGGAACTAAATCCTTTGAATTTTTTCAGGTTTTATTTTAGGGGAATTAGGAGGCTTTGGAATAACAGTAGGCGGTCATAGATTATGGGCCCACAAGACCTTCCGAGCCAAAACCCCTTTAAAAATCTTGCTCGCGGTGTGTTTCTCTCTGGCTGGCCAGGTATTAAAAATACGTACTTTTCCCACCCTCTGATGTATAATTATTACCCCGGTCAAAAAATATTTGTACAGGGTTGGAAGGCTTAATTTGAGCGTATTGACATTCAAGGAGAATTTTAAGTGTATTTTTTTAAAATTGACAGCACTCCATTTGGCGTTGGGCTTCCTGGCACAGAGTTCATCATAAATTTGTGGATACTCACGCAGACCCTCATAATTCCCGGAGGGGATTCTTTTACTCACATATCGGCTGGCTCCTTATGTACGACCATGAGATTTTTTCCCGAAGCCTTAAAAAGATTGACATGTCGGACTTGAAAAAGGACCCTGTCGTCATGTGGCACAAAAAGTAATCCAAAATTTAGACCTTTGATAATAAAGACCTTGTTTATTTTGACAGGATGAGGATGGGGGAACAAAAACCCCAATGTCATGTAGATTTTAAAAACCTTATTTTTATTTTAGTCCATTCTCTTTCCTTTGTAATTGAAACTCCTCATTGAATTTATTTCCGGTTAATGACCAAATTAAAATTAGAGTCCAAGGTTTTGAGCTCTGAGCATGAAAGATGACTAATTATTTTTTTGGGGGAAAATTACAGCAATTACATCTTCTTGTACTTCCCAATCATTGCGATTTTTCCCACGGTCGTCCCATGGTACTTTTTTGGAGAGTCTTTGTACAATGCATTTTGTGTGTCCGCCTGTTTGAGGTACATTTACCTCTCACATAGGACCTTCTTAGTGAACAGTGCTGCTCATTTGTGGGGATCCCAGCCTTATGACAAGTAAATTTGTTTAGGTTTTAAATTTAATTTCTCTCCGGGAAATTTTCTGCTGAATTTGAATTAAATTTTATTTTATAGTAAATAATGTTTTTTTTTTTGTGCTATGTTAGGACGATCATGCCCAGAGAGAATAGGTTCGTGTCTTTCTTCGCCTTAGGAGAAGGATGGCACAATTATCATCATGTTTTCCCTTGGGACTACAAAACCTCCGAATTGGGCTTCTACCGTTGGAACTTCTCCACAGCTGTCATAGACTTTTTTGCCTGGGTGGGCTGGGCCTATGACCTGAAATCAGTCTCTACGGAAACCGTCATGGCCAGGGTGAAGAGGACTGGAGATCCGGAGTATCATAGGAAATTCTATCATTCAAGTGGTCCTTGGGGCTGGGGTGATAAAGACATTCCTAAAGAAGATATCCAAGTGACTGAGACCACTTACCCAGCCAAAGCCGATTAATTATTATTATTTCCAATTATTATTGTTATTGAAGACCCAGGAAATTTTTCGTTATGTTCGTCTGACTGTATGTAATTTATATTTGTGACTAGTATACAAACACACTCAACTATATATCTTGTGTACAAAATTGTGTACAAACGCTATCCGCCCATAATTATTACTGTAATAATCAAGGGCTATTGCAAACTTGCAATATTCCAATAAATATTTACTTCAACAGTAATTACCTATATACACAAAAAATGTCCATGGTTTCTTTTTCTTCCGCTCCAGTTTTATTTGAAACTTTTCCCGTTGCATTGAAAAGATTAAAAAAATACGTAATTCATCCCTAAATATTGGTTTTTTCCGCTAATGTTTGGATTTCTGGCGAGGGAAGGATTCACAATTATTTCTGGTTTATTTTTAATATATAGCTATTTTTTCGGCAAAATTGATCCCGTACAAAATACATTGTCAAAGAATAACATTCTCAATAATGAAGCACCACTGACAGTCAGTGAGTCAATTTCATCAGTTGATTATTACCTGGGATCTGAACTTATTTTTTTTTGTCAGTGTTTATAAATGAGGGAATATTATTTTCCTAAATTTTAATAGTCCTCAAAATAAGAAGGAAACAACCAGGTGGTCGTGTTTAGTGTGTTCACACAAGAGAATCGGAGTCTTCTCCGAGTCGTTCTTTTCCCTACAGACACAGTTACAGAACTTCTGCAAAATTCCCTTCTCATTCGGCTGCAAGCAGCCAAAAGGAACACAGAGGTGCTAATAAGTAGATTTTTATAAGGTGATTTTCACTTCTGGAAAAATGTTCGGTGATAATAACAGTGTTCTGGATGTCCGGAAAGTTTTTGTCACTTCCTTGATTGGTGAGTTGGAATTTGTATTAGATTTAAATCCAGTTTTTTTAATCCCTTTACCTCATTTCAAAAAGATTTCCCTTAAAACTCTACTGTACGTGAGGGATCAATAGTACGGAAGTATGTCCCAGCATTGGTGTACATACATACATATATGGGCTTTAAAAACGAATAGATTTCTCCAGCATGAGGGAGTTAGGGCATTTGTGGGATAACAAACCGTTGCTACGTTTCACTTGAAGGCTGTATAGCACAACTTTCCCTTTGGTGTATCGTACTTTTATAAAACTGGGTACAATTTACATTGAATCACATATAGATATATCTATGTATGTATAGTACTAGACGTACAAGGAAATTAAGCCTAATGGATTATTTACTCACACTTGAAGTTTATTACTTTTTCCCTCTGCGACTATTATTATTGACAGTCTCTGAATTACCCTGACCTTCAAATATTTCCTGAAGAAATGACAATGCTCAGAGCCACTGTAGTCATGAAATTTGTATTTTTTAAATGTAATTAATTCCCTAATGGTATAGGATGAAAATTAAAGAACCCTTTCCCTGTGAATTGCCCGACTCCAAGTTGGTAATTATTTAAGAATCTCATTAAAACTTAATAATAATTTTATTGTAGGAAGCTACTACTCCAAGTCCTTGGAAGAATTGGAGGATCTTTTTGAGAATGAGGAACTCATTAGTTTCCTGGATGACCCGACAGCCACATTGCTCACAGCCCGGCTCACCCCTCAGAGTCAGGGGCAGAAGGTGATGCTCGACAATAAAGCCAATCTGGAAGATGATGATGAGAGTGTCCTCCTCTTTTATAAACGGGGGAATGAGAGTATAACCCCGGAAAATATCCATAAAAATGTAGGAACCATCACCATGATAGACTCCCCCACAAGTACCCTTCATCTCTTGCTCAAGAAAACATTCATCCCGGGTCTGTTCAAGGTATTTAAATTATTGGCTGAATCTCCCCCTCCCCCCCCCCCGACACACACACACGCACACACACAAAAGTAAAGATTTTAAATCTAGAACCCACACTAAAAATTTAAAATTTTGCAGTAATTTTTAACACAGTGACATATGGATATGAGTATATGTAAATATGAACAGCGCTTGACATTTTCTAGAATCAGAAGCCCAGCAAAAATGTCGACTATAAGTTGCAAGATCCTGTGATGAAACTGGAGAAAGCTTTAAATGATGACATTCAGTCGAAGCAGTCCACAAGTGTGGGGAAGCCCAAGGGTGCTTTAAAATATTAATAAAAATACTAATTTATGAGCAGGAGTTGGACTAACAATAATCTTGATTATATTTAAATAATTATTATTTTCTATTTTTAATGGATTTAAAAACTAACCAGGTATCACGAACATGGCGGACGAGAAGGCTGTCTGGTCCACTGCCCCCACTTATGCTAGGAATGCAAACGAGAAGGAAATCGCAGCTTGGATTTTTAATCTGGTGGATACAATTGATAAAGAATTGAAGTAATGACAATTTTACCCAATTAGATTTTATTTGTACGGTTAAAGGAGAATTATTAGAATTATTTCTGTGAGTATTGAGATTGAAATTCGGTAGTTTTTTGTATGCCTGGATATTTTTAGATAACCCTGTCATAATTTCTGTATATATATGTACATATGTATAATCTCCGACTGATGATAGGAGTGTCAGTGACTGGTCATCTGGGACTCAGATTTTTGGGACAGTTCTCAATTGTTTGGACGACATCTGGAAAATGGGGGAGAAGTACTACCCGGAAAGTCGGATGATTCATTTGCTGGACATTGTGGGTATGTTTTCTGGATGGAATTCTCTAGTTTTTATCTCTGGCTCTAATATTGTAAAATGCCGGGGCTGGACATATATCATGACACTAGAGTAGTTTTTTTTGTATTAAATAATTTTTTTATTGTGCATAACAAAACAGGGCAGGAAGTTGTACTAATCGTTCAGACTGCTTTGAAATCCCTTAACTTATGGGACACTCCGTTCAATGACTTGGAAAAAGACCTGATTTGGGTAACTATTTTTTAAATTCTCTTTTAATTCTATTTCTGTACTTCAAAATTTTAATTCCTTCTAAAGTAGATATAGTATAGCATCAGCTGAACTAGCTATGTATGTAGTAATTATTACTTCGAAGGAAAAATTTTTATTACAGGGAATGACCATGTGTGAGAAGTACATCGATGTTTGTCACAACCTCACGGGCATGCTGTGGCCCAGTGATGCTTCCAGGCAGTTTCATCGGGGAGAGTACACTCCGAGCTTAACAGCAGCCTATTCGGACCGTCTCAAGGAAATCCTCCGGATCCGTTCCGTTCACAAACAGTTAGTAAGCCTTGTGACGCTGGCAGAGTCGGATATTCTTCACCCTCGGAAATGCTTCGCTCCCTTTATAGGTAATAATTACACAGGAATCTGACAGACTGTATCCTAAAATTCCTATCCTACAGCACATTTTTGATCCTTCAAAATTTTGTCAAAATAATCGAAACAAACTTGTATAAAAAAGAAATTATTTTCCTAGGAATCAACCCCATATTTTATAACGTGTACACGGAACCCTTATGGAAGCATGCTGTTGATAAATTCGAGAAATTAATTGTACCTGCTGAAACTTCCATCTCTAATCGACTGCTGGCTAAGTTGAATGTTGAGGCTAATGCTTTTCAAGTGAGTCAAATTTAAATACTTCCCAGAGACTTTAATTGAGATTACTTTACTTGTAATGGATATAATAACGGACATAAAAAATCTGACTTTTATTTTGGGAATATGAAGTTACTCGCAGAGTATAAGCGCTACAAGGAGCTCATCATGCGACCCAAGGTAGCTCAAGCTGTGATGGCCAATAGGGAACAGTTACTAGTCAAGCTTCTCGGAGTGGCTGACAAAATTAAAACGGAGTTCACGGAGAAGAAAATGTCGGATGTGACCGTTTCTTCCAATGTGTCCGCGACGGTGGCTAATATTTACTATGCTCGTAAAGCTGCCTATAGAGTGAGTTAATTCGATGTTGTAATAAAATATGCATTACCAAACACAGGTAATTATCGCTCTTTTCGAGGGATAACTATTTGGACTTGGACCCTGTCCCGGTTGACCCTTGACCCAATGCTAATTTCTGTCTTTACAAGAGGGCACAGTGAATAATTTAAATTATTTTGGGATTTCTCTTATATTTGTGTTGATCTTGAACGGAATTAAATTATGAGCATTATGCCAATCTGCTTATAGGTGAAAGATATAGAAGACGTAGCGGAAGCTGTCCTCAAAGATCTGAATGGCTACGAAGAACTTACATCCCAGTTGGTTCCTATCAAACAAGAAATTGAAACTTTTGAAAATCAAGTCTACAGTTCCTGGCTAAATCAAGTTACGGAAGCCATCTCAAATAATGAGCTGACGTGAGATGGAGATCAAACTCAATTTTAATTAAAATAATTAAAATAATTTTAAATCTAGATTTTATTGGTATGGGTTTTAAACTCGGTACTGAATGTTCCTTAAACTTTGATATGACGAATGTAGGCTGAAGAAAAGCGATGCTGTCATTGAATTCGGGGACGGATGTCTTATGGAAGTGACGTACAATCCTAAATTAGTGAATTTAATAGATGAGGCTCAACAGTTAGCAACGATGGGGTTCCGAATCACTCGGGAGATCCAGGACTCAGTTGTGGAGGCTAAAAAATTTTTGAAGCAAGCCAAAGAATTGGATCAAATTGCCAGTTTCCATAACACTATCGGAGATAGGATGATAGCTTCTCAAAGGCCAATGATGTTAGAGGCTGCAGTGGCCCTGTCTAAGCTGGTCCAGTCCCAGTATGGTATTACTTGGGATGAGGCTGACCAAGTCGAGACTTATACGTCAAGTCTGAAAAATCTGGTTACAATCCTAGCCAAGCAGAATAATGTCCTGTCTCAGTACCACATTCAAGTGAAGGAGAAGGTTTGTTTTTTTTTTCATCCCAACTTGAATTTACACACACTATAAATAAATCCCATAAGAAATTCTTGAATAAAAACTATTCTAATCTCACAGGTGAAAAGTCTATTCGACACGGATTTAGTCCGTCAACAGCAGAAATGGAAGAACACGATGCAAGAAATCCGGCAAGTTTTCACACAAGTTCAGGACCAAGTAAGAGTGCCCTCTAGCGTTAGCATCCTTAATGGAACATAATTCTTTAAATTATTGTCATCGTTGATGCACGTAACTTTAACTGGATTTCAATCCTTTCCTGTAGGGTTTCAAAAATATGAAGAGCTGGGAAAGTCATTGGGACCGACAACTGTATAAAGTCCTGGAAATCAAGTACCTTCAAGGAATGGTGAAAGTCCATGAATCCCTGCCTGAGATACATATCGAGCTAGTTTACAGGTAAAAGAATTTAAGAGCGATTGGAATTTTTTTAATGATCCTATAAATATGCTACAATGGCAATAGATAACTGAGATTGGAATATTTCAAAAAATTTAGGCAACAGAAGTTACAGTTCAAGCCTCCATTGGAAGAGGCTCGAATGAAGTACTACACAAATCTGAAGCGATTTCTGATGATTCCGAAGCAGTTTCGAGGTGTGACGGATGAGAATCCCGATGATTTGATTTTTGGTATCATTGTTCAGCGGAACTGTCATCGCTTCGAAAGGCTTTATAGGGATGCGGAGCAGTGTATTAGTAAAGTGGCGGCTACGAAAGCCCGATACGAAGACTGGGTAGCCTTAGGCTCTGCGGACATCGATGCGTTAAGCAAGGAATGCCTCGTGAGCTGGGAGGATTGGGATCGAAATTTTAAAACTTCCAAAGCGAAGGGTCAGGAAGTTTCTCGACTGCCAACGTATGTGAACACGAAAATTTGGTTGGATCTTGAGTTTAAAATATAGCTGATGCAAAAATGTATTTTTTTCAGTGCTGACGAGAGAGTCGGCTGTTTCGTCATCAGCTATGCTGTCCTTCGTTTCGAAATCGAACTTCTGAATCGGAAATATTGGGAAGTTTTAGTGACGCTTTTGCAGAACTCCATCATTCAAGAGATGGCAACGGCGGAGACCTTCTTGAATGACGCTGTGGATAAGTTACGAGTCCAGCCTTCAACAGTGGAGGAGATAGCTGTGGCCAATGCTTTGGAAGAGCAGCTCGGGGCGCAGGTCCCGGAAATTCGAGTCTTACTCGAGTCTATTGATAAGAAGAACAAGACTTTGGCCACTTGGACGAAGGACCGAACGGACTTGAGTCGAATTAAGGGACTGTGGGAGAATTTTTTATCCCTCTTTGAAAACCATCAGTTCCTTGTGGGCCGGCAGGTAACACTAAATCCTTCCTTTTTCAACAATTTTTCCCATTTTTCAATTCAGCCCATTCCCGAATCGACGATGCCTATCCTACTATGAATTCCAGGTAGAGACAATTAAAGGAAATTTGGAGCAACAGCTAAAAGCAGTGAATGAAGAGGCACAGATCTTCAAAATCCGATGGGACGAGCTGAAGCCGAAAGAGGGGGAGGTGGAAAGTGGATCGGTGAAGCTGGACGATGTCATCGCTTTTATCCATGAGAAACGCGATGAATGGAACTTGATCCTCGATAGACGGACTAAATTACTGTAAGAATTACTTTTTTAAGAACCAATGTAGCTTCCCGTACATTTTGATGAACCTAGCGTTTCGAATAGAATCTTTTATATTTCCGATTTAATTGTCTCGAAATACAGAAAACATCCGATGCAAAGGTGTACACATTACCCTTTTAGAAATACTTTGTTTAAAATTCGGATGCAATTTTTTTTGTGTTAAATTGTAGCGAATCATGTACGAATATTGGTGTGGAGGACACGGAGTTTCCGATGGCGGATGAGATCGAAGAGGACATTAAGAGGGTTGAAAGTACGTGGATTCAATTAGAGGAATTCAAAGTTGGCTTAAAAGACTATGAGGAGGAAGACTGGATCGTGTTCCGAACCAGACCTCAAAGGTTAGAGGAATTCTTGATTAAATGGGAAGGAGAGTTTCGTACCCAGCCCAAGACAAACGTCCTGGTGAATATTTTGAAGGATGTTGAGAGCTACAAGGCGAGTTTTTAAAAAAAGCTTCACATGGAAAATAGTACAATACTCCACATTCATATATAATAATTGAAATTTTAGAATTTATAGGGAATAATGTTTTTGATTTTGTACCATAGAATTTCCTCCCCAGCTTAAAATACATTAGAGGGGATTCCTTCACTGAGAAACATTGGTACGAACTTTTCAGCATCCTCAAAATGCCTTCCAAACCCCTGGGACTTTTAAAGTTAGGAGATTTCTTACAATCAAGGCATCACCTTGAGAATCATTTGAAAGAGATTCAGGTAATTATTTCTGTGGAATATGAGCTACACATCTTCCTTAATGTCTTCTTCATGCGATTCAAAATTTTATATTTTAGGAGCTCAATATTCGAGCTGCGGGAGAGATAACAGTTCGTCAAGCATTAAATGAACTGGATGCTTGGGAAATCGAAGCTAAATTTGATTTAGCCGAACACACCGATGCACACAAAAATACTGTGCATGTCATTCAAGATTTCAAGTCCTTGCAAAACAAAGTAAATCCAATGAGTTATTTGCATAATATCTTCAAACAAACGCTAGTAATTGTCCAAACTTATTTTAATTTTGACTAATATTAATTAGATCGGAGACAATCAGAGTTTACTCCAGTCCATTCGTACATCCCCATTTTACAGTCATTTTGCGGATAGAATCTCTGTATGGGAAACCCGTCTTGCGGATTTGGATGAGTATATTGAAAATTTAAGTAAAGTTCAAAGAAGGTAAAGAATATTTATCCAAACAGAGGGATTGAAATTATGAATTTGCCTAAAATCTTTATAAATCTCAATTTAAAATCCTTAACGCTTGATCTAACTTTCCTATTTTTACTATTAGATGGATCTATTTAGAGCCAATATTCAGTCAAGGTGTGCTTGAAACTGAACAGCAGCGGTTCCGAAGGATTAATGAGGAATATCGGGGTATTATGGACTCGATAGGAGTGGATACCAGAGTTGTAGGGCTTTGTAAAATTCAAGGGATCCGAAATCGCTTGAATATGCTTGTGGACCAGCTGTCTCGTTGTCAGAACAGTCTTAATGAATTTTTAGAGGTAACTATTACGTAATCCTATTTGGAAAAAATATGGCCCACGTACATATGTATATAAAATCTTGTTGTCCCTTTAAATGCTTCGGAGCTTATATGGTGAGGACATTAAATCTTTTTCCAGACGAAGCGCTCTGGTTTCCCTCGTTTCTATTTTCTCGGAGATGACGATCTTCTGGAGATCCTCGGCCAATCCACCAAACCAAATGTGATTCAAGCCCATCTGAAGAAACTATTTGCGGGGATTTTTAATGTGGAATTCGATCAGGATCACCAGCATATCATGGCAATGAAATCCGTTGAGGAGGAAGCAGTTCCTTTAAAGTCCAAAGTTAAAATTAGTTCGAATGTTGAGGTACGGTCCTAAATTTACCAGCAATACTGTATTAATATCACATTTTAAAAGGCATTATCTTTCCACTGGTCTGAGTTGAAGATTTGTTGAAGACCTTTAAAAAAATCCATGTGGATTTTAAAGATCACTGGAAACACAATAATAATTTAATAATGGGTAATATTGTGATATAATATTTTTGATTAATTTCCTTATGTATAGGAATGGCTTAGTGAGCTAGCCAATGAAATGAAATACACACTTAAGTCCAACCTATTGGACTGCATTGCCGAGAGCAAAAGAGCCGAAGCCTCTTCCGGAGACCCTCAAAAATACCCAGCCCAGATCCTCACTCTCTGTAACTCAATTCAATTCTGCGAGCATGCTGAGGAGGCCATCCGGTCCGGATCTTTAGAAAATTTACATAGGAAACTCCAGTCCGAGCTTGAAACTTACACTAATGTGAGCATTCCGGACAATGTACGGAATCCAAAAGTACTTGAACTCAAGTACAAGGATCTGATTCTGGATACCATCCATAACATGTCAGTGGTTGAGTTCCTTCTGAACGAGAGCGTGAAGAATGTGACTGAGTGGAGCTGGCAGAAACAATTAAGGTATATTTTAAATCCTTGTACGTAATTATAATTGGGACTTTAATCCAGCCTTATGTTGTAATTTTGATAATGATTTATTTTTGTCAATAACAGCAATTTTAAAATATTATTACAATCTTGTAGATTTTACCTCCGTGATGACGGTTCAGCCCTTGTAAAAATGGCTGATGCGGAGTTTGTATATTCTTATGAATACCAAGGAAACGTTCCTAAACTAGTCCATACACCTCTCACTGATAAATGCTACTTAACGTTGACTCAGGTAAGTTTTAAAAACAAATTCTCCTATATATGAGATGGCTAACAAGAATTAATTCCGCAATAGTCACATTGCAAATACTTTTAATGGTCCTATTTATAATCGTTTTATTTCCCAGGGTATGAGAATGGGTTTGGGTGGTAATCCATACGGACCCGCTGGTACAGGGAAGACTGAATCCGTAAAAGCCCTGGGTAGCCTGCTTGGAAGACAAGTTCTAGTATTTAATTGTGACGAGGTTTGTAAATTGCTGTGATTGTATTTTCGTCTGTAATTATTGTGTGAAGGAGTTTAAATTGAAAATTGTAATCTCATGGAAATGTTACTTGTAAGCTTGATATTAGTAATTGTCTTGTAAATGATATGTTACAGGGAATTGACGTCAAGGCAATGGGTAGGATTTTTGTAGGACTGGTCAAATGTGGTGCTTGGGGCTGTTTTGATGAAGTATGACAAATTTATAAATCTATACCGGAGCGTTTGCATTTTTATATAGTTGATGCAAAAATATTTAATACCTCAAAAATTCGATTGTAAATAATAATAACTAGGTTAACCGGCTAGAGGGCGCCACACTCTCCGCAGTCTCCATGCAAATCCAGCCAATCCAAATAGCTCTCAAGTCAGGCGCACCCACAGTCCAGCTAATGGAAGAGACGGTTACAATTGACAATAATGCGGGTATTTTCGTAACCCTGAACCCAGCCGGGAAGGGTTATGGAGGGAGGAACAAACTCCCGGATAATTTAAAGCAACTGTTCCGCCCTGTGGTGATGTCCCAACCGGACAATGATCTCATTGCGGAAGTTATCTTATACACGGAGGGATTTAAAAATGCTAAGAAAATAGGACGGAAACTCGTGGAAATATTTAAACTCTCTTCCAAATTGCTCACTCCTCAAACTCACTACGACTGGGGTTTGAGGGCCTTAAAAACTGTCCTGAAAGGATGTGGCACTGCCTTGAAAGAATACAAATCCAACCATTCTGAAGTTTCCGAAGAGGATGAATCTGACATAGTGGTGGCGACACTGAGACTAAATACATTGCCCAAATTAACCTACTCGGACTGCTTCAGGTTTGACCACTTAATTAAGGATGTGTTTCCGTCCGTCAATTTCAAGGACCTGGGACATCATGATTTGGCGGAAAACGTTCGTCATGCCTGTGATGAGATGAATTTGACTGTTAATGAGAACCAGGTTAAAAAATGTTTGGAACTGTATGAGCAGTTGCAGCAACGGATGGGGGTCGTTATCGTTGGACCGTCATGTTGTGGGAAATCTACTATTTTGTCTCTGTTAAAAAATGTGAGATTTTACATAAGAATTATCCCAAAAATATACATTGATTTTTCTGGTATTCGGCGCATTACTGTATGATTATTGCAACTGTTTTTTTTTGTATCCCAGGCATTACTTCGTATGGGGCTGAAAATAAAAAGTCATTTCATCAATCCCAAGTCTATTTCTAGAACCCAGCTTTTGGGGCAAATCAATTTAGACACAAGGCAATGGACAGATGGCGTACTGACTCTGAAGGCTCAACAAGTGTACGCGGAGCCACCTGGTGGGTTAATTTTTTGATTTCATTTAACGGAATAATTTATTGTATAATATTCTTTCGACGTTTATGTTGTCTGAGACCCTGGAGCTATTATTCTGTAACGTAACGGGATTATTTGTATCAAATATAGATATAACATCCTGGATAATATGTGACGGGGACATTGACCCTGAATGGGTAGAATCTCTGAACTCAGTGCTGGACGATAACCGACTCCTGACATTGCCCTCAGGCTGGAGAATTAAATTCGGCTCGAATGTTAACTTCATTTTTGAAACCCACGACCTCAGCTATGCTTCGCCAGCAACTATTTCCAGAATGGGGATGATCTTCATGAGGTTCAGTTTTGGAATATCCAGCAAAGCAATATTTTTTAAAACGGCCTTGTTAGACACTAATACTAATTTTTGTAATCACGTGTATTGACAGTGAGGAGGATGCAGATATCAAAGGTATCATTTCTACCTGGCTGGCAGAACAGGTACAAGAATCCGAGCGAGGGAATATTTCCCAGATGATAGATGACTATTTTTATAAAGGTAGTAAACATTGCTTTTTACGAATGCCTGTGAAAATATAGCTTTTGACTTTGTTATCCAAATGTGTTCAAGCAGGGAATTTTTTTATACAGCTATAACTTGGATCCAACCCCAATACGATGTTATAGTATCCTTACCTTTGGTAAGTATCGTTCGGAATGCCTTATCTCAGCTATTTGGAGTCAAGAGCGTTCCTCAAATGGCCGTAGCAATGATCCGTGGCTTCACTGGGCATCTTTCTCGAAATGCAAGCGTAGAGTTTGCCAATCAGGTTAAATTCTTACTTTGAATTTTAAAGTAATAAATTGATTTTCTAAAAACAGTCGATAAATTAGCAGTCAAAATTGGAAAATTTTACTGTTGTTTGATGGGGCTAATAATATAATAGGTGCTTTCCTGGACGGGCCTGAGTGTCCCACGAGAGTGGAACCTTCTGAATTTATATTACAATATCCAGACCATGTCCTTGGAAGCTTTCCAAGATGATAATTTAGAGTTCTCGGAAGGCTACTCCCTTGAGGATCCTCCATTGGTTCAAACGACAGATGTGAAGCAGGCCATGGACTTAGTCAAACCCTGGCTAGAAAATCACGAGTCCTTCCTTTTGATTGGGCCTGAAGGATGTGGGAAGTCGTAAGTGAACAAATTAATTTAAAATTTTTAAAATCTTCCTTTCCGTTTAGGATCGCCTTGAGACTAGGTTCTGTTGGTTTAGTATGATCTTAGAGTACGCGTTCTCCCAGCTTCGTTCAACAGAGGTCGCTGTGATACATTGTTCTGGCCTGGTATCTCCGCAGCATGTTCTGCAGAAGTTAACGCAGGTAGAGTACCTGACAATTCAAATGTTTTTTTGGTACAAAAAACCTATTGTATCAATGATAATTAAATATGTTTTTAATTTCTCGAATAATTATTAAAATCAAATCATTATTTAAATTTTGTACGTAGTTGTTTTTACTATTAAAAATGTTTTTTATCTAAATCAGTACTGCATTACCATTTCTACTAATTCTGGTCGTGTGTACAAATCCAAGGACGGCGAGAGACTGATTCTGTATTTTAAGGACCTGAACTTAGTCAAACCTGACAAATGGGGTACTTGTCAATTGGTTGAATTTCTTCAACAGGTCATTCACAAATAAATCAATGTTTTTGCAAGTGTACGCTGCCTGCAAATTCCGTTCAAATTTGTAAGCAAAATTTTATTTTGTTTCTTAGCTGATAAGTTATAGAGGCTTCTATGACAGTAACCTGGAATGGGTGGGAATAGAAGGGTTGCAGATAGTTGCAAGTATTAATCCCGGAGTTTCTAGTGCGAAATATGCGCTGTCCCCGAGGTTCACTTCTATCATCAGAGTGGGCTCAATGGGGTTAGAACTTAAATATTTTTTTTTTAATAATATGAAAATTGTTATGCTTACCGATTGCACAGGCAATGTGAATGTTAAATTTAAATACCTTATGAATCCAGAGATTTACTCCGCCCTCAACTGGATACCATCTGCAGAAACTACATGAGAGTATTCCTGAAACTCCGCTACCCTTCTCACAAAATACACTCCAGCCCGAACAATATAGAGAAGTTGTCAAAATCTACAATTCAGTTTTACGAAAGTATGAAAACCATGTTCAAGGGCTGCAATCAAAACCACTACCAATTTACTCCACGAGATCTTACCAAGTGGATCCTTGGCCTCATGCGCTATGAACTCGAAGAGGAGGATCCTGAAGGGACAGAAGTAATCGAAGTAAGCAAACACGTTTACAACAAAACAAAAAAATTTTCAGAAAGTTCAAAGAAAGTCTTTCCCATGAGTCCCAAAAAATTAAATACAAATAATTCTTCTGGTTTTGTTTTAGGCTTGGACATATGAGACTTGCAGAATGTTCCGGGACAAGCTAGTGTCAGCTAAAGAAAAGGAAAATTTTGATAATGCTTTAAGCAATTTAGTGGCAGAAGAATGGGGTATCCCGAACATGATCGAAAAACTTGAGAGTAATTTTTATACTCAGCATTTATTTTTACAAAAATGATTATTTTGTTCTAAATTGTTTTCCCTGTTTTTTTTCTTGTAGCCTGTTACTTCGTCAGTGACATTACAAGAAACGGAACTACTGAAGAGACGCGAACCAATCATAATCCTAGTTTAGGGAAAGTAAATGAAGAAGAAATGGTTGCTGTGGTAGAAAAAGGTGTGAGTATTTTTGCAAGGGAGTACCGTAGCTTGAATATGGTTATTTTTCCGGAAGTTATTCAAAATGTTGCCAATTTTGACCGGGCACTTTCCGCTCGTCATGGTTGTATGGTTCTGGCTGGACGATGTGGGGTCGGGAGACGGACGGCTGTGTCAATTGTGTCTGCTCTTCATGGTGCAACTCCTTTCACGCTGAAAGTTGGAAGGAGCTACAGTATCAAACAGTTCAAGATTGACTTAAAAACCGTGAGTAAATATTTTTACAAGACAGTTACACTGCAACATTTACCCCATTTAATTTAATGTTATTTGTCAAATTTTATTTCTTAACAGGCAATTCAAATGTCTGCCGTTGAGGGAAACAAAGTGTACTTCATCATTGAAGATTTTCAATTGGTTGACATAATGTTTCTGGACATGCTCAATAGTTTGCTATCTTCTGGAGAGGTAATTTAAAAAATTGCAAAAAAAAATGGTAATTTTAAAAAAATAAGGCGACCTTTTTTACACACTACATTTTATTGCAGGTTCCTGGCCTCTACAGCCCAGAAGAGCTGGACGGGATAATTTCTCCATTAAGAGAAGCTGCATCTTTAGAGGGACATACGGCGTCATTGTATGCTTACTTTGCTGGGCGTAAGATTCAGATTTTTAGGAAATACTTTATATTTTATTATTTTACTGCTGTGATTACGTAAACTCACGTATAGTTTTTCTGTGAAATTAAATCTTCTCAGGTGTTAAACAACTCCTGCGAATAATTCTTATAATGGACTTTACGAATGAGAGTTTTTTGAGGAATTGTGAGAGCAACCCTGCCATTTACAAACGATGCTTCTTCTCTTGGATGGACGTTTGGAGTACGGAGTCTTTGAGCATTATCCCTGCATTGATTATTAACAAGTATATTTTATTATTATGTACTTTTTATACGTATGCACATAATTATTTGTATCTGTGAAACAGTTGAAAAATTATAAGTTATAATTTATAGTGATTGTACAAATGTTCTATAATTCCTACGACGTCAAACTGTAAATTGACTCATTTATTTTTGAAGATATTACCAAACCAAAGCAGAGGTAGAGTCTACAGCAATGAAGGAGGCAAAGAAAGCAGCGAATGAAGTTTTCATGAAAGGCTTTCACAGGATTTATGACTCCCTTGAGCCTAGCATGACCTCACCAAGGAGATACTTTGCTCTGATCCATAACTACGCCAGTTTATTTACTCACAGGATCAAACACATCTCAGAGCAGATGTCACGACTGGCGGTAATGGAAACACAAAACAATCTTAGAATAGTTATGGTTGTGCCTATCAAACATAGATTTTATATAAAAACTAATGAAATCTATTTTTCAGGCTGGAGTGTCCAAACTCGCAGATGCCAAGCAAGTCGTGGAAACACTGAAGAAGGAAGCCGCCGAGCAAGAAATAGTTCTTGCAAAGAAGCAATCCGAAGCTAACAAAGCATTGGAGTTAATTACGGAAACCATGCGAAATGCCAACATCCAGCGAGGGGAAGTCCAGAACTTGAGGGAGAAAACTGAGAAAGAGAATGAGTCCTTGGAAATTAAGTAATTTATTTGTACAAAATTTATTATTATCGTGGACAAAACCATAGTAATTATCTGAATTATCAAGCTACTATAAATCAGTACGGAACTTTGGCAATTAATCTGTCATTGATGCATTTAAGGAAAAAATCCATCGACGAAGAATTGGCAGGAATAGAACCAGAAGTGAAAAAAGCCCAAGCATCTGTTGGGAGCATCAAGAACGAAGCGATTTCAGAAATAAGGTCACTACGAGCGCCCCCTGAGGTCATTCGTGATATCCTTGAAGCTGTACTTCGACTAATGGGAATTATGGACATGTCCTGGAACAGTATGAAGCTGTTTTTGTCCCAGAGAGGAGTTAAGGAAGAAATTAGGTAAAATAACACTAATAAGTATTCTGATCTCAAAATTCGGCCCCTAACAAAATAATAGCAACGGATGCAAAAATTCTAATTGTGTCTTTCGGTTTTATTTTCTTTTGTAGGAATTTTGACGCCAGAAAAATCGGTAAAAAAGACAGAGATTCAGTGGAGAAGCTACTCCATGAAAAGCCAGACTCTTTCACAGAACATGCAGCAAAACGAGCATCGGCAGCAGCTGCTCCATTAGCATCCTGGGTATTGGCTAATGTCAAGTATTCTCGAGCTTTGGAAAAAATTGAGCCCTTAGAACGACAACAGCTGCTTCTTAAGCAGTAAGATCCCATACGTTAAAAGCTTAAATGCTTCCCTTCATTGATAAAATTATTGGAATACAATTTACATTAGTAAAATAAAGATCCTAGTGTGTAATAATTGTATTCAGTCAATAATTTATTTGTAATAATGAATTTTACCAGAGGCCTTATCGCTGCTGAAGACCAGCTGGGACAGTTGAGCTCCGAGCTATTAGACGTTGATAAACGGGTGGAGAAGCTTAAAGCAAATCTAAACCGATTCACTAAAGAAGCTGCAGAAGTTGAGATTAGTCTTGCCAAAGCAAAAGAGACACTTTTGGCGGCTGAAGGCTTGGTTGGGAAGCTGGAAGATGAATTTACTCGTTGGAGCAAGAGGGTTGGAAAAATTGGATACTTATCAGAAAACCCCATGCGTTTAAATTGTACCACTAATAACAACTTTGTTTTTAATATAGCTTCAAGAGTACGGGGAAGAGTTGAAACGTTTACCTACGAAAACACTCCTTGCAGCTGGCTTCATCACGTACTTGTCAGAAGCCTCGGAAGAAGTTCGGGAACGATTTATCAAAACATGGTCCAAGTCTCTCAAAGCTGGGAGTTTCAATCTTCTGGATTTCCTTTCTACGGAAAAAACATTGAGGACTTGGCAAGGCTTGGGACTACCTTCGGATAGGCTGTCATTGGAAAATGGATTGATTATAAATGAGGTAATAATTTTTCCAAAAATTCCAGTTTTATTTATATATGTAATTGGAACATGGTTCCTCAAACCATAAAATGATTCAATATTATCATGCCTGTAAATTATTGCAAAGCTTACGGATGGTCAACCTGGTGTAAGTTTCAGTTGTATTTATATTTTTACAAAAGTTTGCACACGCACTCGTTGTTATTGTAACGATGTATAGGATTTAAGGAATGCCAGTTTAAGAAGCAAAAAAAGACAAGCCCAAAATGTAGATGGCAGGCGTGTGTCTTGAAAATTTCAAATATTAATTTTCCCTGAAACAAATTCACTGATACTTGTCCTTGCCTTCATTTTTTTGGGCGTTCTTCTTTGCTTCTTACTACGAACCCCTTTATAAAAATTATATTTTTCCAGACTACGTTGCGACCATTTTTAGTTGACCCGACAAGCCGAGCTGCTGAATGGCTCAAATCAACTATGGAAGCCACTCGACCAGTAGTAGCTATTTCATTGCATGATGCTAAGTTCCCTCATGAATTGGAACTGGCCGTGAGGTATTGACGATTTATTTAATTTTGTAGATTAAATATTAATTTTGAAAAACATCACATACGTAAATAATTTGTTAAAATTAATGTCTCCTCACCAGATTTGGAAAGGTGTTAATAGTAACTGAAGCGGACGCAGTAGAGCCAATTCTGATCCCAATCCTCCGTGGGGACATAATGTGTCAAGGAACTCGAGAAATAGTTCAAATTGGGGATAAATTTGTGGACATGAGTCCCACTTTTAGAGTTTTCATGGTTACTCGTAATCCTAGTCCTAAAATCCCACCAGATGCCGCTTCCGTCATTACAGTCGTCAACTTTACAACCACTAAAGCAGGCTTGACTAGTCAGGTTTGTATGGATATAGAATACTGTTATATTCATTAGTTGTAACAATTTACCCCAGGAGTAACCCTGGCGACATTTATTATTTCGTGGGATCATTTAAATGAATGGGAAAATCCATTTTATAGCTAATGACGAACATCTTAGAAATAGAGAAACCGGAATTGAGGGAAAAGAACACGGAATTGATTAAAAACGTTGAAGAGATGAAAATGAAGCTATCAGAAATGGGTGATCAGCTCTTGCAGGAACTTGCGAACGCTCAAGGAAATATTTTAGAGAACCAGGTCCGGACAAAATTGAAATAATTTTAAAATAACTCTTTGCTTAGCCCCTCAGAATCAATTTCAATAATACGCAATGCATTGAGAAATGAAACACGAAAAATAATTAAAATATCTGACGCTGTAAAAATTTTTGCAGGATTTGCTAAATTCCTTGAACCGCACAAAAGAGAACTCCAATGCAATTGAGACCTCTTTGGCCGAGCAGTCAGTTCTGGAATCATCGTTAAACAAAGAAATCAACGTTTACCTCCCCCTGGCGGAATTCGGCAGCTTGAATTATTTTGCTCTCCTAGATTTGGCCAAATTGAACAAAGCTTACCAGTTTTCACTGAGTAGCTTCATTAACTTGTTTGTGAGGACCCTCAAAGCTCCTAACGTAAGTATAATACAAATTTGTAGTAGTCAGTTTATGAAATACTACACGTTATTAAAATTACACTGAAGAATTGTTTCTCAAAAATTCTAGAAATCCTCAACCACTGAGGCCAGAATTATCAGTTTACAGCAAGATCTGGAAAATGCGGTCTTTGATTATGTTTGTCGCTGCTTATTTAAAGAAGACCGGGTTGCTTTCGCAATGAGCATGGCCCATGCAATGCATCCCAGACTATTCAATGAGAATGTAAGGATTTTGAAAGGAATTAGACCTGGCGAACTTTGATGTTTTTGCTCTCATTGTTATCATTGGTTTCTCAAAATTTTATTCTCATGATTTACAAATAGGAATGGGAGGCCTTCACTGGTCAGTTGGTCACGGATATGAATGCTGAGTCGTTGCAGTCCTTCCGGTCAATAATGCCGAATTGGATCAATGACGATCGAATTATTGCAGTGTTGGTTCTCAAAACAGCATTCCCCCAGTTGTATGATCGGTTAGGATTTTCTAATGAGGACTTGTGGTCCGAGTTCTATTCCAGCAATGAGTGTGAGGAGCATTTACCTCCACCTGTGAAAGAAAACTGCTCAGCTTTTGAAATCCTCATGGTTATTCAAACGTTGAGGCCGGATAGGTTGCACACTGCCATGACTAATTTTGCTCGGCATGCCTTAGGTATTAAAGGGTTCTCTTTGTATATGAAATTCTTACAGAGCTACGAAAGTAGCCATGACAATCCTTCTCCTTAAAAATTATTATTATTCTATATTTTGTATTTCCTGTGAATATCTAGGTCGAAAGTTTTTGTTCCCTCCGCCTATGAACTTAAGTCAAGTTTTCGTGGACACTATAGCTGAAGAGCCGATTTTATTGATTGTTCAGTCCGGTGCAGATCCCTCGCAGGAACTGCGGGAGCTGGCGCAATCATCCGTAGGAACCGAAAATTTTGTTGAGGTATGTTTAACAATTGTTTCATGCCTATTTTATCTGGCACGGTATAGTACATCACATATTTAAAAAAAAAGTCAGGGCTGTAATTTCTAATTTTTATGAAGATCTCAATGGGGCAAGGTCAAGCGGAAATGATAATAGGAAAAATAAACGAGGCTGCACAAAAAGGACAGTGGATCTGTTTAAAAAATCTCCACCTCGTCACTCACTGGCTCGACTCTTTAGAGAAGGAAATACAGAAGCTCAAACCAAACCAGAAATTCCGGCTGTGGTTAACGTCAGAACCCCATCATGAATTCCCGACTGTATTGGCCCAAACGTGCCTTAAAATTGCATATGAGGTAAAACCACTGAGGTTTACGTAGTTAGGATTGTTCTGTACTTACTGTAGTGATGAGGGAGTTTTTCCATTTATCTACAGTACTTACACTAAAAATTTTCTGTAAGAACATATGTAAAAAGAGCATTACAATTTTGAAAGGCAAAATTAATCCGGGGGTGTGGGGGTGAATAAATTTGCTCCAAGAGAGAATTTATTCTAATGGAGATGTCAATGGTGGCAAAAAAAATACATTGCATTTTGCGTGTACAATGCTAATAAATTTTCCTATGACTGTGACTTTTATAGGCCCCACAAGGACTGAAGAAGAACTTACAGCAAACTTATGGGAATTGGTCAGAAGAGTATGTCAGTGGGGACAGGAACGTCCTTCGAATTCAGTCTTTGCTAGTTCTGGCTATCTTTCATGCAGTGGTCCAAGAGAGACGAACATTTATTCCTCAAGGATGGAGCAAGTTTTATGAATTCAATGAGAGTGATATCCGAGCAGGGGCGGATGTATTGGATCAGATGTTTAAAGGACAGCGTGAGTCTGAAGTAATCTTAATTAAGTAAAGTATAACATTTCAAAGCAAAAATTTTTGTTGGGGCTATTTTTATAGGATCGAAGGAAATTCAGTGGCAGTATGTCCGGGGGCTCTTTGAAACTGCAATTTACGGAGGGAGGGTCGATAATGTTTATGATGTTCGCGTGCTTGTGTCCTATCTAGATGAGTACTTTAATGATATTGTTCTAACTGGGACTTCTCCGTCCAGGAAGACTTTATGCAATGGCCTTCGAGTTCCCTCATCTACTAAGGCTCAAGTACTTGAAATTTTAAAGAAATTGCTTTTATAGAAATTATTTCCTCCATGTTGCAACTTTGTTCATCTCCAAAATTAATAACATTTTTTGGATCTCTAATACATATTTGCGAATTTTTATCTAGCCCAGATGTTTATAATGAATTTTAAATGCCATTGTTACATACTCATTTACTATTTCAGGACTACTTGGATGTTATTAATTCTATGCCGGAATTTGATAAACCAGCTGCTTTTGGCTTACCTGGCAATATAGAGCGCTCATGGCAGAGGGTCGTGAGCAGCCAAGTTATTAATCAGTTAAAAAGTTAGTGCTAACTAAACATTAAATCTACCTGTGGCTACGGAGTTATTACTGATGAGGGCACTTTAAGATTTTGTCATATAAATTGTTTTCTCTATTTTAGCACTATCAAGAATATTTACTGACTCGGCCAGATACGACCGTTCCATTTGGTACCGAGAGCTTACCCCTATTTTGAACTTATGGAAGAAGCTCGTTCAGGTAATTATCTATAATAATAATTATTATTCACAAGTATGGAGAGGATATGCCGTGTATTTGTTTTCCGGGTACAATGGGTTCGCTGATGTTAGTGAGTGTTAAAATATCTTCCGGATTTCACTAGGGCTCAAGCGTCGCAACTATTCTGCAGTCAAAGACCAGTCAAACTTTCCAACTGGATTTGAATAATGCAGATCCAATAGAGGCTTTCGTTAAGCTGGAGTACTTCACGGTAATGAAGCTGCTGAAGTTCATTCATGGTCATCTTGGTGCTATTAGCAAAACCGTCCGAGGAGCTACAACTCCTTCAGCTCTGGTATTTGACGTTGGGGATTCACTGCTCAAACGACAAGTAAGAGTTACATACACACATGTGAAAAAATATTTTGATATACACATCGTCAAGCATGCATGTGCTTTGTAACATTGAATGCAGTTTTCACATGTGCATATTACATAATGAAGCGTTTAATTATTTTACCCGAATTTGCGTTTAAGTTTGTAGTGCGATGTAAAAATGTTTCATCATTTTTACGTAGACACCTGATGACTGGCTGAAAAAATGGGAAGGTCCTCCGGATCCCACGGTTTATTTACAAGGATTAGTTCGCAGAGCTCTGTCTATTATGGACTGGGAAAAGAGAATCAAAAATATCTTTGATTCCCCACTAGACTTGGCAGATTTGCTCAACCCCGATACTTTTCTGGGGGCTTTCAAGCAGCAGTGTGCCAGGTATGGATTTCATGCATGCTTTCTAACTGAGTCTAGAAAATACATGGATTTTGTATTAAATAAGCGCTTTTCCCTCAGAAAACTGGGGGTTTCCATGGACGAGCTTGTTTTCGTTTGCTTGTGGGAAAGTGCGAAGTCTAGTATGAATAAAGGGATACAATGCAAGCTAACCGGATTGCTTTTAGAAGGATGCTCTTTCGACGGGCTAAAGTTAATGGAAAACAGTTCGGAATCCCTGCCTATTGTCAAGATACCGGACTGCAGTATTACGTGGGTTTCTTATGTAAGGTCCAATATTACACTGGTTAATATTATTCGTAGCTAAACGCTGCATTGTTGTTAAATGACGAGTATACAACTATTTCCCGTAATAAAAATATCAATATAAACTATGAATAAAATTTTTTGTGGCATAGGAGGACGCTAACAGAGTCAAGTCCGGTTACACTATTTCCGTACCTTTATACTATAATGAGACCCGGGATAGAATCATTGGCAGTTTAGACCTCCCATCCTCAGGTGAACATGCCAAGTGGATTCAGGCTGGAGTTGCTGCATTTTTGAAAACTTAGTAACTACACCAATGATTGTGGAGATGTTTTCACTAGTAGACTTATTTGCATTACGTATAATCTTGTTAAAGATTAGATACTACGTTAATTTTTGTTTATCACAGAGGAAGGGTTATTATGGATAAAAGTCACTAACTGTTAATGAAACTTGATTGTGATATTTTTGTGACACCTCTTCTTCAAATACTACAAATCATTACAGGAGAAATAATCTTCAGGCAGAGGGTTAGTATCTATCCGTAACTCTAAAGCCGGCACAATGATTAAATTAAGTGCTTGCACTAATGACTTCAGTGTAATTGATTCTATGGCAAGTAAACGTCATTACTTTGAGGCATTCAGATAATGTGCATCCTGTGCATGTTTATTTCTTTCAGATAAAGATATATATCTATCCCAAGATAATGTAGCAAGTAGCAGCACCAGAATCTCACCTCACAATTCACAACACATAAGTTAAAGTATATATTTTTTTTCGTGCTTGTGGCACTCCCAAGCACGAGACGGAAAAAGTACAACAAGAGACTAATTTGTTTCGGAATCATATAAATATATATATGGTCATCGATAAGTATATATCATTTTAAAATTACTATATTCCGTTACCAAAGATAAAAACTATTGATTGTTAAAAACTACTTCCAGTGCATGTTCCTGGGCTTGATAAAATTGACTGTGAAGGTACTTGATAAAATACAGTGTAAAATTTTCAGGTACACCATTCATGGAAAGTATTCGTATATATGCAGTAAAGGCTTCATTTATATGCTTAGTTTAAGAAAAGGTCCGATTGAAGTAACAACACATTGGACAAGGTCGCCCTAACTTTCTAGACTCCATTTTGATGAATCCACAAATTTCACTGATGACTTCAAATGTTGCAGTTTCATTGTGTAACCTGTAGTATAATTATGATATTGTTACAATTGATTAGAATGAAAACAAAGATGATTATTCAACTCTGCTTCTTTGAACTTACAGTATGGTAAACCCAACGGGTCAGCAGTCTTGCATTCAGTTACTGCAATCTCAACATTCAAGTTTGGACTTCGTGAGAATATCAAATGATTTGAGATGTGCATAAGATTCACTGCACTGGGAGAATCCGTTCTTTTCCACGATTTCCGGTGCAGAACCTCTATTCTTAATGTTTTTAAACCTAATAATGCGATCAAAAATTGACGTAATAATTTCAAAGCTCAGTTTCATTTAGAACCCCAATGAAAGATTTTTACAAACTCAAAAGAAGAGATATCTTTGTTTGTCCCAGAACTTAAGATATTCAAAACTTACATTGTAATGCTGATATGCAGGCTTGCTCTGGGATATAGTTGAGCCCCTTCAAGAAATCTGAGGTCATCCCCTGTAACTCCGCAACTTCCTCGATTGCTAATCCGCAAAGTACTGCATCAAGCAAGTAATGTTGGCCAGCCAAAAACCGACATTCGACTCCAGCAAATGTTAGACTCTCCAGCTGAGGCCAACTTCCCCACATTACTATCATATACCGTGGTAAATTGTCACAAGGGCTCATAACAAAATGTTTGACATTAGGAAACATCAAAGTCCAAGACCGAAACAAGTCTTGTGACATCTGGGGGAATTTTCTAATTCTCAATGTAGTCACTTCTGGAAATGTAAACAGCTTCAATTTCTGTCGGAACTCCTCATCATTAATGCTAGTTAAGATCTCCCTCGGCAAAGTACTACAGGGATGGATCTCAACATTTTGCAATTCCGGAAATAATTTAGTCACATCAAAAGCCTTGGTCAATAAATTATCATTCCTCAGAATGACATATCCCAACTTTAATTTCCTAAGTTTTGGGAAAACGCCCAAGTCCCACTCACACATTTGCATAAAATACGGAAGCTCAATATCCAGTTCTTGCAGCGTGTCAAAGCAACTTCTCAAAAGTAACTTAAAAGTTTCAGTAAAAATTTCCGTGGGACGGGTGGGCCTTTCTCCAAATGGTGAAACGATTAATTTTTTTAGTGACGGTCTTTCGAGTGCAAAATGAAAGCACAATTTTTCATTAATACAATTTGGCCAGCACCTAAATTCTTTCACAGCTTGGATTTTATTTGTATAAAATAGAACCTCAAGGAGATTTGGGGTGATACCGTAGATCTCTTGGAGCTGAGGTGCTGCTAATACTAATTCTTTAACAATATTGTTGAAGTTATCAACAAAAATACGGGAGGTCACTACGGAGGATAGGTTGAGGGACTTGAGGTTCGGTAACCAGTGATTATCTTCGTCGTCGTTGTTCCCTTCAATACGAAAAACCTGCCGGAGGTTTGAAATTCTATAGGGAAATTCAATGATCTCAAGTCGTTCCAGCGAGTCAGCTTTGTCCCGGAATATTTTCTTGATGAGGCGGACGGCAGGGCAGGTAGACTCATTCATCCAAAATATTTTGAGGTTCTTCAAGGTGAATTTTTTCAGGATATTTGGGTACCACTCTGTGAGAATACCCCTGCCGTTGCACTTGTGAGCAACTAAGCGGGCATTCCCTTCATTTGCATCCGAGTCTGTAGAGATTGAGAGACCAAAGAAGGGTAAATTTGTGATGGATTTACCGAGGAGCTTGTCCAGTCTTTGAAGATCTTTGCATGGCTTCTGCCCGCTAATTCGGGCACAACACATCCGCTTCTCACGGAGAATAGTTCGGGCATTGAAATTCCATACCTTGTTCACTGATGAGCACACAAGTAATTCGGATGTAGTCAGGTTTTTGAAAACGCCCATCAATATCTGTATAGTATTTATCAACACAACATTCATTAGTTCAAACTACACCCTCCCATTAACAACAAATTCATAAGTAGTGCAACCACAGCTTCAAACCACAGAAGAATAACAGGACAAAACAAAAAATAGCAATCCAATCAAATCCAACGATTCAAATCAGAACCCGAATGGCAAGCCTCCTAAACATTAAATTACCGAAGTTCACCACTTCTAATTAGTAATGTCTTGCCGAAACATGAACTTCATGAATTTAAAAATGTACCCCAATTACTCCCATGCTCTTAAAATTCTATTTGTGAAACCGTTTCCAGTAATCGGAGTGACACATCCATCTTCAAACTGATTTGCTCCACATACCCTCCAGAACTATGTAACCCTTTTAAAACCCGACCACATTTTTACATTAAATGTCCCCCATATTTCCAAATTCTTTACCCAAACAATACTAACGGTGAATCACTCCTTTCTCTTCATGCAAGTACAAATGTCCTCCATAGCTAAACAACCCCATTTCAAAATACACAATTGCAAAACAGTCCCTTATAATAATTACCCTGATCATAAACCCTCTTATCTGACACTACGTGAAAGGAAAGAACCCATCCAGAACAAAATAATCCCAAATCCTTCCAACTAATCCCACTCAATAGCAATAATAACACCTCCTTAATTACCATCAAAACAAATTAACAAGCCATGCGTTATATATATGACCCGTACAACATCCACATTATCGAAGGCAAGGGAAAAATAAACAGAACAAGAACCAATACTCACGGACACACATGACAATAACAACACAAACATTTTTTATTTACAACTCAAGCTTATTAAATCCAAAAAGCAAATAATGTTAATTATTAGTCAATATAAGTATACCAAATCAATGGACAGTGCCTGTGGCACAGCAGGATTTGTTTCCACCTGCAAATCCAAAAAACAATTATATCAAAATCTATGTAAACATATTTCTCTCACAATCTTAATTAATTAATCCCTCATCATCCCAATTCAATTAAATATACACATCCTTCATTTAATAATTCACTGTAAATAATTTAAATACATTGCATCATCAATCCAGAGCCCCATCGTTATAGTTTTTAGCTTACGTGACGTGACTCTAAATGACTGATGATTCACAATACATTTAAAAGAGATGAGTAATTATTTAAACAGGAAACAGTGACATTTTGAATTCAAATCTTTTTTAAACAAATTTTAAAAATTATTCGTCTATATTAATTTACCGACTCAGATGTCCCGTCATGAAGTCCATCTTCCTCGTCCGCCTCCTCAAGATTGAGTCGTCGTCTTTTGGCTAACCTGGCTTTGACCATGACTTTTTAAAATATCTGTAATCGTTATAATAGACGATTGTTATTGTGACTGTTGTTGTTGTTCAATTTAAGTTGAGAGACTTGAGGTTGACTTGAGGAATTAAATTTTTGAGGACAAATTAATTTCTATAGCTCTTGACTGAGGACTGATGACTACTGCAATTTTTCATTGGAACTGGAACAAATATTATTGTTATTGAGTTTGAAAGAACGTAGTATATGGTTGTGTGTGTGTGTTTGAGGATACAAGTTGGAGTAGGAACTTGAGCGTAGAAGGTACATATGTATAGGACTAGGAGCAATTATTATGTAATTGTGCTACTGAGCACGACTGAACCACAAGTAAATAAGTATCACACGTCCAAAGGTCGATCTCTCTTTCTCTCTCTCTCTCTCTCTCTCTCTCTCTCTTGTCGTCACTCGTCACTTGCTATCTCTCTCTTCTAGCTAAAGCTAAAAAGCTATCCGAGTCAATGACGACGGAAGTTTCATTCTCCCGCCACTTCCCCAAGAAGTCGTCCCACACTCAAGGATGTCTATTCAATCCTAGTGGAAGTTATTCCTGTCGGTTTTTTAGGGGCGAAGTGAAACTAACTTAATTCAGGAGCCAGACTTGAGACTCTAACCGGCACATAGGACTTTCAATAAAGGCGATACTTTTTCATTTTTTTATTGAATATATATATGAAAGGCATTTAAAGATACTTTTGAAGTTTGAGGGAAGGCTTCATAAAATTTACCAAAAATTGTAGGGAAATGAAGGGTGGGCAAGAAGCCGGGGTTGGATTTTTGTGGTAAACGGAAAGTTTCTTCCCAGGGAAAAAATATTTCTGACGGAAAATTTCAAAGGAAAGGGGTTTTATCTTGCGAGAAGGGATTTTAGAATTTGTTTATTATTTTTTGGGCAGGGACTTTCAAATTTGTTGGCGTGCTTCAGGGAAATTTGTTAGCCAAACGGATTTTTAGATTGGTCCTTGTTTGATAGGGATTTGGCGTCTTGTAGGGAAATTAGTTTTGCTATTTTTCAGCAGGGGTTCTTGAAATGGTTGAGGACCTCCTTGTAAGGACATTTGATTCAGTTGAGAAATTCAAAAATGATATTCCATAGGGAGCCTTACAAAAATCCGACCCCGGGCAGTAGCTTTAGGATGTATTGGAGTCTTCACGGGGATGATGATCGCTTATGGGTAAAATACAAATAAGGCAGATACGTGAAGTGAATAGTATTAAATATTTGTATGATTTTTGAAGCATCACATTAGTATGTGACGATTCTGTGGAACAAAACAACTTGGTTTTTGAAATTCAGGAAGTTTTGATACAATTTCGAAACTTTTTGGGGTACATGAAGGCTAGAAATGAAGGAAGGCGCTTTGGAGAGGAAGGCTGGAGGAATGGTGAAGTCATTTGAAAATTAATAAGGCTGAGGGAAGGTAAATAGTACAGGCTTCATTCATTGTTAGGAAGAAGGAAAACTTTTTTTGGGTACATTGGCCTTTGAAGGTGGGAAGGAAGGCCAATTCATTTGGACATATCTGTAAGGAGGTAAGTAATAGGGCTTAGTTCAATCTGTAGGATTTTGTATTTGAAAGTAAAAACTTGTCACTTATAGATTCGAGAACTTACAGGCTCGGAGTATGTTTTAAATTGAACAGTAGCACCATACCAGTGATGGGCGTTTCAGCAAGCGCTATTCTATTCTACTCTATTGTACTTTTCAACAGTTGCCGCCTCTATGACACTCTACTCTACCAGCGGTTTTGGATAGAATAGAGGACCTCTACTGCTATTATGTTTATCTGACTTGCTAGCTATTATTCTACTCTATTATGTGTTAAAGTTATTGTCGCTACTCTACCTCTACTCTATCGAAAATTTTTTTGGCTCTGCTAGCTACCACTACCTCTACCAAAAAAATACAGTATTTACAGAGAAATTCATGGTGTTTTAGAATAAAGTAGCAGAATGTAATATAAACAGTAATGAAGTTAGAACCAATAGTCCTCACTTGTACCTATAAACGGTTCATTAAGAATCTGAATTATCATTCAATTTCTACCAGGGCTGGATATCGGAATTCGAATTGCATATTGCCCCGAAAACTTTGACCCTCGTTTGTATTCAAATGGTCATTTTCCATGAGTAATTGCGAGCAAGAAAAAATAGATCACTGATTTCTGCTAGTTTAACGTTAATATTGAGGCTTTATTGAATACAATAAGATCAGTACCCCATTAGTACAGCTAAAAAATTACCACAAGCTAAATTAGATAAAAGCTTAAAAACTAGCGTGTTTATAAAGGGAATTACGTGGTTATGACATTTGGTTATGTATTTCCAATTCCCTTCTATTGCATTTGCAGCTACAAAACACGTTCATGAGTTACTGTAATGATGAAGTGAAGTGAGGTTGTATATACGGACACCAGATGTCATTCCGAGTATTAAATTGGGTGTTCAGGGAAATGGTAAATTTATGTATTACTTCTTATTACTATAAGCTTACTACTACTACTACCTCTACTCTATCATTAGAATACGATGTACTGTTCTACCTCTACTCCTACTACTGGTATCTAAATTGGGACCCTAAATAACGCTCCTCTACTCACTTAATTTTATGTTAGCCTACTATTTTCCTCTACCTCTATTATGCTAGAATTTCTGTATACCTCTACTACACCTCTACTGATGTTTTGCTGATTTTAACGACCCTACTCTATTTCTACCACTACCTCTATTTTCAGTAGAGTAGAGGTCCCAGCACTGCACCATACTGGGCTGACAGACAATTGCTAAAATTCCGGGTTCAAAACAATGAGAAAACAAGTGTCCATTTTTTTAAAGGTTTTTTTCAGCTTGCGCTAAACTTAATTCAACTTCCTATTGTAAATTAATGTGATGCTTTTTTGAGGAAGACAGTACGAGTAAAGACAGATAATCAAGATATTAATATCGTTTTACAAGACTGCCAGAAGATGTCATAAGTATGTACATATATAGTGTATTGTAGCATGACGCAAATGACGCTACTTTGAGTATCAAAGATTAGCATAGCCTGTGATCCCGCAGAGCAGCAATTCATTTGTTATATCCCTTTTGCTCCGCTGATTTGTTGTTACCTTATTTTAAATAGTGGCATTTGCGTATTTACAGGATTGATGTTATTATGTATTAGTACGTGTCCTAGGAGTTAGGAGAGGACAAGCTGACGTTAACATCATTGTCTTTAAAATATTATTTTAACAGGACAGGACTAATGTACCTACAGACAAGCAGACTCCCCCTGGAACGACCCTCG